>CANUEZ040000159.1:0-1200000 GCA_948099385.1 Fasciola hepatica | reverse complement strand
TCTGTTTTGACTGCCTGCATGATTTCCTGTCTTTCTCAATTTGTTTCTCTTGATTAGATGAGCGAGTATTTGGAATTTTGAAAATAACTCCAGTTTTGAGAGATGGATACATTCTGTAGACGTTTTGATAGTTTTGATATCCGTTGTCTGAAAAAATTGTTTAATGTTGACAAAATCAATAAGTGATTCTATTTTTCCTCCGCGATGCTGGACCTTTCAAGGACTGGGAAAACCATCCAAGGTTATTCGCTAAAAGTAGTCAGTCCTATTGTACAACAATTCACCTTCCTGAACAACCAAGATGGACTCGCACTCAAGTATGATCTTAACTTGGAGACCGTTTCTTTGGGACAGAAGATTCGCTAGGCCTTCAGGAGAGACAACAGACTTGATTTGGAGGTACGATTTGCACACTTTTTGAGTCATACTAAGGGCCCGTAGAGCGTGTATTGATTTTTACACCATACAGGACTGTCTCAATCAGAATGCTCTGTCAGGCTGAACTTTTCTCATCTCTGGTACGTCGTCCATGCATGTTTGCCTCATATGTGTATCGATCCCAGGTCAGCTAACGCTACTGAAGAGCACGCACATACACACTAGATAACTTTTCTGGTCATGTCCAGATGGACAAAACTAATATCTTATAAAACTTTCCAAATTGGAGGAAAATCAAACTAACTTTTTCCTGTTTGTCACAACAGAAAAGACGAAGTCAAAGATAGAGAGAATGAAAGGGAGAGAAATAAAGAGAAAGCCGAATGCATAAGCAGACTGAGAAAGGGTTACGTAAATAATATTTGTACAAAAAACTCAAACCAAATGAATCTTACATTCTACATATTATCGGACTAACGAAAATTCACAAAAACGGCAGTACCATCCAATTAATCGGGGTGACGACGAATTATCCATACCAAGCAATATTATAGTATCTAGGAGAAGGTCTAAAACCCGTTCGCTTAAGAAACGCCAAACACAGCGTGCGCGGTAGTTATTAGTTTATGTCTATCTTACAAAATGTAAGCTTACACAAGAAAACCATGATTCCGACTCGCCAGCGTCGTTATTCCAGTATGACCATGGGACTTTTCTAACTATCCTACAATCAAATTGAGGATTTTCAAGTTTCCCAAACTCGAAAGTGGCTGGATATCAAACGATAGCAGATAACGGGCTAAAGTCTAGATGTCTGACTGGATGATACGTAAATATCAACAACAAACGGATGTGTTTGTCTTCCTCAATGTGATCTTTCATAGAACTATTCAAAAAGCGCAAATCTTGCTTTGTTCTGAAGTAAACCCCATTAAATTGTCCAATCCCATTTCTCGGCAAACACTTGTTGTGCGTGAAATAAACAATTCGGTGGCATTAGAGCTGGAATTAAAATGTGCACGGGAGTAGATTTACTTTTGGCAAACGAATAGCCTTCTAACTAATCACAAAGTTACGGCAAGTGTGAATTTCTTTTCACACGTGACTCTATTTAGTATGCAACAGAACTTCTGAAAATCTTTAGCGGCTTCAATTTACTTAGCATGAAATAAAAATGAATTGCCCTTTCACCAATGCGCAGTAGTGCAAGCCGACCGAACTGACAAGAGGAGAGCATGCCGAATCTAGGTGAATTCTAATGGGACAAGTGATTAATGGAAAGCCTATGTTGAGCTTAAGAATTGAGAAAAGCAGTTTTGCTTCTCTTCACCCTCCTGCCACACTCGGTGAGGATGAGTGGATCGTGGTGGACCACGGAGTGGAGATAATCCCAAATAAAATGGGCTAAAAAATACGCACCGATCTAGGCACAATTATTAAGCTGTTTGCGGGCTTAAAAATGAACTGATTTGAATGTATTTATGGAATCAATGGTCACACTTTTGAGAAAACTAATACTTACCACTGAAGGAAGCATGTGAAATGTAGTGTGCAATGAGAAACAGAAATCATGCGTGGATTGAATGGAGATTCGTCCGTAACATGACGAATGATTAACACATGAATTAGTTCGCGGCCAAAAGCCAAAAAAGTGTCGCAATACGTGTTTCATCCACTCTTCAAACGATTGGTAGTGCAGATCGGAACCCTGGCTATGGGATCGTGTTTCAGTGATGTGACCACTTAACTGTCTACTTCGATCCTATCGGTAATTTCCTATCTTACTAGAATTTGAACAGTATCGGCTTATTACGCTCACGACAACCGACTCCTTTGATAAGTGACTGAATCTATTGTGTTGGTGGAGTAGTTCACATGACAAGAAATATTTATCTATTATGGTTTAATAAGCCGTATATATTTCAACTGAAAGCAATAAGGTTCAAAATTACCACGCGAAAGAAACGAAATGATGAAGATTTTTGGGGATCTTATTTAAAATTTTCTTCTGGTATTTGAAGGGAGAGTAAATGATATCTGTATAATGCATGTGATCCGGAAACACTGAAGAAGCAATTCATGAATTATGATGAGGAAGCCAATAATAATTCTAACAATATCAGAAACTGAGAAGAACTACTCGACTGAAAGAACTAAGTAAGTTGTTGTTCAAATTAAGCTTTAATTTCAAGGAAATCACGAGAAATTTTGCTTTCAGGTATTGACCCGATTCAGTAGGATTTAAAATTCATATGCTCGGGCAATGCATGACGGCAGTTAAAGTTTGAAAGTATAAAGGGAGGCTTCATTGAGAAATCCAAGGAAGTCAATCAAGTGCTGGATAAAGAATTTTAGTAGAACTTAAAATTAGCGAGTAGGAAATCACTGAACTTTAAATGAAAAACGTGACGAAGAAATTGTTCCATATTCACTGACAGTGAAAGTATCAAAAAGAATCTTTACGCTTATGAAGTGATATCAGATTACAACTCAAATCGGAAAATCTTCATTAAGTGTCTCTCGTTCTTTGTTCACGTAAAATCCAGCCCTTCATATGGAAATATATCAATTCAGAAAATGTGTTGTCGGCGAACATGTTTTCGATGATTTCGTTCACAAGCCATATTTATATGAAAAATAATCAGTTAGAGGAGTTGAGGAAAAGGTCTCGCTAAGTCGATATTAGGAGATAAAGGCGGGGCGGAGCGATGCGTCAAGTTCAGCCACGAAACACGGGACATGACCGGGTTATGTAACGGGCTATAAATAGCTGACGTCATCGCACTGGTCGTGTGTTGCACAGTTGATAGCTGGCCCCGGGAGTTAGAGAGCTTGGACTAACTTTTGCTGCATGCAAAGTTCGAGCTTCGAGACGCGGGTGATAGTTGCTGATTATCGAGTGCGATTTTATTGTTGAGCCATTCCAATCGGGTAATTTTACTTGATGGCCAAAATGGGGGCTTTGCGAGGTCAAAAAGTGGTGTACAAAATGAACAAGTTTGACCTACCTGTCTGATTTGGGGATAGTCAGAATGGACACGTTAACGAATGCAGAATCAGAGTTTTATTTTCGGTCGAAAACCGTGGGACCAGTGCAGTAAAAGCCGTACCACCATTAAGTGGGTCAGATTTTAAGTCTAGTTTCTAATTATCTCGCTACCTGAATTGGATTTCTGCTGTTTGCTTTTATAATCCTCGGGCTCCTTCGGAGCCAATGCAATGTTACCTTGATGTCATTCAGTTCTGATATGCTAAACACGAACGCCAGTTACTAAGATTCCTGCACACTGTCTCGAACTCGATCGATATTTAATGCAGATGACCTACTGCTACATTGTACAGGGAACGCCTACCGTACAGGCTGTTCTGTTTGCGTAAAAACGTCATGTGTACGAAAGTATACAGACACACGCATAAACGCACAGCACATGGACAATCAATGAATACCCTCCCCGTATATGGACATACACCCATGTGGTGTTGACATTTACTCACAGCTCAGCCTGGATAATATTCACTAATCGATCTGGCTATGTATCGACCGCCCAGGCTTAGCCTCAGGGGAATATATAATCTCTCCGGGATTTAGGTAATTTATATTTACTTTGTATAAAAACGAGGGTCAAACCAATGTCTCGTTTCCAGTGATACAGATAAGAACAAACTATTCGAAAGAACAGACAGTAATGTGGTCGAAAACGGCGACAGTGACTCTAATTTGGCACGCGAACGGGACAAAATAAATAGCTGGAAAAAGAACTCAAGTAGACACACTTTTCGAGACTCGTACGTACACATTTCAAAGAGTGCTTTATTTTGTGGACATTTTCATCTACACTATTTATAAGTGTTGAAATTCCCCAGATTGAGAATTTACCTCCCCCCACTCAAATTCCCTTTCCTGTACTTAGCATCGTGTATCCGACCGCGGGGACAAAATATGGAACTTCAAGGAACTTCCCATTACCTGTGCATTGATCCATGAAGAGTTGAAGAAGTGAAACCGTGATAGCTATGATAAATTAGCCTGATGGTTATTGTTGTAAAATTTGTGAAAGATCGAATACAAATAATTAGTAGAACCATGAAAGTTAGATTCACCGAAACTGGTTTCCATCTTTTCTGAATGAATTCTCGTCCCATGAGAAAAGTTTCTTTTTTCCGAATTGCACACCATGTCTACCTTAGCGAAAGAAGTGACAATATTGTGAACACATTTGGAGAATACTGTGTCATCACTTGGCTACACAGCAAAGTTGTGGTAGATGGTGGAATCACTAGCGAAATACAACCGGTTTAATTCCAACATATAACCTAGACCTCAAGGTCACATCAAAGCCATCCGTCATATCTCTTTTTTGTTCTCTACACGTGATAAACAATGCTCTGAATTGTTCTGCGAATTTAAACATACGCTGTCGCCTTCTTCATGCAAAATGGTATTAAGACAAAATGTGATGGGCGACAGCGGAACACATGCCACTTGAATGATGATACCATCTGCACAGTGGTAAAAAAACATCCGGAATGCACTACATTTGGTAAAGTTCACTTTTTCAACGAATTTCTATATGTCAAGTATCTTAAGTCTGTTGCCGACCTAAAGCAAACTGTATGCGCTAAATAAGAGCCGTCACTTTTGGCAGAAGAGAACACATTTAAACCTCTTCGCGAATCATTTTGGCTATCGAACTACTCTGCACAATCTGCGTGATAAACTGGGAATCTCACAAAAAGTGGGTACGAACAAACAAGACACAAGACAAATAATGCGAGAGGAATTCCTTTTGTATACTCTCGTCGGTCGCGAACGTATGAAACTGGGCAGAAAGTATAAAATGAGTTACTCGATAATATATCAATGATTGATACAAATGTGCTTTTGTTCATGTGTGTCGACGTTCATGTGCTTTGCTCATACATGATTGGCTACAGCCGTGGCAGATTAAACAAAAAATTCAAACGTTCTTGAAGGTTTAACGTAGAGCTAAGCTGGCAAATCGATAACGCAAATATTATTCTTAGGCTCTGTGACTCACGGTGACGTACGACGACGGAAAACGCACTGGTTGCGATGGCCTTGTGCCCACTATCGATTAACGGGCGAGCAATAGATGAATTGGATCTACGTATCGCAATGACCGCTTGGAAACTGGGGTGACTAATCACGTCTTGTTAATACTTAGGTATGTGTACGACAGTTCTGGAGCTTAGATTTCTGTCGGTTCTGGCGATATGTGCATCCTAACAATTGCAAAAGAAGGCGCAAATGCAATAGGATTCAGAAACAGCAGTGATGCAGTCCTCGAATAGAGGTGTGGGAAAGTGACAGGTGACTGATGATAGCCGTAATGTTGCGGCACAGTAGGTTCACCGTAGTGGGCTTTTAATAGACTGAATTTAAAAAATCACTTCAAGACTTAAAATTGCAAAACCGATTGCGTTGATTGATACTGGTGGGAATAAATATAGGCCAACCCCATCAAAAAAGAGTTTTCAAAGTTATTCTGAATAACGCAAATTTCATGAGGCAATCTGTTATATAAGAAGTACTTCTAGTTGACTACCTAACTGCTGAGTAATGCGCCAGACCATGTTTAACATGAGGTTGTATATCTTATAACTCTGAATACACTGTCCCTTTTATGTATGCTATTGGAGAAATCATATCTAATTTATCACACAGTTTCTTAAATGTCATCCTAAGAGCCCCGATCTTGAAGTAATTACGGATTGACTTTTGGCACTGATGAGAATGTTTTCGCACTCTCTTCAAGTAGCATACAATCTTGTGCCAGATGGCAATGGGTGTATGTGGGATAGAATAATTCTAGAAACAGGGAATTTAGGGTAATCTCAAGAACATCGTGAAAGGGAAGTGGATTAAACCACATTGACATTGGGACTTTTGAAGCTCTGGGCATCCATATGCATCTTCCCGGCACCAAGTTACCACTGGTTTCCATTAAAGGTCCTCGAAGAAACTCGTAAGGACCCTACTACTCACTTTAAACGGCTGGCCAATAATCCGTCACCGATAAAGATCGTCAAACTTATATCAATTCGAGGGGAAGCCTACGGTAATTCCAAAGGTTTATTGTCAAAATAACTCCTGTTTCTCGAACACATTTGGTCTCGAATAGTGCGTAACAATGGCAACAGACTAGTCAGGATATTTAACATGTACCACTGAAATTTATTTTCAGTTGCATTCCATGAATTCTGTAATGGATGCTTCAGCATTGGTATTTACGGGCATAATGTTACCCAGACCTGCCTATAACCTACTTGAAGATGATAAGAAGTTGAGAAACTCACCCTAGGAAATGAAAACAGCAAGCACGTGTAATATAACAAGAATACAAATTCTTTGGATGCATTCATTTTTCCATATTTTTAGAATGGAAAGATACACAGAAAATTCTGTTTTGATGCCTTATATCGACAACGGTAAGGCAAGTTTTGTGACAAATAGGATGTTACCACGTTTTGTCACTCACTAATGTAGGTTAATCCATACGAATTCCAATATCAATAGAAAAGGCACCCACCAGGGATGAAATTCTATCGAGAAAGTGATAACGTCTCAAGTGAAGATTCTACTAAACTTGAAACATATACAGAGGGTACCTGAATGACAATAGCACTGGCGCACACAACGTGTTTAAGGCCAGACACTGACAAAGGGAATACCGGCGACCATCTAAATTCTGTTCCGCACTTTGAACGAATACTTCGCACCTATTCATATATCTACATCAGCGGAGATGTTGTTTTCTTATCTAGTCTGCTGACGAAAGTGAAAAAACAATTCATTGGAGGTTAAGTTACCTTATGAAACTTTTCCGACACTGTTTTACGTTGCTGACTTTTTTTCTTTGATTTTCAGTTGCACTCCTTGTCCAAATTCTACCGGTTCTAAGTACCCTTCATCATACAGGTTCTCGACAGTTATATGTGTTCTATGTAATATGTGTGTACTTAGGGTGATCCATTGGCCTTCACAAGTGATACGGCCAGGTACAGCCTCTTAGCTACGCACGCTGACGGGCCTCAACCAATCAGGATTGTCGGGGACAGATACAACAAAAGCTGTCACTGACTGGCCAAATTTTAGTCTACCAATTATTTTCTATATATATATATATATATATATATATATATATATATATATATATATATATATATATACATATATATATATATATATATATATATATATATATTTATACAAACCATTTCCGCAATACTATTACCGTACTATTCAGCTGGCTCGGCATTCTTGCTACTTTGGTTTGTATATCTCCGAGTGAGAGTGATTTCAATACGCCCCATCAGTTGGGATAATGCGAACTTTACAGTAATCTTACTTTTAATGCTGATAATACGGCGACTACTACAACCAGTACTATTACTACAACTATCAAACTACCACAACTACTACTATTACTACTACTACCGGTACTACTACTACTAAAACTGCTACAATTACTACTGTTATAATCCACGTGTTCGGACATTGACAAAACGAACCAAACGTTGCAAACATTCTTGTTTGCAAAGTTGCTGTCCTGTTCACTTGAAGACAGTCATTATCTAACAGAGGAGCAGCCGTGTGGTATGCAGATTATTTTCGACCTTATTGCGTCTGGATTGTTGGACTTAGCTGCGTTTGTTAATCCACAATTGCCCACAGTTCCGTCTCCAGTAATCAACTACTTACGAAGTAGTATATACACTCCACCACACTACTACTACCACTAATAAGGATGGTGATGCTACTACTTATACTACTGTTGCTGGCAACACTAAGCCATAACTACTTTGCCTGTAGTATGCAATGAGTTTCCTTCTTCGGGACGGGAGAAGTGATATGATGTCCGGTTTACACAGTCACGCTGACCACCTAGTTGAATTGAGCCTGTACATTTGGTATTATTGTTATTGATGGTATTGGTGTCAACGCTATTCTGCTGCCATTCTACTGACTTCCAAACAGAACAGTCCATCAACAAATAAATAGTCGAAGCCCACTGATAGGTATATCTTTCGTAGAAAGGAACTTTTGTGTTCCAACTCCTCAAGAGTAATTTGATCTAATTATGACAGATTTCTACTCACTACAAACTTAATTTCTTCTCAAAATTGCTACCATTAATCAACCGGCCTTACCCCTTAATTCCAAGGAATATCAACACCATTGGCTTGCGTTTCTTGTGCTAACATATTTTGGTGCATCAGTCCAACTGTAACCAAAAACTCTGAAAAAGTGGTAGGCTAGTTGCCGAGGTATCCATCAAAAATCTGTTTTTTTTTTGAAGAATGGATCAATGACCTTTCGGGCAGCTGTCCTTGTGCAAAAATATCGTGACCCAGACGATAAGTCCCTTGTGCATTTGCGGTTGGGTAACAGGAATAAAGTTTATCCCGTTAAGTTCACATGACAGTTGGACGAGCAGGCAGGCACACAACAAAGTCACGTGACATTCGCATCACAGTACACTGCGCAGGATTAGCACAAGAGATTACGATTGGGAATCGATAAGTTAGACTCTTTTATTAGTTCGCACTTGTCAAGATCCAACCGGATATGCCACACAATCATGCGATTGACGAACTTGTCATAACTATTTGATAGAGCTAATGCAGAAAAGCTTCAGAAAGGAACACTTGTTGCAGGTAAGAAAACATTTGCGTGGTAAGATGTTTCGATTTTATTTATATAAACTTAGGAAGTGCATGGAAATTATTTATCTTCACTATTTACAAATGCCATCAGAACTTACTAACTCTAATGTAGCTGTTATTATTGCTTTTTGAGACACCACTGGGTAAGGTAAACCCACTGTCTATTTATGACGCTACAGATATAATGTTTGATAAAGCTTTGTGTTACAGAAAGACATCATCAAAATCCCTGAAATGGCTTGGATATCCTTGTACTCCATTTCGTCACACTACCAACCAACCAATCAACCAACCAACCAACCTTTGGATTCACTAACTCCGTACCTGGAAAGCCCACGGAGGGCACTAAGACTAATATTTTTATTGGAAACTGTCATGAAGTTTGACGAAAAGAGGACACCTGGTGGATGAGAAAAAAGGGTTCTCTTTCCGGGCCGATCTGTTTCTCGGTATCAAGAATGCTGGTAACATCATGAACAAAATTTTTATGACAGTTTCAAACCTCAATTGAGAGTTCACAAACTGTTCGACTTGGTCGATTTTATTTAACTGTATCTTTATTCGAGTCCTTTGAAAAGCAAACTGATGCGGTCATAGTAGTGGTAGTAGCAGTGCTAATACTTGTAACAAAATTTTGACGATGATCTTTTTTCCTTCTTTTAATTACCATACAGTAATGCACAATATTTCTCCAAATAATCCAAGGTCAATCAAAAGCCACTGATTGAGGATTGCCGGCGGCGGTTGGAATCGAACTCGGGAGGTCGAAGTACAGTTTCCACAACGGTTACCCTTTGATCTCATAAAGTGCTCTTCTAAACAGCATTAGCTATCCAGGCTGAATATGTTTTGAATGCCTCTATGATTATCAACTGGTGACAATGTCGGTGACGCGATCGCCCTTGCCACAGCCAATTTCTCTTGTTATTGCACTGTCAAAGGTAAAAAGCATTTGCATGTAAAGGGGATAAGTGCAAGAAACAAAACGCGGTTTCCTGGAATTGCCATCTCATTTGGTTCTTACTCCTTTTGAGTGTGACCCATTTCATGACCGTGACTAAATTGATAAGTAAGCTACATGAAATTCTGCCCGGCTTTATACAACACAGACGTGTGATTATGTTTGAGTGGGAGTCGATGAAAATCTAATAAAAACTAGTTGATTCAGCGATTTGAATGGAGTACATCGAAACGACTTCTAAATTCTAAGTAAACTATGCCACGCGGTTCAGAACTGGCTGAGTAAATAATGATTTGAGGTTCACTGTAGGATCAGTTAGGCATTCGGAACATCATGTGATGCGATCTCCGATCAGTAGGTATGCATAGGTTTGTTAAAGGCTCGTGTGTTTATGCAAAAACCGGCACGATCCTCGGTTGAGCTTTTTGTTGGCTGCTGTTATTTGAGAATGAAACCAAGGCTTAGTGTTTGGTGACTACACGTTGACAAGTATTTCACGTTTTGGAGAAAGGAACAGGAAAATAACCGAATGGGGCGAAGATCAAGATTTCGTGCATTGATTGTTCCATGATTATTGGAACTCCTTATGAAAGCGTTCGCGATGCTGTGTCGACAGTCGATTCACTAGTTAAAAACTACGGCAAGCCGGAAAGCTATTTCATCTCCGCTGCAGTACGGAGCATGATTCACTACGAATGATTGAATTCTCGTAATCATATCTGAGAAGTGTTATGCACCACGGAAATTTTCAGCTTCATCCTCTGAGCCCACATCTGTGAGTGCCGCTGTAAATGTCGCATAATTCCTGGAAAAGGCTGATGGTTCCCCTAGTTTAAAAAAGATTTGCTACAATAAGGAAAGCAGATAACCAAATAGGACAGTTAGACTCCTCAATCTCAAAAATGACTGTATTGCCTAGCAAGAAATACAGAGAGATCTGAGACACATTATTTTCAGAATGATTCACGATTTCGTCAGTTTTCAAATTGCATACGATTGAATAAAACGTGCTGAAACATTATTCTGAGGTCATTCTTCATTGAGTCACGTGAGTTAACTACTGGTTTATATTCTCACAAGCTTGATTATAGCACAAGATGTTCCAATTGAAACTGTTTAAGAAAGGATTTATATTATAAAAACGAGGTAAAAAAATAGAAAATGGAGTAAAAAAAACCTGGTTTGAACATGTAAAATAGGATTCGCTATTTAGCTCCCGGCCCAGTGGAAGTAGATCTTTGCAGTGTAAACCCTACCACAGAGAAATACTCCATTTCACAGGCCGGTCACGTGAATCGTTTTAGGCAGCAGGTATATGAACTCCGGCTGCAATGAAAAATGTGATCTTACGTACTTTAGATAAACATTCATCTCCCTAATGTCAAATTCGTGCTGAATGAATGGACGGATAGAGGCAAATCACATCAAGTGGTAAGCGTGGGTTATAAAGTCACAGCAACAAAATGGTGAACAGTGTGTGAAGCGAACTCCGTAAATGCACCATTCCAGACATGATTACTGATACGCGTAGCACAATTCTGTGTTTGTAAGGAAATACGCCTAGTAATGATGTAACACCATAACGAACGCGCCCACGAGACAACGGAAATGACGACGACGACAACGACTACCACGGCTGTTCGACATTGACACAGACGAGCAGGGCCACCGAAGGTGCTGGAAGCAGCACTCTTCCGTGGGGGTTAGGAGTACATGATCTGAGAGGGTATAGAAAGAATGGAAACTCGATGAGCCAAAGTTCAATAAGTGGATAAGCAGGTAACATCCCTTACAACAAAGAGAATGAGAATGGCCGTCCCTGCCAATGCTTTACTTTGGCACTTCCTGCTCTTCGTCAGAAATGCGACTGACGATTCTTCGTTACACAGTCACTTAAAACGAATTTACTAACGCGAGGTGCCCATTTCATACAAAATCATCTGACGCTTTACCTTTGAACAGCTCGATAACAGCGTGCGTACTAGCTGTTTAGCCCAATCCTAATTGGGACTATAGATATGAAGACTGAAGAAGGAAATACAGACGAAGATAGGTTACAGGGACAAGTGAGACCGATGATCAGTTAAATCAAAGTGGTTCTTATCTTATATAACAAGAACCCTTCAACGGTGGTACATCTTTGGGCTAAATTACTTTGATTTACTCAGTTTCACTAGTTCAGAAATTCGCGTTTTGTTCAGTTGCCATACTTGATCGGAGAAGACGTACGACTGTGCTTCCAGCTTACTTCAAGTGATCCTCAACGTCAAACTGAGTGCCATAAACGAAAGTTTGAATAATAACGATTTCTACAGACGCGAACCGTTTTGTTGCGTACATACGTCTGGTTAAATTCCGAAATGAATCAGTCATGACGAGTAATAGCTCGGGTTCAGGTACCCAGCGGTGTTTGTGTGTTACAATGTCGCGTGGATACAGCCAAATTCAGATGCCAATTCCCTGACAAACACAAATCTGTGTAGGTTTTGTTGATACTCGGTACTTACAAAAAACTGCTGAACGTTGGAAGGTGCACGTTGTGTGCTCCAAGTCCGTCGTTCATCAAACACACGACTGATCCCAATTCGGATTCAAATAGCGTGGGTTGGATGCGCGTCACTAAATCCATTTTGTTTCGGTCCGGTGGACCCGTAACCGATACATGTCTTCAAAATTTGAAAATACTTTGTAGGAGTATTTGATTTTTGAAATCAATAGACCAAGATACGAGAAAAAGCACGCCAAATATCAATAAAACGTTTTGATGGGTAGGTGGCCTAATAGAAGCAATTGTTAGAGTACGCGTAAGATCCGATTCTCACAGAAAGGCAGCATTCGCTACTGATGAAAATTCAACAACATATATTACTGAAATATTCATTCCAAATTAAAGGAATAAACCAACAACGTGACAGAGCCTAACGCGGAACTTCTTTCTTTCTTTATCTTCGTTGGATTCTTTTTATTATATGACAATGGTTCAATATTCCAGGAAGAGATCGCCACCAATTAGAGGCTGTCACTGAGGGGAAAACGACCGGTGGCTGCTCAGGGATTCGAACTTGGGACAAAGTGGTTGAAAGCTTGCCCTGATGAGGGTGGAACTCATTTACAAGGAATACCGAGCATAGAGGCACATTTGCATCCTGTTCGGTGGACGTATGTCCAGGTGCATCGCGACAGCTGACCCCGTAGTGGACGTAGCAAGCGGCTGGATAAAATTGATCCATTTTTGTAAACAACCTCTTGCGGTGGGAAGGTGATAACAGTCGGAAAACTGGAGCATTGAATTTGGTGGTGAATAAAAGCAAGGAACAAGCTTTCTCCGTTACAAAGCTAAGGTTACGTACTTTTACATAAGAAGTGAACACTCGGCTCTTACGACCAAAGTAAAATCCACGGTTTCGGTGAGTGAATCTGCCCATATATTTAAAGTGCCCAAAAAGCTGGTTACCGAGTGGTCATCCCTGTTGAATTTGGATCGTGACGAGACGGGTCTGACCCTCGCAAACACTGGTCACGTCCCTATTCGGTGGTATTTGACCGATCGGGGCCCCCCAGAACTATTGCACATTATTTGGAAATAAATAAAGGGTATACATTAACTCATTTAGATTATTTAATTTTGGTTATATACGAACCAAGACACGGTAGCTATTTACGCTGTAATACCTCGTGTGCTCTACCAGCTGAACAACGAGGCCAGGCCGAAAGGTTTCTGACTTTTCACTGATGGATCACACAGTTTAACAGAGCAAGTTACAGAAGCACATGGAACCCGCCACGGTGAAGAGGCTTGCAGCATGACTGCCTACAGCAGCGTTTCCATTTTTCTGTTTGTGGCCCAGCTTGTAGACCGCATGAAATTTTAAAGCTTGGATGACAACCGTATTCCCTTTGCCATGTTCTAACTGTGAAATATGTTTTTGGTGGATAAATAATAATTTGTTCTTCATTCGAAAATTTTGCGAATATTTTACAGAATTCTTTGCAAGAGCAGGCTCTGCACTTTGAGCTGCATTTATGAGAAATAAACTCATGCATACGTTTTATGTCGTAAAATTCCTCGACATTTATTAGCACCGCAGTGAGGCTGTACTCAAGTAAATTTTACCCACCTACTTTGTATGGTTTTGTTAGAGTACAAAAACAAGTTTTTGTCAAAAGACTAAAAGAGCTTCAATACTTTCTTTCGACAAACAACAGGTACCAGTAAGATTAAAGATCCGGCTGTTGATATTGTCTAAAATTGGGGCTAGAAAAGTTCATATAGAAGAACAGTTTGAAAGAGTTACACCTGGGGATAAATAGATTTCAATGGCGAACAGGTAGTTCCATTTTGGTGGTACATAATGAAAAGCACAAAGACTTCGCTTAACGGGTAAAAATCAAGCTAGGCTCGTTTAGTTTCAAAGAATTCTCTAGATGGGACATCTACGCGGTTCAGGGTGTACAGGTAGACACAAACCCCATGCTTTCTGTTTAACACACCAAGAGAGTTCAGCATATCCGTGCCACCACCACGTACTTATCCATTTGGCCAATTTTCATTGGTCTTGGTCCACTTCGTGATTTGTGGTACATTTTTTCCTAATAAATGACCAAAGGAAGTGAACAGTATGTTCGGTTTATATTTGGTAATTATTTTATTGGTAACTTTACAAGCCTTATTATACTTCCATCTGGCGGCATGATCCTCACTCAATGCGCAAATAAACAGCATTGTAATTCATAGCTATTTCTGAGACCTATAAAATAAAAATGGCTACATAGAACTCTTTTCGCAGAAAACAGTTTTGTCTAAAATAAGGAAATGTTTTCGAGGATTCACGAAGTCTGATGTTATTTTTCCTATACAGTGAATGGTACCCACTACAATAAAGCTGCAGAACATGACTGCATGAACTATTTTATTCCATAGTTGTACAGTTTCATGCACATAATAATAAATACAATAATAATATATACAATGTTATCGATATACTACTAAGAGATGACTAAACATGTATTAAGTTTGATTTTCGTAAAAAAGAACAATTTTAACAATAGAAGCTTACTTCACCGAGGCTGAAAATATACAGCGCAAGAGGAAACAGTAATTATGAAGGAAAATCATTCCAATACTCACCAGCAGGCCAATATCCCATTGCGGAAACAAGTACTTCAATCACATACATTTTACTACTCTATATGACGTCGGGTTTGATTCCAATTTCAAATGCAGACAAATATGCTTTCTTCGAATGTCCAATCAAGTAGCTTTTTGGTGAAATTGTTACTTTCATTGTTTAACTCCACTTGCCGTGTTACATACCTCATTTAACTTAGATAACATCACCTCTTTCTGTTATGACTTTAGCATAAGAAGTCTCAGAAGAGTCGTCTTTAAACGTGCCACACCTGTGGTCTGATAAACAAGATGTGCTAATTTGTCCCAATTCAATGTGGGTAAAACGTTTGACAAAGAACCTATCCACCTTACAGTCAGTAAAACCGTTGCCTGTGATTTATGATAATCAGTGTGTGTTCCAGTACTGATCAGCCAAAATTAATTTATTGATAATTCCCTAAGATTTTCAAAATAGCGGTATACAGAGGACTTCTTGGACTATTTAACCGAAGAGCACTGTTTAGTTTATCGTTTTTTGGTTAGTTCTTCGGTATGCAGAAAATTCTGATGAACCGATAAAAGAATCTGTCTCTTTGAGAAGCGTAGCACAATCTAAATATTGCTGTTCTTCACCGCTACCCTCCACTTTCCACGACGCACTTCAAATGGGTGTGTGACAGTTTGTGCATGACACCTTGGTTCGATCGAGAAATCAAGCGCAATGGACCATTTTTTGCCAGAGTGTGCAAGATTGAACAAACATGATGCGTTCATATATATATATATATGTATTTTCTTCAGGAAGGCGAAAACAGGTACAGCCTGTAGGGGTCACAAGAATTTCACTAAGTTCAACGGCAAATGATGCACGACGACTTGAGCCATGGAGTGGGTTAGAAAAATGGTACTCTCCACTCGTCAAACGGACATGGTACAATGTTACACAAGTTGAAGTGGTCTATAATAAGTTATCAGCTGGTGGCTGTATTCAAATAGGAATCCCGTGGTCTTCGACCTGTATGAGGATCAGCTATATATGGCCCGTTGCATGGAAAAGCTAATAAGCTATCTAACTCCGTTATTTTAACAAATTAAAACACTTACATTCACATTTATCCACAGCCACTTTCCCTTAGCCAAACTGTCTTTCTATATTTTCAACAAATAGCGTTATTTTCGGGAAAAGAGCCCAAGCACAGAAAAGAGAAACCATTCTGTATGTTGTAACACTATTTTTAGCTCTAATCTCATTCAAATGGATCGAAGAGTACATGGAGGGAGATTCAATTTTAAAGCTCACACGGCGATTCTCCCAGAGTAACACTATTGTAAGTAATGTTATTGTCTGAAATTTCGTGTTCCATTGCATCAGCATTTATTTTACTAAATAGGTCATAAGTCGCCAAAATCAGTGCCACAATACTGCCTTTACGCAGCCGTTTTTTTGCATGGCATATTTTTCATTACATAGGTAAAATACGCTTTTTCATCCAGTCTGTGCGAATTTTCCATTTTCGAGATTCCATGCTGACATCTTTGAATAGACAAAAAATTAGTGAAAATCTAGGTGGATCGTCTACTCATTTGCTACCCGGTACTATATTCATAGGCATACATAAATACAGCTGCACCTTGTAAGCTAATTACTAATTGAAACCGTTTGTTCTCTGATTGCTTTTGAACGGAAAAGGTATACCCACTGGGACAGTTTCGCCACGGCAGGTTAGGTTGACAATTACATATAATTTGGAAAGTCCCTAATTATTTTGTAATACGATTCATCAAGCAGCGTGGACGTTCAAACCGTTGAAAACTATGGAACCTCTGTACAGCTATTTCATCTTTATTAGGAATTATTGGCAGTGTACAACCATCAAGCCCCCATGGGGACTCGAACCCGGGGTGAACTACTGTGTATCGATCACCATGACTACCAGGTTATCCGGGTTGATTCTCAACAGTTTATTAAACGTATATATAGGGCTCTCATGACTGAATCCTAACAAGGATGAACCAGCTTCTCATGAATTTCAATGGTCTGAAGGTTCACACTACGTGATGAATTATGTCATGTAAAAATGTAATCTCCTACTACTCACACTTCTTAATTATTCCTGAATAACGTTTTGGCATTGACCCTGGCTTATTCTTTTCCTTGGAGGATAATTTGGCGGGGCAAACAAAGGCTTTGATATCACGTTATTTAGACCGGCTAGAAGCTGTAGGATTCATCTTGGAATTCATTAGGTTTCAAAGGTTCGGAAGTTCGATCATAACCAGGTGTTCATCAGGTTGCCATCGGGGTTTGCCCCATCAGGTGGGGTTTCCAAAGGTTGTAACGTCTACAAATGAAATGCCAAACTGGAATGTACTCATACATCAATCATTCTCGGCAGGATTTTGTTGCCACTTGATGGAATTTGCGACAGATCCTTTTCAGTAGACTGCAAAGTACAACAGGACGTAGAATGGCTAACCTCCGTTGGTATCCCGTACAGATCGGGCACATCGGAGGCAATCAGGAAAGTGTTTGGTGCGTATGGTGTTCGCGTTTTCTTCCGAATAGATAACACGTTGCGACGCCATCTCATAAGAACCAATAACTCTCAACACATACACGAACAGAACAACTGTGTTTACATCATCAACTGCAAAAAAGGCCCTGCTCAGTACATTGGACAAACATGCAGACAGGTCAGAACCAGAATAGCAGAACACAAAAGTAAAGAAAAATGCAGACCGAGGGACCAAATGTCTTTAAAAAAGTTAGAACGCGACTCTGCAATCTCACTTCGCGCCATATCCGAAAACCACACCGTCGACTACGAAAACACGAGAATCTTCTAATGTGGGTTCCGTACGTACACCGAACGTCTCTACGCGGACGCTCTGGCAATTAACGCCCACCAACCGTGTCTCAACTGCAACGATGGGGCAGAGATTTCAAGCATATGGATGGCACTTATGACGCGGATGGATAAATACCAAAACGGGTCTTGTTGACCTCAAATGAACCCACTAACACGGACACATAGTATGGACGGAGATTCAACCCCCCCCCCCCATACACTAAAACAACATCACAGACACAAACCAACACACGAACACACCGTGACTAACACCCAGTTGCTCTAAGCCATTATTCCAGTTTCATTCGGTTGTAAAACCAGTCCTGAAAAAGGTTACCCGTGGTGACCGAAACGTCGACAACCTACCAACGATTTCGACTACGATGTGTTATTGAGCAGTAAAATCCTACCAAAGTATCTTTATAATGACAGTTATCGACCATTCAAAAGAACTCTGAATAGTCAACATGAACCACTGTCTAATACTTGATGTATTTCCTCTCAAGGTAGCATTTTGTTCCACTTAGATTTTGTCGAATGACACGATGTTGACAGGCTTTTATTCCACGGTATTGGTCGATGGTAAACAATGTGATCCAGTGAAAACGTGGGACCCAAATAGATATTCGCAAATTCTGTTCTGTTTGTTTTTACACGACATCATGTTTCAAAAATTATTCATAAAATTAGCTGTCCTGATCAGCTTGTGCTGTGTTATGTTCCAACGAAATTTGTCGTCGATTCCCGTGCACTATGTTTTTATTAAGACGCTTAATCTGCTCAACGGTTGCAGATAAAGTTAATCCTATCACTGAAGCACCTTTTCTTTTTTCATCTCGTAGGGTATTACGTAATAAACAGACAAATGAGGGGAACGTGTAGATTATCATCGATAGAGCGCACAAACCATCGCTCGGCAACCTGGAATGCATTGGCAGGAGAAACGAAAGTGGTGTACCGTTTAGGATTTTGAACATCCCGAAAAAGTTATTCTTCAACGGTACAGTTTGGTGATCTTTTTAATCAGACGATGTTTTTCTTTTTTTGGAATTGACGTACTAGACCAGTCTTTATCTTTCCTGTTCAACTAATTCACTGTGACGCCAGTCTTTAGACCCACTGCGAATAACAGGCTTATTGGGAATTACACGCATTTGTTCAAAAGGCAAGCCAGAGAGGCTATTTTTCTCGCTGCCACGTATTCAGTTTCCGCGTAAAGATCAATGTCTACAAATAAATTTTCAGATAGCTTATGAAATATAAGCGATCTGCGTGAGATCATAGACAAGAGGTGTGTAAGTTCTGTCTCTTTGAAACTGTTCGTATTTTTAGCATTGCAAATTCCTCGCTGGCCCTGCTCATCGGGAACACCTTTTCCGCTGTAGCCGTTATTTTTTTGCAGATATGATTATAAATAACTATAAATCAGATTGTACTGTTTTTATATCTCTGCGTTCACATTAGAGTTCACATGGGCATTGTTTCCAATTTACACTAGTTAGCGGGAAAGAGACAGCTAAGTATATTTGCCGGTAGTTTTACAGGATATCAAAGTGAAAGTTCACTGGAGGGTGGATTGACTCAATAAATGATGAACAGACAAAAAATTTTAACTTCTTCCCCAGCTGTCTGGAACGAATATTGGCTGAAAAAACAGGAGAGCTTCTTCACGTGACCACCAATTTTTGGACCGTCCACTGTTTTGATATAAATAATCGCGTGTGGATAGTCAGCTGTGACTATACATAGCATACGTTAAGCGGTTTTGCTTGTGACGTAGGCACATTGGTTGGTAAACGGAGAAGTTACAGTTTCTTATTATTAGCTGGATAGGTGAAGCTTAACTCGCTCGAATAGGTACAGTGGTACCATCAAGTACTATTCCCAATTGTAATTAGAGGAGATTGAATTGAACTGATGTTCCTGAGCCTACAGTTGCACAGAATTATATAGCTGTACCAAAAATGCCCCCTAGGATAAAAGTGCATAATCAACCATGCAGTGGTCGAATCCCCAATGGCCGTCTCCGTATAAAGGGTCTAAGGGCCCAAGTTTCTGACAACGTCGAAAGAATGGTTCACTTGCTTTGTTGAGTTGTTCGTAAGCCCATCCGTCCTGCGGCAGGAAAACTCCACTCACGTGTAAAACACTGATCGCATTGGAGTCCAGTAAGGAGAAAGTTTTATCAGGTATTGTTTACTTGAAAAAGTCCGGGAAGAACCAACCGGGAAGGCTAGTTGGTATGCTCGTTTCTCGCATGAATGTATCTTGGGCCCAAGTATCATTTAAAATTGAGTGGCCACGTACTGCCGTGATGATTCCTTTTGCGTTCACAATTAGACACAGTGATAATGGGACAGAAGTTTTATTGTACGCACTATAGACCAACTATACGGGGATAAGTAAAGAATCTTCACTATCAAGTAAATGGAAAAGTATGCAATCGATTAAATAGGCAAGTACGAACAGTGATGTGATTGGTCGGTTCATTATATGACTTTCGTCCCGCATATTGATTGTGCATTCGTACTCGTGACGCGATCGATGAGGAGGCGATGGTGTGCGTTGACGGCAAACGCACACGTGACATGCCAAGCGGGAGGTGGAAATTCCTAGAAGGTCCACTCGAACAGTCAAATTTTTCTCAAGTAGGGCTGAGCTTTCACACAAAATGCTGAGTCATTCAGGTGGGCGTATGTCAGTGTTGTATAATGGACCATAATGAGAGCCAACTGAATCACACAGGAACTATACTGTGGAATCTCATTTTGTAAATCGTACCTGACTGGCGCTTGTTTATCACCACAATAACTGTCTACCTGCTGTCTCGCGACCATTGAGCAAAGTGGTTTTACTGCTTGACTTCTCTTCTAAACGAGCCTTACGGATGAGAGATACTGCAAGAACTGATACTCAGAATCTTCACACCTCTCCCACCTCCCCGACTGAAACATACCTTAGGTGTACACATTTTCGGTATGTTCTAATGAAAAGATATATAACGGTTTGACTAAACACCAATTTGAGGGAGTACGGGCCAAATATGATAGTACAGCTTATCTTGATGTTCATCAGCGTTTGATACAGTGAATTACCCATCCCCTGGATTCGGCCAGCAATCTACTTTCAGGAATCTTACTCGCAGAAGATCTGATGAAGTTAATTCTAATCAGTGTACTTTGTTCCATTCGGTCATTCAGGGTATTATTTATGCAAATACGCTATGGTCGTTCCCGTTAACGAAATGCGCTTGTCGGATTTTTTACCCAACATACGAAGGTTATTTAGCAATACAGTTAAGGGAAAGAACTCAGCACAACAATACGATCAAAATCCTAGTCATTCGGGAAATTCCATACATTCAAAAGGTAGCATTCACTTCTTTAATTTCAGATAAAAGAAAGTCATTTCCAACAAATAATTGCAGAAAAATAAATTTACAAAAACCGATATCCATAAATCTGGTTTTGCGAGATCAAAACCTTGTTTGAGAGAAACAACTCTGTTTACACACGACTTAGCCATATGAAACGAAACACAGAGTTAATATGCGTGTTAATTTTCTTTTCCGTTCAAGGTTTATGATGAAACTCGAAAACTGTAATGTATTAAAAACTGTTTATGTAAATAAGAGAGCAGCCGGCTAATCCAGGACCGGGCCAATGGCATGCATATCAACGGGAAATAAATTTGCATTGCACTGGGGTGGCGAAATGAGATGAAAAACCATGGCGATATCCAGGACCGCTAGGAGGGAATGGCACAGGACGCTATTAACCCTATCACGGAACCATTATGGATAACAAAAAGCCCCTAGGTGTGACCACGCAAACCATCAGCGTTCTTCGATGGCTTTTTGCTGTCCACACTGAAAATATGTTCTAGACAAATCGCTCGAACTCGCTTGGGTATCAGACCGTATGATTTTGGAAAATGAAGTTTTCAAATTGTTTCCAAATTCATTCTGAGCAAAAATATTGCTGTATTATAAAGTAAATATTGTTACCTTGATTATCCACTCGTTTTTGTAACCTCAGAACACAACAAATCGAACATGATATTGATTAAACTCCCCAAATCTGAGAATAATACTCTACTTTTGAATTATTTATCAGAATTCACCAAAATTGGTACTCCGGTGCTGCATTTCCCACACCCGGATTTATCCAGGTATTCCTCTGGATACAGTTGGCAGTGAATACAAAAATAAAGCAGTACATAACAGGGGATAGTTATAGAATAGAAGAGCACAAACAATGGACTTCCCCTATACTAATCACATTTGACTAATAAATTCCATTTCGTACCCTCTAGAATAGTTTTTGGATAAGACAGAGTAAGTCTTTTTAAACACCCTTATGCCTAGCCGGTTATCACGAGAAAACTAATTCTTTGGAGGACCATGTAAAGTCTTACTGTTTCAACAATAAACACAGACACAATAGTGAGGAAGTAACATACAGCTTGCACACTCGTTCATTTGTGCGCAGACTTATTTAGGTCAACTCAAATTCAGTGAGTTCTATTTCGTTTGTTCCATGGTGATGACACCGGAAAACAAACTGCATCATCTTGCCGTAGCGAATTAACACTTCTGCCGCTTATCACACTGTTGGCAGCTTTCAGAATTATTCCCGGAACTGTGTATCAGTCTTTTAATACCATCGAACACTGACGAGTTTGAAATCAGTAACTCATTCAGTAGAAGATAAATGGACGAATCACTACGGGTGGACTTGTGACCTTCCAGGTCGTTCCAGTTTTTGGGGGAAAAAACCCATGGCCATCATCTATAATTGGAATCACTATCAATTTTGTAATTTGGACAAAAACGGTGCACGCGTTTGCATAAACTGATGGAAAGCAAAGGCTGGGTTGTTTTTTCTTCTGTAAGTCCATTTCGAAAGGTAGAATGTACGTGTCCTTAGATAATTAGCACCTTAGAAAGTTTTCCAGTTTAAAATGTGGCGCAGTTGAGCTTTCGCTCTAAAGTATTGCTCGCGATTCGGATCTCTTCTTTGCAGTTTAGCAAGCAAACTTTTAGACCAAAATCGAAAAGCCTAATCTTCTTTTAGGTCGAGAGTCTCGTTTTGAAGACGTTTTCAGGGTCGTGTTTTGTGTTGCCAGTTGTTTTAAAAACAAATGTCCTATCTATGTAGCCTAGTTGAGTTTTAACAAGGAGTACGATAGCTGAGCTTTTGCACACCGGTACCGATTGCTAATTGTTTCGAACAAAATGTCAATAGCTTTGATTTTCTAATGACTGAAACAGCTTGTGTGGCTTCGGCAGGTAGTGGGTGCAAAGCGCGCTAGATTATTTCTTCTCACAAGGTTCTGTTGGCTTGAAAAGATTCTGTTACATATTAAAATAAATGTTAACAAGTGGATTACTGAACTTGAGTAGCTTTGGTAGTTGTTAGAATATTTAAAAAAATTGCACGCTAAGTAGATAGAGATAAGAAACGCATGTTAACGTTGATGCAAGTAGTATCTGCTGGTTGATAGACACCCTTTTAATGCACAAATGAGACCGTTGTGAAAAAGCACCCATGGATTGTACAAATATCGGAACAAGTGGATGGATACGGCAGCGTCAGATATGGATAAATGATGAGCGGCTACAACTGCGAATCCATCCACCCGTCTGTAGACATTACTTACACCAAATGTTCCTACCCTGGACCACTGTGCCGTCATTCTAGAGACTAGATTTGTCTAACCCACATAGATTTGTCATCAAGTCGAGGCTCTGGTTTCTCAGTAGACTCGCTGGACAGAAGCAAGCGCTCACGTGCCTGTGACACGAAAGGTTTTGTTGTGAAAATAACTTTAACATCTTTGTACAACAGTGGAACGAGATGAGCAACCTAGTCCTCATTTCAAAAAGGCTCATTCAATGACCCTTTGTCAGTAAAGTGTGATTTGCATTTTTCGGGTCTCGGGTGTCGGTGATCGACCAGGAAGCCTAGCATCTGATTACATATGCACCGAACTTATGGATCCTAATTACAAATTCAATGGTTCTAGACCTTCGCGATTTGCGAAGAACTCGAGAAAATAAACCAAATAACGAGCTTTATTCCGTCACTTTAAGTTTACCGATTTCAGTTAGATGACGATCTTCGTCATTTGAAGATTTTGTGGTATTCGTCTTCGTATCTTTGCTCCATCGGTCTCCCGCCATTTTTTCATCCTTCATTTGACAGTGTATCCCTTCTAAAACAATGTACAAATATCCCATGATAAAAGTGGGACTTGAAGTTTGCTCTCATTTCTTATCGAGAATGGTATAGGCATTGGAACCACCTAAATGAACAGATTTTGCACACCAAGGACGTGGTTTTCCTGGGGTGCTTCTTGAGAAATTTTATTGTGTTGAATATATTGTTCTTCCCACTGAATCAAGTACACGTGATTGTCGTTCGACCTCCGTAAAAGGCGGAGTTTCATGTCAAGTCAAGTAATTGCTTCAAGCGACTGGGCGCGGTGAATATTCTGAGTTAAGGGTTAAAGACAAAGCTCTCTCCATGCACGCAAGTGAAATGGTAGAACATATTTTGTCTTAATTAAACTGTGTCAACTCTCTTTCTGTTAACATCTAGAAAATTTGAACAACTCTAATAACTTTAATAGGCTGAACACATTTATCTTTTGGAGATTCTGTCCTGTTCATATGCAATTCGAGAAAACCCATTTGGACCTGTCAATACTCGTTTATTCAAATATAGTATGCGAGATGAACCAGATGAACAGATTCCTCAGCAATCTTTTAAAAGCTTTCGTAGATACAGACAGTACAAGGTCGTGAGCAGAAGCCCAGTAAGTGCTTCACAGGATCCTGCACTTACTCTAATCGTACAACAAAATGGCTATCTTCAACCTGTTCACTACACAAAGTACATTCCAATCAGCATCCATGCATTTCAGCACACAGACAAAAGCACCATGCGCATAAGACTGATCTCAGTCCAACCAAGGATATTGATTATCGCGGTGCACATGTCTCGAGTGCGTGATCTACTTCCATATCACGTGACAGTGTCTGGCAAGTACGTGCCCACAGATGGCATTGCTCACAGATCAACACCTTTTCTTATATACGTTCCGTCGCGTATTTCATGCTTACATAAATGGGATACTTTAAATGCTGAAGGAGTAATACATTTAAATGCCAGCTGCTGTCATCTTATTTGATATCAGGCAATTCGGCCATTACACACCCATCTATATAAAATTTTATGCTTATAAATATAAAATGGCACTTTTCTTATTATGAAGACAATTTGGTAAATTTTAATAAAAAATAAGGTGCGGAAGAGGAGCAGACCCTAAACGGTTACATTCTGACCACAGGTTTTCATCAAAAAATGCTAACCCCGCACTGAACGATGCTGGTGATGACCAATATTGCACGCTAGACGGGCATCGGAAATTCTGGGTACCATTTCGAATATTCAAGATTTTCTACCAGTCGCTTGATGCAGATCGAAGCGTTACATATCAGCTAATGTTGACGGTTGCTACGGACTGTTACTAATAAGCCTGGTGAAACCAGTGTTCCATGTTTTGTGGAGACAAACAACCTAACACAGCAGCAATAGAGGTGGATCTTATCATAAGTTTTGTGAACAAACTATTACATTAGCATGACGTCTAATTAACTGGACGGGTATGTCGCCATAGTTATTTTGGTGGTTTTTTAAACGGTCAAAACAAGACAATTAAATAGTCGGCCTCGTTGGCAATCTTACTGAGACTCAGGCTGCAATATAGGTATTCGAAAGTGGAGCCAGAGGTACGAAGATCTCCGGTCGTTTGGAAATTCCTGGAGCCCGATTGGCTGAAAGTTCATGAGTTCCACAAAACTGAAGCAAAGCCAAGTTTGTTATTTTCATTATGTGATCCCGTGCCGTTCTGCTACACAATTTATGGATGTTTCACTGGAAGGCAGATTAATACGTCAGCCTTAGTGAATTCCGAAATAAAAAGTCTAGTAGACGCTTTAATTTCACACAAACTTGTATAACGTCCACATAAATGTTGATGAAAATATGTTCCAATGTGACCAAGAAAGATTTATGATATTTCGAAAATTGAAGATCAATCGTTTAAGGAGAATTTGGATATCATGGTACTTTGGTACTGGTTTATGTGGTACTCGGTACAAGTAATACAAAATAGATTAACAACACAATAAGTTTACAGGATAAATTAGTCTATCAGTTTGTTGAAGTTGCACTTATTGGCTGGCCGACCAGCATAGATTTTGCTGTTAGTTAGAAATAGACAGCTACTGCGTATCACTGACTCCAACCAATTTTAGTCCATTTCTATCACGCGGAAGAATCTCCCTGTGAAAAATATTCCGCTTTGAGCTGCTCTTTCACCTTTTGTACTATCAACCAGTTATGATTGGCATCGGACGAGAGAATGCTGTCCATAAAGCACGGAACCTACTATAATAAAATGTTTATCAAACGAATTTCTATGTAAAGCGTGACAATTTTATGTCCGACAAGAGTGCATACAATCGATAAGAGGAAAAAAGGGGTTCATTTTTTCTGATTTCTGTTCTATATTACTCTGATTACGGGCCGTGTTCATCGACCCTGGATTAACTTGAAAATAAGAACCGACTGGGTTTTGAGTATTACTGATCTGACACTATGAACTACTTCATGGAAAATCAATACGGACCTAAATTCTGATGGATTATCCGACCACATTTCCTGTTACATTTGAAGCTTATAAGTTGTGTATGAAAGGTGACGAAAAATCTACAGCTTAGTATCGGCCCCTTCTTGATTCTTTTTTCCGATTGAGGGGTGGCGAGTTCCGTGATGAGCTCATTGCGATCTGCGCTTTTAAGTACACTTTGAAGCAATCTAGCTGATCGGGAATACTGAACAAGCCCATTTTGTGTCCGTACACATCGAACTATTTGTCTTTATTCGTGTACGATTACAGACCCATAAGCTACCAGTATTCACTCACAAGTTCCCGGGAAACAGCGAAATGTTCCTGTTGTCTGAGAAATAATATTCTGAATGGGAAAGCAATTTAAAACTCAGCCATGGTGACCAAATACGGGAAAGGCCTCTCTAGTGCTTCTTTAACTGTGGTCATTCATGATATTTATTGCAAGGCATTTGTTAGTACAGATTGTGGACACGTTTTAGGGTTTGGGACATGAAATCTCAGTTAATGATAATACACCAGAATGGGAGATTTCTTGATTTTCCTTCAGAAATTATGGTCGTACGTTTTCCACTGGCTATGATTGTTATTGGACACTTCAATATCAAATTAACTCATGCGAAAATACCAAGACAATTGAGTTCTTGAGTAAAGTTTCTCTATTAGTTCAACTAAGCAACCGATCGAGATTATTCGTATTTGAACAGTGTATTCGAAAGGGCCACAGCCTGTCTGTATTCAGAAATTCTGATGTGTTGCCCAAGCTTCTTTAGTTTTACTAAGGGTCAGAGTGAACTTGACAAGAAAAACCATGTCCCCACTTTTAAACGACTTGTCCCGTTGACAGTAGACGTGGGCAATTCAAACGAGAAATATATCTGCGACTGACGAGGATCTCCGGTTGTGAAACCTTTTTTCCTCATCGCGTACGAGCGCTCGGACCTTCTGTGGTTCTGTTCGCATATTAATTTATGGTGAGCCGTTTGATTTAGTCTCGATAAACGAAGTAGAAACAAACTCAAGAAGCCCATTAGAAAGGGGACTAAGAATGTGCTGACGAACAGAATTGTGTTTCTAGCTTTGGTAAAATTGTTGATTTTTTGTTCGTTTGCAGCACGCTTCTTAACAAGCTACTTAGTACCTTAGGAGCACACATCAAAGGCATTTGTCTCCTAATACATTTTCGTGACCAAAGCGCAGTATGACCTATTTTGTCTGTGTATAAGTTTGCGGAAAGCACACCTTGAGGAACAAGTTACTCTTTACACTAGAAGTTTATATGTTCCAAACGGAGATAAATCGGGATGTATCACGTAAACATTCATCCATGGTTCACGTTCGTTGATGAAGTTATTTGTCTTATTCCATTGGGCAGAAGCCTCTAAATTGTTTTGTTTTTCACTAACTTAATTACAGTACACGCTGAACGATGAAATTCTCTGATATATAAGACAATCCAGTGTGATGTTTCTGTCAAGAATATTTTATTGTTAAAAAGCGGTATGTGTTCATCCTGTTCTTTGCCAAAGAGGCACCGTGTTCAAAACCCAGCTAACTGTTATTCACCAAAGCAAAGAGGAAGGGAGCTTGATTTTGAGCTAAGAGAACACTTCGGTTACAGATCCGTCGGGATTTGTGACTTGAAATTTATTTTCTGAAGCGTCGCCAAAGATATTTAGTTTCTACGTGACTGACAAGAGAAGTTAATAATTACACACAAATTTTCTCATATATACATATATATATATATATATATATATATATATATATATATATAACAAAATCTCCTCTACTGCAACACAATTTTCATCCTCAGTCAGCCAAATTTCCCTTATATTTTATAAAATATATGCGCATAGATAGAAAACACATCTGCTTTATAACAACCGCAATACCCGCTGACTGTGTTATCCGAGGCGAATGATTTTTTTATAGTTATTCATTCTTCCTTGGCTTAGCTATGTTAATTTATCAGGGATAGACTGTTTTCACATTGCTGTAACTTAAAAGCACCCACGTACCATTTGCATCAAGACCGATATTTGTGATATTATTTGACAAAGTTTTAATGGGCCGAAACTGATCAGCACATAATGGATCCATATTGGATTTTGTCAGTCGGTTCGAAGTTTGAGATGCCGACTAATTTTCTGTGGGAATATGCCAGCCGACAGAACTACTGATGCAAAAAGTACCAATTTCAAAAAAGTTTTTTTCATCGAAGCAACAGTTTCGTGTAATATTTTGTATGATACAACCTCACATTTGGAATCCGACTCGCTCGATAAAACCAGACACTGTGAAGAATACCAATAAAAAATATTTAAAAAGGAGGACAGCTAGGCAATTTGTAGTCGTTGATTCACTCAGTGTACACAGGATCGGTTAGTTGCGAATTTGCCTGTGCATCGCACAACCCTCGCCATGCTCTGTACAGTGATGCTGAGAAAACGACCTTGAGTGGAATAAGTAATACGGGGACAGAGATACCATATAACTGGAAGTGGTTTGGTTTTGATGGCAAATTAGCCAAGGCCGCTATAAAGCAACAATTAATTTCAATGGCATTTGTGTTTTCTCGAAAGTAATTGATTCTTTACTGATTTCTAAGCACAAACTGAAAAGGATTAGCCAACTTATTGTTGATACGACTAAGGATCCACTAGGAAGTGGGCGAACACTTATTTGATACACACATCGAGTTGTGCTTAGGAATCCAAGTCATATTGTTCACATCAATGAGTGATCCTGACAGCGGGACTCCGACATTTATTAACCACATTTGTTCGAGTCAACCGGAAATAGTGCCTTGATTTTTCGCCATCCCAGTCCATTCTTCTTCATCTGCTTCTGTTTGGGAATGTTTGTGAACAAACATATCGGCAGCGTTTCCATACCAACCTATTCACCGGATAATGCGTTGTTTGTACAAATCCAGCTTGCTTTGCAGAATAAATTACGTTTTCGGAGGCATTTCACTGATAGGAATTTCGTGAAATTCAGCCTTTAAATGTATGTGTTTCGACCGAATCACGTGATCCGCCCAAAACTACGACATACAAACAAACTGGGCAAGTATTATTTTTGTTCCGTGTGGAATGTTTGCTCAGTGTTTAGCCAGTCCACTCTTGAACCGGCACCTTGTTCTCACTGGTTAGGCTGAGTGTGATCTGTCGACGATATTTGGACGGGCTGTGTTGATTCTTATAGGAACAAAAGCTGGTTTCCGTTTGAAGTTGACCAGAAAGACTCCTGACGGGAAGAATGCCCTACAATGAACCGATCTGCGCAGGGGAATGGCTAACCATGTTCAAGAAACACAGCGGAAGTGATCCTGCTAGATCTCTAATTCATAACTCTATCAAAGCTCACATAGGTTAGCTATTCAAAATAGAATCTTCAGCGTGGCTTGTAACCGAAAATGAGTATCCCAGACGCTTACTGCTTATAAATGTTCTCATCTTTTATCATTCAACATCACCCAGAACTTCAAGATTTCATAAAATCTGACAATGTTGCTGATAGAGCTGAGAAGCTGAAAACTTCCTGCAGAATTATCCCTTGAGGCTATTTTTAAGTAGTGTTACTAGTCAAAATGATGTGCTACTTGACACAATGCCCTCAGTGTATGTGTAGACTAGATAAAGCAATAGTGATAACCTAAACATTTTCCAATAAAAGTTGTTTGCCAGTCGAGCCTGACAATGTTTCTAGACTATATCATAAGGTGTTACCGTGTTCACAACGGAATAGAAAACTATGCACAGTTTGACGATTCAGTCTTGTCAGTTCGCCCCCTCAAATCCCTGAACACATTCTGTGATTACGAAATCACGAAGGGAAGGTAATACAGTGTGTCAAATGACAAGTTCGCAAAATATCACATTTCATGGTGTAGAATGTGATTAAAATTTGGTACATAACCCGTTAGGTTTATTCCATTCAAAATTACTAGAAAACGTCAACACTGACAGTCCCATGGGCATTGGGAATCTGAATGGCCATATGGAAACGGGAATCATTTTGCTGAAATCATGGAACATCCACGGTATGATTCTCGCTAAGTCACCAGTAGCAGCAGAACATTGTACATCTCCGATATTATGTAACCCTGGAGTGAACGCTTGACAGCGTTGAACAGCATTACATAGAATCTAAAAAAGAAAAGTGAAACGAGGAATTACCCGTGAAGCTTTTCAAAAGCACTTATTTGCAAACGAGTTTTTGGACAGACCAAATTTAGTCCAACTATGAGCAAAAACAACCTGACGTACACATTACTGTATGGTTGCATCCCAGCGATGTCCGTCCTCCTGCCAACTGCACTTTCTGACTCGTTTTTGGCTGTATCCGCGGGTTGGGCTGAAAGTATCACTTGGGGTCTTGCTTTATGGCTTTCAGTTCTGGTGAACCTACGGTTTGCCTAACGTCCTGTCATAGTCCGCTTGACTATCGGTGGAATCAATTTGATTGTTCCGGATTGCTCCGGGTGCAGCCACTTAGTGTTGCGTGCACGATTCTTAGTTCGCGAAAGCGATCGGGTTCATGACCGCCTCATTATGTTGTCAATGCTGCTTTCCCCACACCACCGAACGGAATAAACATAAATCAAATGTCAAACTAGATTGATTGAAGTTGACAATTATCCCGACAGAAGAATTAGGAGTAGATTCAGTAGAACAAGATATCACTGATGAGCAGAAAGCGATTTTTCGACTTCATCATTGTAAGAAAAAAGATTTAGCAAACCTAGAATTAGTGACTTTAGTTCAGCCATAAATATTACCGGGAACAATGATTTTGCTCCACTAAATTAGATGGAAAATCCAGAAATATAGGCAAGATCAATGTATCTTGGATAATTGTGATGCGTCTATATGGACACAACCAAAAGAGAAGTCAGCCACTTTAATCTTACCGCTAGACGAATGATCCAAAGTAGCAACAATGAAAAAATTATTGAAAAAAGAAAATATTTTGATTTTTCTGCCGTATGATACGAAGTAAAGACTGGGTTGCTTTTCGCATGACCGCCAGTAACTACGAAAAGATGTGCAGCTCGTCAGTAAAAGTTAATGTGTTGTCAGGTAAATATTTCGGCATCCAACTATTAAAAGCCTATGACCTATGGAACTACATAGCGCGGGTATTTCAATGTGGCTAATCTCAAGCACGGTCATTTCTCCGTCAACCTTGTTCTATCCAAACTGATGACTGAGCTGCTAAAGCCATTCGGAGCCGCAAATGCAAATCACGTGATGAAATATATATATATATATATATATATATATATATATATATATATATATATATATATATATATATATATATATTAGATCAAACTGCTCTCACTTTTTTGCACATCAAACGTGTACTTCTTTGTCCTTGGCGAACAACTTTGACAATTAGATACGTTGGCAATGAAATGTCCGGTCGGACCTATTGTAACTGATGCCTTGGCTGGTCTCTCGGAAAGTGAACTACGACGGGACTTTTCAAGGCTATGTTTCTGATAGCGCTACACGGAGAACATACTTATCATCAGTGACAACATCAGCTATGCATATAAGTTAATTGGTTGCTATCTCTAGCCTTCCTCAATAAAAAAACTGAACTTCACAGACACCATGGAGGGTTTATCAGTTTGAACTTATATTGGCGACCAAGCATCTAGTCCCCTTCCCACTCTCGTTTGCTCTTATCACAGTTCATTCACTTCAGTCCTGTCCCAAATTCTATTAGGTACTTTACTAACTGTGTACAAATTAAGTTGACTGCGTTTAGGATACAATATGCAAACCTGTGCTACTCACTTCTCTGTAAGTAACCTTTCCAACTGAAGCACGAAAAGGATTGAATTAGTGCCCGCGTGAGGCGTAAAAATCGAAAATCCGTACAACGGTAGTTAGCTGATATATCTCATCATTTCTAGTCGTGTAACGTACTAGATTAGCAAAAGCCTTCGGGCTTTTTCTGAAAACAACCATCAGAGAAGCTCAGAAGCTGAAAAACATTCAACTCGAAAGTGATCCTTATGCTAATGCCCGAATGACCTTTATCTCTTGCATTTTACTTACCTCCAATAGCCTTTATCTTGATAGTATTCTCTCCCACTAGTTGAAAAAAGTTGATCTCATAACTAGTGAAAGAAACATTTTGAAAAAGTGTATAACTTCTGTGGGGGTGGATGTTTTATTCTAGAAGAAGCTGAAGGTTTAATAGGGGAATTGAATAGCAGTTATTAAGTACGTCCTGGAAGATCTTTCCTCTTGTCTGTACCTTTGTTTATGTCTGTGCGCGGTCTCGGTGAAAGAATTAACTGAGTAGTCACGAGAACTGCCAGAACAACCGGGAGTTTCAAGTTAACATGACTATCCATCTTGGGACACTTGTGCTTCTTTGGGATGAATGTGAATCCTTCAACAACACAAGCTGAACCCCAGATCACAGCAATTTAAAATTCATTCAAGAACATTTATCAGTGCAGTACTTTGTAACTTCCTCCGGTTGATTCATATTTTCATAACCAGAGAAAATGAGTTATGGATTTCACACTCATCATAGTCTTTCAAATCTGCGTTTTACACGTGGCCGACATTCGGTTATTAGACAAACACGGTAGAATGCATGTTCAAACACTATTGAACACACTTTAGGACTGTCGGTTTTAAAGCGTGAATAGGTCTTGCTAGATATCATCCAAGCTTGAAACATCAATTTTATCATCATTTGAACCTCGAATTTCCTCTGACTGGGTTGCAATTTTATTGCATAATAAACCAGGATAAAGAGAGCTGCAAGATAAGTATATGAAAATACTTGCTTAAATTCAATAATCCGAATAGGGCAACAGCGAATCAGTTGATGTTTTGCCACTTCCCAGGGAATTGAAATGGGAAAGGCAAAATTGGTACAACAGTTTATGTGTGTATATCAATATTCTAAATATTTTGAAGAACTATCTCGTATATACTTACCGTTAGTGAAAAACATCGGGTGGGCGTCATGCACACTGGCCGATTCTAGGATGAACACCGTTTTTAAGTGCTTCCAAAACTGGCCATGCTATATTTGCAAGAAAAATTGATATTTAAGTTGAGTGACCCCTAGTTCTTCATTTTACTGACCGAAATTTGCAAATTAGAATAACGTGGATTTTCAGCAAGCTGTCACGTAAATTAAGACGATTTGCACATACAACTACGTTTTTAAAGATCTCCTTGGCATGTTCGGCATTTGGTTGTCTCGTCGAGCAAATGTCAGTTTCACCAAGCCATGAACCAACAAAGTTTAACGTGGGAGAAGTGGTCCCCTGTAGTGAAAAATAAAGCATCGGCTTATGTCATGCTGCGAAATGGAATAAGAATATCTTGTCTTTTTTTACGGATGTCACCACACGCATAGTGCTGTCCGAATTATCGTTGTTCTACCTTCATGATAAACCACAAAGGTCTAATCAGCATTTTTACCGCCTGAAAGTGGACTAGACAATCTACTGCACCTCACCTGTAAAAATGATTTTTAGTTCTAGGCGGACGACTGATCTGCAATTTTATGGGAACTTTTCACGTGACCATGGTTTAGGTCACTAGCTTTTCGTAAGAAGCCGTATATTCTTAAACATTTCATCCATTACTAATGAGTGAATACTGTTGCTGTGCAGTATTTACAGTTAGTTGTGTTTAAACACTCATCATACTGAGGTATAGATTTTACGAAGCGGAGATTGAACCTCCGTGCTTCTATGAGTAGCTTTCCCTTCGCAGCGCATAACTGATTGGGATTACTTCTCAGAAGCAGTGTGAATTTTGTTCATGTTTTGCAAAATAATTAAGTAAGCAGTAGTAAGATGCATCAGAAAGTCAGAAGAAGAAGACTGTTTTCCCTCTTTCAGATCACAATTTTAAGGCCATGACATAATCTTATGCGAAATTAGAACATTGAAAAAGTAAAATGTCCTGACTCTGGTTGCATGCAATTCAAATGAAAAGAGAACGGGCAATGAACCTTAGTCAGTCTGCTGGTTAGACACGGTAGCAAATAGCAATCTCCATGACCATACGAGTGGCCGTTTCAAACTTTGGTTATTGTCTTTTTTAGGTAGCTCAACTGCCTCAGAGTTTGGTATGTTGTGAAACACTATCGTTGCACACAACTCACCGCTCAAAAATCGATCAGTACCACTTGCTAATGAGCACAAATGATCTCCAAGTGGATTTTATTTGACATACTTCACAAAAATCCAAAGTGAGTTTTCACCCCTATCACATGGTATGTGGCCAACTGGTACTCGTTAAATATGTCAGCTACAAATTCGTCAATAACACACATTGGTCTAAGTGAGTCCGATGCTCCCAAACGTTAAATGCGATGGTCCAATAAGTGATCTTCTTTCGTTAAAACAGCTGCCATCAGTCAGAGAGATTCACGGTCATTCACGAGGAGAAGTGCCCTGTTATTTCAAAGGTTTTTTCTGCTTTATCCTAGACAAGATACTTCCGAAGCTAGAAGCTTTAGATTTGTGAAAATGATGTGAAATAATAGGCTGACGGAAAAATTTGGTATGCATATGATTTGGGTTACGTTTCGAAATAGTTTCATTCTTTTTGTCCCATTAAAAATTCAAACATTCGTTGTCTAAAGGGGCTTGGTTTCTTGCCTACCCTTAAACATTTGTTTCCTCTGGAACTAAACGTTTTGCTCCCTGATGATCGGTATCCCGATATCAAAAAAGTAAAGAGGGATTATGGTGCCAATCGGTAATACCCGCGGCATTTTCTGTGAAAACAGCAAACATATATATCTGTTCACTTCTCAATGTTTTTGGAACTTCAGGCTCATTGGTTTTCTTCACAGAGCTTGGGTCACACAGCACTTCAGTCCAGATTTGGTCAGGAAAATAATCCTAATCTATTAGGGTTTTCAAAACAAGTAATATTTGCTCAATAATACTCCCTTTCCGTACGGAACTTGGAGGTATTTGCCCAGTCAGCCGCATAACCGTTCTCCCGAGTATCTTCGAACGATTGTACCGAAACGTGAACGGTCTGTTCGTACTCGTTCTGCTTCTAGTCTAAAATTATGGAAAAACGTCGTTCAAAATGATAAGCCGATCATAAATAGTTTGTGTACCGACACTGCATAAAGAACCAACCATATTTTGTCACACCTTTCCACTGGCATACTTTTACATCTAATTAGATATGTTCTGTTGATCATTTTCGTAACCCGCAGTGGGAAGAATATAACAACAGCTGCTGTGCACACTAATTATTCAGAGGAATCATGACAGACACCCCAAATTTCCTAGGCTGGAGAGCAAAAACGTATCCCACTGGAGAATGACAACGAACTATATATTTTATTATGGCAGAAATAACTGGACTAATTAGTTACAAACCATTAGGACAAACTCTATCCCATAGAAATCCGAATAAAACGTGTTCTTCCATCCATGAGTAGACAAAACAAAATCTTGCTCTTCTAAGTTACGAATGGGGTTTCCTTTTGAGGGAAAAGTGAATAAGTTTATCAGCATTTTAGAGCGGAAAGATGAAGCTCACATCCTGCTGAGCAAGATAAACAGACTGACGGGTAATCAGTCAACCGGTGAACTAATCCAGAGGTGAGAATCTTACAAACCTTTCAACTTTACCGATATAATTCGCAAATTAAATGCCAAAATACTTTATAAGGCCTATAGACTTCATCGAAGCTAGTTGGGAGAGCTTTTTCCTTCTTTGCTGAAATTTCCTTAGAAAATCACAACACAAGACTAATATATAGAATTCCGCAGAACTTGACGTCAATCACGATAGTTCTGTTGTGATCCCCTGACTATCGGACTAGTGAGACTCTGGTCATCATGATAAATTAATCTGAAAATCAAAAGTCCGGAATTAGTTAGGTGTAGGCGGAAGAAGGCAAAATTCACCGTGGGAGGGGTTTTGATCCGTCTCTCTAGCTCTTGTGAGAAAACTCTTCAGCCTTAAAACCATTTCGTTTATTTTTACAAAAACACTTTACACAGAACACTAGGTGACCTAAATCAAAATCATGGTATGAAGCTCATTGGTTCACAGCTCTTCCCGTACTTGGATCTTCTGAATGGCTATGTAGTTGAAGTCCCCGATTGGCTGGTTGGTTAAAACAACCGCTGGCTGATGAGTAACTCATTTTCGTTCGGTTCCATTAAAACAGCTCTTGGCCACCGATTGATTGAATCCGTTGCTTTCAGTCAAAACTACACTTGGCCGCTGACTGGTTGACTCCGCTTAGTTGCGTAAGGGCTTCTGTTCGCTTCTGACTGGAAGGTTTTGTTCCATTTCGTCGCGAACTGACTGAAATATCGAGGCATTTTTCTGGCCTCAGCTACTTCATCGATTTCGGACAGATGGAGGCCGTCTATCGAAGCGTCAGCAAATACACTTACAGACAGTTTCTGTTATTGAGACTGTTACTGTACTGAGTTGTTTCCCATGCTTCCTTTGTATCTTTTTATCTTACATATGGTTCATCATTCCAGGAAGAGGATCGCGGTTAATTTGGGGCCACCAGTCGGGGAGTGACCGGCGACGGGAGTGGGAATCGATTCCCGGGCAGAAGGCCTGAAAGCCCCTAACGATGACCGTCGGACCACTGCCGGTCTAACGGAAAGAAGCATGAACAAGGCAAACATTATGTTGTCTAAAATTTCCGCAGTAAACTCCTGAAAATTCTTCAGTTTATTTCGAGTACATCACCTGAATTTCATGATCAAATGTGCAAAGAGCGGTAATCACCCATTTGTTTAGCTGCTTTGGAGAAATATTCACTAAAACCCAAAAAATTCCCTCATTTTATTGAAGAAAAGCAGAATAACATAGTACGATCCCGTCGGATGTATGTTGTTGTGATAAAATTATTTCCTGTTCTTTTTGGGTATGTCAGCGTGTTTCTACTCTCATTCTCCAGGTAAAATACAATGTTGTTACGAGATTTGGTTTACAAATTCTAACATATCCTACATGGAGGACGATGCTGTCTGGGATAAAAATGATTGCCGAACATCTATAGGTATTTGATCTTGGGGTAGATTTGATAAATCATTTGTGCAGGTTTGCAAAATTTTTGAAGAAAAGCTAGTTGCTTTGGCCAACACCCAATCGAAAGCCAGTATTGTGAGAACAACACAGTTGATTGAGTGTTGGAACCAAGAAAATGGCATCGCAATATATTTTCATCATCTACCAAATTCGAACGAACTGCGATAAGGTTAGAGGTGTTCACAGTTGCTTCCACCTTAAGGAACAATTGCCGGTGGAACTTTTTTTATTGACTTTGAGATCGAAGAATTCATTATGCAGATTCATATGGGCCACAGAATGTCACGATCAACATTGTTAATGAGGCTTCGTTAAAGATACCCTGAAAAACAGAATGCACCTTGCGCAAAAGATGAAAGTTCCCTGTTTGTCACACCAGACGTTATTCTAGGAGAACTGTTTTATCATAGAACGATGCTCCAGGTCATGTCTTTCTTGAAATTGTAAATCTTTCACACCTGAACAACTCTATCCACCTGCTACAAAATCTCACGTTGACAAAACCACTGAAATATTCAGTGATTTAATTTTTACCAATTTCTGCCAAAAGTTAGAGTTTAGTAAAACTGGAAATTTATTCCTTGTGTGTAAAATAAGAACTTGTCACACGTCTCTTTGTACTTGAGAAAATTTCAAAAGGGCACAATCTTTTGCTTTGGACGTTGGTTATTTTGAAAACACCTTGATGTCTAGGGATGTTTGACAGTAACTGTGTGCATAACCTTAAAATAAAAAAGCACAACACGTGAAATGAAAACCTTCACTCGTATTCACCCTTTCTCAGATCCGCAACACTGATTCAATGCTACCAAAGTTTAACACCACAAACCAGGTCAGAAATGTGTGTGTGTGTGTGTGTGTGTGTGTGTGTGCATGACAACACATGCTTTCAACCTAATAGCATAGGATTTAAGGGGCGTATATTGCTGTGGGACTTGTTGTGGTGTCAACATATGAGTCACTACGTATTGGAACGGTTGCTTCATCCATTCATTTAGCACGTCATGCACCACCGGTAGTGTATTTTCAGACCGGGGCAGAGCCAAGGCTCTTCCGACGAGGGTAGCACGTGTGTGACCTACAAGAACACATGAGAAATAACAACTTCATGAGCCGAGGCCCAGTAAGTGTATCAACAGGCACCAACACTTACGTTTGACGAACAACAAGATGGCGGCCTCCAATCTGGCAGTTACATCATAAAGCAAACGGCAGGCCTGAGTATAGGTCCTGTACACCACATGTTGGACATTCCTCTTAAACTGTGAGCAGCATGATTCCCGTCGAACTAAAAACGAGAAACGCTTAGAGCCAAAACGTTAATTGATTTTAAAATCCTTTCCTCGTTAGTCTCACGGTAGTGGAGCCCTGTAATAATGGACATCTTAGCAGAATTTAGTGTATCGAAGGCAAATTGGCCAGCCAACAGAGCTTGCCTACAAGATCAATTCAGTTTGTAGTAAACTTACTGTATTCATCAAATGGTCAAACGTACAGCGTCCGCTTCCTGCACAACTCTCAATTACCATGGAAATACTACACAGCTTTTTCGTTGTTCGATACAGTCAGAGGTGTATATTCTCAGATTTAAAGGACTACTAGAGAAAAGGACACATTGAGCTGGTAAATCGTAGGATGTATACTGCTCTCAATTTAAAACAAATTGTGAAGAATATAGACGTATGAAGTTTAGTTCATACTTTGCTTGGCTGACTGTCCTTTGGACTCCACCTTTCACGCACAAGCCTCAGGTCATTCGACCAACTCAGCACTTGGAAGCACCCCTCTCGAGTTTCGATCTTGGTAGTGCCCATCAGTGAAGCTTATCCACCCCGCCTCCGTCGGGGCGTATTCGAATCACCGACTTGAGTTTGTTCGGATATCGTCCTCTAGAGAAGCCACCAATGTTCGACTGCTTTGACGGGAGACTCGGTAACTGTTCCGGTAACTTCAAGCGAATGCTATAGAGGACGACATCTGAAGAAAAGTAATTTGCAGGCTCGGATCAGCCCGTATGGGGTCGGGGTGGTACAGTGGTAACGCACAGGCATCTGAGGTGAGAAGGCCCGGGTTCAAACCCAGGGGGTGGCGAGGTTTTAGCTCGCTGATGGGCTCTAAGAATAGCGGAACTCGAGTCTAGTGATTGCCGGTTTGGGCTGACCCAATGATCTGAGGTTTGTGCGTAAAAGATGAAGTCCCGTGGTTAGCCAACCAAGCAAAATATGTCATCAATCTGACATACTAAAAGTCGTCATCTTCAAGATAGGATACACTATGATCTTCACTCCCATATATACATAGCTCAGCAGCTACGTCTCCCGAATTGGAAGCGTATACTGATTGTCTTTGTGACCACTCTTCATGCCGGATACATTTCTTTGGTCAAGGCTAATGTTCATAAACTATGTCGGAAAAGATATACCTGACGTGTACCACAGAAAACGATCCGAACTTTTAAATTCACACACCATCATTATTGCCCAATTCTAGTAGCAAATTGACTGAACGGATTAATTAGAGAAACTGGATTGTCAACTTTAACGCCGTTATGTACGTCACATGTGAAGTTCTACACACTTACCTGTTGGTATCCACTACTTTACGTACTAATTATTGGCACCCCGTTGTATCCTATTCTTGCAAATACTTTTACTGCAAGATAAGGGATAAAATATCTGAGAAGATACGCCATCATCAACCTCGTGGACGATATTTTTGTCTCCATGACAACCGTCAAGAGCGTGGCAATGGCGTGCTCTGTCCAGTAGTGCACATTTGTGTATAACAGTGAAAACCGGTATCTCGCAAGTATCTCGAAGGGAATTAAGTCTTTGAAATCTGCACAACACAGTAGGAATAAAATGACATGAACCAAGGCTCAATAAGTGCCTCTACGGGTTTCCACGCCTAATTTACCCGAAAACCCATTTGATGGCTTAGTGCATCGGAGTTACAAAAATATACACCAATAGGAATGACAACGTGCATCTTTTACGCATTGAGACATTTCTCCGAAACCATCGTTGGATTGGAATATCCATTTACAGAAAAGACACTTAGCTCGGACGATGGGCACACTGCTAGCCTTGTCCCCATTGGCGTGTGTTCAGTTCAGTACAGTGCAAACAGTCCGACGGGGCATAGCAAATTTTCATGACAAATTAGCTGAAGGAAGAAAATAATCCGGTAACTCAAATTCTGATTGTAAATGGATATCTAGCATCATTCTAAGGAAAATACGATCGCCTTATGCCAAAAAATCATATTTTATTTACTCTCGGACAAAATTATTCTACGCTCAGATATCAGCCGCACTCAAGGTGCTGCCGAAACAGTGATTGTATTCTGGATTCCAGGGTAAATTGTGTCTTAGATCCAGAACCATCTTCCGGCCAAACCAAGTCTAGCTGTATACAGTGATTCAAATGTGAGTGCCAAGCCACCTCAATTGACAGAACAAAAGGTATTCACGTCATCTAAATGCTAAACACACTCGAGTGTAGCTATCGAAGGTAATGAACAACAAATCAAATATGATTCTCTGACTTTTTTGTGAGAAATCATTGGGTCACTACAAATCAGACGTCCAAAGCGATCCAATTGGCCTCAAACTCTACTAAGGTAGGTGGAGACGTTGTAAGTCCGCACGCACCACCCTGAGCAGATCAAACACAAGTTTTGAATAATTTAGTATTACTGTGGTACCAAGCTGAAAGAATGAATGTGTGCTTATCTAAAAGGCCTATGTATGTGTGCATGTATGATTGAGTCCTATCGATCAACCGTTCGTCCGTTCATTTCTCTATAAAGTGTTCACTTTGAAAACAGTACACATTGTTTAGAGATAGAGTGAAACGAAACACGGTGCTGTCTCCTTCACAGACTACCATTTTCAATTTCCCAGCCAAAAAGCTTTTCCTCTTTCGTGTTTGTTATTTCCTGAAGACCAGCAAAGATAGTTGGCCTGGCATGGACGTTTCGCATCGAACCAGTGGGCGATAATCTGTTGGGCATATTCTCAGTAGAATAAGACCGATTCGATTCTTTCACACTGCCAATAAAACTCTTAGCCAACGGTGAATTCCCAAAGAACTTGTTTATTTTATGCTCACACTGTGTGGCAATCGACATAATCTTCAGGAAAATATGTATTTTAAATCAACTTTGTACATGATTAACGTTCTTTTCCGCTGTCAATTTGCCTATTTTCTATTGTCGACGGGTTGTACCAGTTGGCGAAGCGATTGACTCCCTCAGAAAGAATTTATCAGACCTTACCCAAGGGAAAAATATGGGATATATTTTGATTTAACTATCTATTCATGCCAAAATATAAGAGGGCTTAAATATCTTGCACGTAGAATTTGACTCAAAACAAATATTAGCTGAGGTTTCGCGTTCAGGTGAACATGTTACAGATAGCATGATCAAGTGACAGTGATTGAAAATAGTTGAGCACTTTCAATTCCAAATACACGTGTAAAGTTGACAGCCACAATAAAATTGTTGTGAGAATGAGAAAGAATATAATCAATATGGATATAAGTATTATCGAAACTGATGCCTACGGGTGTCCAACATGCATATTTTGTACTCGCACACAAAGGTACTGATACAGAACTACATAATTTTATACGTACCGTGACTAGCAAATAGTAACCAGGTTTTAAGGCAATAACTATTTAGGTCCTTTTGGATGCCGTGAGTAGCGGGACTGGAAAAGCATACGAAACTATATGTTCGACGTGACACGTGGGCACCAACTATGAAAGGATATGAGCCTCTGAGGGAAAACGGAACAAGATTCTTTGCTTGGAATCAACTGGCAAAATGTTCATGCACGGTATTGAACATTTCGTCTGCCTTTAGGCTTCAGGTGTTTTCCCAGTCTTATCGGCAAAGATTCCACCGTTCAGGTGATGAAGTAATCTTTTATCTTAGGCGTGACCACATTTGGCACTTTTGACTAGTATGGCCAGTGTACAGGTAACCACTTGGTTATTCTTTTTAGAACACAAAAACGTCTATGATCACGTTTAAATCAGTTCTATGAGAGGGTGATTGTACGAACCGGACTTTGAGGTTGCGCGTACATTTACCAGTCTTACAATGAATAACTAACTGACAACTCGTTCTGAATGACTTGATAGACAAACCTCTGGTGAAACGAAGCACTGAGTGTCATTCAGAAAAATCAGTACCTACCAAGATAATATCCTTCCGTTGACTTTGGGGAATTGGCCATTTATGAAGACGAGGATTTCCTCAACATTCGAGGCGTCTGAAAATGAAGACCACCAGCAAAGCTGAACGTGTTTTATTCCGATCCAGATCAATAACTTCGGTTGCTGTGATATATCCACATCCGGCGGGATAACATCTCGGACGAAGTCCGTAGGCTAGAAGATTGATCGACTTTTAGCCTTTCACCCGGACAACTAAGGACATACACATTCCACAATCGATAGGGCAGCAAAGAATCATGGTAAATACCAGGAAATTTTGAGTGAATTAAGATCTGTACCCGTTAAACTGATACACCCTAGTTGAATCAAGAAGTTCGATCAATTTACCGAGTAAATTTTCGTATGCATCACAACCGACACCACTAGTACAAATCGTATGGTGAAGTTTCTGGCAATATGACACACCTGGTGATATTTGTATACATTCACAAAGCACAATCATACTGAATTGTGATGAAATGGAGAGAGGCCATTTTTGGCCGCTTGTTTGTGCAATAAAGGGACGAAGTCGACCGCATTCTGGAGTACAGTAAATCATCAGCAGAATAGATATTTACTTCCCACTGAGTGCTGCTGAATTTCTAACCAAAACCTGAAATCCATAACACGTTAAAATGGATTGACTGCGATCGTATAAGTTACAAAGTCACACTGGTAATAGTTTGATTTGAAAAATAGGATTTTTGTTTTCAAATACATTATTTGATTCCTTGCGTACTATTTATAGAACGCGAACATCAGAACCCAGGTAACATGGCTTGAAAAGGCATGGGCTATCTTTTGTGTCAATAACGATATCCATCGTGTTGGAAACCGTTTTGCGTAGTGATTAAATAGAGGAGATATTTCATGCGATTAGATTAATAGTGAAATGCACAGCCTTGTCTTCATTTCCACATAAATTTGGTGGTTTCATATTTATCCAGTAACTAGTTATGAAGTGTCCGACTCGTAATACATCAAAAATACCGTCAGAAAATGTGGTTTGTGTAAAATTTTCATGTTCTGAAACCTTTGATTAACTAAGTGCTGGCAAATTCACTGTGGACATTTTGTCTGCCGCTGATGGATACTTTACGAATGCAAAGTGAATTGTGGTATTTCCTGAGGAAAAACTTAGATTACAAATAAATAATCCTCGTTTAATTAATTACACTAAACTTCGTAAATTTAGCCATTTTAGTTTAATTAAAGTCTCCCAATATTTCTCAGTGCAGTCACGGGAATTCAGACTATAGCATCTTCCGGGATTTGATTTGCAACACAAACTTCAAAAGGTTTTGAAAGACTATTCCAAAAATCAAAAGTTATGGAATAAACTGATCATGAGGAGTTCCCTTTTATTTGACCTGAAACAAAGCTGATTCGGAAAATTGCTTTGATATGGAGAGTGGTCATTTATCACGTGTCTATACTCGGATCATTCATCAAGTTATAAATCCGTTGCGTGTTTGGAAAAATGCTTCACCATCGATTCGCGAAATTAGGTTTGAGAAAAGGACATAACTGATCAGATGACTGATTTATCTGATAAAAATTACTTGTTCAGGATTTGAACGCCAAACAATTTATGTGAATATGGTTAGAGAGTGTGCTTTGACCAGATCCTATTTAATCCGAACTGCCAACTAGTTATTCACAGCATGGCACTATAAAAAATACTTGACTACCTTATTACCCGTGATCAATTTTGTCAGTGGCCTATCGTGCGTACTTAACAGTCAAACTGATAATGTTTGGTTTCTTCCAAGACAAGACAATAAACCATTCTTGAACTAATGCAATCTTCCAATCTTCCAGTCCTTCACAATCTTTTAGTTTTCTTCATTTTATTGTGCAATAATGATGCAACTTTTCGGGAAGGGGGTCGCGGCCGATCTGAGGCTGCCGCTTGGAAAGTGACCAACGGCGGAAGCGAGATTCGAACCCGGGACAAAAATGTTGACCACCCCCATCAAGACCTTTTGGCCACCACCGGTCAACGAATGGGAGAATTTCAACCTCGGACACTGATCTGTCTCAATATTTCACGTATATTTCCTGGCCTGGTAAATAAATCTGCTGCTTAGTTTCTTCACGGGGTTTAGTATTACGAAATTTGTTTTGCTAAACAAATATTCACCAATCTCACACACAACTCGCAAGTAGTTGCGTGATATACATTACGAAATTTGTCCATTCTCGACAGACGTGACATATGAACCTCAATACCTTCGATGCATTATTCTTTACAATCCTAACATTTTACCTATTATTATCCAACCGACGGAATTCGCAATGATTCCATAACTTTAGCAGAGAAAGTTCATGGCTGCTGTCATTTCTTCTTTGGATACCATATGAAAAAGTCCCAAAATGGAAACACTTTTGGATGTGAGTTGTGAGAAACTTTTCTAGATTAAGTTTGGTTATCCATATCCATGAAAGATAGTGAACACATCACTGTTTTAATCATCGTTCTATGGGTACTGTTAGTGGTCACGTGGCAGTACAGCTTGTCATTCTCGTGTGTGGGAGTTCGAATCCTGGTTTCGTCCTGATGGTAACAGGCGTCAACCCAGTGATGACTGGCTCGATATTGAGCTTAACTCATTTAGAACTTATGTGGCCCTCTATTCCAAGTCTGAGAATCAAAATTCTGTTTATCTCCAGCGGAGCAGTGAGCTTTTGGGCAATGGGTTATGTCTTTTTCATTTGAAGTACATGGCGGATTTTCATAAAACCAACTGCTTTTTATTCGAAACAAAAATAAATATACAACGTATCTTAATCGATAGCGGATCACCACAATTACTCGTAAACCAATATTACCAGGTGAGAAAAAAGTGGCCAGTGGGTCACACTGTAACACTGATTAGACAACAATTGCTGAAAAGATGAATGCCGATACTACTTGACACAATGGTGGGCGGACTAAGCATCGCTGTCCGTTTCTACGAAATAAAGGATTGAGTATCATCGGCACTAAATTTGTCTGGATGTTGAACTGTAGTTTGTAAACTGAACGACTGTAACAGCAATTCGAGTACTGCGAGGCGAATTCCCATGTCACTTACCGATTGAGTGAAACCTGGCTGACAAACAAAATACTGCCATTTCGCTCTACATGGAATAATTTGGACTAGCGTAGCTACAATACTTCCTAGGATCGCTGAAAATCTATTTTAAAAGAAACAGAATAAAGTAAACACAAGCAAGCTCTAAACACCACTCATCTGCCGAAGACGATGGAAAGAGATTTAATGCACTTTATCTCTCCCGAGCCAGAATATTGATCAGGAATTGAGGTACACTTGAGTCAGATGCAACTAATATCATTCGACTGGAAAATCACGCTCAAAATTGAGCCCAGTCTGAATTTGGAGCAAATGGAATCAATGCGCGTGTCGTCCACGTGATAGCATAGAATAGTAACGTTCACACTGACAAGCTATTGACAACGTATAGCAGCCACATTCATCGTGGTCCAACGTTTACTTACCTCGAAATGGATGCAAGTGAATTCAACGGCGAAACCTGGTGATACCTTGAGCCATAATAGTGATCCGTGATAGAGGTGTACGGACCAGTCTCCTCGTAGAACACAATTTCCTCTAATCCATAAAGTTTAGCCAAATAAATAAAAGGGTTAATCCAAATGGCACATTATCTTTCTCCTTAATTGTTGAATGAGGTAGATCTAATATTTTGGTGGTGCTGTACAGCCCATTTGCAAATGACTAACCAAAAACTCAGTATGATCCCTTCTTCGAAACTGTTGGTGAATTACGAAAGCGGTGACAGGTACGAAGTAAATCTTGGCTGGTAAACCAATATTTCCACTGAAACAAACATTTCATTTCACCTTGGTCACATTAGTACTGTACAACTCAAGTCAACCATTGCAACATGAAAGACTATAAAGTGTCGCAATAATCAGAGGATAAGCCGGAATCTATGTGGTGAGCAAAGTATCATATAATTACGGTGAACGTTAAATATTATCCTAAATATTCTTTTTACTGACGTTTCCAAACTCGATGATATGTAACGAATGTAGCAAGCAGAGAAACCTAATGCGGAACATTCTGGCAAGATGAAACATGATTTCACTGCTCTGTAGTACTCGAGGACGCCGTTACCCTTCAGTCGGTGTGATGGACTAATAAAGACACCAAGATTTTCCTTCCAAGTAAATGAGCCAAGCAATGACTCCACCTCAAGCACCAAGTAAGCATATTTAACCTAGCGAAAGGAAGAGGATGATAAAAAACAGTTGACATGCTGGCTTTCGATGAGGAACAGGCCTCAGCTTCCGACAGAACAAGTCAAACTATGGGCATATTTATCTTCTTTCAACCTCTTTACTTACTTTCTTATATTACCTAATAGTGTCACATAATTTTCACGAAGGGGCTGGCTGGGAATTCGAAGCTGCCATTTAGGGATAGTCATCACCGAAGGGAGCGGGATTCGACCTCGGGACGAAAGAATCGATAGCCAACGATGATGACCATTTGACCACGGCCGGGTAGCCAATAGTAGGAACTGATTGTCAAAACCATGATTAGAAATGCCGCACTCATTTCACGCAATCCGTCTTCGGTAAGCGCTCAAGGTCACTGTCATCCATTCAGTCTGCCTTTTGTTTCTTCCAGGATGGCTAATGAACAAGGAAGAAAAAATAGGGAAAAAGATTTACAGATGTTTGTTGATAAAATGAATAAAAAAAACCGATCGCAACAATAAAATAATAATCATATACAAGTCCAAATCGGCGAAACAATTGTTTTTCAGTAATTCATTCTCAAGCCATTTACAGATTACATAGTAGACATTAGACAAAAGATCATGAACATAGACATGGAATAAACACCAATCATGGGCAGGGGTTTGTCAGTCAAGTTATCCTTATCATATGATTGGTTTATCTAGCTGACGCCTTCTAGGTAAATGGACGGTAGATTCATGCGGCCTTGTTCAATCTTGGGCCAGGGGAGTTGGAGTGCCCGGACCAAACGCTTTTGGGCGCACAGGTCAGGGGTCAACTTCCTTATTCCGATCGCATTCCAGCTTGATCTAGTTATGCTGTATATCGTTCAAAAATACAAAAGTTTGGAAACATTTTTTATGTACATAGGTAGTAAGAGTTTACGGGACTATTCAGACGATTTGATTTTAGTGGTGACATGGTTACCACGGGATACAGATGTTGTTCAGCATCTAAGTAGTTTGAGAATACCCCCGTAACGAGTGTACAAAACCCTGTCAACTCTTCACAGCTAGGTTATCATTTCTGTCCAAAATTCAAAGGACTTGTCACGGAGAAGTAATGCATTGGTGGAGTGTTTGCTATGCTTGGGAAATGTCTCGGGTAAGATTCATGGTGTTTTGAACATCCATCAGCCGGTTGAAGGTTCAGGTTGAAAAGATCATTTAGGTTAGAATTACAAACCCTTGTATCACTGAACAACAATTGCACCTGCTTGATACTCGACCTGGGTTATATTACAAAGTTATTTAATCCAAGTCTGCTGGTTGCGTGAATATCAATCTGTTTTTTCCTTAAAACAATCAGAGTATTTACTCATCATTTCGCAACAGACACTATCTTTAATACAGCTGAAAGACTCTATTTACAAATGTGTTATCGATTTTTTTATTCTTGGAGAATAACTACTACTATTTCAGTTTTCTCAACTGAAATCGTTTGGGGACATTTGTTTGAGCAGACCTGAAACTGGCTCAAAATCTCCTCATGAATTATAGTTTTGGGTTTGTTCAACAGACCCACTGAGACATGAAAATGCTATCCCATTAGATTTCCACAAATGTAGAAAACTGCTGATTATCTAAGTAATTTGGCTCATTGTGAATATAACCAATAGAAATTGCACTGTGTCAGAAAAGAGAATAAGCAATTCATCAAACCATCAATCAATTCAAAAAATAAGCCTTCTTTGTTCACCTCTTTTGGTCAGAAAATATCGATCACATATTGAAATATTAATCAGTGCACAAACCATCATCATCTTATCAGCGTCTCACGCACTAGCTGAGGCATTTAAAGGGAGATGTTAATTTAATTTTTACACTCAACTAAACAATAGCGTGTTTTCAATAGACCAACCCAATTACGAGCTTTTCTTGTACGTGCAGTATAGCGGTCGATACTTGTTTCCTAACAATGGAATTTTTTTTGTTCCGACCTTATTCAGTTCTGACCGCTTTTATTCTCGATATTATTGCATATAAAAAATTCACCTATTGCATCTGGTACCGATCATCGCGAACCCAAACGTGCCTAAAATGTCATTATAAATTGTCCTGTCTGATGTTCGGTAGACTCAGTCGAAGATTTTTTCGAAACACAAAAATGTGGATGAGAAACTCGGGAAATAAATCAAGGGTGGACTATCGGTTGTGAGAAGGTTCTTCCCTACTAGGTTAATCTTTTTCACATATTACTTTCTTTGAAGAAAACTTGAGATTCCCAGAGAAAACAACCTCAGTAAATATTTCGTAGATTATTTTTTTCGAGTTAAGCAAGCAAGGTATGGAGCTTATAAAAGACGGCGGATGAACTGAAGCATGCATTCTCAAGAGCAGATTTGCTCGGAAAAAATAAAAGCTTAAAACCGTGGAATGAAATATTACTGCGACTCTTCCCTGATACAAAAAGCATGCTCTCTTCATAAATAATTTAACTGTGAGACAGCATTTCACAACAAATGTGAAATAACTATTAGGAAACTGCTGATTTGAGTAGGCCAACGATGTCAAAATTCTTGCACGGCACAAAGCAACCCGCATTCCGTTTATCAAAGTAAGTAACGGTCTTGCTCGATGCCACATTCCAGATAGCAAGGTATTTTTGTTTGGGGTAATGCGTACTTCCCGGCCAATCAATTATTCGTCGTTTACATTACCTGTGATACTAGGCAAAATCAATAATTTTACTTTAATAAAGAAAACCACTTTCCTCTTCTTTGATAATTAATTTCCACATTTTGAAAATGTTACGACAACTGAGCAACAAGATCTCGACACAAGGGTAGGGGAACCTTAGAACTCCACCATTTCACTTTTTAATTATAAAAAAGTTTCCATGGGTTGACATACAAGTTGATATATACCAGGAAACCTGCATCAGGAAAATTGATTTCTTCAAAATGAATACTACCTTATTGCCCTGAGTAAAGCTTCGCCATTTCAGAATCATGCTTCGTTTTCATAAAACTAAGTGCCATTCACGTAGTCTTTGCACACAGAGTAACCAACCTGTTAGATATACGTTCCGTTTGATTTCATATAAATTGTGATGTCAAGTAACTGCAGTTACACAGCTGATATTTAGTTTATTTATTCAGAGCATGCATTGGGAAGCTAATTTGGAAGATGCAGTTAATATAAATTGATAGCAAGTAGTACGTAAAAGCATGGATGAAGCTCCCCCGGAAGCACACGATCAGTTTTGCAATTGTTCCCGCTTATCAGGTATGCGTACCCGATACTCATCCGACCACTCATCTACGTACTTGTACACTCCAGTGTTATATCTATATTAGGATCCAGTTTGAATTGTCTCGAATGTGAGCGGATACTCTTCACTGAAGAGTCCACGAATGAATCACAACTGTAATTTCAGTTAGTTATTTGCGTTTGTGTCACTGCTAACCTAACGAACAACGAGGCTGGGTGTACAAGCGTTCACAATGATAACAAGTAGTACGGTTATATATATATATATATATATATATATATATATATATATATATTATAGAAGCTGCATATATTTGGAGCTCAAGGAAGGCTCAGAAAGAGTAAACAAAGCATTAGAAAAATGAGTGTCCTGTAGGCGAATACGCCTGATTATTAACCCTAAATGCGGAAATAAAATGCATCAATTTTTACTTCTCATACTGCTATCATATTCCCAAAGAAAAGTCTTTCTGTCTTTTTTTTGATCATAATGTATTGGGAAATTGATTATAATGCCTTCAGGAAAATGAAGCCATGTGATTCTCGCCTGCTTAGATCGCAGTTTTTATTTTCTTTTGAAATTTTCACAGGGATTTTTGGTTGGGTCGTAGTATATCTTTCCATTTTCAGTGTTTCCTTTACTCCGCCTCAATGCATCGATAATCTTCAAAATGCGGAATCCCCTATGTGGGATCGTAGCTCGTATCGAGAAAGCGGTTTGAGAAGGCATTTTCAGCAATGGCTGGGTTGAAAATGTAATTTGGACGAAAAAATTCCCCCACTATATTGCCCTAACAGTGCTGATAACAAATTGTTTTATGAATGGGAATTATTAAAAATGTCCGACCTATAAATTTTGCGTGCAAGCCATAATATGGTCCACGGAATACAAAACCATAGAATCTCGGGTATTGGCCAAATGTTGCCTAACGGAGACTGATATGACAATTCAACCAGTCTTTGCACAGAGTGAATCGTGTTGGCTGAGCAAGAGCCTCAAGCTGAAGATTTTGCTTTCGACAAACCTGTTCGAGACAGAAAAATATAGGAGCCTGTGAGCAACATGTGGTTTGCGCTCGAATTCATACACCTAAGGAGTGGGCACAGACTGACCGACTAAAATCACAAAGCTAACCGGACCGTACTTTTGGAGTGATAAATAACCTCTGCAGAATGTGGACGCAGAAAAAAGAATCCTTTGGCTAGTCCCATGAGCAGCATCAAACTGAATCATGCTTCATACAGTTTGACAGTGCATTTTTTAAAATGTAAACGTGACAAAATAAATCAATCAGTAGCTAGAGTGGCGAAGCGAGATTTTTGTACATTCCGATCCGTAAGCTTTCGATGAGAGACGCTATGGGTGTCTGGGAAGTATAAACTTGGGCAGCGTGAATTACAAAACACGACCGAGATTATCAAATCACCGTTTGTGACACTGGTAGCCGTCACATGGACATTTTCAACGTCCTGCACGAAGGAATTTGATTTTGGACAAATGATACATCAAAGCAGATCTATGAGGTTGGCTCAGTTCACATCTACCGAATTTTCAATCCAAAGAGTTTATTGTCCAAACAGGTTACAACAATGTCTGATTACCTTCACGAATGCAATGGTAAATCCAAAGGCGTACCTTCAGAAAGTGAATAGAAAAAATCGTTAACTGTCTTCCAAATAACTAGAAGTAATAAAATGGTAACACAAAATCAGTCTTCCTATCAAAATATCTATTTTAAAATACTTTGCTTCTCATCAGACACATTAACTATCGATTGGGGAATGGCAGATTTGACAAATTTCGAAATTATCCATAAACTAATTTAGAGGTATCGACCACCTAAGGATTCGAGAACATGCGTAGGCTTCATCCAAGCGTGAGCTGAAAATGTGTCGGGTTTTCCAAACCCCATGTCATAAACAAAAATGCCTCACGCATTCAAATGCTAAGCAATTTTCGATTCACAGGGGAATTCTGTACTAGGCAGTGAAACTACGTGTTAGGTCAACGTGGCCGATGTCAAATGCTACCTTTGTTTTTGCGACTAAATTATATGATACGTATACGAAAATTTCGAAGATTAGGGGTTTTGTCTCATAGCACAGCTGAAAGAGCACAAGCGCACCAAATGGTGGTTTGTGACCATGATTGGATCCGAATCCCACCGGGACCAACAGCTTTTACCATTTGGACCGTTTCAAATCAATGAGTATTTTTGGGGGTTTTGCTAGTAGTATTACTCAAACTTGGAGTTAAGAAAGACGACTCTAAGGTGGATGTTTTTTTTAATTCTGTAAAGCTTTTTCTTCAGTTTAGCATCAGAATATCTTTAGGACCTGCAACAGGGTTACGACAACTTCTTTCAACCGGGTCCAGCTCTTGCAGCAAAAAGGCGATCAATCTCCTTCAACAGGTTAACTAAGGTTGCTTAACAAATGGCAACTTCACTTGTTTTATCTAATTATCTTAAATACTCTAATAGTTATCTTAACATTCCAGAAGAAGTGGAAAAAGATAACCTCCATGCTGAGCCTTCAAACATATACCTTCAAGATGTTTAACGTTTAACCAGTTAAGTATTATATTCTGTCTTTTTTGTTGTCTCAGACTGATGTGAAAATCGGCTGTGATCGTCTCTTCCTACTAAAGATATCAACTTTTGAATCTAACGTCACTCCAGCCACTCATTTATGATTCATTACTTTAGCCCTTGGCCTTTCAAGCTTATTACTTGCAAAAAGATCACCATCAAGACTGAATTCCTCATATTAGCAGAACACACTTTTTTTGAGCCACTTTCCCTCCAAAAGGTTCACTATTGAGAGCAACCGTCGGATTAAGATCATTTCCCAAAATGACCCTCGAAATGAAACTTTGAGAAAGAAAATACCAGTCAAAACGTGTGCTTGCAACTGCAATCATGCTTTCGCGAAGGGAGACGTAAAAAGTTAAGCTGAAGGGGATGATGTATTATTATGCTTTCCTAAATTATGCATGACATCTTATGCAAGGATAAGTCCACAAATGCAGAACACGAGAGCACTGTGCACGCAGTGACACATGCCATATTCACCAATTTCCTTTTTCAACTGATGGTGTACCCATCATAAGTGGCATACTGTTGACTTCAAACGGTAATGGAAACTGGCGAGAAAGCCTGGTGTAAACTGTTTCAAAACAATTTGAACAACCAACAGGCAATTGGCCGTTGAACAGTTTGCGATCTGCGAAATGTACCATCTGCAATTTTTCTAACACAGTGCGGTATAACTACACTGCAAAAATTGCATTCCATTTTGCCTTGGACATACACATTTTGAACAGTGAGCTAGCACTGGTCACAAAGACCGCTGTAAAACACAACCAAAAGAATAGTTTCAAGCCACGACCGTAACAAGCACCTTAGATTTTAGTGCCCGTTTTAGAGTTTATTCTTCTCCTATCAAGCATTGTATTTGTTTTCCCGTCAGTGTTTGCACAAATCAATAAAAATGAACATCGAATAAATTTTTTCAGTAATTAGTAAGCCTTGGATTGATTATTCTGATTCAGAACATCACGAATCGATCACTGACCGGTGTTTTTGAAATTTGAGTTCCAAATGGTTCTTCTTTGAAATAAATTCACCTTCTGTAAAATCCATATTCCTGATGAAATAAGAGCTGGAGAAAGAACGTCAACTATGTGACAATTCGTGTGCATTGAGAAATCTGTGACCCTGGTTGACTTGATGAATTTGTCCGAAATTCTGTAGTTCAATGCTGACTGAATGTGAAAGTAGGCTATTTTTAATTCTGTGATGATACGATTCCCCATAGTTGATTGTCCTTATCAGGGAAATAAGACCGATTATACAAGAAGAAGGCTTTTGTAGGAAATATCGATCACACATGTGTCTCGTGCGAAGAAGCACAAATAATGTGAATACATTTGGAAAATAATATATTATCCCAGAGAGCAACAAAAGAGTCATGCTTGATGTTGGACTCAAAGATGTAAAAGTCTGTTTATTGTTTTTGTGTGGTAACCACACATTAGCAGGGAACTTCGCATATCCACTTCATTTTAGCAAATGGGTTAACGAGTATAATCAAAACCGGGTCCCTTCATAAATCAGTGAATACGGGGGAAAGACGAAATCTGCCTAATCAATCAGACACGGGTTCAAGCTCAGGATGTTGATCGAAATCTTGCAGTAATCAAATACACACCTTACTCTCCCTCTCTCTCTCTTTCTCTCTCTCTCTCTCTCTCTCTCTCTCTCTATATATATATATATATATATATATATATATATATATATAGTACCCAACTCCGACCATGGTTAAGCATTTGGAGGCTGTGAAGATGCACGAACTCAAACCTGTGTCACATTTTGTCAAAATGCCAAGCACCAAATTGTGTCTACACACACATTATCAGTGAATACTCATCAGATTTCACATCAATATTTATTTTTCAAGGAAACTCCCGTGAGTGATCAAGTTTCAGGCACCGAGAGCATGTATCAGCCTACGGTTTAGTTCCGGATGCACTCGTAGCAGTCTGAAAACAGAATTCTGATATGGCGTGCTTTAAGCAATGCCCGTCGAATGAGCTTTCTTTCACCTAGAAAACCTCAGTAATTGTATGTGTCTACCCATCGACGCATTAGTAGTTCCGTAATGGCTGTATAAATTTACCCCACACACTATTCAGTAGTTCGGTATACTTATGGATACAGTAACGTCAGGGAACCTACTGGACTCGGTGAGCAGTATTCCTGGACCTTGCGGATAATTGGGTCTTTTGAACGGGTTGTTCCAGCAATTCCCATCACCCGCATGCACTTCTTAAACTCTTGGCATTGCTATACTTTTGAAGTTAGTTGTACATCTGAATTGAAAAAAAAACTAGGCGAAAATAAATATTACTAAACCTATGACCATTTTACGAAAATAATTCCTGAAGCAATGTCTTTCCCCATTTGAGTCTCGTCTCAGCTTTCAACTACTTGCTTACACACAGTGAATCGATACGACGTATTACGTGATCAGTGATGCGGTAATTACGATACTTTTGTAATCGGATGCTGTGAGGTGCATCAACGAGTCACTGAAATCCTACTGGGATTCCATTCTTTCCCGTTCACTCTAAAGTCAAGTATGCGATACCTTCCTACTCCACTAATCACACGCCACTAGCTCCACGTGAGACAGTCACTGATTGACGGCTACTGTTGGTTAGGCACACGCTTGTACTCGAGCTTTCTGCACACTCTTCCTGACTAACCATTCATGTGTGCATCAGTTCTGCCTACTGATTTCAGTCAACAATCCTATTTGACTGACACTTCAAATTGCATAAATTATTGATCAAAATATTCCGACGTAACATGCTTCAATCTTATTTTATAAGTTCGACCGAAAGAACAAAATTGAAAAAGCCAGAAGTATCCTCTATGGGAAAATCGCAAGATTCCTTGTGTCACACGGGACAACATTCGTTCAGATAGAACTGGCATGACTGAGAAGAAGTTTGTGAGTGGATGGCTTACATTTCTATTTGGAAAAACATGACCATCCAAGGCGGAATCTGACTGTATTTTGAATGCATAGCTGTGTGCATTAAACAGTATTATTGCTACTTGTACCTGAAATCGCAAAATAAGTTGAATTAAACCTCTAGATGGTGTGTAAATCTTCACCAGATAGATCCATAACATCAACTCAATGAAGCGACACATTGAAAGCTGTAGGACCAAGTCGGAATGAACAACCTTTCACAAGCCTCCTTTATGTACTAGACATAATTTTTTTGGTTTATTCCTCACCCATTTATTGCCTCCAATGTTTTGTGTTTCAGTGGTAAGGAGTTGGCAACCGGAGCAGAAATACTCACCGAGAGGATATCGTTTAGTCTGATCCTTCAGGATAAAAGTAGGTTTATATTGCGAGATCGCGGATGACTAAAAGCTTTTTCAAAGAATCTCAAAAGCATGACAGCATTAATGATTTGTGACAGAGCATTCCCGAATCTTTGGTCACTATATTACCGTTGATAACCCATCGAGAAACGTGATGGTTTTTTTAGCAGTGGTGAGTTCTTCGGGCATAATTTTGATCAGAGTCAGTTGTACGTATCTCCAGAACTAAATGAATACCAATAAATCGTGATTTTTCAATAAAACAAACAAATTACTTACACTACTACCTAACAAAAAGATTTTGAAATGTACAAGTCATAAATTCAAGACCGTAGGAGAAATTATTCAAAGTGTATGACGCGACAATCAGCGACCAAATGCAGCTCTGCGTTCTTTATCTTCTAGTTTTTAGGATAAACTTCTATCATAAAGATACAAAATGGAATGAAATGACTGCCTGTTCTGTGCGACCATTCCAACAAATAATATCTTTCTGAGTGGTCTTTGTACGGTTTAAGATATAGTAAGTTAAGCTCAGCATACGAAATGCATAAAAATACTTTTGTTTTCGAATTTTGTAAAACCGAAGCAGGCTGGAAATATAACGATTCATTAAGGAGCACCTACGATGTACAGTCCCCAAAACATTGTCTTTCATTTCAGACCCTTTTATCTGCTATAGCATTTTCACCACCGGACCAGGCTGATTGCGAATGTGGTTGCTGATTTTAAGGGCCCAGTCGGAATATGAAAAGATGGCCCAGCTGACCTCTCACTTCCGGAGTTCTATGGCTTCCCCTTTAACGAAAGCACTTTTCGTCACACTCGAGTACACTCGAGTCTCCTGTGTGGTTGTGTTCTGGGCCCCTCATTTGGGCTAGGTTGGAAACGTATCAGGGGCAGTTTCTTTTTCGGAGGGAAAACCCCTATTTATTTCAGATTTCGTCACGTTCTCAAAGACTGTGATCAGTATGTTGAGCGAAGGGTACTCGAAATTACCGAAAACTGCTTATGGCACATGAACATCACATTTCACAGTATCCGGATTTCGGAAGACGCTGGCTTTAGTGAACTACCCGGACTCATTATCATTTTGTGAGTATTGAAATTTTAACTAAGAATCCTTTGGTGAATTGCCTGGAACATCGCCGACAAGTTTTTTCACTTGGTTTAGAGTTTAACATCGTAATTTAAAAAAATGAGCCAAACCACAAGATAACCTTGTTTGCTTCTTCAATAGTGACTATGCTATAGCGCTTCAAAAGTTCTGGTTCAGTCATGATCCATCAACAGGTTGACTGTTTTTCGACCTTAATTTCTAAGTAGAGCAATCAATGGCAAGGGAATAATTATTCTCAAGTGGATACATTCCAATAAAATGGATCTATGAAGGATCAATTGAAAATTATTATACAATGACAACCTCAGTGCCAGTTGACACCCAACATCGACTCTTCTCCAGGTTTGTTTTTAAAACAGAACTCAGTATCAAATTAGTTCGAAAAGTTTCCCTTAAATCTGTTCTAGTCTTATAATTGATGTTGCTCAAATTTTCGCACTTCATTTTTGCCCTTGTAATAATCAAAAAAACATGCTTAGATGATCAATAGCCATTGGAGCTGTGGTAGAAAGTGAATGCTCGTTTGGACTTGCTGTGCACTGATATTTACTCACATAAAACCTGTCAATAGATCCCTCTGTCACTTTTCTGAATACATGGATTTATTTCCGTTTTGATAGCTTGTCTATTCACTGTGCCATTTGCCACAACCTCGATTAGTGGGTTGTATTTGTAAACCACAAAATGTCTTCTCGCTACGTGAAATGGTACATTAGATCAGGCGAAGAAATCCAAAAATAAAAACGGGAGCAGCAAAGGTCAAACGGTTGCCATTCTGGTGGTGCTTTCAATCCCTCGGGACCCGCGTTCGAATTCTAATTCTCCCGGCTGTCATTTTCCATACTATCAGCAATACTGAATTGGCCTTGACACATTCCCTGAAATTGTGCACCCTTATTATTTAATAGAAAAAGGTAAACACAAATATAACATTGTCGGAACGTATCATTCCTGGATTCTTTCTAGCAGCTTTCTTCCATTTTTCTGTTTCACAAAGACTAGTGGTTTTAGCCTTGAACATGCTAGTGATGAAACTAGTGACAGAGTGAGCAAAGCTGAGCTGTCGGCTGAGTCACGTTTACAACAGTTCAAAAGACAGCAAACTCCGGGTTGTAAGGTTATTTGTATATATATATATATATATATATATATATATATATATATATATTACAGAAAAACAAGGTAGACTCTAACGATGACTGCTCCACAGATTAGAGTCAATCCAAGCTAAACAATATCTGCAACTGATTGTAAAATGAACTAACCAAACTAGCGCAAATGTCAATGTCAAAAGTGTCACATGTCACAAAAGATAAAATCACCAATCAAAACGTCCAGCGTCGTCAACGTCAATTGTGTGGTTCAGTCAGCGATAAGAGCGGCACAAACATTCACAGGAAAGAACAGGGGGTGAACGGAGGAGGCAGTTCGGATTTTATTCAGAGCTTCTGACTTTTACAAGCAACAATAGATTAGGAGGACATCTCTTATTCCCGGTTCTGTTGTTCTGTATACTTAATTAGTGACGCCAGGAAATATTTCACAATTCACTGAAATACTGTCTTGGTAATATATCAGAAGTTGAGAGCTGCAGTTCACCTCATTTGCATAACCAAGCAATAATACTGTCAAGCGTAACTGCAGAATTTCTTGTGCTGTCCTAACGATTCGCGCTCACTAATAAACCGACAAAAAAATATTTCGATCAATGAAAGCGACTCTAGTATACGGTTATTTTCTTGAAGAACATTTCCACCGAAATAAGTGCACACTTTCGGGTTTCTGAACTCTACAAACTAATTTCAAATATTTTATCAGAACACTGATGGTCTGGATGTGCTGGTCGTTTATTAGCATTTACCCTTCAGCTAAACAGTTACGTTATTTGCAGTTGAGTAGTAGGAGATTAGATTTGTATATAATATTATTCATCATGCAGCTTAAACGCTCAAGTCACCATTGAAAACCATGGAAGCACTGTACAGCTGTTTCATCCTTGTTGGGATGTAGATGTTCAACAAATCGTTGAGACTTAGCTCGGATAGCCTTGTGGTTAAGATGTTCAATTCACAATCGTTCACCCCGGGTTCGAGTCCTCGTGGGGGCTCGGTGGGTGTGCACTGCTGATGATTCCCAACAAGGATGAAACAGTTGTACAGTGCTTCCATGGTTTTCAATGGTGAGTTGAGCGTTCAAGTTACGTTATTACTAATAGACATTTGATTCAAAAAGTGAAAAATTTCCGAACATTCTTGTGGAAGTTATGTTCTCTGTTTTGCGGCCGTTTCCATCGTTTGATTCAGCGACGACAAGCGATTTATGGGCCATATTTAAAACACAACATTTTGTTTCTGCAAAGAAAAGTATAGTCCTGTCTCGTACTCTACTTCGGTGGTAGGAAAACTAGTACATTGATATGTTGCAAAACAGAGATGCAACTAACGTAATAGCATATTCTTGTGATGCCAATGTTTTTTCTCATTTTCCGCAGAATAACAGAACTTGTTTGATGCTTTGCCTGCAGTATCTACACCGTTTGCCAAAAAATCATCCCCCGCTTACTAAATAAACTATGACCCTCTGGCTCCACCGTCCGTCCCGTCTATTTCACACAAGCCCAACATTTTTGTACTTGTACTTCATACAGTCTACCGTTGCATGAGATTTGTTATGAAGATCAGACGCACACTTACGTGCACTTTCCAGTCTGACAGCCCACGCATCTGCCAGCTTTCTTGGATTCACGTGATACTCAAAAGATGAAGGTCGTCTAGCATGTTATCGAAATATGGGAATCATTGAGGTCAGCAGATGGGATTGCCGAGGTTTTTGGCTTTTCACGAAAGAAAGTGAGCAGATAATTACGTGGATTTAGCAGAGGAAATACATCTTAAGGACCGACGAGTTATTCAACCATGATTATCGAAGGCATATTAGGAAAAGATCTCTCAACCTAATAAAGTGTTTTGACAGCAACAATGGCTCAGCACAATGCAGGTCTAATGTCTACCTGGGGAGCAAACTGGCGGGAAGGCCGGAGCCGACTGGCATTTCTGGACAACATTGTCAATGGCTCAGTTTACCTTCAATTCTTGATCCAACACATCCGTCCACTGTTGAGTACAACTACCAAGAAGATTTTCCAGGACGATAAAGCACCTGCATATCCTTCCCTTGTTGTACACGAGTTTCATGCGCATCGCGAAACAAAGACTCTCCCGTGGCACCTCGACCCCCGATCGAGAATCCAGTCGAACTTCAGGAAATCGGCGTCGGGTGGAATTTGATCAGAGGGGGCGATACAAATCTATAGGGGAGCTGAAGAAGGCTATTGAGGAAAAATGGCACTGTATGTCACAAGACACTACTCGGTGGTTTATAGCTAGCTTTATCCGACGGGTAAATACAACCATGTCATACAAAGTTGGCTCAACTACACGGTGCACGAAATGCTAATAAACTTACCTTGCTTCTGTCTGTTTTTCTCTGATTATTTTTGATCCAGAATCACTTACAGTAACCAAATTTGGCATGCTAGTTTGTCAACTCAATACCATACCCAACATTTACATGAATATTAGGCATGAAATGGACGATTCGATTTATTACGATAAAAGTTCTTAAGAGAGTGTGGAGTGTTACTGAACCCACTTCTGGAAGAATGGCAAAGCCACCAGCTTCCTTCGGCAAATAGTGACCTTTATTGTTGATGACAGAAGCACAACTTCGAGGCACACTTCCGATTATATTTCGAGAGTTCTTTAGTTTTATGCTATCTCTTTCTATAAGGATGGCAAACGTCAACTCGCACAACGTACTGAAGACCCCTTCATCAGCATAGGCATGCCTGGCTAACAAACACCGGAATACGGTAATTGGGGTCAAGTCTGGAGTGTGAGCTCACCAGTTCTTGCTGTCGATGCTTCGGTGCAGAAGCCACATTCTGGTGATTTGGGCTGTATACATGGACGGATTTTCAGGAATAATAGGTAGTAGAAAATTAATTCATTGTTTTGATGTACGATTCATCTGTCTGCTTCCCTTCCAAGACAACCAGCTGGGATTCCCCATCTCGAAAAACCAAAAACCACACCATTACAGGGCCACCACCAAAGACCCAATGACTCAGATTCAGCTTGCTTTTTTGAATTCCTACCAGTAGTACATGATTCCATCAGGGCCATCTAAGTTGAAACTTTTATGTTTGGTAAGTACCACATAATTTCACCCGGCACTCCAAAAGATGTTGCTCCAGATCTTTGAAATAGCGGTCCGTCATCCAGGGCATTAATTCCAACCTTCTGTTTCTCAGGTGTGGTGCAGTGTGAAGGAGTAGATGTTGACGCCTAAGGCTAACTTTCAATTGCAAGGAATTTTGCAGCTTCGATGAACCCGTAAGCTGATTCGAAGCACTGGGCAGAGGCATTTTACTGGGTTGCTTGGAGGTTCTTTTCTGAACGACATGTTCATCTTCAACGATGAAGTGATTCAGTTCCATTAAAATGCTACAAATGACTGTCAAAGATCTGGAAATTATTTGGGAATCTGGCGAGTGCATATCTCACAGTCTTTCTTGGTCCAGGCTACAGATCCATGGACCTCGTGCCATCCCTCCGTCTTCTGAAGCCAGGGAGTGTAGAGGCTGAGTCAACTTTGTTCATAAATACATGTGACATCAAAAATGTTCAATAACACCTCCCTGTGCATTAAAAACAAATCAGTACCGATAAACGTCGTTGCGTTCTTAATCTGATTCAACTTTTTTACCTTTTTTCCAGGGGTAGGTTCAATAAAATTTTGCGCCCTCTTAAGAATTTTTGCCGTAATAAATTGAACTGTCCATTTCTAGCTTAATATCCAAGTAGATATTTGGCATAATTTGATGATGTTCATGCTACTCACTGAATGAGAAAGTAGCTGGTTGCTCAAATGACATTTGGAGGTCGTTATGCATTTATAAGGAAAGTAACTACCTCAGAGAGACCAAGTGCAATAAGGGGAAAAAGACACTTCAACGGTACAATCACTTTTTCCGACTAGACAACATCTGTCTTTGAGTGGTCTAGATCACTAGAATGTAAATAAGCACTGCTGTTTCATTTGATTAGCTTTGACGGCTTGCGAATGAATACATTCCAACAAATGACTTATTTGCCAGGGCTGTCATTTGAACCATAACCACAGTGCTGAATTGATACACTAGCATGCCAGTTTTGGCTACTATTAGTGGTTTGGATCAAAAGTAATCGCAGAACAACGAAGGGAAGCGGGGTGAGTTTAATGGCATTTCGTGCTGTATTAGCTAATGAGTGGCATTTGGAGAAGTATTACGCGATTCAGTTCACAACAAAAACGGTTTATCCCACTAAAATAGTTTCCTAGTGTAAAACGCTGTCGAAGAGTGAGTTAGTTTTTTGGTGAAAATTGTACATATGACGGTCATTTTAAAATAGCACCACTCATACCAATTTGCAATTAAAAGGCAATTCGGTTAATTACGGGAAGCTTATACCTTGGCCTCACACAAGTCATAAGAGATTAAAAATCACGTTTCCGTGGAGATGTTCCCTAATGATCGTCGTACGGAACTGTTCAGTGTTTGGTAATTTCTGGAAGAAAAATCGTCTAAGGTAAGGAAGGCATTGGCCGGCATTCGTATAGTCATATAGTTTTCCTCATAGTGGTCAATCACCAATTCATTTTAAGTAAAACCTGATAATTCTCATGATGATATATTTGACCTAGATAATTCGGAACTTGGATGTTCACTAGCCAGGTGTTTCACTTCAATCCATTTGATATTGGGGTCTTTGAAAACGGTGAATTTATTCCTGACCACTTTCTTTGTGTACCACAAGTAAACCTAGAGACAACAAGAAATCACGAGAGAACTTATCAAATTTCGAGAGGAAAATGGAGTTTGTGCGGATCTGGATGACATATGATCCCTATTTACATAACGATGCCTCACGTAATAGTCCATGGAAAAGTAAACACTTTTCTTCGCATTCATACCCGAAACCTCATCTTTTATCCGACTCTTTCTCTGAAAATCCATGCGTGTAGTGAGTGCTCCAAAATTAAAGCGTACCTTTGCGTGTCACATAAATTTCGAGTGTTTTAAAACTCTGAGAATGAAAGAAATAAATACAATCCTGGTATTAGATTCGAACGATCTTGCGGGAAATTTTGTCGAAAACGTTAGATAATCTCAGCTGAAAAACAATACACCTATGAATAAAATCATTGCTTTGGAATGGAAAAAAGCTCCAGCATTCGCTTTGCTGATAACATGAATGAAACATGTAACAGAGAGTTCTTTTCTCAAGTTGAGTGGAGCACTTCAGATTCTTGTAAGGATGAATCAGAAAACAAAACATAGCATATTCCTTAGATGTTTCGAAAAAGAAAAATCTATTTTCCATTCATGTGTAATTTTACGGTAGTAAATTCTACTTCCTTGAAGCTTTCACAGAATGCGAACGTTATCGACCTGATGTATATAATAAATTTGGCAAAACCATTGGTTTTTTCCTACGAAATCCACAATTTATATCACTGCAAACAGTATCTACTCCAGTGTTGTTGTTTGAAGGTTAGAATGGAAAAAATAACAACACCGCTTATGTGATACGGCACTTTTACAGCGATTGGGAATCATATCGAATTATTTTGCTGAACACCTTTAATCCATCGCTGTTTTCACTTGAGCCCACAGATAAAGATCACGTGCAAGACATGACAAAGCACGGTACCTGAATACTCTTGTGAGTGCCACCGATTTCCCTGGACAAGTGAATGCGGAGCAATTCTTACTTCGTCCATTGTGTTAACAAGAGCGTGATTGTATTTTCGGAGGGTGTGTCAAACCCACACAGAACATAGCACAAGAGCAGGTCATTTACTAGGACTAGTGTTCTGTTCAGTGATGCAATGGTACTCAATTATCGGTGACACTGAAAGCAATATTTCACTAAGCCGCTATCAGTAGCACAGGGTCGTTGTTGTTGTTGTGGTTATGGTTTTGTGTGTTTGGGCAGTAAACTGAATACTGCAACTTGTTTCCAACTCTACGAAGATTGTGTTTGAAGCGACCATCCAAAATGTTCGAAAAAGATTGCAATCAATTCCTCACAAATCTGGTTCCGTTTTTTCAACAAATCAAAGTTTTTATCTCACCCTTGAAGGAAGTTTCTCCGGCAACAAATATCATCAGATTTGTGGGAGAAAACTTTCAGCGTTGAAAACTAATTTGAAATAGTGCTTTTGCGGACGATGTATTTCGTGGTTTTTCTGATAAAACCAGGATTATTCATTGTTCGGATTTGACCGCAGTGTAACTTGACAATTATGCGATTTTACGATGGCCTACAATGCCAAATGCTATCTTGTTGCTAACTTGCTCGCAGCACTATTTCAAAAGGCAGACAGTGGTAGTGGTTGATATAACTGATCATTCAGAATGTACTGAGCGCAAACAAACATAATATACTTTTAATTCAGACTTGCCTGTGAAAGACTTATCGTACTTACGAAAAAGCTGAGATATCATTTTATTGTGATTTCGATAGCTAAAAGTTTGGAGATGTTTTGCCTCTGTGGAAACGCTGTGCTTTAACCTGGTCCAATGCAATAAAACGCGCCTGACATCGCAGGCGAAAAGATGTATCACGTCCAAATGGCAGTGCAATTAGTGTAATTGTGTCTGTCCATACATATATTTGGTCGAAAAGACAAATCGTTTTTCATGCACTCCGTAAAGATGCTGAGTATGCCTCAAGCGGGTCAGAAGATCAACAGCTCCGCGACTGTTCCCCGGTCTTGTGGCAAAAATGAAATAGTGTAGATGCGACGAACACGGTTGTTTTCGTATTGCTTGTAATGCGCAATCGGCAACGTATGAAAGGATAGTGAATATGGATTCTCTTAGCCTATCGCTTCATAAACCAGCGTTAATCACAATGATATCTGTGTGATCAAACATGCCGATCGTCGTGAAGATCGTTGCTGTGTGCATTCGTTCCAGAAATACCTATTGGCACAAGCGGGCAAGACGATAATTGGATAGTGCTCTTTCTTGTTGACGGGTAGTCACTCCAGTACATTACAGTAAACACTGCTTACCACAGCTGACATTAGGGCTAAAGTCATGCGTTCTCTAGCTCCAGTCCTTTGCGGAAAGAGTTATATTTAGTTGATGTTAAAACACAGTTGGCCTGATTATTTCCCAAAGGGTATGAGACAGAAATAGGTAAGTCAAACGTTAAGGTATTTGCACGTGCGATCGAAACTCATGTGGTATGGTAAGTGGTTAACCTCGCTATTAGTACCATACTCCATTATTTACAGAAAAACAAGATGTTGTTAATTGCTGTGGTGTCCTAGCTGTCTGAAAAAGTCAGGTTCCGCTTTGTAAAGATTTTCTATCAAGCTTCTACTCCAACTACGCTTACAACAAAAGGCAAATAATTTACGCTTCACTAGTTCTATCATCGTCCGGAACTGATGCTATATAATGTGAGACCTGTACAACTGTGAATAAGTGTAAGATATGTCGTTTACACTTTGTGTTCGAACAATATACAAAATGTACTTGATACCGCATCCCAATTCGTCACACTCATATCCGGTTCCATCTTGTCAAGAACTGCCACACAGATTACGTTCACTTTTCATAGCAAAATCCTCTCTTTTGACTTGGAGTTGTCTCTTTTGTTATCGTTTTTGTTGTTTTTATTATTGTTGTCCTCTTGGTTGTGGTTTCCAAAATTTTGGATGAGGACTGCCTTTGATGTTAACAAATGCAGTTGTTCAGTTACCCAAAATTGTTTGAACTAGTACAATTTATTATCCTACCAATTTGTAAGCAAGTACGGTTAATACTTATGTTTTAGTTATCCTGTATTTTCCAGCAAAATAGCACGCAAAGTCGAAGTTTTCACTTTGAAACCAGAAGAATTCAAGACCATGTGAAAACTTCTTTTATTACTGTTTAGTTTTGCCTAATAATGGTTATTGTCGTTGTCCCTGATGTGGCAGTTTTGCGTTTTAAAAGTTGTACATTTTATGGAACAGGATAGTTTATCGATGGTAGAAGTACAGCTTAGAAGCTTTTCAGTATAACCACTCCAAAGTTTTTCAATGATAAAAGGAGGCAAGTTGTTCCAACATTGGAGAACTATGAGATGTAAGGGCAAAAAATAGGGCGAGAATACGTGAACGTTGTGTTTCTTGGGGAAATGGGCTGATCAGCTACATTTATGTCACTTAGTTATTGGTCAATTCAAATCTACATCACTGCTAGGTGCAGCTAGGGACCCATACAATACAAAGTCCTATCTAAGCATTTTTCTTTAAAATAATGGAGGCACAAGCAAGTAATTGCGACAGATATTGTTGAGCAAATGACGTCGATGGAATGACACTGATATCTTTCCAAAATGCCCCCGTGTACTTTGAGGGATTTCGGAAAATACAGTAGGTGCCAATGAATTGGTAACTTCATATGAAGTTTTCACATGAAATTGTCAATTATGCCAGTCGAATGAGGGGTCAGCCCAGTGGTCAAACTACGGCCATGGTGGCTTCCGAAGTCTCGGTCCCAGGTTTGAACCTCCGACCCAGAGCCGACTGCTTCCCCAATAGGCAGCATTTGACTGCTTGTGAATATCTTGAAATATTGTACTGCTGTTATTTAATGAACAAGGAAGTACTTCAAAACAAAATTAAAAACATATATATATATATATATATTTCATTGACGGATTAGTAATCACTCACAGGTTAAAAACGTGTGCAACTTAACGTAGAAAAATACCCTGAAATTATCATTCCTAATTGTCATGCAGAAAGGATTCATAAAATCAATTCACCGTTAATTTGCTTGACCAGTGACTATTCAAATTTAATGGCAGAAGTGTCCATAAGTTTGAAGATATATGAAAGCAAGAGAAAGAAGCTGCGACTGATTTGGGCAGAACTTCCTATTTGTAACAGAACTCTCTAACTGACAAATCTGATCCTACCACTTGAGGGGTGAATCTTAGAAGGATGGACGGCAGCTGAGCAATCTACGACCGGTAGGAACTCAGCCAACAAGTAAGCGAAAAGAATAGCATAAGATTATTGAAGTTGGGTGTGATGCGCGAAAGAATCAATGTGAAACAGAGAGTGTGAGCCGTTGTGGGTACGAAGTCACAAGAAATCCATTCACTATCCAATTGAAACAACAGTGAAAAACAACGTCACATAGTCACAAGGGTTTTTTTAAATATGTCAATATTATCAACCATCACAATGGAGAAATTATTTAAATTTCACTACTTCCAATTCATACACAAATCTTCTTTACATCTCTATCGAGTACTCAAATGAATAACCGTGGGTGGTTTTGTCCCACAAATTATCGAACCATACGATGCTCCACGAGACTTGAAGTAATCTGCTCGTTGGAGAAAGCAATCTATTATGCACTGCTGCAATTCAGCATTGGCTGGTAAATTGTAAGGAAGTAAAAATAATTCTGTCCAAAAAGTTTGTTTGCATTGAAAACAGGGATGCTTATTTCTCCAGCCTGAAAGTGGGATACGAAATTCAGATACTCAACCTGATCTGGTGTGTGATGAAGAAACACTGGTAAATCCTGTGTTCGACGAATTACTTTGTTACTGTAGAAATGGGCATAGCTGTTCAAAGGAGAATAACTCCGTTAAGCAGTGCTCTAATGAATGCGAGACATATTTGTTTCCGAGAGTGGAATTTTCTTTCGAAGTAGGACAACTTTGGTGGCAAGTAGCCAAATATGCTGTGCATTTCTGTTGTACATTGCAGCTTTTTTCCTTCAAAGGCCTCTTCTGCATGCCTTAACTGTGAACTCGCAAACCTCATCAGATTCTATAGTCAGAGACGCATTTCTGACACATTGGATATATATATATATATATATATATATATATCCAATACGTGGCTCCAAAAGTTTGGAATAGCTGGATGACACCTTATTCGGTTTGGTATGATACACTTATTTAGTAAGGTTATGACACTTTTCTTGCATCTTCTCGCTTAGAATGAAAGTTACATGAAACACCGGAATGCGGTCAGGAATTCCATTAGTTTTTCTTTTGTCAAAATGACTAATCGCCACGTTTTATCAGTGTTTTGAATCTGCTAGTATAGAGCAATGCCACTGAAGAAGCACGTCTCTGATTGTTGTCCTCATTCTTTATTCAGTTCACACTACAGTCACACAAGATACTCATTTTAGGATAAAACGTCCTGCATACATTGGTAACTGGATGGGAGTGGAAAGCTCTGGATTTCTTTAGTTTAAATTTTGAGAACAGGAAGAAGACATGGGTCACGAGAGGCAAGCATTTTGTTTACTCCTGCCAAAGGCAAATGTAGATTTTATTATATATATAATGTATATAATATATGTATATGTATATGTATATATATATATATATACATATATATATATATATATATATATACATGCAAACAGTGTGTGAATAATGGTTGGATGACTATTCTTTGGACTCCACTATTCACGCACAAACTTCAGGTCATCTGGCCAACCTGCTTTCGGAAGCATCAGACTCAAATTTTGCTCTAGTTAGAGCTCCTTAGTGGTGCATATCCTCTGCCACACCCCCAGGGCTTGAACTCAGGCCCTTTCACCTCGAAGGCGTGTGTTATCGCTTCGCCGTCCCGCTTCCGTTCTGACACTAGGTAGGTCAAACAGCGATCCGTCCTTCCGTTGTATACATCAAAGCAGTTGCAAGAGAGCTGATAGACAATATATTAAACATTCGGATCAGCATAACTGTTTGAGTGATTTAGAAAACATCACATTCTGATCGTCTGTAGGAAACGCAACCGGACCGCTGAGTATGTCTAAGAGCTGCGTTAAGATTCCCGTATTTTGGATTTAAAAAGTAGTCAACTTTCTAACGAGCTGCTTGCATCTCGCAACCTGTCTTCTTGTGTTATCATAGGTTTTTCAGAAAGTAGCGCGTCTAAGTTCAGTCTTCGGTGAATAAGCACAGTTTCACTGCTATGCTTACAAGAGCGCCCAAAGTATTACACGCTCCTCGATTTCGTGGACTTCACTCTATGTCAATCCAGTCTTCATCGTGATTAGATGAAACGCGGGTAAATTCGACGACCCATTTTTAGCTCATGCAGTCTGAATATCAGTCTTTTGATGAATATGGTGTTCATTATTTTTTTCCTCAAATAAATGAACACCCATGAAGTTTAAACCGCAGAGAGTCATCAGACAAATGTCTACCAGATTCCAAAACTGACACAATGATCAGTTTCGCAGCAAACAATGGATATTGTAAAGTATACTTGGACCTCATGTGCACCACAGACAATAGTTTTCAATGCTTTTCACCAATCACCAAGCCTAGTCACAGACAATGCAGTTGCGATCGGGTGATTCCTCTCTACACGTGCCTTGAGGGATGTCATTGAACAAAGTGTAATTTTCCATGGGACCTTATGTTGCAAGTCAGAAGCAGGCAACATCATTTATATTTCGATGCCAGCCGGTGATGTGTATTGGTGAGCATCATACATTCATATAAATATTTCACCGGCAACCAAAACAACTCGCCAAGTGAATGCAACTGAATTTCCCCATTTTGAACTCCCACAAGGTGCCAATATAGTGTTCTCCGCTTCAGCCCTGTTCAAAAATGCGAATACGAAAGCCTCAGAAAATCACTTTGAGAGAATGAACGACTGCTCAACAGTCTCTTTTCGTCCTGCGGTTATTGAACTTATATGTTTTTCAAAGACCTGTCTCCTCTTTGTGGTGTATTCTGTTCAATAGACAATGAGCCACATCCGTCGGAGTCTGAGAAAGGTCTCATAAACCATGGTTTTATCACGTAAGTTTGAATGGTGTTGTTGGCATTTTTTCAAGGTAAAAAGACTTTCTGATTTTTGGATCATTGAACTTGATCAATAATTTTAATCACCGTCCACTGGACGGTGCATACTCTCATAGCAATGATAAGGAAAAAAAGAAATTGGGACAACTCACTGGAGTTTGAATTGACAAATATGTCTTCTGCGAGGTTCCCAAAACATTTACCTGTTAATAGTTGTTCATTCGCAAAAGAAATATTTAATTCATGTATGAATACTGACACTGGCAAAACCATGTCTCTTTTTACGTAGCCATAACGGCCCGTACTTTTCACTGTAGGGTACACCAGAGATGGCGTGGGCAGTCACGACGCAATAGGCCATTTCATGAGGCTATCCGGTAAACCAGGTCTATAAGCCTAGGGATCCAGTATAAAGCTTGTGTTTCGGATAGCTTGCTAATTCCAGTGAATACCGCAGATAATAAACTTAGTTAAAAACGTGTTAGTGCTCCTGAAACCACAAATTTTGGTTGACAGTCAATTTTAGCAGGGCCACTTCAAACGGATGTATCGTACAACCGTTGACGGGGAATGGACTGGACAGTACTGTTTCCCGCCCCTGTACAAAGTAATCCCGAAGCACGGCCACTTCTTCCGTATGAGTCCAATGCCCCAGTTCCGACTGATTTTACCACCGAAACTCCTTAAAATTAGCCACCATCTTCAAACAAGCACGGTCTTTGGTAGGTTTACCCACATATTGGTAGAAATCGCCATTTGATCCCGTGATAAATAAAGCTCGTGGGCCCTTTTGTGATGAGAAGTGGTAAATATCACGCTTAGATCTGTGTGTATGAAAATATTATGCCCACGAAATTATTTGACGGTGTCAGTATATACCGAGTAAATACGCGTATTGTCTGAAAAATCCCACAGAACACATTGAGAATAAACAGCGTGGCGAACAAGCTCGTTTTCAGTTATTCGTACTCATACCAATACATAACAATATATATGACTCACAAAATAAGAACGGAGAATGGCAATCCAAATCTGTCTCTGCACGTGCGTGTGTGCTCAGAAACAATTCGTGCAAGCACTTAAGCTTCCGTGGCCCACGTCATGGTCCCGAACACATGTGCAACCACTTGAACATTCCACACTGTGATCAATTTCACATGCACACACGCACGTGCAGAGACAGATTTGGATTGCCATTCTCCGATCTTATTTTGTGAGTCATATATATTGTTATGTATTGGTATGAGTACGAATAACTGAAAACGAGCTTGTTCGCCACGTTGTTTATTCTCAATGTGTTCTGTGGGATTTTTCAGACAATTTAAGCAGGCCAAAGACCCAGCCGTACTCCGTGAACTTAACAGTTACGTGAAGTTCCGTACGAAATTGGCTCTGGCAAAGGCTCGTGTTCAGTTTCTGGATGAGTGCATATCCAATTCAGAATATCCCAAACAATATCATACCATTCTGAAGAGGAATCGAATTAACTTCACTACAGTAGCTTTACGTCGTCAAGCGCTCAATAAGAGAGATGCTGTGTCAAGCCGAGTGCCGGAAATGGAGCGTAATTTCGTGAAATCACCTCGAGTACTTGATGAGTTGACTCTAGAAGAAAAAGAAATGTTCGTCGTCTATATTCGATCAATTGTTGACAAACAAGTGGAACGGACATTTGTTAAACTTTAAAAACGTATCAACCAGAGCAAACCGATCGGTGAGTTCCCTACAGATCCGAATAAATTCGTCCATAATTTGTCATCCATAAGCCTAAATAAGACATTACTTGAGGTGTTATCCCTAGGGCCAAAGTTTTGTTGTCCAACCAATAAGACTAAACAATTGGATATGGAAGTTGAGTTTGAGAGTCCGTTTGATCAGCTATCAGGTCTTGTTCCGTCCTCGTTGCAGGAGTTAGAGAAACTGAAGTCCACGTTCGTGAACTCATGTTATCAATATCGCGAAAATAGACCGTTGGCAAAAGGATTATTAACGTCGGAACACCTGAAGAGCCTCAAAGAATTGCAGGCCAATAGAGAAATAATGTTGTCAAAACCAGATAAAGGTGTGGGTATCGTATTTCTCAATCAATCGGATTATTTAGGGAAGATGAAGGTGATAGTGAGTGATGGCTCCAAGTTCACGAAGACCCCATCTGAGAAGGATAAGACGTCTCAGATAGAAAAATCAACTTCAATAAGAATAAGATCCTTGAAGCAGAAAGGAATAATCGACGCGATGACCTTTGAAAGGATACGACTGACAGGAACGATAATTCCCAGATTGTACGGTCTACCGAAGGTACACAAAGAAGGCGTCCTACTGAGACCGATTCTGGATATGTGTAACTCTCCATCTCACGCAGCAGCTAAGTGCTTGACGGTCTTATTGGAACCAGTAAGATTGGCAAGTTCTAGACACAGTCTACAAGACACCTTCAATTTTGTAGAAACTGTGAAGAACCTGGATCTAGAAGGAAAGCGAATGATATCACTGGATGTTACTTCACTGTTCACAAATGTCCCGATCAGTGAAACAATCGACTATCTGTGCGATTACATTCAGAGCAACGGAATCGATTTGGGTATCCCGTTGGATGAACTGAAACAGTTACTCTATGTCTGCACACATAATATCCAGTTTCAGTTCAATGGTGAAATCTATCGTCAGAAGGACGGAGTTGCAATGGGATCTCCTTTGGGACCCCTATTTGCCGATATTTTCATGGCAAAACTTGAAAATAATCAACTTGAACCCATAATCCGAGATTTTACCTTGTACAAACGATACGTAGACGACGTCTTATGTGTGCTAGACACCCATCTGGACACAAACCTGCTTCTTAACAATTTTAACGCTGCCCATATTAATGTTCAATTTACTTTGGAAGAAGAAAAGGACAATAGTCTATCGTATTTAGACGTTTTCATAAGCCGTCGGAATGATTTTTCCGTACAGTTATCAGTGCACAGAAAAGCTACATGGAACGGACAATACATCCATTTTCACAGCTTTGTACCCCTCAAAATGAAGAGGAATCTAATACGTTGCTTAGTTAACAGAGCAAGAAAAATCTGCTCCGAAGACACAATAAGAAATGAACTCGTTTTTCTGCGTAGTGTTTTCCTAAATAACGGCTATCCTGAACGGTTTATCGACAAGACGATGTAAGAAAATAAAGGAGATAGGAGCCACCAAGAAGATACTATATGTGCGTTTACCGTTCAAAGGCGACACGGAAGCCGAAATTATTCAACGAAGATTATCGGGAGTAATCAACAAAACATTCTACGCTGCACAGTTGCAAATCATGTTCGTTTCCAAACCGATAGTGTTTTCGATTGAAGGACATAGTGCCGAATTCTGCAACCTCGTTTTGTGTGTATTCATTCACCTGTTCCTGTGGAACCAGGTAAGTTGGCCGCACGACCAGGCGCTTATCCGAACGCGTTCGCGAACACCACCCGGCCTGGCTGAACACGGGAGCAATTAAGACAATTACGAGTGCGGTGTGCTCACACTTTGTTGAATCAAACCACTGGAGGTGATAAACGCTTTTCGCACCATTTACAAAGTCCGAGGAAAGCAATCAAGACTTGTCAAGTGTCGCATCTTAGCCACAGCCGAAGCCGTGAGCATTCGTCTCTACAATCCTCCCCTGTGTGCTCAGAAACAATTTGTGCTTCCGTGGCCCACGTCATGGTCCCGAACACATGTGCAACCACTTGAACATTCCACACTGTGATCAATTTCACATGCACACACGCACGTGCAGAGACAGATTTGGATTGCCATTCTCCGATCTCATTTTGTGAGTCATATATATTGTTATGTATTGGTATGAGTACGAATAACTGAAAACGAGCTTGTTCGCCACGTTGTTTATTCCCAAATTACGCGTATCTTGTCTGTTGCTCTACTCGGGTTGTTTGTGTCAGCCACAGACACCTGCGGAGATGGCTATTGAAAACGTATTTTCAGAGTGATGTTACCCTACTTTTAACTGATGAGCCGAAAGTCAACTTAATATAGGCACTTCAACTTTCACACCTTTGTAGCAGAAACCACTAGCTCCCTTAAATCGCTACGGGAAGCTCAACGATAAAGACCCCCTTGACAATCCTGAAATGCGGCAAAAACAGCGGGATTTATGAGGAATCAGTCCCAGGTGTGATGAGTATGGACGTAGCCTTAGGCGTGATCGATATTGTATTATTATGCAGCGGTAAATACGTTACTTTACCAGCCGTTTAATTATGCTCCATCAGAAGAAAATTTCACTCGTTTGGAAAGAGTGGATACTTTGGTCTCAGAAAGTGTAGACGACGAGGAAGCGATGAATGAGTTCAAAAATGGTTTCAGTGGACAGCACAACTTAGGCTGCACAACTGCTATAAGCATTTGCACCGGAAAGGTGCGTGAAATTTATCTCGAAATTGGGAAGTACAGAAACTAAGCTAGCTGTGTACCATAGACAGCAAACAGGAAATAAAGCAATGTATACCTTTCTGACAAAATCAGTTACAGCTGAAACTTTGTTTTGTGATCTATTTCGACAGCAATACGCCTCAACAATCTCATTTGAACATCCCGAAGGTTTTTGTGTGGCTACAACTTGCCTTCATATTTTGAATGTATTTTGCGCCATTTCGGTATCTCCATCCCAAAAACAATCACTTCCGAGTGCAATCAGATTTGGCCGGTTCCACCAAGGTTCGTTCTGTAGGAGGATCACTTTACTAGATACCTCGAGTACTGGCCTTGTCGGACCGGCCAGGAAATATCGTCAGCATATGGGAGTGAGAATATGATATTTCCATTCTAGCGCGTACTTGGTTTTTTGCGGTATACGCGGAAAACAAAAATTTTGTTTCGGGGTTCACTGAGGATGAAAACACAAGACGGAAATTTGCCTACTTTTAATTGCCACAGTCGGTTTGGGTTTTTTGTAGCATGTAACTAGCAGTCCTGAAGGTCAGTCAATTATTAGCTGAACGGAGCACTGATTCATGCGTTCCATTTCCGACCAAGAATACAATGCTCACGTAGTTGCGGCATCCATCCTTGACAGATAATGACAGCGCATGGCTGGACAAAATGGAAACATTCAAGAGGCTGATCGAACAGAATAAGATAAGGATGAATTTCACGCAGAAGGTCAACGCGATTTGTTTTCAGGCCCAGTTTGAGCGACGTTCATATTCAGCTTCCATTCAAAATGTCATGAATATCATAGACAACTCACACAGCCTTCATAGCTGCAGAAGGTCTGTATATTGGTAGTGTTATGTATCTTAAAATGCTGTGAACTATCATGTCACTTAATGAAAATTAAAATCATCTGACCACACTTAATCAGAAAAATATAAATTTATAATCATTCCAGTATCCAAGTTTACTGTTGTCAAACGGGCAACGTAACACAGCAGCAGTGCTTCATGTGCCGTTTGTATTGGAATTAGGTTTTCACTACTAACTGGTTGGCAGTAGGTAACAAACGTTCACTGAAATTATGACGCCTTGTCCGTATCCATGAACTGATTTGTCACACAGGGCGAAACCAATCATAAGTGGGCAGACCATTTGGCCATAAACAAACATCGATGTTTGTGGAGAACCAGGGAAAGCAAAGAAAAAGAGGACAAGTGACAATTTAGCATAACAGCACTGACTCAAATTAAGGCCAATATAAATGTATTTCTAACACTGAATAACAGCTCAACCATCTCAATCAACTGTTGAATATTGTTGCAATACAATCCGTCGTCATCGCTCTTGCTTCACTCTTCCACTTGGTTTACGGCCTACTTACTACCGCCGGTGTCCTACGGTCCTAAGTTGGAAACTGCATCGAGTACAACCCATTTTGTTATGGTTGCCACAAACTACATTTCCATAAAGCCACTACAAAATTTATGGAAGTCTTTTAGGGAGATATTTGTGAGGACCTTTTTTAAGGTACCTTAGACGACCCTTAAGTTTAAACTTTGCCAAGAGCAGATAGATAAACACCAGTTATGTAAAACTGGCCTTGGTGCTCCCAGTGGAGAATGGATTGTAGGCGGTGAATGGTTACAAAATAAACTTGAAAATTACAAAGTACAGCAGTAAGTGATGCACACTGATAAATAGTAAACTACTGGACTGTGGAAAGGTGGCAAAAAGATAAAGGTTCATGATAAGCACTGTTTATCTTGGCTAGGCAAGCTGCTCCCACTCACGTGTAAATTTGTACAATCTTAAGTAAATGAATATTATTTGGTAAACCACACTTCGCCCTTGGTTTTAAAGTGACAATGCTGAAGCAGCGCACGAGTTTCGCACCGTTTTCCCGGAATTATTGCAAAGTTAATTTAATATGCCCCAGGTTCACAGAAATGTTGTCCGCGCAATTATTCTCTGGATTGTTTGACTTGTTCGTTTGTCGGAACAATGCAGCAACCACCAAAAAGCTCTTTTCATAAAAATAACTGGTCTATTCGTCGCTCATGATGAATGGGAGCATTTTTTGTCCGTAGACATATATGATTGACTAATGCCCTTTATTTATCCAGAAGCATTAATCGAATCACAACAATGAAAGTCTAAGAATTCGGGAGTATTGATTGTGTCCAATAATTCAATTCATAATCATTCACAAACTGTTTAGAGCATAAAGTTGAGAATAAGATAATGGGCTTTTCCTACTCAAAAAATGCTCCACAAACGAGTTATTCCCCAGCAACGGATAGCCTAATTGCCCCATTTACAGCATCTCGCAAAGCCCATGACCCATTTGTGGTCCAATGTTTCCTAAAGATGATCACAAAAACAGTCACGTGGTTTATCAGAGAATACACTTTGCATAACTTTTAAGTTGACACATTTTGTATCCAAAACCAAAGGCCAGATTTAAGATGTAACTGGTACAGAAAGTTCTTCCAAAGTTCGTCGTATCTCAAAGTAATATTGCTCACCATTCGCAATTAGACCGATTTCTATCGAAAGTAGCGAGCCTCATTTATCGTGAATACACAGGGTAATCATTACATTATCAAAAGCAACAGTAAAAATATAAAGCTGACGGTACCTCACATTGGTCGCACATTTAGGACTCTAAATCATTGAAGCATTTTCCAATGAATGGAATGGTAGTTAAGTACAAAGCAAGATGCATGTTAAATGTACGTTCGTACCCACTTTCAGTGTCCTACCCGCGATAAAGCAAACGTCAGCCGATGACAAACACTTCACGGAATCCTCCCGCTAAATACCACGAAATACAAGTAGATGGGTTGGGTCTTTCATTCATTATACCGTTGAACAATATTGAGGTCATGGGAACATCAGCAAATTATCTAGGGCCATCAAATTTATAAGTAGCATCAATGGACGCGAATTATACAACGATGATCGTTCAACTTAACTGTACTGTTTATTTCCACAAATCTCCTGAGGGGGTATATACCTAACTGCCTGTTATCCAGGTATCCATGACCTGATGCGATGCCTGGTCAGCGAGAGTAAGCCTCTCAAATAGCGGGTTCTCAAGGTGAGTTTCACACAGCCAAGAAGTTCAGTGCTCACACATGGTACAGATAAACCACAAGATTATGGACTACGGATCCTGTGAGATGTCGAGTTCTGAGGTGATATAATGGGAATAAGGTCTGCCTCCTTCATTTCAAGAGTTTTACTTGAACCATACTGGTCAGTTTGTTACTGATTATTTCACTAGTAACTCGGATTGGTCCTCCTTTCCAGTGCCATTCAGTGTTCATTGACAACCCATGCATCTGTGATAGACGAGACATGAACCAAGAGGAAAACATTCACACACGGACGTGCACAGATGGGCCGAGATTGGGTGAATACTGTAGTTTTTAATCTTCTAATCTACCGACTTATTTATCGAAGTTTTCCTGTACTTTTGCCTAATAACCTACCTGCTTAGTCTTGTTATATATATATATATATATATATATATATATATATATATATATATATATATATATATATATATATCGGTCTTATCAACATCTGAACACTCTTGTCCCCGGAATAGAATTCACAGAGGAAGCAGAATGTGAGGCAAAGCTGTTGTTTCTCGACATTCTGATCACGAGGTACACAAATGGAAACCTGGAAACAACGGCCTATCGGAAACCGACGACAACCGACCGCATACTGGATTTTCAAAACAATCACCCAAAATGTCACTTTAAGAGCTGCGCTCGCACCCTATTCCACTGGGCCGACACACTCTGTAGCACACCCGAACTCCGAAAAAAAGGAACTGGTTGGGCTTTTAAAGTTGTTCCTAGTAAACGGTTACCCAAACAGCTTCGTAAACTCCTGTATCCGAAATAACCAAAAAAGTCAAAAGAAAAACAGCCCAGAAAGCATAGTCATCTTACCCTTTAGACGAGGAGCCTCAGAGGCTGTATATCGTATGGTGAAACCGTTGGGAGTCAAAGTTGCGCATACACCCTTCAGCACCCGGCGGACCGCCCTATTCAGGGGAACAGATCATGTGGACCAGCCTGATCAATCAGGAGTGGTCTAAGATGTTTCATACCTAGGATGTGATAAGGAATATATAGGTGAGATAGGCAAACAAATATGTACTCACCTACGACGAGCTGACCCGAACTCACCGATTTGAAACCACTGCACAGAGACAGGCCATGAGGTCAAAATCAATAGCGGAAAGGTGGTTGACCGGGCAAAAAAGAAGGCGAAGCACCTGATCCACGAAGCCCCCCATTCGATCGACTCATTCAGTCGACATTTCGAGGTTGATAAGCATTAGGTCACCCTGGCAAAACCGGTGCCGAAAAACCGAGAAAAGGAAAGACGAACAACACACCAAAACATGCGGAGCCAGCCGTCTAATTCACACACTAGCTAACTCATGTTTGACAAAGAGTCCTAGTTTGGATCGAAAAGTCACAATAAACGTTTTACAACTCAATGTACGTCTAGATTTCTCTATAAACATATATATATATATATAGCTATCCCATGCATTTAAATGTTACACTTTAGATTTCCCGTCTAATATTCGCGAAGGTACTCAGTTTCCTTTAATAGAATGTCAACTGTGGTGGAGATTCAGACGGCAGACAAAACAGACAATTTGTGGAATCTACCCTGCTGAAGTATTAACAGCTCCTCAGTTTTCCAGAGGGATGCTATCAAGGTAAATATAATGTTTCCGGCTGTAGTTTAGCGAACCTCTTTTTAGACATTCGATAGCACAAAAACCATTGTTTTCTTTACTACTTTACTTCAAGGAAACGTGTACGCAAGTTCAGAACTATCTTATTTCTACATCATGATTGTGACTGAATGCTCCATTTGGAAGATTTCACTGGGGAATCACAACGGCTATTTTCAGTTAACTTCATGTCGGTCAGTCTCGGCTAACCTCGAGAACGACGACCCAGAGGTCGTGAATTGAATTGTCTGATGTAAGTAGTACCTACAGATGGTTTGACAATATTTTTTTGTTTCCTGTTATTCTTCAGTGAACTCTTCTGAGGGATGCATACACTCACACTCTTGAAGCACAAACCAGACTTTTGTGAGCAAACACGGAATGAGTGGGTATGTGTCAAAAGAAGTTGGGGGACAGAGGTGTACCAAATACGCGTATCTAAGGAGCGGAAATAACCGTAAAACCGGTCGTACGCTTCCAATAAACTGTATTCATCCCTCTGTAGGTACTACTTACACCAAGCGCATATACATGAATAATGATGCATTATTTCGATTCAATGGTTTTGATGTCTTGAGAAATTTCAGATTGCAGATATTTCGTGGTAATCTCCACTTTGGCACATTTCACATCACGTATTTGTGGATCCAGTGAATCGATCGGGAAACCATTATCTTAATCGATCATAATCTCGCATATTTACAAGACTTTGTGTGGGAAATTTGTGCCGACTGAGCCGGTGAGCAGCTTACAGTTTATCGGCATCTTAAACAAAGACGTTTGTGACAAAGTCAATTGGTGAAACACAAGACAGCAAAGGTAAACCGTTCTTGGCTGTGTAGAATTTTACACCCATTCCGTACAGTATTCACCTGATAAGCGAGTCGTAAAGAATTCATTCTCGGTCGATTTAACATGATATTTGTTACGTTTTTATTTAATGCAGTAACTGGTTTGGCCTCTTTAGTTGTTCTCAAATTCACTAGAGCTCAAGGGAGATAAAATGGTACCTTGCTCAGGGCAAAAATCATAATTCTTCTAAAGATTTCTTCAACCTGTTGGGGTTACATTATTTCAGTGTTAAGCTTGTATTGGCAAAACACTTACTTTCTGTGGCCCTTTAATCTGAAATGGTTTTCAATGTGGTTTATAAGAAGAGCACATTCATTATCACTTAAGGTAAGAAAATGCCGACTTTTACGCCGATCAGAGACCTAAAAAGGAAACCGAGTAGATTCGCACAGCATTTGATTCCCACATAATTCAAGTGAAACCGATCCATAATACCCTCGCGTATTTCGAAGGACGAGTGGGGTGTATCTCCTGCTGGATGAAACATTGCTATTTATAAATTTTAATACCATTTATCGGCTTGGAGAAGCCTATTCAGATTATTGGTATTATTCTTTGCGGAGTACAAGTCTTAGCCCAACAGCACGGGGGCTGTTTGCGTCTGTCCGATTAGTAAGGAGCAGACAAGGTTTCGAAGCGGACGGGGATATATGGACAAACTCTTCACCCTCCGACATCTGCTGAATCAACAGCGAACCTACTAGAGACCAATCACAATCGAGTTCCCCGAAATTTGCGAGGCCTTTGACTCCGTCGACTCGGATGCACAGTTACTGTTTGTTTAGAAATGGGCTAGAAGGGAAGCATTATTTTAGCCTCAGTGAGTTGTGCCTTCATTCCATGGGTCGGGTTAGGTCCCACGGTCCACTATCACCAACATCCGTCTCTTATTGGAGAGACGGGTCTGTAATCCCACAGAGTACAGGGTTAGGCTCTACGACTGCGAATCCTGGCCGCTCCGCGTTGAGGATGCTTGGTACCTTTTGGTATTCTACCGCCAATGAGTCCAACGTATTGTCCGCGATAGGTGGAAACACCGTGTAAGCATCGTCAGCTGTTTGGTATGGATAGACCTCTTCTGACCCTACACAACCTCCGGTGGCTTGGACACTATTTACACATGCCTACCTATCCTCTACCACTCAGTGCACGATTTCTGCTTCTTATGTATGGCTGTGTGTGGCGGTCAGACAAGTAACTGTCTTAGGTGTATGAAAAAGGTGACGTCAGGGCCGATCTCAACTGACGCTTTTCAAATCCTTGGTTCGAACCCAAGGGGTACAAATTGTCACTAAGCAGAGAAGTTCAGGGGAATGGCACAGCATGAAAGCCAGTGCCATGAATATCGTGCCGAAGCCAAAGGAACTTTCGGACTCAGTAAGTATTTGACAAAACCTCAGAAACAGCAAAAATTGAGTAGTGTGAAACAAACAAACCATTTTGTTTTTCTGCATATTTCTTCACTTGTTGCGTCCTCTTGTATCTGTGATTTTGTCACTATACCTGACTTCCGGCTTTTTACAATGTTAGATTGTTAGTAATAATACTAATGGTAACCTTAGCAGTGGTTCAATGAATTTAAATTTACTGAGATATAATGTAGTAGAGCCATTTTTTCATTGTAAAAAATAAATTTTGGATTAGCACATTTGTGAATGTTCATGAATAACTTTCTGTCTAGCAGACATGCCCATAAATTGAGCAGGCACTAACAATACACCATGAATTTGCAATCGGCGAAATTCACGTGAAAATGGTTTAGGAATGCTACTTGACCCTGCGACTTTGGTCGGAATGCTGATTTTCGTTCAACAAAACGTGATTACCCTCAAGGACGTTAAGGAATAAAGGTATGATCCACTAGTAAAAAGGTGGAATGCTGAACATCCGTGTAGAACACAAAAATGTAGGAGTGAATTTTCGTTCACGATTCGTTGTACTCGCCCATCGTTTCGTTTTGATCAGGACCTTTCAGCAACATTGCGCATGACTGCTATCGAACTGATTAGGTTGCACTGTACCCCGATACCATGCAAGCCATCCAAATAGGTCACAAACAATTACCGTTAACTCATGTTGCCGGTATCACGGAACGGTTTTACGTTTCACATAAGATCGGGTTGACACTGGTTTATCTTATCTAAAACTCTATTCCAAAGAACAAACAGTATGATGAATGAGGCATCTGTCAGTTACCGGGAACCAAATGAACACAGGATCATTGATACGCATGACTGCCGGAATGGGTTGTAATGCCGCTTTTCTGTTAACCACATACACGCAGATCAATGAAACTGAGTTGATTTAGCAAATGATGTGCATGTATCGTCTAAGTTTGAGTTATTTCTGTCAGGTAGCAGACTCCAGTGCTTTGCTTTATAAGGGAATCCTTTGGAGAAGATGAAAGTAATTTTTCTATTCATTGAATATTCCAGGATTTGAACAAACTTTATGTATACATAATATATGAATACACAAGGAATTATCTTTCCATTTTTAATACAGTATCTCTGCTGACTGATCTTCGGCGTGTTATATGCTTGCCATGTGAGATATCTGAGCGAGTTTATCAATGATGGTCATCCCTCGAACATGTTGAATATCCATCAAATGATCGTTCATCATTATTCAGTGAGAACTAAACCTTACTGTAAACTAAAAAAGATGCCTCAAGACACTAAAAAAGTTATGTTGCACCCGGAAATTTCCAGGACGCCTAGTGAGTGGCAAACTTTGTGTAAAAAGAGAACATTCGCTTTTTGACTTATCTTAAAATTACTTTGGCCTTCTCAGCACATTTATTGTTTGAGCTAAGATTGGCATATTAACCCGGAACGATTTTCCATAACAAACTGTTCCTTCTTTCTCAATCATGCTTTACGTTGTCTTAAAACAAAAGGCCAAACTTATTTTTCTGTAATCTGCACCGCAGTGGATCACCTTGAATAGGGACTTTTCGTGTCTGTGGTGCTCAGCGCAAAACCTAGTAAGATAGTATGTAACACAATGGCATAGACAACCATTACCGTCCCCTCTGATGTAAGCGGTGATACCCGTTTATTCACTTACCGAACTTCGGCTCATCGGGTTTTCATTCTTTCTATGCCTTTGCAGATCGTGTACGCCCAACCGTCGAGGAAGAGCGCTGCCTCGAACACGTCTAGCTGCCCCGCCTGTCTGTGTTCGTCGTAGTCGTCATCGTTTTCGTTGTGTCGTGGGTGCGTGCGTTGCTGTGTTACAAGCGTTCTTGCACACTATGTTTTCTACTCCACCAGATTGCCTCACCGCAAGCTATTCGTAGTGGTGAAAAAATATAAACCTGTGGTATACCCTACAGCAAATAGGAATTTCCTGCCACCGAATAAGAACTCATGCATATTCATGTATATTTTCACTATTCTACAGTTAGCCTTGATGCCAGCACCATTTTAGGAGTAAAGATTTGAACAAATAATCCTTCAATGTTTAGCCGCAGACAGAAAAGAGGTATTGATAGATTATGAAGCTGGAAGACTTTCTAGGCATATGATCACACAGCTGTCACCTTGCGCCATTTTCCTAAAAGATATGTTTGGCTGTAAATCTCATCCTATTGTTTGCCACGAAGTCGTCGAGATGAACCATTTTAGGGTCTTACTGAGACCAGTCAAGTTATAACCCCAAGAAGACTGCTCCAAATTTTGTCAGAACACGCGCGTAGGTCCAGCAGATCTGGACCACGGAGAATCAGACGCAAATCGTATCAGGATTATCTCGGTAGGCGAACTGCTTGACGAAGTGAACCTATCGGAGAACAAGTCAAGGTCGCTTACTCGGTTGTTCTGTTTAAAGAGACTGAAAGCATAAATAGTGACCATGATGACCCTCCTAGTGAAGTGGGATAGTTGTGTTTAAATGCACGCATAAATCTGATATTCCTTCTACCGACCTCAATACATGCAGATAAGAAAACACTTTACTGAACACCCGAAGATAAAGCGTTGAATAACGGTATAAACCCACCCACTCTTTCCAAAGAACATATCATTCGAATTTGTAATATTCACAAACAAATTTCGCTCACAGTTTAGCGGTACGTACACCAATAAAGGCGGATACAGAAATAGAGAAATAAACACTGACATGGGTAAAAGGGAGAAATACACCCTGAAGAAAACTGTGTAAAATCACTATAATTCAGTTTTGTTCGTGATGGGTTAATTTCTCCACACAATAAAAGCTCCTCATCATACCAAATTCCTTCTGGCGCTGTATTTCCTGCGACAAGTTAAACTGAATATTTAGTGGCGCGTTCATGTTTTGCCTTTCTAAGTAGCACGTTTTGACGCTTTCAATTGTTAGACAGGAAAGCCAACTAATAAGATCATCGCAAGCTGCCGATATCAAAGGGTCCTTGATCACAATCATGTCTGACCGGGCAAATTTTTGGTATGCATAGTTCACTTATTTTATTCAATCCACAAAAGAGGAAAAATATCAAGTTTTCCATCCAATACCAACCCATAAGTGCTTCATATCTGCCCACCGAAGGTGATACTATTTTAGTTAACTTTGCTGAAGAAATGTGACAACGGCAGTCTGGTCAAGATGGAGTAGTCTGATCACTAGAAAGATGGCAAATACCCGAAAATGGATTAAGTTATCCGAACATTGTATCAGTTGGACACTTATGAATCACTCAAATTGGAGGTAATGTTTTCTCTACGTTATTTCCAGGTTCTAAAAGGAGAACATAAAACTGGTGGTCGGGATTGACGACTACCAGAAAACTGATTTGAACCAGGGCATATTCCGCGTTTGCCGGTATTGCTTTATAGATGAAGTTATCTTAAAACAGATCGCGTTCCTGAAACTGAGTGGGTATTTCACTCTGCATATTCATCATCACCCTCAGAGCAGACTCACTGTACTCCTCACCAAGTCGTGCTGACTTTGGAAAGAACTTAGACCTTCCGTTGTCAGTTGATAAAATCCGCAACATTTCTAGGCCCCTGACAGCAAAATAGAGCAAAATCAGTAGCGGATTCACAAAGAGCGTTTATTCTCGATCAGCTACCAAAAAAAGTGAAGCCTATTTTTGTTCACGATCCCCGTAACCAACGCGCACACACACGCAACTATCACACAAATTAATTTGGTCGAAGTGGATAGAAATATTTGAGTAAGTGGAAAATTTTGTGACGCTTATTAGTAAGCATACGGTAATTAATAAGAGCAACCGAGACTTAGGAGATACCAATAGTTTTCGATTGAACAGTAATGAAATACCTCCGAGGTGACTTTTCCGCAAGCAATAATTGAAATGAATAGAGGATTTCCATTACTGTTCATTCAATAACAGGATGATCCAGTTGAATTGTCGTCCACCAAAAGGATCGGATAATCAATACAATCATTCTTCTTACATGAAACCCCTCGGTGAATTCCAGGTAGTCTAACGTATGTACTACTTTATTAGCCTTACACGTAGGTGATACGGTTGTGTAGAAACCCAACCTTCACTCACGAGAATAAATGTCAGCGTAATAAAGTATTTATCCTCTATGCAATCCAGTTCCTTGTATCCGTTTCTAGCTACGTGTCATAGTGAAACAAGAATATGTGGACAATGAATTACAGGAAAATGAGTTCATAGGTATGGTTCGTGTTATGAACACCAAATCCGAGTACGAATTGATTGATCAAAAGAAGCAACTATCTCTAGTTGACGGAATCGGTTCCTGAAAGGGACTACTTATGGGTCAATCAACCGATACAGAGAAAAGATAGATGGGAAAAAAGGTGACCACTTTCACTGGGGCCCACTAGATGCATGGTAGGTCCCTCTGAACGACAAGAAGTCACAGCCTGATGGTTCACAAGAGGACGTCCCAAGTTAAGGTCTTGTCATTAAAAACCTGACGGAGCTAATTAAAAGAATCTGTTAAGAGTGGCGCTCAAAAGAAATTTGGTTATCTGTGAGGGTGTTTTATTAAGAACTGGAAAGCATGCATACATTCATGTTTCATTATGAAGAAACTCTGTCAATAAAACTAACTCGCCGTTTTCCTAATTCGTTTAGCCTTCACATTATACGACTGCTCTTTTTGTATCGAATTCCGAATAAGCTTGTCTTGATACAGTTGTGCATGACTGCTCAAATAATTCTCGAACATTTGAGGCAGAAATCCATGGAGAAGACGTAGTATGTCAAACCCCTGGTGAAATCATTAAATTTACTGGTGGCAATCGAGTGTTTAAGTTCATAAAGGATTACTACCCGAACATCAGATTAAAATCATGTCAATGTTAGATATTTTTGAAAGTAGGCAGTCCCTTACTGTCTTCCGGTATTTTATCATGCTTGAAGTACTGTGCACTGATAGGACTTAAATGGCAAGTTCTAAGGTCGTGTCTTCGCTGGCAGTGCTGTTGATTTCTCAACTGTCCCGTCAACCTCACAGCGCTAGTACCATGAAACAGAGTGGAAAAAATACTAATTTAGCATTACAAGCATTTTATCAGTGACTTTAAACGTGCCGCTAGGCCACAGGTGACGGTTGGCTCGGCAGCCGAAGGGCTGCACACTTCAAACGTTGATCGATGGAGTTGTACTTCTTACTTCGTACCTCTGTGGTGGAGTGTATATACTACTTGGCGAGTAGTTGGTTGCTGAAGACAGAACTATGGACAATTGTGGATTAAGAAACACAGCTAAGTTCAGCAGTCCAGACGCACTAAGATAAGCGACGATCTGCAAACCACACGACTGCTCCTCCGTTGGATGTTGACTGTTTTCAAGTGAACAGGACAGCAACTTGGCAAATGAGAATGTTTGTAACGTTTGATTTGTTTTGTCAATGTCTGAACACTAGTGTCAATCAACAATCTATCACCCAGTCACTATTCGTGGACTATAACACCTCTACTAACTAGCAACTATTCACGGCTCAGCTGATTCCTAACACCCGTAGTAAACGAAAAGATCCCAGAGCTGCTAAGAAGGTGCTTCAGTTTAAACACTCACCTTACCGATCGAGCCGAGTGGTGACAGCCCTGTTGTCCTGATCCCCATATACTTCTTGAAGCATCCAATATCCCATGGCAATGTGCGGTGTGATGACAGTTCTCTTCGGTGTTTCAACAGGCCTCCGGAGCTTTAACGTTTATGCACACAACTATTTCGTGGAACATTTTAAATGAGGTAAAAGTGGATTTAGGTTTGTGCAATGCGGTTTCCAGTCAAACATTTAAAACGAGCCTTTATGCTAACTCGTCAATTATTTAGAAGTAGTTGAAAATAAATATCAGCGACGGCTAACTGATGTATGTTTGGTGACAGAGAGACATTGGCACGCAGGGTTTCTGGAAGTATTTAAGATGGAGGAATTGCATTTACGCTCAAAATCACCAGATATTCGAACTAGACATTGTGGTGTCAGTGACGACGAGCACTTTGCTAATTCAGTGTTGTTTTGCGTAAGAACTCTGCCTGGCACAGCTAAAATACATTGCAGCACGTAGAACTGAGAAGGCAAGAACAGTTTCGACGAAACTGAGGAGCCATACTCGGAACCCAAAACCAAAACCGGCCAAGGAGCACAATCTAACCGAAGGGTAGTACTGCTGCGCATCAAAAGCATGCCCGAAATGACCGCAAGACTCCTCCGATAAAAAAGCAATACAGTCGCTCATAAATTAAACAGAACCTTGTCAAGTGGAATATCAGGACCGAAAAAGTTAACTGAAACCGAAGAAATCAAAAATGTGATATACAAGGTGAACTACAAGGACGGTGGCAAATGATACATGGGTCAAACTCGGAGAAAAATTGCGACGAGAATGCGTAAACACAAACCGGCTACGAGAACACACGATCCGTTCTCTCTGATACCTGTTCACGAGGGTCAAAAAGGACACATGTCCAACTTGAATGAAGTTCACATTCCAGGCCAAGCATCCACGAGATATGCAAAGGGAGTTCTTGCAATCCTGGCATTCTTCAACACGTTTATTCAAAAACCACTCTGAACAGCGTCACATTCACGATTCTCGGTATGCAAGAAATTCAACTAACCCAAGAAGTGATAAACGAATTACCTGAACCTCAGTTCTACTGACCCATAGCCATGGAACCCAATTTTTCGTACACAACCAAACTGTTTACATGAGGACTCAAAGGACCACGTCCACGACAAACCAATGGACCAATAAATAAATAAAAACAGAAAGCAGAAAGGCAGAAAACCAAAATAGAAAGCACCAACAACTAGAGTTCAAGTTTCCCAGTGTAGACGGCATTGCAAAAAGTTAAAGGTCAAGTTATTAAATGTAGAACTTTGCACCGAGAGAGTGAAGGGGCATGTTTCTGGAACTGGTAACCGCCTAAGGTCAATGGCTTCAGAGAGAGCAAGGTCACATTAGAGGTCGGCACCGTATCCAGGGTAAGCTTCATATATAAACAAATGAGTATGGAGACCTTCAGCTGCGCCCTGATGATGTCAACTTGGCTGGTGATGAATCGCTTGTGATCTAAAAGTCAAGCTTAGCGATCACCAATAGATACACTCAGGGTTGTTGATGTGCCACGCCAGTGCGAACACTGTCACAACTTACAAAAAATGGAATTCAAATAATGTTTTTACTCAGCAAAACTCCCAGTGCCATCGAATAAGTGATTTCAGTGACGAACAGTTCTTCATTTTTACAAGTTCCACGGCGAAGAGAGCGTATTAAAATTAGCCACCACGTATAGATTGGTTTAAAACCACCCACATTTTTCCTTTCCGTATGATATGTAACGATAACTTAGATAGTTTTCCACGGACAACTACCTTCCACTAAGTTCATAATAAAATAAATCCCAAATCTCCTCACGTAATCTTCAGCTTAGGTCTTCCCTAGGACCACTGGGAATCCATAGTTCTGATAACAGTCGGCTATTACGAACTTTTGCCACCACTGAGACATGCTATTCAAGCCTGGTCATAGTCTGGAAGTTAACTGATAGTCACTAATTCACCACTGACCGGCTTGTAAAAGCAACCTTTTCACGTTCACTTTTGATGAACTTGCGCAACAGGTGATCGGTATGCCTTTTCCACTAAACTAACGGAACAGAGTATGATAGCTTAAAGCAGCATTTTGTGAGATTAGGGTAAAGTTGGGAACTAAATGGACTACTTGAGGAAGTCCAAATAATTGGTGTAGGTAGCTGAATGTTGAACAAAATGGTGAACCCAACAGTCAGAAGATAACCGGAATGGGTGTTCTTCGTATAGCATTTCAATACAACTTATTTCAAAACTTGAACTTACAATTAAATGTGTTTTCTTTGAACTGACGACGAAATGTGTGTGTTCTAAATTGGAATTTTATGGGATGGATCGGAGGTTGTTGTTGCTCCGGAACTCTAGAATTAGGCCGGTTCAGACGTCTAGTGAGTTGTTTTTAACTGTAGCAGTTTATGACCTCTAGTTTACCATTATGCCCATCTCAAAGGAGGTAAGCTTTTCAAAGAAGTATGTCTTCCTTTTCGAAGGAGGATACTTTTCAGAATGACTATTCTTTGCAGAAAACCTTAAACGGTAGAGCCCATATTTCTGTCGCCAAATTAAAAGCAATCATTTCTGTTTTTGAAGACTTCCTTATCGTTCCCGAACAAAAAGATATCACCAGACAGGGCAACGAGTTAAAACGATGATTATAATAAGGCTGAAATTATTTTTATGATACGAAATATCTTTACCAATCAAACCGTTCTTGGCAGGCGAAAACATCGGGAAGCAGTATATCCAGAGAGGTCGAACCGGTACAGACACAAGCATTCGCAAATGAACTGTGGGGCATAAACTTTATTCAACTTCGCCTTTTTAGAGTCTGAAAATAGTATAAACCCATGTAGCGCACTTTATAGATAACTGGCAGCAATAAGTGTGGAATGCAAGTACCAGTGAAAATGGTCCTTTTCTCAGTGAAATAGTTGCAGAGATTTGGGTATAGTTTTGGAACAACACCTCTTCATGTAATTTAGTCAGAGCTTACAAATAACGTTCCTGATGCAAAACCGGCAGACGAAATAGTGATTCGGGCGTAGCTAGTTTGTTTTCCGGATAAAAGCCACAGTAAATGACGTGCAAGCCTAATAAATTCAACTATTATTTGGGCAAGGTATTAGAAACTTCTAAAACTCTAATATAGATGTGAATTTCCTCGAAAATGCTATTTCCCTGGGCGCGCATTTTGATGACCTTTTTCGACGTCACTGAATTTCCAAATAAATACTCGGATAAAGAAGAATGACCAACTGTCAGACTTTTGTGTGTGAAGAGATTTCGCTCGCCTCAACCAGTATCTTCAACCTTGTTATTGGTGAGTGAGATCCTGAAGACAATTTTGATTTCGATCGCAATGGTGCCCCCATCAAGAAGCACTGCTCGGGATAGCTGAAATTGTTTTCGCTGAGGGTTGTTGCATTCAGGGTGGGAGATAATCAGGAGAAATCAGTTTCAAGTAATACCGGTTTTCATAGCGGTTTTATAATGCAAAAAAACAATATTCAGTTTTCAATCATTTAAAACAGAGGAAACAATCATTTAATATCCGTAATGATCAACTTTTACCATCAAACAAGTTTTGTGGAAACAAGTTAACAGCATCTGGGAAGTGACTGATCCTCATTATTGTTGAATAACATAAAGTGAAACCCATAGTCCATTCTTCTTTCAAAAGGTGGATATACTAGCCCTTGCAGTTGCCTGTCTTCTCTTACATGGATTTACATCGTGGTCAAAGATTCTGCTGCAAAGGAAATCATCATAATGTGTCTCAACTAAAGTTTCTAAAGTGCACTTTAATTGTCCGGCAAAATAATAATTCGTCGACCGCTGGCAGCCAGTATAACCTTCAAAATTCTCAACTACCTCCAAAAGTGTTCTTCACAATCCAAGGGCATTGGTTATTCCCGAAATGAGCTTCAATTTGGGATCAGTTCGTGAAATCGATCGGTTTGACACTTTTGCTGGTGACTATGAATTCCTATCTTTCATCGGATACATAATAGTGAAGTATTACGGTCATCAGTTCTATTGTTATTCCATGCCAGTGCATCTCTCACCTATTTTCAAAGGAATTATTTAATGCTTCGAAATAGCAAATCAGCTTCACGATTACCGAAGAAGTTATGTGACTTGTGATGTTAGGATGCGGGATCCCAAGTCCCATCAAGCTTTGACTAAAATACGGTTTATTATCTTTGTGATTGCTGTTCAGCTCATCAATATTTAGATCATCCCGACAGCTAAGGTTGAGACAAAAAACCCTGATCCTCAGTCTGCTGAAGTCTGTATCGGTGTTACTGACTAGTCCAGATTAAGATCGTACAACATGGTTACAATTCTACAAACCCAGTGGCTTGATGATTATGACTGATATCATATTCCTAGACGAACTGCACCGAACTTTTGGTAATAAAAATTGCCGAGCACACACAGAGTGGTTTCTCGTTGGACGGCAGGGTCACATTCGAATGAAAATGTTTCTCATTCAGTTCTGAGGGTGACTTGTCTGGCAGGATATTACTACAGATAGCATTTCCTCACACGAGTAAATTTGCTTTTGCTTACAGCTAGGATTTCGAAAATCAGGAAGGTCTCAATTAGCGAGCGGCTACTGTATCAGCACCGAAAAAAGCACTCAAAAGTAACTGACTGAGCACAATTTTAAATATTAGAGAACAAAATGAAATCCCTTAAAGCAGAGACATACCAGAGCTTTCTGTTTCTCGTAGACATTACCGATTCTACCAATATTATATACGAAGGAGTAGTTTGGGCGCTAAGTAGCTGGTTCCGTGAGCCTGTTGAAAGGCTTTGTTTGTTCCCTCTCCGTGCATAGTTCTGAGTCTGCTCTTTTGCGCACGTATCAACGCTTTGGTGAGGAGACTTATAAACCGGAGAGTGGGTGATTTTACTTGGGTCTTAATAACAAAAGCACAGCCTGTGGATCATATTTTTCGTTGGTCCTTTTGTTCACTTCCATTTTATAACAATAATAGTAGTGTGGTATTTCTTGCAATTAATTAATTAGCAATCGGCCGAATATGGAACCTAAGTGCAAAGAATTCTGTCGGGAATAACAACGGAATACTTTTCGAAAAGGAGAACGCTCAGCTTACACAGTCTTTTCTGTGAGTTGTTACTCTGACTGACTTAATTGCAAATTCTTTTATACTATTTACAAAAAGTTGTTTACCTCTGGGCCACCGCGAACCCTAAAACATAGCCTTCATAACACCTCACACGGAAATTCTCGGTCTATAAACCAATGCACTACATCAACAAAAGCTGAATAAGAATGGACAATAAATAGACTAGAAGATTTCAAAGGGTATGGAGACTGCGTGGGAAGATATATTGTGTCGAGCCTGCTGAAGTTGGCAGAAAATGTGTAAAAGTGCTATCCGCTTCGAAGTTTGCTGATGAGGCATCTTTCCGCGAATAAATTTTTGAAAAGGTTTGGCAAATGGCGTGCAAAGCCACGTGGTTTGCTGTCAGTTATACAATGCACAGTGTTTGCCACCAAGTGTCCGTATACTTTCACGGCCTATTTACTTCCATAACAGTTAATCACCCAATGAACATAGGTTGTGCATCATAACAACTCCTTTACTATTGACCATCTTAATTTAATTCCGATAAAATCGTCCCTTTTCAGACATGGTGAATAATTCGTAGCAACACAAGATGATCACAAAATTGTTGATGATCAATGTGTAGAAGTGGTCAAATAATTTTGAAAAGTGTTACCAAATACTTGTACTTCAGTTATTCGGAATTCTGAGGTTAGCTTTAGCTAGCTAACCGGTAAGTCTTTACGGTTTCTGTTTAGCGTGTGCATAGTCTAATTTAAATAACTAACGACAATATTCTGTTGATTCGATACTCAGAGCAAGATCTGCTGACAGTTAACGATTAACTGAATTGTTCCTATGGTGTGTAACCTGTGGTTGTAATTTACTGTTTTGTCAGATCGTTTTTCAAGAGGAGTAATGAAGTTCCAGTCAAATGAAATCATTTCACATTTTACAGTGATACATCTTGCTTCGATGCAAGTAGTATCAGCATAACGATTGGAACAAGTTTTCGGATTCACGTGTTTGGTTTCACGGTTATTGTTGCTCATTAGGTTTGCGCACACGATACCCCTCTGTTTTTTTAAATCATGTTATTAGTACACTGGGCAGACCTCTGTGCACGACAACCTTCCTTTTGGGCAACACGAGTGGGAATAAAAGCTTCTTTCTGGAGAAGCCATTGAGGAATCACAACCGGGATTCGAGGGAAGTTTTGTGCGGATTGTTTACGTTTACCATCGAGAAGGACGACAATGCGGTCGCTTGCTGAAATGTTAAATGTGGGTAATATGTACCCACGAATGGACTAAGATTCACGGAAGCTGCGCCTAATCCACTCAGGTTCGTCAGTCAATCACCTTTGTTATCCCACAGTGGGCTCTTCTAAAAGAACTATCCACTCACACTCGCGAAGCACGATTTAGTCTATTTCGAATATTCTTTGTCAGAACAAGTTTCATGTGAACTTTATCCAACCGGATTTAATTTCACCCGTGTCTTTTTGGGGCAGCGATAATAATGTCCGCCACTTTTATCTTACTTTAGTTTATTATGAATATCATTCTAACGGTCTATACTACGTGCGATTAGATATAAACATGGGGAATGATGTCTTAGTCGGCGAGTGCTGCTTTTCTTTTATTTCCTCATTGGAAGATTTCTATGAGACTTGACGGTGGTGGGTTTTCTATTACATGCATGTCCATGAATTAAACGAAAGTTGTACAAGGGACAGCCAGCAATCAAACCCTGAGAACCGGAGAGTCAGATAACCACATAAGTTCCTAATCGGTAACTGGCCGACTGGCAATGGATTACTATCTACCACTGAATCCATGAATCGACAATATGCCAATGGATTTGTCAGTAATTTTCCGTGGCGTCTGCTGTAATCAGTGATCATTGCCACACTGTCTGTGGTGCCAGAACTGAACGAATAACTTGCTCTGCGTAAGTTGTCTCCACTTAGTCTATCTACGATGCATACTGTACTACTATTCAATTTATTTTATGCTTTTATGCGAAAGAACTCAACCATAACACTGCCGTCAATGAAGATGAAAAACAAGATTCAGCACACGAAAAATTGGTAAGGAATCGAATAAATGAGTAATTAAAATGGTTCACCGACGGACTCTCGTTTCAAACGATTGGGTGTACAAACTACAGAATGCAAATCCCTTTACAATAGATTTTTCAATAATTTATTGATGTTTGGCAGATTTTGACAGCTTTTCGAGGTGATCCAAATGTGAAAAGCCCTCGGCCCCGATGGGATTTGAACCCGCGCATGGTCACCACACTCGCTGTAGTACCGCGAGTGCTCTACTAGCTGAGCTACGAGGCCGAGCCGAAGGACCTTCAAATTTCTGCATATGGATCACACAGTATACCCGCCCAAATTACAGTAGCCCATGGCACCCATCACAGTTTCAATAATTGTAGACTGAAGTTCATCTGTGCTTTCGGAGCAGTAGCTCTAACAGGATAAGGGAAGGTAACCTGTCCACATGACGTTCACGACCCAAATGGGCTATCTTCCAGAATACATTATTTAATAGAACATAGAGCAGAAGGGGTTTTGAGACATCTGTAGACAACAGGTGATCCTTTAGCATTCTAAGCACAATTTATCACTTTCAGCGCATGGCATTCACTTCGATTCTGTTCTCGGAAACACCAGTGTGACAAATTTGTGGCTGGAGTCATCTGGTATTTTGATGAATATTACTACCTCCAAAGAGAGTGGATTCGTTCAACAAGTCCATAGCCACTTCACCGTCTCATCGAACGGCAGTTTCAAAAGCACCACATTTTCACCCTGAGTGCAGGGTCTGGTTGCTGTTCACAGGAGTGAGCATTACCACGGAAACACGTTTACACTGGGACGCCCAAAGCCACCTAATGAGAGTAGGATGAATTGGGGCATTGCCGTTCATTGTATGGTTTATTTTACAAATGTATGGTACGACACAGGGTCCACTTCACCCAATTAGGGAAAATAGAAAGGAGGCTTAAGTCACGAGATGCAAGTATTTCGGTTACTCTTGTCTACCGAACTCGTAGCACGTAGGTTTATGTATGATACGGCGAGAAGGAAATCAAACCGTGGAATGGACTGCCATGAAAATTCTTACAGTGTTCGGTGTGATTTGGAGTTAAAAGATTTTTAGATTTGTTTGGAGGCGAACAAAGATTTTTTGTCACATTGCGTTGGCTGATAAGTAAGGGTAAGCCTTCCTTCTTTCAATGCCAACAGTTTTTTTACCGCTCAGCATCACCGCGAAAGATAAGGTCTGGTCAACTTTTTGACCGGATGCAACTAAGTATTTCGCAATGAAACAGGCTGGGGATTTCACATTATTCTCGTTGGCCGCACTGAGTTACGTCATTCATTCAGGAAACCATTAAGTAAATGCTCTGACACTCGTTGCTCCAAAAATGCGACGTTCTTCTATTGCACGAGTCTCCTCAGCTGCAAGTGACTTGAAGGACAACTTGTGAGACATTCCGATCACCAAGACTTTCTGGGTAATTTTCGAGATGTAATACCGTGCTCCTTTGCACCGGACGTAACTGGGCCGATGTGCATAAGTGGCTCATGGCTGACAACATTCATGTTTATTGTTTTAAATGAGCGGTTGCTTTTAAATGGCAAAACAAGAGAAACCTGCGCTTTTAACTGTAAGTGGGCTTTCGCAAGGTCTGCATAGCTTCCTGTGATATTCGATTACACACTCGAATGAACTCCTCTCTATTTTGCATTAAATACTTGGTGCAGAATTTCTGCTCCTTTTTGGAGATATTCGAACGAATCCACGTATGTCGGCCACTACTGGTAATTTATAAAATCGTAACTAATTTTTCGCATAATTTCCTTTCAGATGTAACCTTTCCGCGGTAATATGTTGTACTACTGCATCATGCACAAGCTGAGGGATTTTAATTACGCGGTAGACAAGAGGAAGCAAAAGGCATGCATCTCGCGACTTACGTCCGCTTTCTGTTATCACGTATCGGATGGCTTTAAATCTTTTTCAGAAAAGTTGGCCTTAGTTTTTGCTAGAAAAGAACATGTTTAATTGATGAAATCCTACTTTAAAAACTGGTCAGAGTCTGCGGTATTGACCACGGACGATTTATTGACTAGAATCTTTTAGATTCTGGATACATTAGTGTGCTGAGCATTCAAACCACTGATAATGCTAGCTCCCGGTAATTGTGAGGAAGAAGTAAATACGATAATAATAATTCACCATACTATTCATTCGCCGGGAGATTTCAAAATGTTATCCACAAGGGTTGAAGGCCGTCCGTTTCTAATTCAAAGAGGCAGCGTACCTTTAAAGGATGTCTTACTTAGACTACCCAAGTTAAGCTGATGACATTCGCCTTATAGCAAAACAAGAAGCGATATATGTTTTAGGGTTATGAAAAAATCTATGGTTGATGTTAAAATACAGTTTCACTCCGCTGTTTTCTGGCATAGGAAAGTGAACCCTATTGGGCACTCACTTTTCCGACTCACGACAATATATTTCTTCAACTTTCCTAATAAGCAAATACGCCTCTTGTTTATTGATCTTTGGTTTTTATTATTTTTTCAATAACTGGCTTCCACGGCGAGTAACCAGAGTACTTTCTTTGATTGGTTGCTTTGAGGGCATTTACAACATTCATCCCATGGTCAAGAAGTACGCGGTGCATAGAAAAGCGCTTTTTGTTTAGTGTTGATGCGAATGCCGAAACACAGCAGAAGTTTTATCCTACGCGTGGTTTTGATTCCCAGAATCCAAAATTCGGATTGGTTAGTTTGACATGTCAAGTGCGCCCGAATAAATAGGATAGAGACAGAATCATCGATTTGCCGGGCTACGAGCCGAAAAATGGCCGCCTAATCACAGGACAGTAGCCAACCGTCTTTGACTGACCGCAACAAGTTATCACTTCGTTTTTTTTTGCAACTCATCTCAATTATTTAAACTGGTTTTAGGCGATTACCAGTGGAAAATGTGGTTTTCGTCATTTTGGAAAGGACTTTACATGATATTATGCATTGTAACATTCGTAGGCACATGCGGCAATCTCCTGGCTAATTGTACTCCGTTGCGTTACAATGCCTATCAACCGGGACAAATCCTACCTGATGGTGAGTGCGTTTTATTTTAACTAATCAGTTATTGTATGCATATCTGTTTGTTAGAATTGTTCAAGTCAGTGAATAGGAATGCTCGACATAATGTAGACGGAATCGGCAACAAAATTTTTACCCTCGAAGCTTAGCCTAACAGATTCCAATGCCGAATTCGGTGCATATTATAAAATTTTGAACCTTTCCTTTCAATCGGGTAAGACGAAAATGTATGGTACTGGTGGGCTTTTGATTTGTGTGCACTGTTGCAGGAGTGGAACAAAGGTGAAATAAATTCATAGTGTCTGCACAGCTCGTTTGGGTAGGGTTGAGTTAGTTCTCTGAAACGAATCATTATGGAAGCTCCGACCGCTCATAAATATGCTCTATCTTGATTCATGGGTATTTCCTTCACAAAAGGAGCACATGACCACGAAACCATTCTGCTCAGTCATCGATTTTAAGGAAGGAGGGGTTAAAATGTTCTTCACCGTATTCCAACTTTTTATCACTGAGCCAAACTTATTTTCATTTGAGAGGAAAACAAATTATGATGCCTCAAGTTGAACAGGGATACGAGTGGAAAACTCATACTGATAATTCAGTTGTATTGTGATTTGCTTGCCTCATCACCATATCTTTTTTATCCGTTTTCCCTACTGTCACATACATTCAAATACCCTGACCTGTTTGTGTGCGCTACCTTCAACTGTCCTGGTCTATCTGAGACGAATAAACAACAATTACGAACAGCGCACTAAAAGGGAGCAGCGAATCAGTTTCATTTGTGTTGTTTCATGATGAAGGCAGCTAGCTTTTTCTCATGAAAACGTTTGTTAAGTGCAAGAATCTTTGAAATAAAGTCAATGCAGATTTTGGCAATTAGATAGAACGTATTGCATAGATTGTGCCAATCGACAATCTATTTGCTGCCCTCTAGGTGTGACACGACTTTACGTGTCGACGTAGTAGTGTTTGTGCAGGGCCGGAAAATTTTCGCGTTCAGTTGGCCGTGCCAAAATATCACAGAGGAAAGGTTGCCTATTGGTGTAACCGAGGGGTCGCAATGCACGCAGTGATACGCAAAAAGGCCAGTTCATCTCCCACTGCCTCGATCATTCTGGTTCCTGCTGCGTCACATTATTCAGTTGATTTTACTCCAAGATTGTTAATTTGGTGATTAAAATCAGCCAACATAAGCTCTTTGAGCTAAATGATGAGTTGAGAATTTACTGTTTAAGAAATGTGCAAATAGTGGTATTTCGGTTATGCTGAGTGCTTGGCGAGTTAGAGGAAACAGGGATGGTGAAAACGAGCTCGTACTAAGCATCGTATTATCCACAATTAAGCTCTTTATTATAACTCACAGACAGGCAGTTTGACCACTAGAAGTTACACGTTGTAATGCACTAGTAGACGTAAAATACGAAAGTTGAATCTCATTACTCCAGCTTTATTCTGTGGCCCCATTTAATGGTCACATCAGACAAATTGGAACCACTCAAAGTTTTCCCACTTGAAGTCACAGATTGGCAGCTGCCTGTCTTCCGTAGAAGTGCAGTGAACCCGAGTGGAAGCAAGTATTGCCCTTTCACTCGATCCATCCTGAGGCTTGGGATCAAGGAACCTCCGGTTCCTAAAATTACAAATGAGATACTTCGTAACAAAGAAGAATTAGATGTACAGTAATGGTATATTTTTAGTTTTCGAAGTTTTGGACAATACTCCTTGGAAAGAAAACAACATTTCTTTCTTTTGGGTACGAAAATGGTCTCTGGATCTATTACTTGAATTCTCGCCTGTACATTAAACTAAAAGCGTAATCTGCGCAATGAAGATTGAAGTATTCAGCTTCAGTATCCCAGTGAACCACTCCAGCTGCAGTACTTTCCAGAGGTCTTGCCTTCAACAACACGGTCCTCTCTTTCAGCATACAACTCATCTGACTCAGCGATATTCGTGCCCTTTAGTTCACTTGTAACTATGAATAGAAGAAAGAATTATGTGGAATTGCACTTCTCGTTAGTGAGTTTATTCGTACTTAGTCATGTGATCATTTAGCCTGGGTTTGAAAAGCATGATTCTCCAAATGCTTCTGTAACATTCTGGCCCTCAAACACGGCAATGATCTGGTTTCGGAGTTCCGAGTGAACTTTAGTTCGCCATTTGGAGGAGTCTTTGAATCTAAGCCACTCTTAAAATGGACTTAAGTCCATCATGCAATTACTTACATGCGATATGGATGACCAAACAATGACAAATGAAATTAGGGACAACTACGCCACATAAGACTAGACTTAATACAGAATGGCTAACTTCTGGAACAAAAACCAGTGTGATTAGATAATTCTGAGTTGCAGATTATCTGACAACTCCTTTGAAGAGCCTCAGAGTCTTTGACAAATAATTCGTTCTACCATTCAATCCTCACTCACCATTCTCAGTGGCTATGGATGATGAGTTTGTGCGTGCCTGAAACTCATATTTATCCTGTACAAACGGAACTAAGAAATTCGGTAAAAATGGTGACGTATTACTCACTGCCTACCGAAAAGTAGAGTTGAGTGATCGGAAAGTTCTTTCGAAAAGCCATCATATTGCAATGGTGGGAAACTTTAAATAATAATGTCGTCCCGTGTTTATTCTTCTTCTGAAAGCCGAAAAGTGACCAGCCTTTATGAAAAGGCCCTGAATATCTTGGCAACCTAAATCTTTTTTTCACTACCGCACAGCATTTAAAGTCAACGGTCAGTTTAGTTCTTATCGGGCATACGATGAACTACTTCTACCTAGCAAAAATCACATACCCCAAGTTTATTTGATATATCAGTGAAAAATGAGGTTGAATAAAATTCTGGACTTACAGTAGCCTATCCAGATGAATTTACCTGAGTTGTTTTGCGAGTATTTTCACTCACTCAGGTGGCCAGGTTTTACAGGATCAAATGAAATTTCTGCTCTATTCATAACCTAATACTTGAAGTGAATGTTAGAGTTTACCTTATTCTGAATATAGTGACCAGTAGTTTGTGAGACTGGCGATATTTTGCTCGGGTGACTGGCCATTGGACCCTACCTTTCACGCATAAACCTCAGGTCGTCTTACCTACCCTACATCCGGAAGCACCAGACTCGAGTTTCACTCTTGTTAGAGCTTATTCTCCACCACACCTAGGGTATGAACCCGGAGCTTTTCACCTCAAAGGCTTGTGTGCTACCACTGCACCACCCCGATTTCACAAGAAGTTGTGCGATATATACAAACATCGAGCTCGGAGTAGGTTTAGGCGTGGGTTCGATGGCCCAACTCGTGGAGAAAGATGAATTTGATGGGATGCATTCGTTTGAAGTAAACGGAACAGTTACCTTGTTTCCATTCGAAGCTGTCGGACACTTTTGGCTGTCACAGAGGAGAACATCTGAACAAGCTTAACTCAGTAATTCGGATCTGCCCGGACGGGAGCTGAGAGGAACACTGTTAACACACACTCCTTTGAGGTGAAAGGGTCCGGGTTAAAACCCTGGGTCTGGCAGAGAATATGCACCACTGAATAGATCTAGCAAGTGCGAAACTCGAGTTTGATGCTCCCTAGTGCAGGATCAGATCGAACGGTCTGACGTTTGTGCATGAAAGGTGGAGTCCAGTCAACGAAGCTAATGGTCTTGCAATACATCAAGAAATATACAATTCAAAACATTGTTTAGCTATCCCGCAATCCAGACTGGAAATAGTTGTGAAAGATTTCACCACTCAGTACTTCCCATTAGAGCTTCACAAAAGCACCAAGTAGCCGTATCAAAATAATAAGCGTTACTGCTACAGTGCTACGCGAATTTGTGTTTTACTTCCCGTGACCCATCCACTGCGATATTATTACGTTTTTTTGACCCCATAACTGTTACAATGAACAAAAAATGTTCTGTTCAAAAGATTATCTTAAAATGCTGCTTTGGAGGAGGACAACCACTCTCCCGGGATAAAGCTGATTGATATCTCTGCCGTTTGATGCATTTCAGTAGTTTCTCAAATCAAAGCAAATCAGCTTAGATACCCATAAACTCAGTTGGACTACACACTGCAGTTCTCCGCTACTAATTTGTGGAACGAGCCACATTCGTGCTGAGGACCATATCATCTCGCATTTCGGTGCAATGCAAACTTTGGTTATAGTGTTTGCTTTAGGGGAAACTCTTTCGCTTCCTCCTGGGTGCGGTATAAGCCGTATTTAAACACAATTGTGCGAATACATTTTTGGGAGATTAGAGCGATATAACATGGTTCTCTAAGGAAGTATCACTCCTGTCTGGTAGTACTGTACCAAGAGACTTGACTGTGTGTAAAGTGAACCATCGCGCCGTAAGGATACTTATCTCACCGTAGTAATCAAGCTTTGCAGGTTGTTTGTAATGGAGTACCTTCGTTGTTCGTAGGCATCCCCCTCCCCCCCCCCAAAAAAAAGGAAGAGACTTCCACTTCCAAAGAAGTCGATCGCTGGAGACGACGGAATAATACCGTCTACAGTTTGTGACTGAAGGGTGCTATATCACATTCGATAAACCGTTGAGAAACAAACTGAACAGCAAGGCTGGTGAGTTTTCGACTTGTAATCGTTCAAACCCCGGGACTGAGTGTCGGTAAAGTTCGACGGATCTGCACCACGGATGATTCTTGACAAGGATGAAACAGCTATACAGTGCTTACGTTGTTCTAAGTGAAGAGCTATGTGTTGATTATGGATGATGGACCACATGGTTCATATGAACGTATCATAAGTAAAAACGATCAAAATTACCGGCAAAATTTCCACAATACCAACCTTTTCATTGTCAACTGCGCTTCCTTAGAGTGACATAAAATGCGACATAATTTTTCAATGGTTCGAAAGACATGGATTTGTTTCACTTTATTTTTGATGACGGGAGTTGAGGACATCATTCAAAAGCTTCATTCTGTTAGCTTCACATTTTAAAACATCACTTGTGGTTTTCATCTTTAAAACTGCGAAGCTGCACTTGAAATCATCCTTGGGTCTACTTTTGAGCCCTCTCTAAACCCATCAACAGGAAATCTTATATTGTATGTATTCGAAGTTCGGCCCTATAATTGGATGTCCTATTTATATGACAAATGAATGAAATAAACGAAAAAAAATCCCAATTGTCTGAAATATCTTAAGCCCAAATAAATAATTAACCTAATGGGTTAAAAAGACGTCTCATCATTGAACATCCAAGTGACGCAAAATGCCCTCTTTGGTACCACATTCTGTTTGAAGGAAAGAAGAGAGCTTTTTAGACGCCAGACAAAATATTGAGAGGTGTTCTGGAATGGTAAGTTTTACCTAGTTGCACTTTGGTTACCTGTTGTCAACTTGCTCACAGGAAAAGCCAACCGCACCTGAAAGATAAAACAATGGAGTAGCATTTCACTTGGCCACACTGTTCTGTGATTCAATGGGGAAAAATGTACATATAAACCTAATATTGTAAGAAGCATCGTTAAGAATCAAATTTGACATACAGATCTGATTACTATATACCATGAAATCTGTGACTGATATTTAAGCCGGTGAGACTGTAAAAAACTGTTGGGTCAAATAATTAGAACGCGTATGCTGCACAGGGATTGGGTGCATTCATCCACCCTCGAGTAAAGTACTATGGTTTTTAACGATATGCATTACACAACTAATAATCTCCTAAACTTTTTCCAGACCACTCATAATAATTCGGTTTATCTTTCTTATCCTTTCCTAACTCAGCTTCAGCCTCCACTAGGCTGATAAGAGGAAATTAAAAATTTTTTCTTCTGAAATCATTCATTTTAAGAAGATTAGTTTGAAATAATTTTGACTTTAATTTTAGAAAGGGAATATGAAATTGCCTAAATTCCTACGTCAGTCAATATGAACAGCTGTTTTTAAAAGGCTTTGTTCTTGTTCTTTTCAATCATTTGTTCTTTTTTGTATTTTCAGAACCGGTAATTTCTTTGTTCGAAATACTGGGTGAGTGAATCCGTTTGCGCAAAATACAGTAAATTTGAGCGTTTGTATACGAGTACTTTTGATGCACTAAACCTTACCGCCCCAAAGGTTCGCTGAACTATCTAAGGCTGACCCCAAAATCTGGCCATGGACTCAAAGTTACCAGCTACAACAAGGTTTAAATAGATTAAGAGTGATGTCGAGCCTGGCGAAAGTGAGTTACCATCCCTCATCACCGTGGTCTGCGCAGCCTGGTCCAAAACATCCGACATCAGGATAATATATGATGCTATCACCCGATAATCGCATTCCTCAATAATACTCTGGGAAGAGTTATATTTTCTGACACCACGGAACTGACTCTGATTCAATAGAGCTGGAAGAATGTAACTTCTACGTATTTGACATTGATTCCCTTAAATGCAGAACATAAGAACCAGAGAAAAACTGCCACAGATTTTACGTGACGAGGTACATTTTATGTTTCATCGTCCTAAAGTATGATTAGTTTTAACTGAGCGTAAATTTGAAATCAACAAATCTTCCCTCAGAACAACTCAAACAGATAATTATGGAAAACAACCGGAACTTGGCTGGGTTTGACAACACGGAATTCCCATGTTGGGTACTTACTTACTGTAGCTGGTGTCCTGGCTTTCTATCAGTTCTGTAACGCGTCACTTCAGAGAGCTCAGATCTTGACCGTTGAAAAATGATATGCCGCATAAAGTGCTTAAAACCCACCAAATCGTACACTGTGGCAAAAGTATTGGGAACATTTCAGGAAATATGACTTTGAAAACATTTCACATCCTCCATAAAAGGTGTTGAAAGTATTGCAATGAGAAAATGCCTTCCGTTCACTGCGACATCTCATTAACGGCATTTCACACTACGCTATTTCCTACCCTGTTATAATAGCTATCACTAGGTATTTGTCATTTGATTTTCTTAAACAATACTTGGTCGGCGTTTTACACTTCTTGATGTGGGTAATATTTACGTTTATCAGTTGCATCCGATCTAGTAATATACTGAACGAATGCTTTCCATCATCTGCTAATATACGAACGCCATACCAGCAAAGAAATTCCTCTGAGTGAATTTCGGTGGGTGAGAAATATGTTTTGTGTTGTATATTGGTTTGTCAGTACCACTGAACTAAGAAGCCTTCAAGGAAATCCCAGCTGGACCAACTGTTATAATCCAACTGTTCTGTTGTCGAAAATAATTAAGCATGCACATTTTGGAGCCTGATTGATGGGATGAACAAAGCAAATATTTCTGCAGACACGGTAGACAACCCAAGCAGAATGTGGTGGATCTCTGCGGCTATATGTTTGCTCCCTTCATGACATGAAGTTGGATATACCCAATAGAAAGAGTTTAGTTCTCTGTCTGCATTTTGATAAATCACAATGGGACATGAGTAAGCATTATGATCCACATTGACATCCCCTTCCGTTTGGGGTCCAGGAACTGTTTTTATTGCAATTTGATTTGGTTAGGACTAATTCACATCACTTTCGTGAATATAAATGTACGCCACGTGAAATGATCTTCAACTTTTCTTGAAAACCAACATAACTGAAGGTCTTCGCTAATAGGAACATACATAATAAGGTAGCCACTACTGAGTATTTAGTTTGAGAAGCTTAGCGTTGCGTATACTGCCATCAGGTCCTTGTACAGTTTAAAGGCATGTATTCAACTTCCTTAAACAGGGATTCATTATGATCTCCTGACTGAATGCAGGATACAGACATCGGTTATTATGAAAAGATCTATACACTGATTTTTTACCACTTGATTCCAAAAAATACGGTTAGTAAACAGTGCTTTTCTCCGGAGCAAATCGATACGATTTAGTTTTCTTTTGAATAGCTGGCCTTATCAGCAATAGACGTGCACCGGATTACATCAATTAGAGATTTAATGTATTAGATTATACACTTCTATAGTTTCTCAACCCGAAACAAACAATTCGTGAATCTACATCTGTTTGAGACAGTTGAAACAAACCAGATTTTACGATCAACGTCTTTCTTCCGTTTTTTCGGAGCTATCCTCTATCATACGGATTTTATAAGACAGCTACCAAGCGTCATAAGAGAAAGGAACTATTCATTCATTCCAGGATATTGTTGTTGCGGAAATCGGTATTCCTAATTTTTCTCAGGTGCGAATCAAGCATGGTTTTGCATCTGTAGTGCTAAAAATGCTTTGCTGGTTGATAAATATTCGTTACTTTAGACCATTTCGGGATAATATGGGCAATAGTCAACAGTACGGTTCAGTGAATATATAGGTGGACAACTTTCCACTCTGGAATAGAACAAAACAGGGGCAAAGGGAAGAACGAAATGACTACTTCTATTTTCATGCATAGTGACACATCCGGTTGAGCACAAGGAGGACGGTATTTCCTTTTCACTTTCTTAACGCTTTCGACAAGAAGTCGCTGGCACAAGATCAAACGAACCTCGTATTTTGTTATGTAAAAGTGTTGGGAAATTGTTTTTCCATAGCGTCGGCAACTGGGTTCAAGAAAACAGAACCAGCTCCGTTACATTTGTTAAAAGAAATATTACAACTCTACTGGAAAAGATTACCAACTGGACAAGGTTCAAAACGTGAAAGCTTTAGCAATTTTCACAATTCAAATCGCGGACGGGGATTGGTGTGGATCATTTTACTACTTATATAATTACCTTCACAAACGACTCATTCAGATAACGATTTTACTGCAAATTCCAGTTCAAAGAATTTGATCTTTGCTTTTCATAAGCAGACCGGATGTGGCCATCCCTAAAATAAATAATTCCTTGGTGCATTTCGTGTTCACTTCTTGACTGTGAAAATATATACCTTAGACCACCATAAAAGGAGGTTACTGGTATGAACTATTTTAAAATGTAAATTTACAATAATCTCGTGAAGAGTACCACTGGTTTTGTGGCAACCGATTTAATATTTATCTGCCATATGTATATATATATATATATTTACACAAAATAGATAGTAGTCTACAGGAAGCAGTGCTCTCCTGAAGTGCTTTGCACGTATCTAATCCACAAGAAATGCAAGAAAATCTCTACGCGCGGAGGTCCAGTAAATGCCCCAACACCTACCAACAGCTACAATAATTAAACAACAATGTGGTTGCCCACCACCTCGTACCAATCTAGATACAAATTTTCCGTCAGAAGTGGCGGTTCTTTGAGAGATAACCTATCATAAAAGATATGAGGCTGCCGGATCCTCTATTATAAAAGACGGTGGTTCAGCACTGTGACTGAAGTTGACAACATTTACCTATTGGGGCGAGAGAAGGAAATAGTTCCAAAGAGTCGGTGTGAATGGGTGATCGCACCCATCCACGAAAAAGGCGACAGCACACGGGAATAAGTCTGGTTAAGATCACATCTAAACTGCTGGCTGGTATCATTCTCCATCGTTTATTCAACGCTAGCGGTCACTTCTTGCGCAACGGTCTACCTGGATTTACATCTGGTGGAACTCGTGTTGATCGCATCTTCAGCCTTTGAAAACTTAGGAACAAAGACACATCTACAGTAGGTCCACCAAATTCTTATTTTTTGATCTCAAGCAGCCTTAGACTCGGTCGGCTTCACAGTCCTCTGACACTGCCTGTAGCTTAAGGATGCACTTAAGAAAATTGTTTCACTCATAAAACCCCTTTACGTGAATAGCGAAAGCCGAGTTCGGGCTTGCTGTGCCCTTTCACCTGAGTTCGCCACAAAAGGTGGTATTTGTCAGGATTGTCCGCTTTCTCCTTTTCTCTTTAACCTCGTGATTGATATCGTCCCAGAAATCGCCCTTTTGTCCAGTGGTGTGAGTGGCATTCAACTTTTCCGAGGTAGGAAATTGTCAATTCTTAAATATGTACACAACATAGTTCTTCTAAGTGAAGTCGCCGGTAAGGTTGCAAGCTTTTCTGAACAGCCTTTTTTGGCTATGTGGCAATGTTTGTCATGTTTTTCACCTTCAGAATGTAAGAAGCTGTTTCACGAATAGGTTGGCCCAATACCGAATATTTCGACACCTAGGATGGCCGTAGATCAATTAGACAAGTTTTTTATTCTATGTAGATGCATTTCACCTGGAAGTGGGATACCGGGTGGGTTGTCTTTACGTACACCGAAGGCTTGTTCGGCGTCTTCTAACTTGAGTCATCTGTGGTGTTGGCATGACATCCGCTTTTCTATCAAGAGTCGATTGTACTCGGCGTCAGCCAGGCCTGTGCTTCTGTACCTTTCAAAACGATGGTCATTGAGAGTGGGGGATATACGATGATTCTCAGTACTCGAATATTGATATCTTCCTGGCACTGTTTGAATCTGTTGGAACCACCGTATTAGCAATGATGAGCAAAGAATTAGGCAACCGAAATAAATCACCAGAAAGAAAACTGAAGACTACCAGGCTGAGGCGATGGGGCATATGGTGCGCATGTCCCCGGACAGGATTCATCGGCTCGCAGTAATTGCTGCGGAGGATAAAAGTTGGAAGTTGAGCGGGAGAGGTTAGTCAGTGACTTGAAGGGAAGGTATAAAAAGCCCAACCAATGAACCTGGCCAACTAGATTGTGTAAGATTTCACTACCCAGTGGCTAGGTTCGAAGGAGTATATGGTTCGGTGTCGTGACTACATGTGGCTTTCTCCTGAATATTGTATACTTTTTTCTTTACTGCCGTTCGATTCTGCCGCTGAGAGCTAGTAACCAAAGCCACCGTATGATTATATATATATATATATGTTGAGTTGTAGGAGATTAAATTTGTATATAATATGATTCATCATGCAGCTTCAACGCTCAACTCACCATTGAAAACCATGGAAGCACTGTACAGCTGTTTCATCCTTGTTGGGAATCATCAGCAGTGCACATCCACCGAGCCCCCACGGGGACTCGAACCCGGAGTGAACGATTGTGAATCGACTACCTTAACCGCAAGGCTATCCGGGCTGGCTCTCAACGGTTTGTTGAACATCTACACTACATGGTATAGCACCCTTCCGTCACTGGCTTTGAACGGTAACAACCCGCTTCCCACACAGCGATCGACTCCTATGATGGATATATATATATATATATATATATATATATATATATACTCGGTCATATTCGTAATCTAGTTGAAATAAAAACACTTTGGACCGAAAACTAAGTATTGTCTGGAATGGTCATGGTCGATTGAACCGGAATCTTTAGCAAAATAAACAGTGGATCAGAACTTGCAAATTCATGGTTCTATCGCACCAAGGATGAACAGTCTTAAAGACGGACCCACATCTCCGACAAACAATAATATTTGTGGATCATAAAATGGCCTGCCTATTTTCACCGAATCTCTCTTAGTTGTAATTAAAATAATATTGCAATTAAGGACGACATCGTTTGGTAAAAGCAAATACTGAAATCGGTCAGATAATATACTGGGAATATATTCCATCTGCTTCTCATTGATCCATCACTAGTGATTGCATTGCTCAGTTTTGAAAAAATAGAAATAACACTTTGCAGCACTGATTGGCGGATGTCAAAAGGGGCGAATCGACTTCTAGACTAATTTGTCAGGTCCCCCTCATTTCTGCAAATTTAATTTTAAACACGGATGGACCACGTTTTTAATCGCTTCCAATAAGTGCATGTGCTGGTGATGCAATTGTGTCATGAACCTCGTGGCTAGGATGCAGAGCGCTAGAAGAGAAGGGGAATAATTCCACATCTGCTCCGTTTCAACAACTTTACTCCGCTCCATACGATCAATTAATTCAGAAAAAGGCCTTCAGAGCAGGTTTTACTCATGTGCATAATCAACAGGACCAAATTAGAATGTAATATTGGTATGAAAACTCCGAATGATAAAAGGAAATCAATATGCATTTTTCAAATCCTAAAGTCCGCTATCTATAAGATCAGGATTCTCGTGCCTATGACGCATCCTATTGTTACATTTAAAAGCCCATTGGATGGCATTCAGTCGGGTGCTGTTTGCCCCTTTGGGAAGTGACCGACGAGACTACAGTCCAGTGATCAAAAAGAGGACGGTAGCTCTGTAGATCTGCATCATTGGATATCCACCTGCGGTATTCACACCAAAATGACCCCACCGTGATAGCTCCCCAAGCAGAGCATCTGCCCGGTAGGCGGAATGTCGCCGGTTTGTTTCCGGCTCGCGGCGCTGGACTCTCGGATGTGAATAATGGGAATGGTTTTTTTATTTGTTTTTACGTTGTAGCGGTTCGTAAGTTAAGTCCGGCAAAATTATTCTGTATGGGAATCTGAGCATTTACGAACTAATAGAGTTTGAAATCTACATCGATGAAATGCGAATCGCTGAGCATTTGTTTTACCAGTTTACCGTTTCTCAATCTGGCAATACGGAAGTTTTGTTGGAAAAAGGTCATGGGTATTGATTCACAACATCGTTCACCATCGATTTTATTGCTGTGATAAACTCTTTTACTCTTTTGACGATAGTATTTCTTAAACGTCAAGTCTGTACTGTTTGAAGTTCGCCAATAACTTTGCTGTCAGTGAAATCTGTGTGCACTAAAACACGCAGTTCAGTTGCATCCGGGAAGCCATTGCTATATTACTTCTCTATAGAAGCGAAGCAGTTGAATTAGTTCTGTCAGATATTATGAACAATAGCTCCACGTTAAAGCCTCGAATTTGTTCATACGTTCATATTTTTCCCGTTGTCTGTCGCCTGTGCCAACTGTTGTATACCCAGCGGTTGTAGAAAACCTAGGTACAATTTCTAGGAAAACGGCTCTAGTCGATTATTGCTTGAAATATAAAGGTCTGATTCTAATTGGATTTTCCGTAAAAAGAGTATTTAATTTATTCTCCAAATTCTACTTATTAGGAATAGGGGAAAGAAATCATTTGGGTATGAACACCGTGAATACTTGATCATGAGGTGTTATCTGACATTCGAGCCTTATCGTACTGTCAGGAATATGGAATAAAATTCCATTCGAAACTTACAAAGGATATATATTTCAAAAAACAATGCATTTGTTTTTAGGCTCGGCGTTAACTATTTCCGAAAACTCGCGAATTTCCAAATGACACTATTCCGTTGACGGGTTTACTGTTTCCTGTCAATGTCATCTCGTTTTCAATGGGTTGCTTCACCCGTTTTTTTACCGTGGTATGTATTCAGTGAAATACTGTATCCCCTTATTCGAAGTGCAAACCACTCATCAGGTACTACCAGCTGCATAACTTGATGACCCATTAAATATTGCTTTTATTGAAATACCACGTTTCACATTGATAGTTCTCATGGTCCGTATGTCACATTTTAGGCACGGTTGAAAATTGCAATCAGTCACAATTGTCCACTACTGTTTATTTGGAGTACCTTGATTACTTCACTGTGGAGAATTAGAATGGCAGATCAAATCGGATTCCAACAGTCAGTTCACGGCTTTTGAATACAGTGAAGTTGGGGAACATCATCGTTGAAAAATACTGGTAGCTAGTGGCAACAGTGATCTTGATGGTGCTTTTTTCTCCTTCGATATGTCTTTTTTAACTGTAATTTATACAGTTTCTAACAGGTCTTTGAAGATGTTATGGACATATCATCCGCCCCGTCACTATCGCTTTCAAACTTGATAATTTTTGTTTTTCAGATGGAATTGATAAACGAGGAAGATACTTCGAAGGATGATGCGCGATCCCGAATATTTACTTATGGAAATCCAATGAAATCGCTGGAATAAACGCGTATATCAAACTGATGTCAACTGCTCACTATATAACTTGCTTTCTGCAACATTAAAACATTTTAAGATAACTGAAAGAAGACATAGGTCACGAGATGCAAGCATTTCGGTTACTCTTGTCAACTACAAAAGAAAAACGTCATTTTATTTACGGTACAGTAGAGGGTAGGTATAACAGAATAATTAGACGGATAGAAAGATATCAAAGTGCGTACTTTGGGGAGAGTGAAGATCGGTCGGTCAATTCTAAGATAGGCAAACATTTGGGGTCAACCGTATTAGTGCATACAAAGCTGACCGATGCATCATGATTAGCACTGCCTCGCTGAACTCCGATAGCTCCGGTACTGGATTGCGCACCAATGCTTTGAAACATTGAATCAGGTCGCGAAGACGATCAAAGAAGCTAGCGGTTACACAGCATTACGTAATACCCCAGCGGGATGCATTGCCAATTTTGACAGCCCTTTTGGTGTGTGTTCCGACAATTGTCGAGTCAAGCAGTGGCCTGTTCTCTCAGTGTATACGTCACCGCAGCTGCAAGTGAACTGGTGAACAGCATGTGAGACATTGGGATCAGAAAGGCTGTTTGGATAATTTTAAAAGCACGACCTTTTGGTCGTCTGTAGGGAACGTAACTGCCTAGCTGAGTACGTACCATTTAGAGATGGTTTAAGATTTTAATTTATCTGATGAAGTAAAGCGTCTCCTTTAAAGAGTAAATCAGTGAAAACTCGCTTCTTTTCAACCTTCATTTTCTTCCCATATAGCAGTCTCTGCTTCCGGCTATGTCTGAGAAGGGTTTTTTGGGACAACCCTTAGGCAGCTGCGTTTACTTATAAAATTTTTATTTTGCATCCGATCTTCTGTAAAAAATCCTCTGGGCTATGCTGAAGGGAGTTCTGGCGAATTCGTGTTTGTATGAAGCTGGTGCGAAACTACAGAAATGCAAAGAATTTCCGCTCCACTTTGCCTTTCGGTGGGTTTTTTACCGTACAGTTCCCTTTCAACTCATGGTTGGTAAAATGTCCAAGAAAGGTGAACGGTTATCACAGTCTTCTTTGTAAGAAACAAAGGCTGGTGTGAATAGAGTTAGAGTCAGAAAAGTTAGTATATCATCCGTCTTTTGCCTTCAAAATTGAAACGAATATTTTGCCCGCGAAAGTAAACGGTCTTTAATGTATTCGAAAAAATAAAATCACATAAACCGTCAATGTCTCCCAAAAACATTCCTTTGTAAAACCTCAAGGAAACACTGATAAGGAAATATGACAGTTCAAATGAGTCTTGCAGACAAAACGGCGTTGGATATTTCTGAAAAGGAACATTGATGTGAAAATGACCGAGATAGACCACGTTTTGCATTTATGATATCGGCCTCCAAGGGGACTCCGTTCGTGTGGACTTTGGATGATCCTCTCAAGAAGGACATCGTATTCCAAGCGCTTCTAGCTTATCGTATTCGTTTTCAGAAATGAAGCCGCGTAGAAGCAAAATTGGGGGTGACCTCGATATTTGTCTTTGTCAACATATTTGTTCTCCGGAGTAGTGTCCAGTTTGAGAGGCTGTACGTCGAATAGCGTTTGCTACACACTAACTATAATGCTAGATCATTTGTCCGACCTTAAAAACCGTAAATTAATCACTCTTTTTAATCGTTTAACCGCAGCCAGATGTTTTTGTGGTAAACAACTCTGGTGCCGTACAGGAGCAGAGAGGTATTGTCCTGAAATATCAATCATCTTGGATTTGAACCGACCGGCTTTGTTAATTGACGTCGGCACTAAGTCTTAAACTAGATCGTAATGATTCTTGAGTTGAAGTCTTTCTGTAGCTGGTTCAGTTGCATTGGTGGCTCTTTAAATTCCAGCCCCAACAGGAGAATGCCAAGTTGTGCTGTGTTTAAATGACATTCAAAAATATCGTGGATTTATATGCTTGTGTCTGTCAGGAATGGTGATCACTGTTGCTTTTGCACGTGTAGCCTTCAAGCAAAAGCATTTCCCGAAGGCCTTTCGATATTAGTGACTGTCTTTGGAATGAAGGTCTAAAAGACCAGTACTTAGAAACTGAGATTTACACATTTTGACGGAAATTATACAGCACATGATCTTCTTACTTCCCGGGAGATCCCCTCGCATCAGATGGCGAATCAGTCGAGAATTTTCTAGTTTGGTATTAAGATATTCACCAGCACTTTACTACGGAATATTCTGATGGAAATTCTCTGTTTTTTCTACAGATTCATTCTTCACCATGTCCATCAGATCAGCTCGGATGTTAAGCATCTAATGTTTTGTGTAATGAGAGGTAAATAGTACAATGTGATATATCACCTGCATCAGCTCCCAACTAGCTATTGAAAAAAGTAGCGTAACTTTATAGATGTTTCCGCCCTAATAATGATAAGCATCAGTACACACCCACCGAACCCCAATGGGGCTGGAACTCGGGATGAAAGACTGTGAGTCGGACATTTAACTGCCAAGCTGTCCTGAACAAGTAATTACAAAATGTCCCTGCCGTTTTTACATTGTATGCTTAATCACATGTGATGCAATTCACGGCATTATCGAGGATATCTGAAAAAAGCAACCCCAAGATTTGTAATAAAGTTCAAAAGGGGCAAGCTAGGTTAAAGGCCTGCGGAAGAGTGGATTTCTTTCAGCCAAGGTGACTGATCTTGGCAAAATTCAGACCAGCCGAATTAAAGACGAGAGATTCTTCGAGCACAGAATCACCACGAAATCGAGTGAGCAATATCACCTTCAGTGGAACTTAACAATAGCGAATAACGTCCTCACATCAATGGAGTACACATAGTTTCACTACTGATAACTTTTGTTGTCTCCTCAGTTTACCAAACGGACTGATAGATTCATCTGTTAAACTGGCGCACCACACTAGCTGGTCAATAAGATACATTAGCCCACTTTTTCACCAGTTGATAGCACAGTACACCGATTATTCATTGGGTAAAACTGTACAAATTAGACTTACGCCAGACCGATAACGGCTACGATATTTTTGACACAACTGAGAGCATACAGACAGTTTCCACATCCAAAATAGGAGCTGAATCGACCGAACTGGTGTTAGCGAAATGCAATGCTCAAGTGCACTCAGCTTCCCCCCCCCCCGCATGTGGCTAGCTGCAAGGTACTGTGTCCGATCGCAGAACATATATTATGAATGAATTTTAGGCATTCTTGTCATTACCGTACTTTCCAGTCAATATTTCTACCAACTGGCTGGTAATTCGTCTGTAATCTTCAAAGTGTACACTGGCTCCACTAAATCAAATACGGGATACTGTGACATAAGGCTGGTAAATAAAACTGTCCACCTCAATACAAGGGGTCTTCAAAATTTCCTGACCCTTGTAACTCCGTGAATACTCTTTTATGCATCATAGCTAGCAGCTTTTTGATACCATTTCCGCAGGCCGTTAAGGGCCTGCTCCCTTGGTTGCCGTCTTGTTTGCTATAACTAAGAAGGAAACGTTATATACTATCGGCGCCATATATCTGCAGTTTAGCTATTTGCGCTCATTTTATCGAACGAGCTAAAATATACGGCCTGTCTCTGTACACTGTGACAAGTAGGATCACGTCCACAAATTGTACTTCAATTTCTACCCCAAAAAGAAAAATTACGACATTATTTTTCACTAATCGCGTCCGTTGTGCTTTTTCAGCAGAAACTCTCTACAGATTGAAAGGAAATGTAGATTAAGAAATATTGTCTGTCGGCAAGTAATCACCGTTTAGACTGTCCGGATGGGGGTTACACGTCTAGAATAAAGATCAACCGGGCCCGCGGTCATAAGACTGATATGGTCAGGCCCGTTTCAGTATCATCTGTAGTGACCGATATGCTCAAAGGTGGTGGCCAGTTGGACCTTTCATGATCACCTATGAAACCACGTAATAAAGCATGTTATTCCTTGGTCAATTAGTGATCCACTTTCAGCATGAAAGTTCACCATCCCATGTGGGGAAAGGTGCTTATTTCGTAGTGTGAAAACTACCCCGTTCACCTGGATCGCATCCGAACTTGGGCTCGTTGATTATCCTCAAGTAAACTTCCATGGTCTGTTAAATCGGCAGTACATTATTACCCAAGCTACCAGCAGGCATTTCGATGATTGTATCTAAACATGAAACTGCCAAGGTTCACTGAGACAGTAGTTAATCAAAACTAGTTCAAATGAAGGGGCTCCATGGGTGAGTTCATATTCGACCACCCTAAAAGCACAGGTTTAATTGGGCTTACTCCGCAGAACTCTGTTCATCATGTCAGTCAGATATGACGCCTAATAGCTCATCCGGGCAAGAAGACATTACACAAAATTGTACCGAGTGATCTTCGCCTTATTTGAGTCAAATCAACTGAATGGTTTTCGCACCTGAAGGGCTACAAAGTCTCATATTTGTTAGAAGTCATATGACTAGACCTTGGTGTCATTAAATAAGTCGTCGTCTGCCTAACCTAACTAGTGTAATCGATTGGGATACCTAATGTAGAATGGATGTTATATAGCCACCGTCCAAATAGCTTGGAGTTCAATAACGAACATGAAGTAAGTTGCATTATCACTGGTTAGATTCACGTTACCTGGCCACTGTCTAAACTGACTCATGTGAAGGAATCTTGATCAGTTAATCACTACGATTGTCTTTTTATCGAAACCGTAATTAGAGGCTCAAATCTAATGGAAAACAATAAAATACTATTTATATATATTGATTAGGACCTAATTTGAATGATCTGGAATGTGAATGGATACTTCATTGAAGAATCTACGTAGGGAAATTACAACTGTGATTTTTCATAGTTATTCGTGTCTGGGTCACTGCTAACTCAACGAATAACGAGGCTGCATGTGCAAGCTTTCATCATGATAGTACTTAGTATGTATTTGTTTGGATAAAATGTGTTGCGGGAAGCACACGACGTGTTTGGCTTTTGTTGTCGCTCGTGAGGTATGCGTACTCCGTACTCGTCTGCCCACTCCTGTTCATACTTGTACACTCGGATGTTATATGTTCACTGGGATCTAATGTTCAATAGTATGGAGTGTGAATGGATACTGCTCATTTTCGAGTGGACAAATGAATGAGAAGTGTGATTTCTCATAGTTATTCGAGTCTGGGTCACTGCTAACCAAATGAACAACGAGGCTACATGTGCAAGTTCTCATATTGATAGTAGGTAACATCTAAACGTGTGGACGAAATTTCCCCGGAAACACTTGACCGGTTTTGCGGTTGTTGCCGCTCATCAGGTATGCGTACCCGGTACTCCTCTGTGTACTCATCTTCATACCTGTGCACTACGATATTTTATGTTCACTAGGATTTAATTTGAATCGCCCGGAGTATGTGCTCTCCCGGGAAAATTTTGTCCACACGCTACTTGCTACCAATATATGCATATATCTAAGATGAAGAACTGACCACTTAATCATATCATATATGTGAAGATATATAAGTTATTGGTATCGATGGAGGGATCTAAATAAAAGTGTGATAATGGGCATCAGAACAAAAGCACCCTCTTATCCAGTCGAAAAAGTACATTTGCATTGAATCTGAAAGGCGGGAAATCGCTGCTGCTCATACAAATGAAATTGGTCAAAGCGCCGAAATTGTTCACTGATCCTAAGCAGTCAGACTACTACGATCATCTTACAGATGGACATCATTTAGCCTCAAGTGAAATAAGTGAGACAAGGCTCTAACTTACATTGAAAAGGGTGACAACTGTTGTTCGATTGCCAACAGCTTTTACGTGCATCTGGATGCTATTCCGTTACTCCTTTTGATGTTTCCCTCCTACATCAACAACTCACTTGCCTTTACGGACAATATTACTGGGTGAAACATAGTCCCTTTTTCAGTAATAATCACCCAAAATAATGTTTATTGTGAGATGCAAGCAATTCGTCCACTTTTGACGACCAAGTACGGAAAACGTCAGTTTGTATATGATAGGATACGTAAAATGCACAGTGGGAAGATTTAGAAAAATATTCAGCAAAAATAAATCAGCCATTGCTAGGCAACTGTGTGGATAACTTCAGGATGGGCAGACTGCTGCAGTTGTTTCTGTGCTCAAAGTGAGGGATTCGTTGTCTGGATCAGCAAACCTTCACTGAAGGCTAGCAGTGTTGCTCTCCGTCTGCGCAACCGTAATTTGTACAGTCCGATCCGGTAATTTCGATGGCTTATCGAAACCAAATACTTCGAGATTGCCGACGCCAAAATTCTTGCCGGAATTTGCTTTGTGCAGCCCCACTGAGTAAATGAATGTAAAAGCCATTTCGAGGTGTTTTAGTCACTCGTTGTTCCCAGTATCTATCTGTTCTGTGTATGTACGTTGCTGCACTTGCAAATGAACAGGTAGACCGAATGTGATGTGAAAGCAGCCATACTGCTACTTGAGTGATCTCAGTATTAGTCCTCCGGTGATCCACGTGATAAACACTGGGATGTCATATTTGTTCGACTGAGAGCGGAGACTGGATCACAAAATAAGGTCACTCTTGAAGTTTAAAAATAAAAAGACTTACTCTCGTTTTGGCCCCAAAACTGGCCCTGGTTTGCATTGTAGATCATCGCAGTGCTCAATAAACATTTGCACTTAACCACGAACCAGAAGCTATTCTTGATAAAATCTTCCTCATTTGGAAGTTGATCAACAGTGCAATTTTTTCGGTCCTTGTGGACAGGTTTTCTGGCTTAAACGGGACAAAACATGAGAAGTGCGTATAAAGCACTCGCTCAATGTTAGTTATCTGCGAACGGCAAGTTGTGTTGTGCCGTCTGGACACCTTGTGACTAAATAATCTAAGGGTGGTAAAGTCATGTTGGATCGGAAAAAGCAAATGAAATGCTTGCTTCCCGTGAAACATGCCTTCTTTCCGTTCCTAATAATATTTTTGGTGTTAGCACATCTACTCATTCTGAAGGCGGCTAGTTTCACAAATTTGTATAGTATATTATGAACCAGCACTTATAACAGTGATTACGACTAATTAAATATTCTGACCCGATGTCGGAGCCCGACGAACCTCATTGGGCGACAAAAATGTGCCCGTTGTATGTTGATAACAAAAGTGTGTCGATCATTGAAAACAAAACAAACTGGTGAGAATTCGTTTCATCGAAGTTTATTCATAATTTCTTTATAAAGTGTACTCACCGACAACAACTTTCTAACTAGCTGTTAGTGATCGGAGTCTTTCTGGGTTAGTTACTTTCACTAATATTTATGGCTTATTTCTGTTGATAAATCGATCCTAGGCTGATAATTGTGGAAACCTTTTTTATATTGCTCACATATCCTGAACAACTTGCATCTGGTTACCTCTCGAGGCTTACACAAGAACCGTAGTACTGCTGGACAAGGAAGTTCCGAATTAGAATGTACCGGTCAGACAACTAGAAAAACATAAAGGCGTCATTGTGGACGGATGTTATACACTTCTGATAAATTTCGTTGTGATAAGAGCTGCAAGGCTTCTCCGTAAGTCCATTAAGTGATCATTTGGCCTTTTTAGTAAAAAGTGATTCGATAAGGAGGGTACCGATGATCCACCACCTCATTTGAAGTAATTTATGTTCTGACGGGGTGTACTACTTAGAAAACCCGAATATACCGAAGGCATTCCTGTACGACGTTCTTTCATATGACAGATATGGATTCCATACCTAGTGGTCGGAAGACGCACACTAATTCAGGATAGAAACGATCCTTAGCTTGTACTATGAGTGATGTCAGTTTTTCCTATTTGCTCACCTCTAATTCTCACCCAAAAAAACATTTGAAAGTCCACACAAAATAACAGCCATTTTCAAATAGGATACAAAAGCTTAACTGCGTCACTCAATCTATCATGTTTGTTATGTGCGCCAATTCATGCATTTCGATCATTTTTACCCGTGTACTTATTTTCTGCATGTAATAATTCGCACACTAGTTTATATACGATATTATGGCATCTATATCTCTCTATATATCACTCTATGGGCCAAATTTACAAGATTAACTACGGTTCACAGTGAATTTTGAAGAGTAAAACAGTTTTAGTCAGCAGATAAAACAGCCGATAACAATTTGGTTTGCCACGTAAATAATATTTTACGAATCCATTATTTCTTCTGAATAATAAACAAAACTTTACTAACTTCAGCATGGTCCAGAATAATAACGCTTGATATGAAGCGACTTCTAGGAGAGGTGGTTTCCCAAGTACTGAAATGCCGTAATCAAAATGCATGCTTGTGAACAGATCATTGGTGAAAACCCATGTGGAATTACTGATAATGGTGATCCAAATTCTACTGATACCAAAATTGACATTTAATGGAATATGCATGCACATTTTTGCCAAGCAAATACGAAAGCAGAGAAAACGCACTTTTGTGATTAGTCATTTATTTGCTTTTTCGCGAAAGTCTTCGAAATCAACAAAAGACAACTTACACCAAGCCAGAAAAAATGATTCGTTGTTGTAACTTTCACTCTTGTTAGCCAATCAACCTTCAAGATGACGAGCTCTTTTGGCCACATTTTGTATCACTGTGGAGAGACAACAAGTAACACACAGAGGAGTTTGCTTTAGCTGCCTTCATCCATAACCAGATCAACAACCAAATGTGTCAAAAGGGTTTGTCATGTACGTGGACTGTGCACTGGGAACGATATCAGCATACAATGCAGCCTAAACCCCCAGCAATTCACATTTTTCCAAACCGCCGGTTTCAGCACTAACAATCGCGTGGGGTTACTTTTAAAATCTATTAATCCATCTTCTGTGAACGGGTTTATTGGCATTTTAGCTATGAAATAATCTTGCTCCGCGACTGAAGTAGTCTAATCTTCATTAGGTTGATGTGATTAGACTCAAATCGGTGAGGACTATTCTCAATGTATCTTCTCTGTTACACTGGCTAGGGATCCCTCTTTTTTACCCAGGAAAAACAAAACAGTTCACCGATAGCCATGAGCTTTAAAATAGCCTCAAAACAGATCTATTTGCAATGCAAAATATCCGTTCACAGAAGTCGGTCCTGTCGTTGATTTGATTTACCACAAAATACCCCGGGAAAGGATTTGCCAAAACAAAAGTACGATCAGATAAAGACTAGAAATGGCTGTCAGTGCTGAATAAACTAAATGATATGATAATATGTATCAGAATAGGCCAGACACTTTTTTTCCATATATGCGTAGATGAACTTTGTCCATTACTAAAATGTAGCCATGAAAAAGATTCGAACAACACATGTTTATCCGAGTTAAGTGTCAATTTGGTTTTGTTCGATACAGGTGATAAAGATGAACTTTTTTCTTGTGTCAAAAGGCCTCCTTACCATTCCGAAAGAAACTGGAATAATAATTCTCAACTGTTTTCTGTAATTTCCAGCTTATGAACGGGCGTTTTCCTGGGGAAAATGGGCATGTTTTACTCCCACTACAGCCTGTTATTGCTATTTAGCACGGATGATATTGGTGCACAAATCAGCCTCAATTACAACTGTCAACAAAAGCTAATAAACAGGTAACAAAAGCAATGTTGTTCGTAGTTCGCCGTGATAATAGGTACTTTTTGCGGAATGTAAAAGGATCGTGACATTCGTTTAAAAATGCATATGAAGCATGCATCATGTATACTGAATTTTATCACCGAATTCGGGATTGTCGTAAAAAAATTTCCATGGATTTTGAATGATATCCTCTGAGTTGTTTTTGAACGAAGAACTACTTCGGAAAATCTTGAAGCGTTTTACCTCAGGAGACCACGAAGTAGCTGAACCGTTAGAGCTTGATAAGACAGCAATATGTTTGGCTAAATTCCGCAACGACTTTTGGTATCCTGTGATGGATGATATTTTGATCGCTTGAGTTATCATAGCAGAAACCGAAACTCTTATCTTTTCTAAATCACTTGCTGCGCTGGGACTAACGTGGATCCTTGTCCCGCGTAACAAAAGCACATACACAGGAATGCCTTATCCACAATAGTCTTTCAGTTGAATCAGTTCATTCAACAGCCTCTTAGGTAATGTAATCTCTCTGCGAAGTTTTCGTGACATTTTCCTAATGACTACTGGCTCAGGGTTTCGTACTATGAAACCGTTTGACATAGCAAGATAGAATGAATTCATTCTCACCTTCATCCTCGGACAGATTCTGTCCATCTCGAATTGGATTTCCGAATATTAGTGGAATGACTGATACGAAAATCACAAAACGAATAAGGAGTCTGGCAAGTAGGCTCCAAGTCAGACGAATGCTAGTGGATGACTTCATGATTGACTGAACAGTTTGTCTCCACCGACTACGCAATCTGTACGGTTTTTCCATTCATTATGATTTTTCGTAGATCTATGCACTAGCAAATACCAGACGAGATTGACCACCGTTACACATCGAACGTACTCCAATCCAGCCAATAGGATAACCTCATTCAGTGGAGTCAGATGACATAATATATCATTTACCCACACATACACACATTCGACAGCTTCAAAATATGTTCTTGAGAAAATAAAACGGGTCTGATAGTGACCTTGTCAGGTTCTGTCTTCGGAAGGTCAATAATCTAATTCTCTGATGACCTTGCCACGTGAGCCTAAAGGAAGCTCGAATGTTTTTGGGTATACAATTAAGCCTTGGTTTTATTCCTGTTTCCAAAAAATATGACCTGCACATTGGTATTTTTAATGCACAACTAAATAACGAGAAAGTGAAAGATTTCGCCTTAAAAGAAGCTGTCTTTGTGAAAAGGTTCTTAAGGTAATCTTTTGCAGGAATGTGATTACATATATTAGATATAAAGCACTGCTTATAAAACGTGGAGAGGCATGTTTTCGTAGTAAACAACATAATAAATTCCAGTGTACACCAAAATAGTTGTTTGAAGTGAACAAAAGCATACATAATCATCTAATTATATCAAGGAACCAAGTCCTTTAAATGTTGTGGGTCCCGTAAACCATCCTTTGTGCGCAAATTTATCCATCAGTTACCCCCTGCTTTCAACTATCCCACTAACTTTGGTGAGAAGACTTCTGCTCTTGAGCCACTTCAACTAACTAGCGCCATTACCATAACTATATTCTTCCATGCATCGATGAGCGGCTCTCTGGCTGACTTGTCTGGTCGCAACCCGATTGGCCGAATCGGACCCGCTCGGTTTGGGCACTGTTGGTCACTCCTTTATCCATCATCAATCGGCTTCTATGGCCCGATCTTGTCCTCGATTTTGGACAAGCGATGACGTACTGTCTACGCACTAAATCACTGATCTCCTTCGCTGAGTTCAGCCATGCCTTTGCTTCTGGACGGGTGAAGAAGAGCAGTCTGACAGTCGAACCAATGCTTATTTTTTCGTGTCTGCTACAACTCTTACAATCGCATTTGTTTTTATCTGCTTCTCAATTACCGAAAGTGGAATGGGTACTAAATAAACCGATGTGTACAGTTTTTTAACGGGATTCCGTAAGTTCTTTTGTTCGGAGTTACTCAAGTTTTCCCATAAATTTCTCGTAGATGTTGCTCAAATATATCATTTGCCCGTCGATTTTCATGGTTGGCGTAAACCATGACTGTATTAGAATCAAACCCTAGAATAAGCAAGTGTCGTTGAACTATATGACGATTTTCAGATTATTGTGTTTAGTAATAAAAAAAATCTTTCGCGATCGTTTTTGTGATAATAGTCCCGAGCAATATAGCTATACCACCGAGGAAGCACTATTCGAATAGTGAATCTTTATGGAGTTCTCCAATCAACATTCTGTTGAAACTGGATTCCGTTAGTTGTCAACATAATCTCAAAGCGTTTCGAAGAGGAACCGCAACAACATGGCCTGCTGGTACCCACAACTTCTTTGGGACTACACGTGGTATCCAGACATACGATCCATTATGGAAACCCATTAATCTATACTCCGTGCTTTATAACTCTGTTTCGGCAGAAACTGAAGTCAAATCTCCGCTAACTTGGTCGTTCCACTGATCTCAACATTATTTCAAAAGTACTTCTTAGCTTCCAAATGCTTCAGAATGATCCACTGTGGGTGTCTCAGGCTCTTAGATAGCTACTCATCATGAAAGTCTCTCGAAATGCTCCCAAATGATTGTGTCTGCTACAGCTTTGCTGACGAAGTCCTACTCACTGTCTTGTCCGGGCGAAGGTGCTCCCACTAAAGTGAGAGGACGAAAGCGAATGCCCGGCCCTCTCCACCGGGTTGACTGCCTGATAGTCAACCTAGGGGAGGTGGCTCAACCTTGACTTCAAACCAACCTTGGGTGGCGTATGCGGAGTAAAAGGGTATGCTAATCGGCATCCGTGGCAGAAAGGTGCACTGTTCGCCCAGGATGTCTGGCTCCATCCTAAGTTCGTATCAGCTGAGCAATCAGTCACCGATTCCCGGGGGGCTACGACACCCCCATATCCTCCTACTTCTCTGTGGGCTAAACATTCTGGTCAAAGATGCGGGGTAGGGCGTTTTAAGTCAACCCTCTACTCCGGTATGGGCAGCCTGGTTGTATTCAGCCCACATGCTTACTTGCAATGGAAATGACAGCACGAAAGCCAAGCTATGACAGAGCGCCGTGTCCATCGAAGCGCTGTGGTAGCTAAGTGGTGACAAGCCGTGTTCGAACTTTAAAGAGATTTTCCATTTCAATCCAATTTTGTTTTCGTTTTTGATTTTGCATGACATCAAGCCTTTAATTTGTGCCGGGTTGTCGGTGAATATATATATATGTATATATATATGTATATATATATATATATATATATATATATATATATTTATTCAAAAGTTCAACACTTGAGTCATTTTTCCTGACTGAAAATATGTTCCGTCTTCCTCTTTACACACAGTAAGAAATCCTTTTCAGTCAGCACTACTGAATATCTCTGTTTTGGGCAAGCTGTATGCTTCTCCAGTTAAATTTTATGGGTTAACCTGTTTTGTTTTATCTAACTTCACTTTCAGTCCCGGTTACGCGCGAAAGAGTACAGTCCACAATATCAGTTGCAGTTTCTCACATTCTACCATATTGCAGCAATATTTACTATTCTATTCTACCAGTTGGTATTGTGGACCTCTAACACACGTAGAAAATGGCCTAGTAATCTTAGGGGTCACTAGTAAACCGAGTTCAGCTGATAACTTGGGTTACTGACGGTGAAGACCTCAGCAAGCAGAAAGTAATTTCAATGGCAAAACCTAGAAGGTTTCGATTTTTGGCGTCAATTCCATTATGTAAGCACGTGCTTTACTATGATTGTTGGGATTACTCCTGTTCTATGGGTTATTCTTTGCTGTCCCCTATAGCATAGCGATTATCTATCTTGTTATTTCGTCGCCATAGACACCTAATGATGGAAAGTACTACAGGTAAGACCAATCGCAAAGTGCTTATCTATTCAGTTGTGTATGGTAATCATTTGTTACCCAACGAAGCCGAAGTGAACGTACGCAATGGTAAACACCACGCTCGTGTACGTATATCTGCATGCAAATATACCCGCCACATACAACCAGACTTATTTTTCTCATTATTTTTCCCGCTTTTATATCTAAGAAACCGTTGAAAGTACATAAGAGGAATACCTCACTCAGCACAATTTGTATTTTTCCGGTGCGTACCTTATTTGTTTGTTGATCAGAAATTAAGCTCTAGGGGTATCAGCTCCATCTGATTCACCCAAGTGTGTGTGCTAAAACCCCTTCGAGGTAAATGACACAAAGATTTATCAATTTTCAATCAAAGGATAAGGGAGGCATAAACTGTACTGCGCCACACACATAGTCCGGTGAAGTGAACTAGTTCATAAATTGAAAGTCCAGCAACGGCGTAGATACCGACATTTTTTAGAACTTTCTTTCCTTTTATCATGTAGAAATGGAAATTAGAGCCATAGCATTCTACTACCTTCAAAGCCTTTAGAAGGCATGCAAAAACCACTGGTATAACAGTCCACAAGAAGTTCCCGGCATTTAGGTTGTTCACCGCAAATTACAAGTTTGAAGTTCACCAGGGTCAACGAACCATAACAACAAAGTCTGTTCTCATGATAGCCGGCCGGTCCCATTGAAGACTATCGTAATTCGATCGAACTGTGCAAACACGTGGTTTGTAAGCCTTTCTTTCTTCATCTTACTGCGTTTAGTTTGTGTAACGTAATTGGGTTCATTATCGTTTCGTGATTACCCATAAATGTTTTTTTAGCAATCAACTACTCACTCTCTCAGTCAGTAGTATGTGTACTTTACCATAATAACACTTGCAAATCAATAAATACTATGAGTTTAGGTGAAATGCAACTAAATATGTTGAGACATTCCCTTAAGACCGCCCTATATTTGCTCTGAAGTGGTACAACACGATTCGAAAGCAGAGGAAAGGGTGAAACCTGATAAACTGATCAATAGCGGGACTCATTTCTCGGATATGAAGAGCTTATTTCCTCGTGTTTATCGTTTGTCTACTTTTGGAAAAATAAATAAAATTTATCCACGGCTTGAAGGACATCTTGTAGCAGTACTATGACGCTAAGAGGCCCACAATGTGAAGACCACACAGCTGTTGGTAGAATCCTACACCATCTACTCCCATAGTTGCATATGCTCTCGTATCAGTCATGGTATCACACGTGTGTCCTTCCTCAAATAAATCTTTTAACGATATTCAACTGTATTATCACATTGCCAATAAGCTACTGTTATTCTGTTAGTAGGCAAAATAGTATGGTTTGATAAGTGATATTCCATCAGTATATTGTTGCAAGGATGGAGGTTAAAAGCTTAGAGAACCCAGCATAAACCCCAAATTTTCCTGAAAAATACTACGGCCAAAGATAAATTCAGGTCCATCCACGTGCTTGGCACCTCAACTGCATTGTTCGCTATGTGGCAAAGCTGAAGACTAGTTTCTTCTGCTCCGTGAGACAACGGGCATTGCCGTTTTATATTCGTTAAAGGAAGGGCTCGGAATACGCGGAACTTGTTAAAGGTAATCGTATCTTACCTCTAAAAAAATTAATTACTGATAACAATACTCTGCACTATATTATGTTGTATCTCTTCTATCACTATTCTTTGTTCTTGCTGACTGAATGGCGATCAATGACTGAGATGTGCCATTAATAAACCTATTTATCGTTAATGAATTGTTCTATTTAGAAAGTTCAATCGTCACACTATTTTATATACTTTTTGCCTAAATGGACTCACCTTAGATGCCCACAGTATTTTTCAAACTGTACCAATAGGCACAGAGAGGTCTACCAGAGCGATAACAGACTCTAGAGGCTGCAAGTTTCAGCCATCCACAGAAGTAAAGGAATTATTACTAGCAAATCCCTAAAAATGGCTAAAAATTTCCTTCTTTTTACTCTAACCAAAGGCAGCAGTTTACCAAATATCGGAGGTCCACTACGTCATGGTAAAAGGGGCCTATTTTATAATACTGTAGTGATCGGTGCTGCTTTTTGTCTGTCGATCAGTTTTATAAAAAATGCTGACGGTGACCAGAGCCCTTGAGAAGGAGTTTCAGAATCGTGCGCACCTTGCCGGTTTGCTGGTTCATATTTCCATCAGTTGTAATTTGGAGTTCCATGCATCCAGCTGTATACAGCCGAGATCACTTTCTCCAGCTTATCACAATTATAGTCCAGTCAGGTGTGCTCTTCCATGCATTTGATACGGAGACAACTTTTCGCACGTATATGACAGTCAGTAAAATCCAACAAGCATGGCAAAGGGGTAATCGAAATCTTGAGAGATAAGCAAGTGAATGAAATGAGACATTTAATATATTCAAATTACCGAAAGATGTAAATAAAGTGATACCAATAACTACTTGGTTGAAGTCTATAATTAGGCGACCAAAATGAGAGATGACGCTCTTTCTACATGTAGATGTCTATGGAAGAAGGATTCTGAAGGTCGAGCAGGTTGAAGTATAAGATACGGCTTTGGTGATTTTGGGATGAAAACTTTGATTAGCGTTAGATAATAATTTGTGGCGGTTCGACAAAGATAGGGGACGAAAATGAGACTTGCCAATAAGTGCTAGATCACAGAAACACGGCATAATATGCAGAGGACAAGGTGACTCAAAGTTCATCCACAATGTTCATCAAACTGATATGAAAGCGGCCTCAAGTAGTTGCTCCTCCAGTCTGGTTTAGTGCAGATTTCCGCCCAGCGGTTTTACGTCGTCCAATGGATTATAACAACCTCAGTTCTGGCTGTCGATTTTTGATGTGGATTCTCCAAAAATGACTTTCGGGATCGTATGAGCTTTGTTTTATTGCCGCAGTTCTCAGAAAGCTCAAAAGCAACACAATAACAACGATGCGCATTAACTCCTTGCGGGTGCCTTGAAAATGTGTTTATTTACTTAATGAAAACCATAGAACGTTAAGCACAAAGCAACGAGAAAGATATGGTAGAATATACTAAATGTACAAGGTGCGACAAATCTGTGGTTGAATCTGTGGTGTGCAGCAAAATAGCAACGTGGACGGTAATATCTACAATAACGTTGCTCGGACGAGAAATTAATTTTTTTGACTTGGAGATAAGATCAAAACAATTGCTTTCAAGCTAGAAAAAAATCAAATCTTTGGTCTCTAATTATATGACGGTCAGGTACATGCAAAATTGTCTTTTTATGTGCAATTAACGGTTGCTTCACTATGTTCGTGAAACCACTAAACACTCACTCGGTAGGATTGAAAAACGGACTGTAAGGTGGAATAAAGCGAGCTGTATGTACCGGGACCAAATTAACGTCGTCTACCCTCCTGTGTGTAAGGGCATTGTCAAATAAAAATACAGCTGATGCAACCGGCTGTTCGACCCCAACTTTTGCTGAGCATTTCTGGAGGAACTGATTGAATCAGTACGCATTCATCCGTGGATGACATTTGTGGCACGTATTTCCAGCTGGAGAAAAGCACGCGATAGGGTTGAGACTAGCTCCCTCGTAAGCAGGCAAGGTTTAGATACAAGGCCTTCTTCCTGGCAAAAGAGCCCTCGATTGAGAACACCATAGGTTACAATTAGTTTCCTCTTTATATGTAGATGCAACACTGTATTTCCCTGTTCCCCAGCTAGGCCGCGTTTTGAACTCGCTTTTGTTTGACATCAGACCTGTTCCTTTCGATCTTCTAAATGGTTAGTTTTTTCACTGAATTATCATGACCATCATGCGAGTGATCAATTGACGGTAAACCAATCGTAATTTCAGGATATGTAGTTTCCATCTTACGTTTCATCGCAGAAAGGGTTGCTTTAGCAAATTCTTCTGTAACGGAGCAGATATGTGCGAAATACCAAACTGAAAACCTTCGTTTTACCAATCCTCGTTCAAGACTGAATTCAATTTCTCTTGAGGTAACACCTCAGAAGGACTTGATGTTTATCCCTAGATGATTTGCTGTGAGGTATCAGCTTTCACCTTTCTCTTGTACTATTCGTTGCTTATCGTCATCACTGATGGTCCTTTGCTTCTTTGGGTGTTTGCTGAGTTCAAGTATTTGCACTGCTTTCACTACGTTTCTATCAGTAGCTTCTTCTTGCATCTTGAGTGCTCTACACATTTATAGGGATGGGCAATTCAAATGAGCATGCAGCTGCACAGAAAACGCGCTCGTTTTACTCAATCGCACAACCTTGTCACTATGGCCACGTTGCGACTTACGAAGCTTTAAGTTGGACCACTCGGTAATTTAGCGACTAAACCTTTCCAACAGACCCATATCGCGCAAGGTCACATCACGTGGCATCCCTATGCGAGTCATGTAAACGGCTGCGTGCACGATAGAGGTTCGATCTCCCTCACTTTTCAAGACACCAGCTGGATGAGTGTTTCAGCATCGGCAGATTCGTGATGAAGGAAGTTGGAATAACCGACCTAAGGGAATAGGTGAATACAGATTCGCATTCCAAGCGGACAACAGTCAGCGAAGAAAACCGAAGAAGAGACGTCAAGCATGCGAGGAAAGGTGACGATTTAAAACCGCTTTCCTACCATCTTGGGATCAACATAAAAACCAGCACAACCATCGCCAAACGGGACACAGAGTTTATCCTTAAAAGATGACTAGCAAAACTTGTATATCCCAGTGAATTCGTGACGGGGCTATGCTCGTTGAGAGAGCGGAATCTTACAATCACTTTGAGTGGGATGAAGAATAAGATGGAACCGATACACTCGAGCGTGGGGTTCAACTTATCTTCTATTGGTCGTCTGTTCGATGGTTATGGTTGCACCACGAAGAAACTATGCATTCATCCAATCAAGCAAACCGGGACTGATGTCGGAGGAGGTCGGGCACAATACGCCACATGGTAACAAGAACAAAATAGCCCCGTTTTTGGATTTTACATGAGTGAGACTGTATTCAATATGTAAACCGCTGTAGACTAACAGGCAATGAACCATAATATTAGCCATGGTATTTTAGACATCATTACATTCTTCAAAAGGATAAGCATTGAATCTAAAATGATAGTCATGGGCAGTGAAAAGATAGGGAGGTTTGTAGTTTTGCTCAAGTAACTAAGCTACGTATGTTGTTTGTAAATTAATGTCCCTGGGGTGAAGCCGTTCACCTCACGAATTGGTTTATTTTCGACTGACGAGTTACCTCCGCTGAAAGGCATTGACAGAACGGATCCATGGCACCGTTTTCAAGATATAGAAACCGTTTCAAACTAGGCCCGATAACTTGACGGTAGAGTTCACTTGACTGGCAAACTTTAGCTCTAGTTGGGAGTCAGGGGACATGCCTCACTTATGTCTAACTGCAAAGAAGCAGGTATTGCAGTACTCCGTGGTTCTTGGCGGACTTCTAAACGTTTTCATGAATTACTTTGGTTATTAATTGGCCGTTTTCGGCACTTTTCACTTCTGAAATTATTCCTTTGTGGCTGGTTAATTCCGGTAAAATATTTCACTGAATTCATACTGCCCGCAGATAACCACAGAACTGGCCTCTGCCATATCAAGTTATGAATCTATCCTGCAAAGTCTGTCCCTGGAATATAAAGAAAACCAGTTTTTGAAAGCTCAGCAAGCCAACCATAGGGACCTCGGGCTGCATGGGCGTTTGCTATACTCATGTAAATTGCTTCAAACTGTGTTCAGAAATTATCAAAAACCGCAACTTCCGTCACCTACTCGCTAATATACCTGAAATGATTCTTTGGTTTCACAAGTATGAGTACATCCAGCTGTAAGTTATCGTAATTTCAGACAACGGGTTCCACAATGATATCAATCATAAAACTGTCATGGATGGCGATTCTCAGTTAGTTCAAACCCATGATTCTGCTTCTTGTATCGCAAAGGTGGTAGCAGTGTTCTTGCCCTTACTGAAGACTTTTGTGTACATTTCCGTGCAGATTGTTCATGCAACTCACTGCACTGACCAATGCTTCCATTAGTAAGTTAAACTCTGACACCCTAGACATCATTTGTTTATGGTCTGGGTTCAAATTCACTTTTCTTGAATTCATTATAAAATTGGGAATGGCTAGTTAGACAATCTTCTCTTTGTAAGCTTCTTGAGCCAGTCTGATCATTACACTTGTGCGAAACATTACGGCCTCACCAGGTATGACGTGAGTTCCTTCACAATCTTTGACCTGATTGAGGTTTTCTCTTCTGATGAACAGCGTGCTCTCTATCAAGTCTTACAAACAAAAGCAAGCTACTTCTCATTCATACCGCCGTCCAGCCAGGGTGCTCTCATCACGCCACAGTTAATATTTCTCCCATAGATTAGAGCACAGAAAACGCTGAACTTCTTACCTAGAGCCACGATCATTAGGCAGCAGTGTTACTCTGAAAATCTCTTCAAACACAGGGATGTGATAGCCCATTATTAGATCCATTTATTTTCTTCAATTTAGATTTTTCTCATTTTGATACCACTCTATGTATTCATTGGCTTTTCTGCTTATACATGGTGCTCCAAAGGAACTTGATATATCCTCTTCCACTGACTATTACGTTGCAAACAAGAACGACCCATAAAAATGGGGATGCGCACTGTGATTAGAGTGCCCTCTGAGTTTAGTAGAGTCACAATAGTCAAATAGATCTTACATTTTCAACTTTGTAATAGAGTATAAAACGTACTTTCGTCCTGTTAATGGAATATCCGTTTAATGAATTCAGGTGGCAATATTTTGCCGTGTGTGACCTTGGATGTCCGTTTTCCATCAGAGCTTCTGTTGTCCGATAATTTTACCCCTCCAGTGAGTCATTATGTCAGGCAGTCTGATCAATTGATCACGTTGGAAGTGTACTCTGCCACAGCATTCTCAAAAATACGTGGACCCAATTGACCTCCAACTTTATAGAGCACACAGAAGTCACACTGCACTATTATTTTCCCAATCACCACACTTCATCTACTCAGTGAATCCTATGTCAGTGTATGCTATCTGGTCAAATCTATTTCTCAACCATTTTGATTTTTGGATGACAGAAAGGAGTAGGTGGTCAGATTATGGAGACTGATATTGTAAACGTTGCTTGAGTAAACTTAATTTCTTTTTAGTACTTTTCGAGCACAACGTTTACCGTCGCGAATGAAATCCTGGGGTTTGGTTTCCAATCAAAACAGATTAAGAAAAAGTTACTTGTTTACAAGTAACTTTGTTCTGTGTGGTTTGGAGGGCAAATTTATCATCTGGTGATAAGCTATTTATTTCATGCAAATTTGTCCATTACCTAAAGTAAAAGGTTGAAGAGAATATATATATATATATATATATATATATATATATATATATATATATATATATATATATATATATGCGTATGTGCGTACATATATGTACATATAGAATAATATGCTAGTGATTCTCGGTTACTTTCCGTTGCTCGCGACTGATCATTAGATAGTGGACTAATTTTGTGGGATAATGAGAAGGGATATTGTTCCAGGCACACATTTTGTCCTTGAATGAACTACTCGAATACTGTTGATCCTGTTCGCCATTGTGTCATATTTCATTGAATATTACCGGTGACTGTGAGACGGCGGGCCCCGTGATCCGCATCTAAATAAGAACAACATGTCCTACTTGTCCAAGCCAAATGACCAGTGGTATCATTTTTCAAATGTAGTTCAATTTTTCAGCGGTAGTTTCACACTGAAGAGGATTAACCAAGTGTGCAAAAACGCACCATTAGAATGGCACATCTGTTCGCAATGCAAATTTTAGCGTCCGAATAGCGCCTCACTAGGTCCACCTGCGTCGCTTTCAATCGAAGTTTTGACAACTAATTCGGACCTATGTACTTCCGGGCACAATTTGATTCAAGTGATGATCACTATTTCTAAGAGTTTTTTGCTGCAATTGAGCTGTTCTTCCCGGTTTTCAGTTGACCCGTTGGTGGAAAAACGCGCCTCACGTTTACACTCGGGCTAGTTGTGTCAGTCTTAGTTCTATACTCATGTTCTTCACTGAAAATTAAACAGGATTTACATTTTTATGTGAATGAACTTAAAGAGATTGTCACTGGTTACCGTGAGTTGCAGGACATTCACACTGAACAAGCTGAGCACATCTAAACTTTAATATTCGGCCATTGACAATTTCAGGTAAATTTCACAACTCGTGATACCCTTGGGACTTTGACGTTGTGTTCCATTTCTGTTAGAACTGTTTGATTGTCTTTTTGATCTTCAAGTTATATTTTTTCTGTTTTTTTCCAGTGCTCATATATATCCCATTCAGCGGGAGGCAGAATATCTGTGAAAGAAACCAGTGACTACAAAAAACGGGGTCAGTACCAGAGACGGCATCTAAGAAATTTTCGATTTATATGGCAAATACAGTTGACGACGGTCTAAGACGTTTCGCCGAGTAGTGAGTATCGAATATTCAAATCCTCTTCAGGACGTCGTAGATGCATACTGCCGATATATCCGGTGATTAAAGAAACTGTATGACTGGGTATCCAGATGTGTAGTTTTCGGGCTTGTAACTCGTGCAAAAACAATACTAAAAACGTAGACTTCTCTCGGTCTAACTTTAAAAAAGCCAACTCAAATCTGCCTCTCGGTACTGCTCTTCAGGTCAGTACATTACACAGGCAAATTTCTAACTCTGCTATAATAAATGATCCACAGTGTGCGGGCATGAAATGACACCACTAGGTGGACAGCGTAGTCCGACTGGCAGGTAGCGAGTCAGAACCTGACCAGTACCGAGCGCATGTAACCAAGACCGACAAGATAGCCGATTGGTGGCATGGATCTATAGATGAGAGATGAATTCTGTCAGCAGGGATACAGCCTCAAGGCTTGATCGCCTATACCAGTCGGACCTAAGAGCTGTCTGCACCAAGAGCATACATGGACAAGTGACATTTTTTGTAATATGATTCATCATGCAGCTTCAACGCTCAACTCACCATTGAAAACCATGGAAGCACTCTACAGCTGTTTCATCCTTGTTGGGAATCACCAGCAGTGCACATCCACCGAGCCCCCACGGGGACTCGAACCCGGGGGGAAAGATTGTGGATCAAACACCTTAACCACAAGGCTACCCGGGCCGGCTCTCAACGGTTTGTTGAACGTCTACACTACATGATATAGCACCCTTCCGTCACTGGCTTTGAACGGTGACAACCCGCTTCCCACACAGCGATCGACTCTCATTATGGATGGCCTCTCTGTTGAGTTGAGCGTTGAAGCTGCATGATGAATCATATTATACAAATCTAATCTCCTACTACTCAATTACAGACATATTTTTTCCCTGTTTTTCACTAATAAGAAGTGATGGTTCCCAGGCAAAACAGACTTCTCACTAGAATTAGTAGAACGGTTTAAAACCTAGACTATTATTGTTACACAGCAAAAATGAATATCAAACCTCTTTTAGCTGTATTTGTGAGCGCTTCTATTGAAGTCAAATCCCAGGATTTCATTCGCGACGGTAAACGTTGTGCTCGAAAAGTACTAAAAAGAAATTAAGTTTACTCAAGCAACGTTTACAATATCAGTCTCCATAATCTGACCACCTACTCCTTTCTGTCATCCAAAAATCAAAATGGTTGAGAAATAGATTTGACCAGATAGCATACACTGACATAGGATTCACTGAGTAGATGAAGTGTGGTGATTGGGAAAATAATAGTGCAGTGTGACTTCTGTGTGCTCTATAAAGTTGGAGGTCAATTGGGTCCACGTATTTTTGAGAATGCTGTGGCAGAGTACACTTCCAACGTGATCAATTGATCAGACTGCCTGACATAATGCCATCACATTTTGCATGTGCATACCGCAAAATGGACTTCGATGGGAACCAACAGTTGTGAAGTCTTTTCAGCTTGTCTCTGTACACCGTTGTTATGGATAATGTTCTCTATCTGTTTGCTGCCCTGCTGACCAGAAGTGACCCGAATATAATGTAATGCTTTTCGGAGTGATCACTTGATTTGCTTTCGCACAGTATGGCGCATTGTGTCTGAATCTGAGAGTGTGATGGATTTGTGCAAAAATAATATCAAGGGAAATGAACCATTACGGCAATCATTAGGCGATGCATGCTCATCCAGTTCAACTAGTGCAAATCTCCTTGGTGCAGAAATAAACATTTTTTTCCCCTAGCTGTATAATGGGAGAGTTATCTGTGAAGATTCCACTCACCATCTGTCAACAATCTCCAGCTGGATGAATATGACTAAAACATAAATTTGTGGTACGTAGTACTTATGCAACAACTGATATGATACAGCCTATAGATATCAATTCGCGAGACATAACATTTTACTGAACCAGTGTACTCCTGTTCTTTACAACGTCCACAGCCCCTTACTGTCTGTAAAAACTAATTGAATCTTGGACCAAGAAATTCAGCTCGCCATATCAAAGATCTGCCGTAAATTGGTTCATTCCAGGTCCCAAGCTTCCAATCCTAAATTCATCTTCCATTGACCAAATTATTTGCTTCTCTTTCGTACACTGTCAGTGATGAATTCCATGCCGATTATACCTTCGGCCTCCTCAACCGCGTAGCAATTGTTGTTCAGTCACATTATGTCACTCAGCTCTGCTCAGTCTTTTCTCTACGACAATTGTCGAAGTACCACAATTCTCATGAGTCTAACAGAACGACTGGACTTAGCCATCTCCAGCCCATCTCGCTGTTTCTGATAACCACGTTAATCCGGTTGTTCTTCACCCGCGCTTGTGTGTGTGTTACTTCGAATCATTATCTCTACTCTTCGTTGATTAGTCAGAAGGTTTCCATATATCGGGGCCTAGTTCGTGAGCTACTTGACTCGTTCCTGTATCGCTGTCTAGAAAGTTTCTTATCTATTGTTGCTTGGGCATCTTGAAGCCTTTCTTGACTGTGGTCGGTTTGTCCACAATTTGAGGTATGTTATCGTTTTCGTTTGACAATCTGTCCTCTAGCACACGTAGTTAAGCGAGCCGGTGTTCTCTTTCTTGGGACTTGGGGTCAGTTCATCTGCGAGTCACTCAATTATGAAGCCAAAATCCTGTGCACTATTCGTTCAGAATTACTCGTCAATTTGTGAAAGCTTGTAGTTTATAGAATATTTTCCTAAGCTGGTGTTTCTCATTTCCTTAGAAAACCGCTAAATACTAAATGAATGTAAATAAACTGTGTATTCGTAAACCTGCCATGAGTCCGTGTCAGATTGAGCCAAATGATATCCAGGAATGTAACTGAACATTACACACACACGTACTAGATCATGTCCAAGACGTTTTGGTCCGCACTTAGTGAACTAATGATTTCGCGTCTCCTATCGATGGACGTTGTCTGTCCTAAGGAGTATATACGCCTCGCTCGGGCTTACGCATAAGTGTAGCTCCGACTGCATTGAAGTCGTACTGCTTGTAGAATATGCCCGTTAACCGATAGTCTTCTTTTTTTGGAGACAATACGCAAAAATACACATAAGATGATCTCCAGGACGAAGGCAGGTTTCCCCAACTGAGCACATTAACTTAATATAATAATTTGTCTCCCCTTGTAGAAGGCAATTCCCTTTTTCGCGGTCTACCATGACTTATCACCCGAATAGACTCATCCGAGGTCGATACTATGTCAGAAGACCGTCACATTTCTCGGTAGATAATTTGCATCAGTGGTTCTGTAATGATAAAACAGTTACACCAGTGATACATGGCGCAATGAAGAAGAAACAGTAATAACAGATGAGAAACCTACATTCGAAGTAAAGTACTAACGGCCCCAGACAGAAAAAAGTGTCTGTTAGTTGTCCAAGCGTGAAAATGGCTAGATTCAAGATGGCCGATCAGTCAGAGCAAAGATCAAAGAATTGACCAATAAGATCCAAGAGAAACCATACTCCGGTCGTAGAGTTTGACTACTGAAACGGTAGTCGATAGCAAAACATGAAAAACGGAATAACACGAACAGAGTTTTACACTCCTGTCAAGAAAATACACTGAACTAGCATCTTCGTCTGTATGACTTTGTTGTTTTTAGGTTGCTCGAACAATCCGAGTGGCACTTCGTTTAGAGAAGCATGACTTGGTTTCAGTGGGTTTGGACTCCCCACGGGGAAATTTTGAACAAGTTCAGGTGAGACATTTTCCAAAAAGTATTTTTAATATTGATTGCGGAACTGTATTCAGAATAGACATATCGAAGACAATGCAAAGGACCTCGAGATTCGGCAGCAAAATGAAAAAAATGAATGATTTCCTTCCTGAGTTTTTTAGACTTCGTGGTTGGTGTGCCGTTTCGTATGGATTGATTTCAAATACAGTTCTCCGTTTCCACAGCTTCGGATTCGTCTGCAAACTGGAATATACACAGTGCTAGATCTCCCCATACATAGTTATCGAAGCGTCGTCTAAACTGAGAGTATTTATGGTATCCATGAAGTTTTCTGAAACCGTCGCGAAATGTTCCAGATGGAGTCGTTCTGGTGACCACTGGAGCAAGTTTGCGGTACCTGCTCAATGAATGGTAAATTTACTGGGATAACACTCTAAGAGCAACGCTGTCACCGAAGATTGAACGAGAAATCCAATCTCACCTTTTATTTTTTGCTTATGAATTCGACAAAATTACTTGATTTAGAGATTACAGTGGTATTCTAAAAATATTCCTAGGCACAATTTGCGAGAAATAAGGCTAAAAATTCACCACTGTCTCAACTGGTCAGTGTCTCGTTTTAACCCCAGACAGAAAACTACAAATATTTTCGCCGAATTTGCTTGATCCACAGTTCCTTTAACTATGACAACGCAATCATCCATAATAATCAGAACCATATAAAAAGGAATTCAATTTGGCTGGATATCACAAGGTCGGGCAGTCATCGTCAGAAGAATGACCATGAAAACTAAATATTTTATTCATGGGTTGTTAGCTGACAATTCAACGTCATATTATTAATCCAAGGCGTTGCTCCGCTGGTTGCCTGCTTTCCAAAGGCGAAGCTTCTACTTTCAAATAACGATCGAATAAGGATCGGTAAGTTCATGGACAGTACAATGAACAAAGTACAATAATATTCCCCTGGAAATACGAAAGTGATAATAATAAAATCAACTGCCTCACCAGCAGGTGCGTTCAACAATGAACAATCATTCTTCGATCATTCAGCAAAATCCAGCACACCATCCAATATGATCCGAAGCAATAGGTTGAGATGAAACCCTGATCAGAAGTACCACTGACCCCCAGGGTCGTCTTACAGGTAATTTGAACAAAGTCATCAGGGAGTATAGTTTTTTAAATGACCACCAATCGTGGGGGTCACTGTTCGTTACGGCGGATAATGGAGACAGAGACTTCTAAAATTGTACGCTTATGCGTCGTTTATGGGAGTACTTATGATACAATAAAAATGTATGTATCAGTAATGAACTGTTTGCCATTGTTCTGATGGACGAACCTTTATCAATGCAATCGGAGTGTACTGGTGACAAATAATCAAATATTCTCCAAACTGGATAATCCATTTTGAGGTCATATTTGGCATACTCGTGTTTCCCGCCAACTTCTCCTGCTTGGATCCTATGTATTTAGCGGTAAGCTACCATTATTTTCATCAGCAGCCAAAGGCAAAACTCAAATGACCTGTGAATGAACAAGACCCATTTGAAAAACACTGGAATGAATATCCAGTAGTGATGATTCTCGTAGCGAAATCATTTAATTCCAATTAATATCCAATTGTGTGTCGGATAGGTCCGTAGTCAACTTATCACTTGAATATTCAGGATGAGTTCATTACATATGTGTAACCTAAGACTCAGTTCAGTACACAGCATCCTCATTCAATAAGCTTGTGAAAATTACGACAGCTAATGAATATGTCGGCCTAAATAGTTCACCACGGTAATTAGGTTCAATGCAGTTGAATGGAATCGGTAGATAAGTGTTATTCACTATGCGAACGTACTTACTTATGCAAAACATTGGCAGTACAACTAACGTTAATACAATTAACGATTTCAATGACAATTGTAAACGTAGTCAAGTTTGTCCCTACTTTCTCAGGACTATTTACGAGGCACGAAAATGTGGAAGCAATTTTACTGCCAATTCCAGTTCTTGGATCAGATTAGGTGTGGAACTCGTTCACGATTCGCCCGATAAATGTTTGTTAGGTCAAGCGCGACCACATCTAATAGAATTCACTCACTGTTCCAATGTGAGGACAAAATATTAGTTAACCTGATCCCAATAACAGAATCACTTCCTCTTCACTGAGTATCAAAAGGACCACAACATTTCCATCGCACTGTGGTTACCACACAAAGTTTCGATTGACCAATCTTGTGGACGCGACAGGTTCGGACAGTTCCTCTGACGGTTATGCACATAGCAGACACTGTGATTAACAAAGAAAGACGATTAGTTTCGACAGGTTCATACTGAATGATTTGAAACAGGTTTCAAACGAAAATGTGTGTCGTAAACAGGATGATGACATGGTTGTTTCTTTTACCCTTCCTCGTGGTTTGCATAAGATGGAAAATAAGGAGTCATTGTATCTGTGAATACGGGCAGATATATACCGGTATTGTCGACTGCGATGCACACGAAAAATTACCCTGCACACAGTTCGAGCCTCGTGATTTAATTAAGTTATATCAAGCCATCGGGTAATGATTCCAGTTTATTCAAAGTTTCCTCTTGTTTGTTTTAGTTCTTTGATCCGCTCTGGGTAGTTGAATGTGTGTGATCTTGGTTGTCAGGGTAAAACGATGCAAACAAACTAAGCTAACTGCCAGAAAGGTGTGAACATGTAATTCAGGTGATCAGCATGACCCCAAAAATTATCTAGGGTTATATTTAGATAGGTTACCAATACGAATATTTTGGTTTTTGATCATCATATTTTTCATGGTTGTTCCTGCATCATGAGGTTAGGAGAAATTTCTTCACTGTTTGGAGACTTCACGATATAATTATTATAAAAATGACTTTTATGACGACTGCAGAGTTTATTGGAAATAAGAAATTCTAGTTGGCGCCAATACGAGCCTTGACTTCAATTTATTTGAGCGTGCTTCGTCCGTTACCTACATTTTTATTGCGATAGCGACGAAAAAAACCATCGAAACGGAGTTTTCTCGGCACTTTTTTAAAGAAGATAAGAGAGATATTGAAGAGGTCTAAAAGATTGAATAATATTTTCCGCTTCATGCTGAGTGGTTTAGAGCGAAAATGCGGACCAATTATCAGATAAAACACAAGAATCGCCCCCGGTACATATTTCAAAGGTAGAGGACCTAGAAAATCGGACTAATGGGACCATCTTATATGCATGACCATCACAAACAGACGCGGAAGTCCTTGTTCTTGATCCAAAGCGGGAATATTCGCCGGGATGTCTCACTCCCGGTTGGACAAAAGATGGTGACAGTTTTCAATGCCGCTGGTATTACGTGGAGTGAAGGCTGCATTGCAAACCCAACAAATGAGGGTTCATTTTGATCTCACCAGGGGATTTAAATCACGAAGTCTGTCATTTCAGAGATGGGTTTGTTCTTGCATGAGTGGTTGGTATATGAAAAGCCATAGAAGGCTCATGAAAGTATCATTTGGTTTAGCAATGTCCCTCAAACATTATCCCGTCGGATATCGATACATAATACCAACCAACATCATTGAATTGGATAGAAATAAAGCACGTTTAGCTTTGTTGGTGGGCTTCATTTTGAAACCTTCCATATGTCGGAGTCTTCCTCACCTTTATGACTAAAGTAGCCCACAAATTCAACCAAAAGAAATCACCTGTGTAGGTACAATTGCTGGGGTAAAAGCTTCAAGCTCTTCTCAATGAGAGGTTTGTAAATACAGTCATGCAGGACGACTAGTCTTTTCATTATTCACTGTAAGACTTGTGAACAAACCTACAGCTTCAAGGTCCAGTTCATTCAATCACCCTCTTATAGCACTAATTTAAACGTATTCGCAAAAATGTATCTGTTCCAAAGACAGTAGTCAAAGAGTGCACACTGGCCATTGGAGTCAAAAGTGAAACATGTGATTTTGCATAAGATAACGGATTATTTCATCATTAACACAGTGTACTCGACGCCGAAAAGATTATAAAACATCCAAAAGAACAAGGGCAGACCAGATGTTCAATACCGTGTATAAGCAATGTGTTCTGAATAGCGTTTGGGTTAATTCAGTGCAAAAAAATCCATTTCCTCTCATAAGCTCACAGCCTCTGATAGACTCAAATTCCGCCATAGTTGTAGCCAGCTGATTATATAAAAAATATGGTCTCACCTGAATTTTGAGTAGAGCCGTTCTCTGCATACAAGCAGACTACAGGGGTTATTGTCATAGAACAACATCACTACGTGTTGGTTATGGTGCATATGAAATTATATTGGTTCTGCATTGATGCTGCTTTGTACGAGCACCAAATCTGCTTACCGGACACCCATATGCATCCGTTTCGACAGTACCTTATATATATATATATGAATAGTATAATATTAGATTTTAAATAATAAGAGATTCATGTTGCAGGGTGAACTTTCAAACCACTGAACACTAATCTATGTGCGGAAAGCTTACGTTGTATTTAGGCCTCGACAAAGAAGCCATCCGTCACAGGAGTCGTTCGTTGTGCGCGAAATGCTTTGGTAACATCTAAAGCCAGTGTCGGAAAGGTGCCAAACCGTGTAGTGAATAAGTTCAACGAACCGTTGACAGTCAACCCGGATAGCTTTTTGGTCACGGAGTGTGACTCACAGCGGGTCATCCTGGGTTCGAGTCCCAGTTGAAGTTCGTTGGAAGTGCACTGTTAATTTTTCCTAACAAAGAGGGAACAGCTACACAGTGCTTCCGCGGATTTCAGCGATATGAAATGTCACTCTGTGTCTTGAATCTTATGTATGCATACGAATGTAATCCCCCTCGCTAACCTTATTTGTAACTTCGTGGACATGACGAGAAATTTGAGACAATATCTCAGCAGAGAGCGAAATTCGTGCAAAATCTCCAAAGTACCAATCATGTATGAACGTCTACTGAGGTAGTTATCAGATGAAAGTGATCAATGGGAACCAAAGATGTATGCGATTTCAATGAAACTTGTTTCCATTTTAAACTTTCCCGTTTTTGTTTTCGTCACCGACGAAGTTCTGATGATCATCTACATTATTGTGTTGATCTTCCGCAGGAATTTCAGAATAATTCTAAGCCCCTACTTATCTCCGTTTGAAAATTGCTCTAATACGAGTCGCGGTGCTACTAATGAAGTTCTGTGTTTTATCTCCATCGGTGCTCGGAGCTGGTATTGTTTGCAGAAAGGAAGGCTACACTCGGTATCCACATATGGGGATCTGCATAGAGTAATCTGCATAGTCACTGAGCATGCAGGTCTGTTGACTCACGTAGAATGATCAGCAAAATTCCCATCTCAAGCTATCGGTGTGCACAGCCATTTCACGTTTCCGGGCAAAATAATGAACTATGCTCCACGAAAATTGTTTCTGTGAGTACTATGAGAACACAGGACAACGAACGACAAACGAACTTTAATTTGAGAACCTATGATTCCATCCAGTCAGATCTTGAAATGTGTGTTGAGAAAAACTTTAAAGAACCAACAACAAAAGTGGTTATCACGTTCTCTCATTCATTCACCCCATGAATAAATAGACCAGAATATGTACTGAATTTTGAAACTTAAACCCCGTGTATAGTAGAATGTTCCATGATCATGGAAAAAATTTCATAAGACCCAAAAGCATCAAACTATGGATCAACGATATCACACTGTACGTGAGTGCCAACGAAAAGAGGATTCCTGGAAGGTTCGTTGGTCATGGCTATCGCGGGAATTCTTCCGCAAGCAGTATTTCGGTTGACGGAAAGTTATTGTAAACGCGGACTCTGGGAATTTTATCATTTAGATAACAATCTGAGAAACGGACTAAAATACGATTAGAAAACCTTATCCCATCCTCCCTCCAGGCATTGTGACTTTCTCTCTCTCTCTCCCGGTTCTTCTTGTCCTACTGTTGATTTTCTCCCTTTTTCCCTCTGACAGCATTGGCAACTTTATTGGAGCGCCGAAAGTACGGGAATATGTATGGAACTTCTCTACTTAGTCACAGAATTACGGGGATTAACGTTATCAATAAAATGAAGTTATTCAGATCAAATTTGCGCTATTCACCGTCCACTACTTCTAACGAATAGTTTCCATAGAATGAGGAATATGATCTAATAGGCGAACATATATGCACAACATTGATCAGACAAAGCACAGGTGTTCAGTCAGCTCATATCACAATACCAAATTGGTAATCATTCTACTGAAACTTGACACATTCATCAGTTTCTATCTCGATCATCACTCCGAAAGAAAGTTGTGCCTCTGGTGTCAGCAAGAATCAAATTATTCGCTGTACCAACCGAACGACACGAGTACCCAAATTTTAGTGGCAGGCACTGTGATGCAGCAGAGGGTTGCTCGTGCAGGGAACAAATACAGAAGCCTACCAAAACCGCTGGAAAGTACAGAGCAAAGCATCAAATCTAGAAATGGTTGCGAACACCATGTACATTGTCAAACAGTCAACCCAAACGGCGGAGTGTTCCTAACCAGACAAAGCGTGGAAAGTAAGTATCGGTTTCCTTCGTGGTGACACAAGGCAGAATTTTGTTGCAGTAAGGTTGATACATGGACTGTGAGTCAAATAGTTGGGTCTACACAATCGTACAAGTTTGAAAATAAGCGGTCAGTTTGTCAGACGAAATACGTCGTCCTTTATTTAACAAGCCGTAACGTCAACATATTTCCAATCACTGCCGAGGTGATCTACGCCAGAGGGTTGAAAGAATCTACTTCATTTTCCTTATAATTAGGTCTGGTGTGGATCCGGTCTCTGCAAAGCGTAATGGTTTTTAATTAGCTCCAGTTCTCTGGTGGATATATTCAGTCATGTCAAACGGGTTTCACTCCAAAATAATATGAATATATCTCATACAGTTAAACCTTGCGATTTCACATTATAAACTACAGTAAATTTGAATCAACCCGTTTTATGGGTAAAATCCTTTGACAAATCCTATCCCACATTCACTGTTTATTCAACTTATCGGATTTGTGTACTTATGGAGTTCATACATGGATTTGGATAAGTGATTCCTAGAATCTATTAGCTCAACTAATCACTAGGATATATAAGAAAGCCTACATATGTTTTATGAAATCAAATACATGCTCTGCGTGGAGCTAAATTTAACTTATTTCATTTTGCTCATTAGTTTGCCCAAGGTGACGACCGATTTGTTGACAGACACTCCATCACGAATGACACGGATAAAGATGAACCTATTCCACCAACGTCTAGTTTTGCACACGTTATCTTCTTTTCTCCACTGGATTCTGGTAAAAGAAAGTGACGGAAAATTGCCAGTTGCAAAGTGTCTTAGATTTACCTTTCATTCTACCCACTGTGACTTTTTTCAGTACAAACAGAAACATTCCCACTGTTTTCTAATTACCGAATTGTCCGGAAAGGAATCAGAAGACAAGCCAACTGGCTCTAGAAGGTATTAGTAATTTAGCTTACAAAATACGGCATTTATCTATGCTCGAAATACGTAAACGAACGCATATGTACACAGATACAAGAGTGATGTGGTTGGTGATGCCCAAACTTGTCAAACATTGTCACATGATGTGGAAGCTGATCGTGCTCGCGAAGCGTACTTACCGAGATAACTAATAACCGTGATTGCATTGACATCTGTCGTACGCCTATGGTGTATTTGATTTTGTCTAGAAATGCATGGATTCTGACTGGATTATACATGGAACAAAAGAACAGCAAGTGGTTCAAGCGGGTTTTCTCGAATTGTATTTGGAAGAGACAGGATCACCGAGTGTGTTCCCACTTATCTCACCAATTTTCAAGTGTAGCAATCACACTGTATAGAAAATCTTTATCTACGATCAAATAATTTTCCATCTTTTATATTTCTTCAAGATAAAACCGAACGATTCACCATAAAGTTGAATGCATATTGCTGAAATTTACCAAACCAAGCTTCGTAATATCGAGCATCAGAATTCGAAGACATTTCGTTTTTGGTTCCCTTAGAATACAAAGTCGGAAATGGAATGGTTTGATTGCAGAACGGACGACGATACACAAATTATTAATTTGGTGGAGTGTGATTGATGGATAAATAATAACACTGTGATTTTTGTGTGAACTACAAAGTTGAGGGTTCCATGATTTCATGTGAAGTTGTACATGTTCCGGAAACGTATTCTTTCACCATGATCCACTAATCAAACCTGCAGGAATAGTCCCAAATCAAGATGTACATTCAAGCCATAGAACAAACTTATATGAGATGCTAAAACTGATGATAATTTTGAACGAATCTCTTCAAAATTCACCGTTTTGCTCACTTGTTAAATAACATTTTCTGTCCAATAACCCCTTGTTCAACCACCGAGTTGACTCGTTGATCAACCGGTTTCGTCCGGAGACTTCGCGTGATTTATTTTGAATTTCTACCAGTGTCCTTCAAACGGTTATCACGGTAAAATTCCGATCATTCTGCCCTGGGTTTGAACCCTGAAACCTTATTTCGCTTTCCTAATTGGACAGCTTCTAATTGGCCGCGCTATCACTATTGCTTTGCAAAAGGCCGTAGATAAGGCAACAGAATAACAGCGAGTGGAACTCAATCGGTGTTTTGGCAATCAATAGACAGGAAAAGGTTTTACAACGCTGGTCGTATTGTATCAACTAATTATCTTTTCGGATGTAAAATTTCTCCACAAACGTAGATAGTGGAACGAATAATTGTACTTACTAACCACGATATCACTACTTATTAGTGGTACTTTGCAAATACCATTGTTCGGCTTGACCCAATTTTAGTTCACCTTGAATGTGGACATCTCCATGTGCGGAACCACTCCTTTTTCACGATTACAGCTCTCCTTCTGACTGCGTCCTTCCCAAAATCCTATCTGTAGAACCAGCAGCTAATAATGATTAATGTCATCATCTTGGGCGGCCCACTCGCACACACACATTATATATATATATATATATATATATATATATATATATATATATATATATATATATATCACTCTAACAGCTATTAACTTCAGGAAACAATTAGGTCTGTAGCTCATCTGTTTCCAATTTTTTGAACAACTAAACTCGTTTTTTCTCATATACCATAATCCTTTGCCAAACTTCTCAAATGTGATTCAGCGGTTCCCACTGTCATCTTCTAATGCTCAAGCCGTATCATAACGTTGTCCTGATCATACGTCGTATCTAATATAATGTTTCCTTGTTCCGGTCCAAACAGATCGCTTCACCGTCTGTATTTTGTCACGGATAGTTCGTGGTTTGAAGTGAGAGTAACCCTCTGCCAGTCTGTTTGTCCCTTCCCTCTTACTCTTATCGTTTGTTAGATTTATTTGTAACCTTCTTTTCTGTTTGAAACACTTTCCCAGGAGATGTTTATATACAAGATTCTGCCTCAATACGTGCCTTAAAATCACAACAGGTTTGTGAACATCGTGAGTTGTGTTTAGGAAGAAGATGAGAAGAGAAATTCATACGCATCATCACGCAGTTTTATTCTGCACATTTTAGAATTGATGCAATTGATCGAATACCTTTGCCAGAATGAATCAGTTCTCCACAAAACAGTTCAGCTGCTCGCTTTGAACTCCACTCAGGAAACCGCGGTCTGACGCTACGGTTTAGATCTCTGCCTGATTCTGAAATATTGCAAATCCGAAAGGGGACAACAGATAAGTAATTTGAAGCTTAAATAGAAATAGCTGGTCGGTTATTCCTCTTTTTGTGAGGTTAGTCCCTGACAAATGTAAACAACATGAGTTTTGGTAACTCAGCGCGTGCGCGAGAAATACTAAAATGAGTTCATAATTTGAAAGCTAATTTCAACAATGCACAAATTTTGTATAGTATACAAACACAGAGAGGTCTTTTGATTCTATCTCAACGATCGACACACAAAAAGTGAAACACCAGTTTGGTAGACTAAAATTGCGTACACTCGAAAACATTTCTATGGCATCTCGATCATGGGTGATGGGTTTCCTTCCCCGTTCACGGAAGCATTGTTTCCGGAGGATTTTGAAATAGTTTGCCTATCGTTTACGCAAGTCAGTTATGGTAGCAGACGAATAGCTTACCGCGGAAAGGGATGCTCGGGCAATCTGAAAGCATCGACGAGTTGGTGCATCAAAGTGATCAACATAATGAGACGTATCAAGCAGATGACGAATTTAGTCGAATTATTCATGATCATTTTGGTCGACTTGACAACGTAGCGTGGGGCAGTTCTTAAATAGTGGATTCTCTTTCGTGCATAGGCTGCACACTGAATGGTGTTAACAAATCACAAAGAATTTGGTTCGTTACACGAAACAGTGCGACACAAGGTAAAAACATTATGCCCACAACTCGGCTATTTTAAGCAGATGAGGGAGTGATTTATTGGAAAAAACTGAAAAAACTGTTTTCTGTACATTTCAGCTTTGGTTAATCTAACCACTGGATCACGGACGTGCTTCAATTGGTTACGACAGGCAAAATGATTGGTTTGACCCGCTTAGCTTTTATTTACGATTAAAATGATTTGCAATAACCCATCGATTGGAATTCTTTGACGACATATCTTCGCGCACAACATTTTCATATGCGGGAATTCTCGCGCGAACAGTGGTTGTATACATTAAATCACCGTGAAATTTGGTCTGTTTTTGAAAATAACACAACGAACGCTTTTTGAGTGTTTACTGGAAGAGATCCATTGAAAATTTCTTTTTCGTGGTAGATAATTCCCCTCTGCTTTCATGTAGTGAGACTAAATGCACGACAGCAAGACTACCGAATATTTGCTGTTCTACATCTCATCAAAAACCGTGCATGGGGAATGGTAAGCACTAAAATTGATGACCGAGGTCTAACGAGTGGACTTTAGTCGGTATCGTGATGAATTTCAAAATTGAGACGAATGGTTTTGAATAATTGATGAAAAAATAAGCCCTAATATTTAAAAATGTCACTTTGTACTCACGCCGGAGTGACGCAAAATTGATGAGCAATGACCTAATGATAATGAATAAGCTTTCCCCTCCCCCTCAATTTTACTTTACAAGCACCACTTCAGGCCCAATACAAAATATGAAAAATTTAGTAGCCGCCATAACATTCTCTCGTACGGTCATCGTTGTGGGTAGAAATGTCACTTAAGCTGCGAAGTAGGACCAGTAAGAAATTGTTTGAAGAAAACCATTCCCGGTATGTTTCCTTGGTCAATTTTAGTCAACTTTTCCGGCAGATTCATTTGCAAATGTCTGAACAATTCTGAAATGAAATCGTTTATTAAACTCTACGAATACAGAAATTTTTCACGATTCGAGTAAAATTATTCTCTAAGTTCTGTGGGAAAGACCGTTTTTGTTTTGTAACGAAAGTACAATACCCAAGTGCAGTTTTGAAGTAAATCACGTCCATGGGACATTTTACCGGTGATCTCACCACTGAATAACCTCCGAAATGCTTGTTTCGCCTGGGTCGAGTACACAGTTCACAATATATACTTTCCTTCTGATGCACTATAACGACATGGACAGCGGGGCATCTTCGAAAAACCGTAAATCAACACTTTCAGTAATATATGTTATTATTATTAACTCTCAATTCCATTGACGTTTGGACTTTAGCCCCTAATACCTACAACCCGATCTAGCTGCTGACAAGCGGTTTGGACAGGTAACGTGTACCAAGGGGCAATCTCGAAAGGGCCGACTTGTTTCCATTTCTGTCACTGACGTCCAACAAATTAAATTAATCAACTCAATTAAGTTCCGTTCCATTTTCGGTAATTAGTGGTGTAAATGAATGAGTCCCGAGTGGTAAGGACCACGGTACATGCACTGAGGTTTGCGTCGTGTGTTATATTTAGGAGATAACGATTTCCTACGTTTTTCCGTGGACGGCGAAACTGCATGTTCCATTGTATCAAATGCAGACGATAATCTTGAAAATGAAATTTTTGTCACAATGAATTTTCAGTATATACTGAAATAAGGTTTTGTGAGTGGTATTTGTAAGCTTTGGTACGACTTGCACAATATAAAACGCATGCGTATGATTATGTTATTCCTACGAAACTCAACAACGACTGGGAGGCAGGCTTATTCAACGAACCAAGCGAGGTGGTAACCAGTTCTGTTCAGTTCAGTTCAAACTACCACTGTCCTTGCACTGGGTACGAAACTGATGGAAATAAATGCGTGTGGGTAGATCGAGAAAAGAATTATATTTGGTATTAAATTGAAAAAATGTTTCCGAAAATAAGAACGCCAATGATCGTGACAACTATTCATATCCGTCATAATGCATAATCTTCTGGACCTCGGCCAGGATTCCTACCACGTTCTACACGGCCATGTACTATGGCCATTCCGATCGTTTCTCCATTTCGTATTGTGAACTGGCCACGGTTTTTCATCTTTCAATTTCTACCCCCTTCAACGTTTCAGCCCCCCTCCTCTAAACATAGTAAGCCGAGGAAACCTATCAGGAAATATGCGCAGAGTTTATCACAAACAACTTGACCTTCTGGGCTTCTTTGTCCCGTATCTTGAGTTTATTCGTGTTCTTAATACTCTGCGCTTTACTTCGGCATTGTTGTTACTGCTGTCCCACAAGATTCTAGCATTGCTACGAAAACATCCGTGTTCGAATACCTATAGTGTGGACTTGCTTCTGAACAGTAATGAAGGCCTGGTCTGACTGCGGCAGCGTGAACTCAGCTCTTGATGAATAAACAGTTGTTAGAGCAAATTCACAAACGACTGATTTTGAAAAATGCCAAAAGAGTCTCTTGTATAAGTAAAGGCACTTCTTCCGATTTCCGGTCTCCTGGTGAAACACAGCTGTTAGGATAATGGAACTCGTTTATTTGGTCTATATTTTCCCCATACACCAAAAGATTCGGTGCTGAAACAATCCATTCATGCAATAGTACCTCGCATTTTGAACAGGCAAGATGATTACTGAAAATGGCTACCCAGTTGTTCAAGCGATTCATAAGAACCTAAACTTTGCCTGAATTTACAAACTAAAAAACTACATTATCCGCATATTCATGGTCCGACAATCTTCCACCTGGGTGACTTACAACACCACAATCTTCACATGGCAAAAAAACAATATATGGGACCATATCAATCACAGATCTAAACAAAAAAAGAGGACGAACCCCTGACATACACCAGTTCTCGAGGTAAACCCGAACTCGGCTTCGGCTATTCATACACAGTAACTTTGCGGCGAGAGTGAGTTTCTCTGACACACCTTTCAACAAGAGGCAGCTCCTTCGACCGAGTTAAAAACCACTTTCAGATCAAGAAAACCCCTGCTAGTGTGCATAAGAAAGGCGAGCCTATGTTCTGCAACTTGTCGAAAAGTGAAGAGGTGATGAACACAAACTCGACCAGGTCTAAACCCACTTCAAATTATTGTACGAGCACTATTCACTTACGCAAGAATAGCGGTAGGGAATGGTGTAAATGAGCGATTTAGGTGCTATAATAATCGGACTCTTTCCTCTGTAGTTGTCACAAGATCAACACTAACATTTCTGGCCAACACACACAGTCATCAATTCACACCAAATCTCCGGAGACTCTCTACTCGTATATTTAAACCGGTGAGTTTAAGCAACTTCAAAGACGATTCTGAGACACCTTCTCTTGAAATAGACGGAGGTAGTGCATCCGGTTCAGCATCCTCATATACGGTAACGTAGCAGATCTCATAGAGAACCTCAGCTCATTGTGGAGGATTGTTATATACATCTAAAACTGCTTCCGTCGCACAATTCATTAACTCCTTCGTCGAAAAATGCCTGCTGAACTGTCTCTCAATATTATCCGTCTAAAGGTTCAGAAAACACTACGGAGCTTGATTCACTGAGCCGCTTTTCTCCTTCATCAGTTGGCTTACACTTGGTTTTGGTGGTCAAGTATTTTCAATCACAGGCGAAGCACAGATGCAGTCGTCAGTCAAAGCAGCTTCCTTCATCTCTTTACATTTCTTGATCTGCCACTGTCGGTCATTTTCCAGGCTCCCTGTCCATCCGTATCTATACCTCCTCGGTGAATCATCCCATCAGACATTTGAAAGACGTGATCTACACGCCTCTAACGCCGTAACTGGGATGCAGATATCAATCTTCACTGCTTTCTGCAGCCTAAAGTGGCATCTGCGTCCTTAAAGACGATCACTTTGGTCTAGGTTTAACTCTGACCTGGATCAAAAGCAATAATCGGCTTTGATAATCTGGTGAATTATTTCTTTCGAAAAGAACTCAGATCAGTAGTTGATGGTTAGTAACAGCCCCAAATGATTTCTAGTTCTGTTAACCGGATATCCCCGCGCGAGAATGGGACTAAGATGAGCTTGAACATGATCATGATTAAAGTTGACAGCAGCGGACTAAACGGGTGACATTATTCAGTCAACCCACGCCAAACGTAATCCAAAATACTATGGTCGATCTGAGCCCAAGGAAGCGAAGGTACAAGAGGAAGCAAGATGTATCGGTGGTGATTTGGCTCGGGGAGTCTGTGCTCACTGGCAATAGTATGTGATAAGAACGAAGACAGATGATCTGATCATCATGGTTAGTGTGATCATGCGGAATGGTAAACGGGCGGCTTTGAGCCTTTCCAGTTTGTTTATGCGTTCAAACTGATCACTGAAGCCTGCTGCAATAACCACAAGATCTTTAGAGTACAGGCAGGGGAGCAGATGACACCAATCACGTTAGAATTTGCCTTTATTTTCAGAACAGCAACAGTTAGTCAAGGCATACTAAAAAGCAGGAAAGCTCTAGTCTGTTGACTTCCACAGAACTGCCCAACCGAATGGTGCACGAACGACGGCCGACTAGGATGCATTCTGGAGTTGTACGCTCGGCTTTTTTGTTCCGAGTTGTGTCGATGGCAGCCTGACCAGGACCACTACATGTCAAATCACGGCACAAACAAAGAATGAACTGGGGAGGCAAATTTTTGTTTGAAGAACAAGTTGAGTCTTTTATTGGTGCTTCCGAGACATGGCACTCTTCTGCTTTAGAAGTTTTAAGCTCTTCAATAATTGCAACTTTGTTCTTCTAGAAAACTATGCAAACTTTGAAAGTAACTAATTATACAGATTGCTTGCTTATTACAACAGAACTTCAGTTTTTATTCATCTCCAAGATGTTGTTCTTTAGATGAGTTATAGTTTACATTCACGGTTCTTCGAGGCTTCTTTCACGTTTTCATCGTTGGACAATGAACTATAGAGAGCACAGAGGAATGAACTATAGTTGGAACGACCTCTGGGGATTTCTGGTCTCTTTACAAGAAGGTTGTGGTTGGTCCAGATTCAGTTGTCACTGCCTACAGCGTGGAAGAGCTTGGCTGGAGCACTGAACAAAACAGTTTGACAAGCAAACCAGAGGGGCGACTACCCAGCCCCAGAAAGTGACCGGAAATCCCGCCGTGGATCTCATATTTGTCCTCCGAGTGAGACCTAGCTGTTCCTTTTCTCTTGTGTTCAATAGTAAAGAAACTGAATACCAGCTTTCGTACTCAGCTATTTACTCTACGCATTTACTGGAGCAAAATGGAAAGTACACTAAGTAACATTATTTAAGCTGAAGACGGCCAGTGTGGGTGGGCGACGGTTGTCGGATGATTTACTTGCGGAAATGCTAAATCTTCTCCTCTAAATGCTAAGTAATTGATCGCAAAGAATACTTTTGTGGGAGATGGCTTCTTCTTGCATCTTTCCATTAAAAATCCCATCCTGATTGCATCTTCGACCAAAGTAGGCCATACTGTTTAGCTGTTTGTGTCTTGTAGGCACGTAAGCTATCGTATCATGTTGAGGTACAGTTGCGTCGTGTAATACATTTATCGAGATATGTATCTCGAATGGGTCAACGCAGAAGCTGACTTTTATTGATACTTTCCGCACAATCAACTGAACAAAACACATACTCAGATGAACGTGCCTGCGATCTCCGACATACGCTTGTTGTAACCCATTCTTCGGATCCAAAAAAGGTATATGATTACACTGTACTAACTTTATCAAAAGTCGAAACGGGTGAGCCTCTGCCATATTTGAAAAGTCAGACAATTTAAAAATATTGAGCCATATGCATCCGGTCGTTGTTCCACACCCACAGTGTAGCGGCAGCAAGCATCGGGCTACCTCTGCACTTTTAGTCCGTCTTAACTGCGTGTCACGCATAACTGAGCTAATCCTCATGTGCAAGTTGCAGTTGGGTTGGCCCAACTTCTTCAATAGACTATCTGGTCGTCAGCCTTCAACTTGGGTCATCTTACTACCTAGCACCAACCATACTGAAACCTTCCCGTTCATCAGTAGGGTTCATTTTGTCTCGTGCTAGATGCGTCCAACATAATCACCGTTCTTTCTAAGTCGGTGGGCACGGCAGATTTGACTCCCACTGTAGTCTGCTGCCACAGTAGGCTCTGTATGCTTTGAATGACTAACCAGTTCATTACCTTCACTTCTGTATCATTCCGCTTCTCTCTCCCGGTATATGGTCCATCATTTTGATGAACACATTTATTTTGAACGCTTATGTATACACTTTCTATGGGGATTCATTATTAGCCATGTGCATTTGAAACGATGATGTGGGAAGTTCTGTCACAGTTGCTATTCTATGTTAGCAGTACATCCCCCTCCCTACCCGGAATGTCATTCACTTATTAGGTTCTTTCTATTGATCGTAAGATCCAGTTACTTTATCATTACTGGAGTCGTGGCATGATATGAAAACACGTGGTAGTAAGTGTTGTTATTTACTGCTTTTTGTTATCTATAATTTACCGTATCAGTTAGACATCACACTACCATTGACGTTTAATCTGTTCTTGTTTGTCTTGATATCTACCTCTTCTCCTTGCCTGCACATGAGTGCAGCTAAAGTAACACAACCCATGGAGTCAGAGGCCAGCTCTGTTAGTAAAGATACCCAGCAACCTGACCCCGAGATTCGGAATGGAGTTTCACATAAGGTCCCAATAAATTAGATAAAAAGCTGGGTGGCAGCTGATTGAAGTCTACCATCGGGATAATGGAATTCTACGTGTGACAGTATTCAGCCCATTTGGATTCCATCCCCGAAACCTCTTTCCATAGAATGTAAAAAGCCACGTGTTCCTGCTTTCACGTTAGCCCTGAAGTTCATCGCTTTTGGCGTTGCAGAATATTCATTCCCTCGCAGAACACAAGTGGTTTACGTGCACTAAAAAAATACGTTGCACGCCCATAAATAAACGAGACCAATCGATTAACCTTTTTTTCCTGTAATGCTCCATACATCCGAGGGTGGATATACAACAGCTACGTAGTTACTTTTAATTGAAAAATAACAGAGAGAGTGAAATATCATATCAACTCAGTATTGAGTTTAGTACTGTAGTGATAGAGTCGGGCTTAGAGAGGAAATGGATAAGATACGGAAAGGTATGCTACTTGTAGATATTGGTATGAGATGGCAAATGTTTACATAGGAATCGTATGGATGACTTGGAAAAACATATGCCGAGGTAGTGATAGAGAGGTACGATTCATCAGCCAGTATCTTACGGGAAAAGTTTGTACTAGTTTAGTATTGGCATGTTATAAAATGGGTTACTTGATCCCAAGTTTAACCACTACCTCTGGATAAGTGCTTTAGGGAAAGGAATATAAGTTTGGAGTTTTTGATGTGCAATTCATGGAACATTACCTTGGAAGCATAGACGGAATGAGGTAGATCGCAGGAGTTCATAAAATTTCGGATAATACTGTGTGAAGTACGAAGGGACTTTAATCTGAAAATAAAAAGTAGGCCTTCTTATCGTCAGAAAGACTGCGGCGACATATTCAGACCAAGGAAGGTCCCGGTTAAAGGTGATACCGAGGTACTTCGCTGATGAATTGCTCCCGATGTGCTTGGTGTTTATGAACAGCTGAAGTGGATTACGAAAGATAAAAATATCTAACCTGTTTGTGAAGATGAAATAAAAAGCCAGGAGAATCTCATAGATCCTTTTTCAGGTTGTCAATGGAGGGCCGGTTAAGTTATCCTGTGGAAGAGGTTATGTAGACTGATTAGGATAGGATAAGCCAAGAACCACATCATTCACTATCTGAAATGCATACAGTCACCTTTGATAAGGGTGGAAGAATATACGTAGAAAATAATAAAGCAGATGTTATATCACCTTGTAAATATTTGGTGTTGGTTGTAGCTCAGGTTGTCGGTCGCCTTGATTTCCCGGTCACCGAGCTTGGCGTTTGGATAAGATCTCACCTTGCGTTGATAGAAGCATAGAGGAGGTTGTATTCCGAACCCGTGTAAGCCGTTCTCGACCAGAAAATTAACTGGACAGCAAGTTCTTATCATTATTACGCACAAAGTAAATTACATGTGGAAGGATAAACCACATAGTTCGAAAGCAATCTGTAAGGGTTTTTAGGGGATATATTTACGTTAAAACCCTTTTGTGGATTCCGCTTTTGAAATGAGAACGGAGGCACGTTGGTGGAAAGACAGAGGAGGGAAGGATGTTTTATAACCTAGCAGTCCGGGGAATAAAGAATACGGAAAGGCTAAGGTCCGAAATTTGGTGACAGAAAACTGGTCAGCACGACTAGTTGCCTGTGCTCCGGATTGGCTTTCAAAAGCAATGGGAATGGGAGCAGCCGAGGCAAAGTCAGAACAACAAAATTGTGATGATCAGAAGTTTACCCTGGAACCAGTACTATCCGCAAAGAAAGTATCGTATGTCTCGACTCAGACTAAGTGCGTTGAAGAAATAACAAAAAACCGGTTGAATAGGAAAGCGATTCGAAATGTACACACTAAGTAACTGCTACTTGAAACTGCTATAGAAATCCAAAATAACAGGGTTATACAATGGACGGTTAAGAAACGGCCCGGTGATGGGCAGGCGAAGGTACACAAGGATGTCACAGTCGGGTCATGTACCGGAAGAAAGACTCTGCTTTGGACCCGGGTGAGGAGAGATGAGAAGCCGAGGCTCCATTTCATAAGTGCCGCAGCATTCCAGTGTGGGATGAATTTCAGCCTTATACAATAAGAACAGATGGGCTAATTTGAAGAAACTTGGAGCGCGGAACAGAGAACCAAACTTGTGTACAGCCTGAGAAACAGTTGAGCACCTGCATAAGGACCATGACAGAAAGGAGACGGTCAACAGACCCATATGTAGACAGCAAATCCGTTATTTTGGATCTACTTTTGTTTTCATCTGAAGAGACGCACTGGAGTTCAATATAGTACCAGAAGGCAGATAAATTCGCGGAAAAATAGTGGTTCTGTAGTAGAATAATTTCGTTGGTGATTCAAATGGTAATAACCAAGAAAAATAGATAACCGAGTTAAAACCCATGTTCAAGGTGGATTATCAATAGTTCTGAGCGGAAAACACAGTAACTTTCTGGTCCCAGCGAAAAAGTATTCAAATTCAAGAGAGCCGATCAGTTAAATCAATGATCATAAGAATCGACCAATAAGAACACAAGTATTTCAGATATGTAGTCTGACTACTGAAATAATCCTCGAAAGCAAAACATAGACAACTGGATAACACGAACAGAGTTATACTCCAAGCGGTCAAGGATTTTGGAAATCAACCATTCTCGTTGTACTTCAAGCAACGCCCTCTAAAGGCGTATGTCTTTATCGCCACGGTCTTTTGCTGTTTGGAGAGTGACTTCTCTCAGTAAATCATCTGATCGTGGAGGTACAGTATGGCCGGATGTTTCGGGAACGCTTCATTTCGGTTGGATTTCAGTTGTCGCTAAGCCAACAACTGCCAGTAGCAAAAATAAAGGTGGCCATCATGACTGAGAGGGGAAATCCAATGGTGTGTACCTTTGATCGAGGGATCAATGAGAACAATTTCTACTTACTTTCATCTTGAAGAGTGTCTCAGAACTAAACGAAAAGAGCGTGCCGCAAAGCACACCACATCACGATAGAAAAGAAGGCTCCCAAAATTCAGCTAGCCACCACTGTTTGCAGATAAAATTCCTGAATAGGATACCGTCGATCAGAGAATCGGTAACAGAGTTGTTTACTAATACTGGTCGTCAGCAATGTCGTCCATGTCATCCAAGTGAACAAACAAGTGTACCAGGAAGCCCACACCTAATTGAACTGGCCCCGAACTGTATTAGAAAGGAGAGTCAACAGGCAGCTTTTTACCCAGTCACCATTAAATGAGTCACATTTTTGCCTGATGGAATAAGAAAAAATTCAGTTGATATTCTTGTTTACTAATTTATTCGTTGGTGTTATTCTTCAAACCGTATGACAGTATACGGCTTTCCAACGAAGCAATCAGTTTTGAGAAAATGAGTAATGTGGAATCAGCCCAAATTATTTGCTGTCATAGTTGCGTATTTCATCAGAAAGTGAGCTCAGATTGTAGCATTTTATCGAGAATACCCGATTGCCGTTCAGTCGAAATACGCTTCTAATTCGCTCAAAAACTTTTCTAAGGCATCTGAATGCATATTACTTGATTAATCTTCTGCATTCCTTTGCATTCCTCGATCAGTTTCACTTCAGACGTCTCACTCCTTTGATTTTCCACCGAGTTTGTTGGCATGGTCAACCGACTATTTTTGGGCATGCATCCAGAGCACTAGATCTACGATCAAGCTGTCTGAACCAATCGCAAATAACTCAGGTTGTTCAGGATTTTCGTCCCGTTGTTGAATGATTTGCATATAAACGAAACCCAAATCCCAAGGCAGAGCACACAAGCTTGCCTTACTATGTGTGCCGTAGGACAAATTCTCAAACAATATTAATAACATACCTCGAATTGTGGGCCAACCGACCACAGAATTAAAACAGTCAACATAGGCTTCAAAAAGCCAGGGCTACAACATACAGGAAACACTCGAGATGGCAATGCAGAAGCAAATCAAGTGGTTTACAGAATGGTCCTTATGTATGGGGGACATTTTGACCCACCAGCGGTCAGAAGAGAAGCAATTACCTGAGGGAACAAGCACACACACAAGCGTGGTGAAGACCCATCACAAAAACATGATCACAACAGGATGGTCAAGTTCAGTCATTCACACAGATAATTCAGATAGAGAGTGAAAGATAATTACGTGCAAGCGTTTGGGCCTTGTGAACTTACCCAACCAATCATGACGTAATGACGGAGTGGGTCGTGGAAACCAGCGGGTCAGTGCAAGTAGATTCCAAAAACGGAGGAGAATGGTTGGGTAAGCCATAAGATCTGTTTATAGTTAGAGTTCAGTACGAACAAATAAGATCAATAAATGGACATATGACTAATAAGGTCAGAAACAAGGCTAAGATTGTGTGATGCAACGGGAGTGGACAAACAATTGTCACGCGGGCTTGGGGTTGAGGATGTGGTGGTCTGTCTGAAAACTGGTAGTCTACAAGCACGAGAAACAGACGAACTGCTTGATGAATGCAAAACAAAATTTGTGGTGGATGGCATAGGATTTGGACTAAACCCGTATAAGGGAGTTGCTGGGAGTTAGTAGATAGTCATCTTCCGGATCATCAGTTCACTTCACCAGGGGCTTGTCTGATACCGGTATTGGTTGCATGAAATCGATGCTGTTTCTATCCCAATTAGTGAAATTTAAGCCTCCTTTGATCAACACAGATTTCAGCTGTACTGTAAACCGAACGGAAGTTATTTTTTCTTTGATAATAACGAGAAGAAAAATATTGTTTCGCTTCTTCAACAATATTTGGGTAGTAACTGTTATGGTTGTTGTTGACAGCTCGGTTGAGTGCGAAATTAGATTAGCTTGGGAAAGATTTCGCTCCGAACAAATTTACTGTCATTCGGTATTCTTTTGGGCTGCACGTGAGATCTCCATTTGTTCACCACAAAAACTTCGTGATATTTCTCTTGAATTCCGACCCAATGAGAGATTGATTCATTATCGAAAATAGATGGCCTTCTGTTTTCGAATTCGCAAGAGTATTCCTACCGAGGAATTTGTCCATTCTGATCGTGACAGAAGCCGTTCTCTCAGAGAAGGCCCTGCAAATTTGGCTAAGCAGTCGACCATCACTTGTCCTTCGAGCGGCTTGACTGGATGAACGACTGGGTGATGTGGAAGGTACCAGCACTAGTTCGTTTCTTCGTTCAGCGCTCCCTTAGTAATTCTTCGTTATAGATATTTTTTCATCGTTTTTGTATATTTTTGCTGAAGGTCTTCGGAACTTTAAAGGCATTTACCAGGCTGAGATAGGCATTGCAAGACACACGATTTATTTTTGGTATGGTCACTGAATCGGTTCACCGGGTAAGCTCCTACTTGTTATATCCATCCCGAAAGCCCATCCTTTCCGCTTTAGATAGTGCTTCATGATCTTTTACAGACAGATACTTGTCCTCTGTTGAACCCTAGTCTAAGGAGTCATGTTGAAAGAATCTTTATAATTCTTCTTCAAGTTCAGCGATCCTATAACAATGAGTACCCTTGATTCTCACTAAACCCACAGAAACGGGTCCTATCACCATCTACCCAGAACCGTTTAGACTGCATGCTGTTCAGTCCTGTCGCCCTAGCTTTGCTCATATATCCAATGAGCCTCAGATGCGCCGCACCCCAAAAAGTAGACCAACCCACATATTCTCTCGGGACTCAAAAATGATGGTACTCAGATGTAGCCACAGAGTAGATAGTCAATTTCTTGGTACATTACTTTATTCTTATCGTATCAAATAACGACTGGAGAAATAGCCAAGGTGACCTTTATGTTTTATCTTTCCTTTGGTCTCTGAAACAAGACGACTTGAAAAAGTCGCTTCATTGGCCACCTCTTTTATGCGTGCAATAACGGGATTTGGTCCATCACATCCTTAAATTGTTCATTCGAGAATAAACCTGCATCTCCTGGCCATATGATTCGGTTTCAAGCAACGACGAGAATTCTCTTTACTATGGCTGCTTTCTATCTTTTCTTGGTGTTGTAGGCGAGAAAAGCTGGCCAGTGATCCGACTTGTGGTTGCCTCTGCAGATAAAACCTTGATATTGAATAGTCATGCATCGGTTCGGTTCCATACTGCCTGAAGCGCTTGCGTTTTGACGAATGATAGACGGTTCCCCTTGTGCGATGCTCGTCTTCGGTGTACCACAATTGCCTTTCAAAATAACGGCTAGCTGGCCGAATCTGGTACGAGATATCAACTTTCTTTGACGAAATCAGCAAAGTCTGTGGGACGAGGCTCTCCATCTTGACGCACAGTTGCAGCCGCGACTTCAGCTCATCTGAATCTCACCAGAGACGGTAGCCCCTTCATAACTACTTCAAAGGTCCTACTGAAACCCAAATCTGATGCATAATTATTTTGTTCCAATGTTGACATGCATGCGTGCTTCTTCTGATTCAACTTGATAGGGGCTTCTTTTCGTCACCGCTGAAGTTTAGTTCATCTATCACCAAGTCAATAAGTGCCTGTGGCAAAACATAACCCTGTCCAAACCTCTTTTTAAGTATTTCTGTAGTGGTCTTTGACCCTTCTTCCGCTTCTAATACTGCACCACGTTGAATAGCCTTCCTCTCTTTGCCTTCAGAGAAGAGAAATAATTACTTGATCCAAGGTAGAACCGTCATTCAATTTCCTTTCGATAACTAGCTGGAATCCGTTCATGAAGGCGTAATACAGTTCGAGGTTGCCGTCGGATGTGAATACCCTGCGTAATACCTGGCGCATAAATGACTGTCCTTGTAGTTGCTGGCATCGGTGCAGATTCCATCGCATTTTTACTCACCATGCAGTCTATCTGAGTCACCGTTTTTCAGTTACGACATTTCCAGTTCGATACGCCCTCCGAGTTCTACGAAGCACAGTTCAGCAAGTTCTGGTTGGATCACATTGAGATCAAATTCCACTTGGTTAGCTGAAATTTGTGACCTTGTACGCGAAAGTTCTGATAAATCAGGGGGAATCTTGTCTTCGATAGGCTCCACAAAGTTCTGGAATAATTCCTTGAATAACTTAGTAGTGACAAACCAAAGGACCATATACGCAGAAAGTCCTTTGATCGCAAATTGGGCTGGCTTTTCATCTGAACAGAGGCACCAGAAGGCAGACAAATCCTGGGTGAAATAGCGGTCCCGTTATAAAGAAATAATTATATATGTGAATCAAAGCCTAATAGGCAAGAAAAATGGGCAGCGGTGATAGAAGCTGCATTTGAGGTGAATTTTCAGCTGTCCTGAGCAGTAAATACCGTCACCTGGAGGGGCGAAAAAGTGACCGAACTTAAGATGGGAGACTTGTCAAAGCAACGATCCCAAGAACTGACCAATGGACATGATTATTTCAAATACGAAGTTTAACTACTGAAACACTAGGCGGCAGCATAACGCAAAAAACGGAACAAAGTAAACACAGTGGTAAAACCGTAGAGGCATGGAGTCGCTTTATCAAAGGAGAATCGAATTCAAATCTAAGTGAAAAGAGAGTGAATGGTGCTTGGCAGAAATGGAAATGAAAAGGTGTTTCAGAAGCTTTGAGGAGAATACGATTTTAGCTGCCTTGATAGGAGATCTGTCGAATGTCCTTACTGAGCCATCATACTAGAGAGCAACTGTCACGATCGAGGTTGGTAGGATAGGAAAGAGAGTAGTATAGGGTGGCATAGTCGCCAAAAGCGTGAATGAGGCTGAAAGTCGTGGACAAGAGATCAACAATGAAAAGCAGAAAGGGAGTGGATGAAAAGTCAGAACTCCCGGTACACCAATATTCCCGGGAAAGGTTGTGGTTTAGCCCCACCAGCTAGAACAAAGATCGTTCAGTTACTAAGTAAATTAGAAGTTCACAAACCAAACGATGCAATAGACTCAAAAATGGGCACCCTAGACAGTACATCGCTGTGCCACATATGGTCAAGGTTCTGCAATATGTCTAGTAAGACCAAGTGTGTTTCTCAGTCTTTGTCGAGTGCTTCCGAATCGGAGTGCGAGACCATAACTAGTAGATCACCGACGGATTGACGAGGTCGGAATCCCTATTGGCAGACCCTAAGCAGTCCTTTAAATCCAAGGAAAGGTCTCGGTTAGTCAGGAATCATGGTCCCAATATTTTTTTAAATCGCAGTGGTTATGGTCAGGATAACCTGCAGAATTTGAGAATGGGGAACATAACGGATTTTTTCCATGGGTCGGGTAACGTACCAGTTCGGAGAGAAAGACAAAACAGATGACGCAAAATTGGTGCCTACTCTAGGGCACACATGATGGCAGCGGCAGGCTGATGGACGGGGGTGCGGAAACCAGCTACAAGTGAAAATGAGGAATGGGAAAAGCTGTTGGGAAATTGGAGATGGGTAGTGTCCGTCGAGGGAAAGATTTACGTTCCAGTCAAGAATTGGGTAAAGTGACGACAAGATTGAAGAAAACGGCAAACAAGAATAAATATTGTGGTTCAAATCGCAAGTATTTGGTGGGAATCAGGATTCGTTCTTATATTGCTTGCTGAGAAGACACGAGAGTCGATTGTTCGTCGGTTGTAATTTTCACGTCTTTTAAAGGAAACTGACAACCTAACAGCGGGGCTTAGGATGGCGAGCTACCTAAGGTTCTAATAGGAAAGGTGATGGTACCACTCCGGCAGGCGACAAGACCGTCTACCATAATTTGGTTAAATTCCGTTATCCATCAGGATTTGCAGTAGTTTTGATCAATCTACTCAGGCAAATGTACAACTTTATTCAAAGAAATAAACCCCGAAAGTCATACTTTTCTGCTCCGGTGACTAGACGGAATATTTGACGGAAGCGAGAGTGCCCAGGGTTGAAAGTGAACTACTTCGAGTGAATTAGTTGATATTTTGAACTGTCCCACTAGATCTGGTAAGAAGTCTTTTCTGTCTGTGGATCATTCCGCTTTATTAGTGTTGACGCGGTGTCTTCCAGTGAGATCAAAGAAAGATGTACCAGACCATACCCTTACAGTTGGGTTCAGGCACTTTAGGCTGAGGAGATAGTGCTGCTTTAATTCTCGTTCAGTCACCTTATGGGCCAAAGAGGTGCATGCTATTGGGCGAACCATGTTTGCTTCCGTCTTGGGTACAGGTGTAATGGAGGTGGGTTTCCCGCAGTCGGGGATTTTCCTATGGGTTAAGCAGAAATTGAGGGGACTGGTACAGCCGCACATTTCTTTGGCACAATCGCCAGCAGTCCATTAGAATCACATGCTTTATTAGGGCAAAGTTGGAAAAACTTTCTGTCTAAATAAGGGGGATTAAAGAAATGATTGAGGGGCTCCAGATGGCTGTTGGCATCGGAACTAGAGATTGACTCTGTGTAGCTTTCACTGCCGAAGTTCCGACTAAGTTCTACAACCTACTGCTAGTGAGAGTTTCTTTGAGTTTTCTCCTTCCAACTGTGTACGAACCTTTCAGGTATCACGACCGCTTTATTAGTCGTCGGAGTCCGAACACGCATGGTATTCAGCTTCTTTGGCCGGGCTTTGATTGACCCGGATTGAATTTTGACCAAAAGATAATTTTTAGCTTTGTGTGTGCTTTCTGCTTTTACGACGCAGTTGTTTCTGAAGAAGAAATCAAAATCTATCTAGTGGTATATATATATATATATATATATATATATATATATATATATATATATATATATATATATCTTTAGGCAGCACATGTCGAACCAAAAAGGTAGGTATTTTGACGGATGGTCGCAGTATAGAGATTAGCGTCAATGAGAAAATATCTCATTTAGGTTCTTCTCTGCCATCACATCTGTAATTCTTGCGAGGATATCCGGAAAGCATTGGTATTTGCTACTCAAGTCTTCATGAAATATAATGTAAACTAGCTCCCAGCATCCGTGTTCAAGCAAACAGATGTCTAGAGGAAAAGTGATTATCGGTTAATTTGTGACGGGGTTTCAGAGGCTCCTCGTTTGTGTTCACCAACATTTGTGATAGATAATCGTATTTTTCAAAATAGGTTATTACACAATCCATGTTGTTTATTGGTCATTTTTATATACGTAATAAGCAATGAGACAATGGATACGTCGGCAGAAGGTGAATCATGATTTACTTATGTCATAATCGATAACAAGAGCATAGTGAACATGATTGCAAATGATAAACTCAAAATCTAGTAAATACATTTATATAGGAGGCCGACCCATGTGAATTTGTGGGTCACGGTTTGGTGCAGAGGTCTTTCGCGGATAGCTCTATGAAACTCAACCGACAACGATATGTGCAGACCCCCACGATCTGCAAGGCTTCTTTTCTCGGCAGTTGCTCTATCATGTGTTTTCAGGCTATTTGTATATAACAGCATACACATACATGCGTACATACACACATACCTGTGTGCATATCTCCGCAGATATGCGTTCGTACTTCACTCGACACCCATGACATGTTCCACTTCCGTTCATCTTTCGCGTTCAGTGGATATTTGTTGCATGATTCCACTTGTTCCCACCAGCCAGTAATGTATCACTGTTGACTGCCGATGACGTGTTCCGTACTTGTTTACATCTACACTCATCTCACTGAATTTAACTTACCTAGGTGTTGATGCAGATACGAATGAAGTGAGCTACTTTAGTTATTGTCTGGTACGTTTTCAGGTGAATGTTTCCACACTGAAATGATAGGTACGCCTTGCTGTACTTTTTATCGTGCACAGGCTTATCATGTCAAAGCTTGTTTTAGAGAAAGTAGAGATAGTCTGCTTAAAAAACTAATTTATTGTGAAGAATTTTGTCACAACTTTTGAAACCAAAGTTATTTGCGGTGTCCTGGCAAACGCCTTTTGGCAAATGAACATGCGAAGTTGCTGGTTAGGACAAGTTCCCTCATTCTGAAATCTTGATACCGGGGTACTGTGACTACCATGAAAAAAAGATATTGGTTTAGTTTTAAACGTGTGCCACCGACCCGACTCTGTGCGACTAGTTATTTTTATAGACTATATTAACAGTACAGATAAACGGAATCACGTGTTGTTTTCATCCCAAGCAGTCATGTGCGCTGCCGATTTCGCGTGCGCACGTGCTCATTGGGGATAACCGATCCATATCCCTCACACGCATGGACGATCGTGCATTCGTACACACATAGGACTGACGTTAGCCGTGCTGCATACCAGACTGTACATTGAACAATCTTATCACTAGAACAAAGATGGGTGGCCTAATCCGATAGTACGCTTGCATACAGCCCTGACTCAAGCACTTGCCCACTCGTATGTGCCTATTCTACAGCATGCCCGTGCGGATGCCAGTGGTACGCCCGTGCTAATTACACTTTGGTTCGTCCAAGCTTGTTTTTGTTTTGCCCATAAAATCCGGGAAACCACATAGATACTTGAAGGGTCCACGTGTATTTTTCCCGTTTTTCGGTACCAGTTCTGATTGTGAGGTGCAAAAAACCAAGTTGATTTTCCATTTTTTTATTATTCTGGCCTTTCAGGTCAACAATGAATTCTGCGTACGTATCTCAATATCCGTAGGATCTCGTTTAGCCATGTTGTGACCGGATAAATCACTCCAGGGAATAGAACCCGAACAGTCCCTTTGTATGGCTGGAATGGCCGTTGCGTGGTATTAGATTTAAACATTTCCGTTATTCTCGTCTAATTGCCATGCAACAAAAGCTCAGAATGTAGAACTATTGCCCGACAGTAGCAAGGTCCCTGATCCGATTGAGGCTACGGCCGTTATTTTTGATCCGACATACTACCGTAAAACTCCCCAGTAACAGTTTCTCACGAGGAGCCCCAAAATGTCCCCAAGGGAGGGGTGTCCCTCCAGGAAGAGCTGTTGGCAAAATCGTTTTGATAAAACAGTGAATAATGCGTGTATCTTTCACAAATCAACCTCCCATGATGCCAACAAATTTATGGATGTTTGAAACAGCGCCAAAGAAAAATTCACTGTTTTTGAACTTTGGAACGATTGTTGTACAAACCGTGTTTTAGTTTGCCTAATGTTCGGCACAAATATATGGCAACGCACTTTGCATTCAAACATGCCTTCAGCAAACCGGATTCCCTGGTTGAGTATTGGAAGGACGGCATCGATTTCTTCTAGTTGGTTGTCGCAGTCATAACCACTGTTGTCCTCTTGCGTTTGCACCATTGGTAATTCTTCACGGTAGTTAACTGCATCCTCTTAAACACCATCACGTTTTGGAAAGAAACCCCATCTTACCAGCAGCTCCACTATTCCACAGGTTCATGATTTCATTCTGCCTAGTCAAAATAATGTGGATTTGATACTTACTGACGCGTAACTGCCTTTTCAGTATGTCGTGTTGCTGAGCCGTTTTCTCTTCAGTCGAAGTACTCTAACCTCCTCTTCCAAAATGAGAACAAATCTTTTTCAGTGTTCAGCCCTCATCCGTACGAGTTCTGCGTGGCCATCAAAAGTTATGAACGAGTGGTTTGTCGGTTGAATGTTGGCCTGCCACTGGTCGATTAGTTCGTGATTTTAGACCCCCTATGGCAATCGACTGCATTCCGCTGGCATTGGTCACGTTGAGCCTGAGGGAACATACACATCTTTCGTCTGATAAATGTTCAGGTAACTGCAGACTGCTTCAGAATATGAGCAGTGTGATTCTGGTGGATGCTTGTGGCGAGTGTCGGTCTATCGACCTACTCACTCTTTAAAATTTGAGCAAGTAGGTAACATGGTGGTCCTTACACAAGCAGGCACACAGAAACTTTAGACAAACAGACGACATATTTAGCTGTAATCAAGTTCATTTCATTTTTGGGCACATAGGTTGAATAATAGTGGCTAATATGTTGAACAGTGTCACCGCTACTGGGCGCAGTGTTCCTTGTAGGTAGGCCTTTTGGTAGCAAGCGATATCATAAACCGTCCCTAGTTCGACTAGGTGGGGTTTGTCCTCAACTCTCTTGGAAATGCTGATAGGGAGTCGAACAGTGTCCATATACACGAAATTCCCCTTATTCATGGACCACTTACTGAAGGGCTTTACTGTATATGCTTAAGTAAATCCATGTAGTAATCAAAATCTCACTAATGATATGAGATGACGAATTGGATATCCAATCCTCCGAAGAGGGAAACAATCTTAGTGGATCTAAGTTTGGGCATCTTTTGAAATTTCCCACTTCCTTGTTGTCCGCTTAGCAATTAACTCTCTTCTCGTCACCCTTGTATGCAGTTTTCGTTTTCATCAGGGAATTGGTGCGAAATGAGTTGCAGAAGTGGAAAGTGATTACAGCGTAGTTCTTGCGAATTCAGTTATCTGACCGAAGACTGAAAATACTGAAGGACTTCGAATTGGTGATTATGTCGGCTTGCGATTGTCAGAAACAAAAGTGATAGAACAAGTCCCGATTTGTCAAGATCACTGAATACATTATGATAGGTGTGCTGCCCTTAATAGGAATGTAACTGAGATTCTGATTACACCAAATTTCTACTGTTTTATTAATTACAAAGGTTGATAATGAGAGCTTTCAAAAGCCATGAACTGGTCTCAGTGAAATTATTTGAAAATCAACCCGTAATACTTCACTTGTTGACGAGTGAGTGCCAAACTTGGTAAGTCGATTTACCAGACTAATACAACGTCCAGTTTTCACTCCCATAAAGTAAGATCAATGAATCTGACATTGTGAAAACAGATACCAGAACACATTTTTTTCTCTTCTATTGGAAATCGGTTTATTCAAAATTTGAATTTAACACCAGTTGGTTGTAATTCAATGATTATCAGCGCGTGACCAACATCCACCAGTTTCTTGTTTATCCGTCCATGTATCGAGCTCGTTTTTGTGGGTCTGTCAAGAAAAATCGTAGAAGGGAGAGTTTCCCGTTGTAAATGCTTAATATTCAACAGCTCAACCTTATCGGCCATCTTTGCAAGCAATCCGTACAGATAACTCACCATTCTGCTAAGTTTTTCCTCTCATCATTCTAATATTAACCTATTGGGATATTTGAGATCTCTCAAATATAACCGTTGTTATGTTTATGAAAGTTAATTTGTGCCTCAAAGAGAACCAATAACAAAATGTGAAAGCTGGACTCGGATTTTGAGATGCACTGTCAACGTGAAAATTCAGATGGATCCGATATTGATTGAATACTAGGATAAAAATCAATTGAGCTATTAGAAAGTGTGCGTATGAGTAGCAGGAAATTGGATTTGTAGAAGGTGATTCATCTTGCCTTATCAAAACTCAGCTCAACGCTGAAAACTATAGAAGCACCGTACAGCTGTCGCCTCCTTGTTAGGAATCATTAGTAGTTCATGTTCATCCAGCCCCCACGGGGAACTGAACCTGAGGGGAACGATTGTGAGTCGAACATCTAAGCACCAGCCTATCCGAGCTGGTTCTCAACAGTTTTTTTAACATAAACACTACACGATACAGCATCCTTCCGTCACTGGTCTTGGTTAGTAACAACCCGTTTCCCGCATGGCGATCGACTCGTGTGATGGATGACTTAGCTTTAGGAGCTTAAGTGGACTCCGTTATAAACAGCCTGTAGAGCCTGGCTACTATGTAAATATACGTAGTATGAGATTAGTTTTGTAGAATGTGGTTTGGCATGCAGTATCAATAATCTGTTATTCAAATAAGGATTTGTTAGTTATTTTGAAAATGGCGTAACACGGATCTTTGTCTTGCGTTACTCTTATCACTGTGGTACTAGAGACCACAAATGTCTTAAAACCAATCATTTCCCGTCTACGGACTGTGACTTGAGGACTAAAATATATGCTCAAAAAGGAACATCAAGAAGAATACAATAGAATCGGAATAAATACTAGCTTCTTATTTTGTTATTGCAACTATTTGCGTACATATATACACGTTACGTAAAAATATACTCCATCATAAAGTTTGGACAGAACATGTTCCTGACACTTACCGAAGTGTTCATCATCCCCATGGACAATGTCGAACAGCACCAACGCCACTAACAGCAGGTACAACAAAGCAACATCCCAACGTGTCATCTCCATTCTGTTTGGAACAACACTACCAGTCCGGGATATCCGTGCGAGTTTTTCACCTCTATCAACCGACCACAGACTGTTTCTGTCTAATATTCTTTTCTGTCACTCCTATCGATGCGGTAGCTCCGGCACTACGCCATAGCAACTGGACGTCGAGAAAGCCGTGACGCCGAAGAACCAAGATTCTACGTGCCCCAGTCCCGAATTTTCATGTTCTAGCAGGAAAAATATGAAGGCTTATTTGTGTCTACAACATCGACAGACCTTCAGACAGATATCAATAACATGGTATTCACTTACTAGTGCACAAACATACACACGCATTTGTACATAAAAAAACTTGGTCGGCCGCCGGAGAGTTGGACTTTTTATGAACGTGTTGGTGATACAACCCAGTGTCAATAAAAACTCATAAATGAAATTTCGGAGAACGAAACCGAACCATCCAGGCAAACCACATGTTCGGCTTCAGGTGAATCACCATGACAAATACAGTGGTTAAATGCTACTGTGATAATTACTGTATTTCTCATGGAAAGTTGCGAGCACCGGTAATCGCTCATTATTAGGAATAGAAAATATTGCCAGCGGTCCGAACAAACGGTCAAATTATCTACAACTCAACCCCTATTTAAAACGTGTCCCGCTTAATCCAGAATGTGGGCGATTTTCCACAGAAGTGAATCCGGGAACCCCACAGCCAGTGACAATCTGTGCATGGTATTCTTCATGATAAAATATGGATGAGATTAGGCATCTTTACAGTTGGAATTGGGGCCGGTTAAAAAAGAATTACTCAAACCCATGAACTGATCATTCCATTCCAAGGCATGGGTGAACTGCTTGTGTACCATTGTTAAAAACTTTTCTCATCTCTCTCTCTCTCCTGTATTATGGTAAGCCTGTGAAAATTGAGACCTACCCTAATAATAATGAAAGCTAAGTTGCAATAACACGTGGATGTGCGAAAGGTTTGAGTGCTCGCGTGACGCAAAGCAAATCTTGTTTCTGCCTCGTAAGCTAAGCAAAATATCATCTATCCCACACACTACTCACAAGTAATTGCAAAAAGCTCTATTTAACACGACTTCATGTATCAATATGAGAGAAAGTGGAAAATGTCAGAGTGAAGAACTGTTGATACTGGACACGAAACTTCGACTAATATGATCTTCAGCACTGGTGGATTAATACTGATATGGTCAACGTATGCGTGCCTCCTAGATAAAAGGAAGACTGTTTGAGGACTTTACGGAATTTCCATGTTACATTCTGTTAGCTATATATCCTTTACGCCGGTAAATTTTGTTGCAGCTAGAGTCTCATCACCTTCACACTGCGCTTTTTGAGCACTGTCTTTTAAATATTCTTACGGCTTTCATAATAATTTAGCCAAACGCTCCAAAAGTCTTCTAAAACCATCACAATATTGAACATCAAATAGACAGCATTACTTATACTTTGCAACCCAGTGGTTCTAAGACAAAAAGCAGGTTGAAGTGACTGACATTTTACGATGGAACTTCCTACGGAGCAAACCGAACTTGGGTTCAAACCAGATGTGCTTTAAAGGCCTAATAAAAGCGGAAACTCAGAGCTACCTCCATCATAACAAGAACCGTTGGTCACGTCACTTCATCCTTATCCTTTTGTCATTTTGCAGGGTTAATTAATTTTAACATTTGGATCCATTCACAGCAGCCTACCGGAAGAAGCACACTCTTATTGTTCATTCAGGGCACAGTTAATAGTAAAGTCTCAAATTCCCACGCAATCTAACGTATTACTCCTTCAATGTGATATAGAGCAGCTTCTTTCAAGCGTGTTTCTGACCGCAAAACCGACCCCATGCTTTGACCAAAAAGTAGCTGCAAGCTCTTCAGTATCTGGTAATCTACCGTTTCTTTGCTGCGTCATTGCTCTTTGCTAACTTACTGGTAGCCCGCAGGCTCCGTAAACCACCTTGGTGTTGGTTTCCTCATCAACGGAGTTAGCATCTATTCGGTTCCCATTCTATTTAGGTTACTCATGAGTAGACATTTGGAATTTATTTCACAACCTTGTGACTTGGTTAATAAACCATAATGGCTATAAAATAGTTGTCAGGTTATTTATGTTCGTGTTCAGACATTCCATATCGATCGAGGAACATATCTTAAACTACAAAAATAGGCTTCCTGGAACTCAGTTGGAGTGTCAGAATCAGGGTACAAGTTTGATTCAACAGTAGAGCACAAAAGGTAGAGATAGATAATCAATCAGTTTGTAGTTGCTCAGCTTTTCTACCGTGACGCATTTCCAAAGTTCTTTCTCCATCTTATGAGCATTCTTTTGAAAATCTCACGGAATTTACCTGTCAAGATAATAATAAACAATTCACGAGCCATTCCTTAGAAGATACTTTATTGAGTCGATTTATTAGGTTACATATGTTTGAAGTCGTAAGAGCAGACTTCGTAGTAGAAAGGGGAGTGCCATAAACATTGAACTTGAGAGTTAGAGTGACAACTCGTCTAAATTCCCAGTTGGTCATGCTTACGAACGAGCGTTGAAACCGTAGTGCATTAAACGGAAAGAGGCTTCGAGTTTTCGGTATTCGTGTTTCTAGATTTTAAATTGATCATCGACAGATGAAGTCGGATCAGTTAGATCTGGCAAGAGCACAAGAGTGAATGCTACTCGACTGCTGAACTAACACTATCACCATCAATAGCACCCGAATAAAATCGTAGAAGAGCAAATTATTCAAAGCCGCCTATTTTCAGATCGTTTGTGACAAGCAACCAAGTATGAGGGGCTACCGTGGATGATTTGAAAAGAATTTGTGCAGGCAAAAGAATGCATGTAACGAGATAAAGTGGATGATGATATTGTACATTCTTCTGAACTGTGGACAAACGGGAAGTTAATGATCTGTCAGAGTATTCTAATAAAAATTCAAGTAAGCAATACATTGATGGGATAGGTTACTATAGTATTCACAATGCCGAACTGGTAGGACGTACTGAAATTTCCCCTACTCAGAACTACACAAAAGAAAATAGTGAGAAGACCAAGACTGCGAAATTGCACGACAAATGTATTGAAGAACTGGTTCGTATAAAGATGTTAAAGCAGAGGAAATAATTGGTAGGCTGGAAGCTGACCAATCACGGGATGCATTTGTCATACCTGTCCTCTGCAATCCTGATTGGCTGGCGCTCATCCGCGTGCGTAACTACGAAACTGTACCTGTACGTATGACGGCTGCTGAATTACCTCAGTCATATTACGTAAGCTCAACTTGGGATATTTCGCCACTTCTAGACAGATGTTTGAGAGATCTGGCCATGAGTTCGAGTTTTTTAACTATCAAGCAAGAAAACAAGATATGACATGCATATAGCGCCAGTGTGATAATATTCGTGGACATACATGGCGCCTAGTTAAGCAGTTTGGCTGGGAAACAAGGTAAGCTTTCGACGGTAACTTTCTCTTTCAAGAATGCTACCAAGACAAGTTCGGACCAGGTGGGGTTACTGCCGATCAGGAGGGTGACGCCATTACTCTGGGTGCACTATTTACATTAGTTCGCAATGAACGGTGGAAGATACTGTTATTACCTTTGTGAACGGATGATAAAATAATCCGATCCTATGGACGGAACTACTCTTGAGCTAAGACGGGATGATAAGTTGGTGAGCTCGGTTACTCCTTAGCTCAGGAGAGGGTGACTGGAGCCAGTGGGATGAAACATGCGAAAAGCAATGTCATCAGAGTGCTAACTAGGTACAAATTCAACAAGCAAAGTAAGACTGGAACTTGAGCAGTAAACTTTGGCGATAACCGAAAGGTTTCTTTAAAGGGAATAGTGGAAACGAAGACTCAAAAATAGCACGAGAATATTTTTCCACTGAAAAGTCATTTACCTAATGGTTCATTGTGAGACGCTTGGAATTCGGACTAACTCTAGTGAGAAAATGTTTTACCTTCGAATCATCCAGATTCCTTAGTACTAAGACGACAGATTACACGCGATGAATGATGGTCATGACAAAATCCTGGCCCTCACACTTATGGCTTCACTTGTTATTCTCAGCCAGCTCCCTTGAGTGGTCGGTCTGGAGAAAAACCCAATTGGTTTATTTGGTTCAGATGACCATTGGCATTTGATGGTTCTATGGGTCCACTTCATTCACTCTATTCTTTTCTTAGATTCAGGACAGGGAAAGAGGTACTGGCTGTCCGTCAACCCACTTTGAAGTCTACTAAAGGAATCGGTCCATCTGTGTTCCAGCCCATTCCCTCACAGTAATCAGTAAGGACCCAAAGTGCCTCTATTTTTCAAAACATACATTTGGACTTTTGTGATCAGTAGACGATAATCTAAAACGGAAGAGGGAAGCTTTCGTATCCACAGATAAGTGTCGAAACTGGCATGTTAACTGGTTTCAGTGACGTATACAGATCTCAGGATATAGTCTTTGCAGCATAAGCTTTTCAAACAACCTAAGGGCTGTGGACTTGCAGGCATTTTGAAGTAATTCGGTGCGAATGTAAACGCAGTATGGACAGATTATAGTAACAGTATACCAAAGTCTACTCCGTGACACGGTAAAATAGACGAATCACCACGTGAACTGATCATAGTAAACTTGGATTTGTTAGGTAGGATGGGTCGCCCAGATGCTTTTTGAAAGAGAGAGAGAGCGAACGAACTTGAATAAATTTATGTACTGAATGTTCATGAATAAATACCACCGGGTACTTTCTATGGTAATATTAGGACAAATCAAAATGATGAATCACTTAGGTTTTCGTAGATTTGCATCATCCGCCAGTCGGATGATCACGGGGTTACTCACTCTCAATGTGATCGCACTCTGAACAGATCCAAAGCCTGATTACATAACCGAAAATTATGATAATAATCAACTCCTCGAAATTCGGAAAGTAGCCCATCATCGGGGACTAACATCTGGAAAGAAATAAAGTTTGTAAAAAACAAACAGTAAATGTGAGGCAAAAGAACACTAAGCAAAGAAAATAACCACTTTTTGTCTTTTTTCTGGAGACTTATAGGGGCTAAGTGTAACCGACCATCATGGAATGGTTGGACCTTTAGGCATTGTCATACGTTATGAATAAACATGAATAACACCTCACTTTCGACAACAATTAAGCTCACTATTTTTTCCAATACGTAACGTGAGATTTTGCAATTTATTCATGTATTGTTAGTTTGTTTGTTCCATCAAGTGAATGGTAAAATCATCTGTTAACACTTCTGCTGGCTTTTCATGCTTGGTTGCTTCAGGGTTCACTTGCAAAAGAAACTGAAGCAATTGTTCGGAAAAGCTAGTGATGATATTCACATTGTGACATGGCTCTTACAGGGAGCTCAGCTGCGTGTCTACGTTGTTTAATCCGTGCCAGTGCACACGTGAACAGAGTAAAATTTACCGCTAATACACAAGGGCACTCTGCAACGAGAACCCTGATCCATTGACTTTGCCGGAAGAGGCACGTACAGCTTAAGTGAGTCAGTCATGATAACTTTCGGGATGGTAGCAAAGTATGCTTTACAGTTAGAAAATTTGGTTTCCATGTCCGTAGCCGAACCTGGGCTGACTGGATGACTGTCAGTTATCCTTATCGGCATATGACGTATAACAATAATTTCGTAATTGGATTTGTTTTCGACTGCGGCTTGAGCGGAGGAAATGTTACAATAATTAAAAGTGGCACACATGTGAAAATTACAGGTGAATATACAAGAAGTTCCTAGGCGAACTGGTGATAAGCGTACAACCTTCCTCTCAGTCCACTCTGGTTTGAAACTTTTGTACGTTTTGTGGCTTTTTATTATTTTTTTCTGTTAACCGATTGCTCGTTGGTGACTATTTCTCTCTCACACACATAAGCGGAAGCAACTTCTCGAATTCGGATGACCAGACCGATGTATTTGGTCGTTGGTTGATATTCCGACAAATACAGACAACCCAACTTCAATGACTATTGGTTATATTACCCCCACCCACCCCCACCCCCACCCCGGCCCTAACCACATTCCTCCCAAGAACTTAAGCAAATGAACCACTATAAACACGAGTACCCTAAAAATGCAGTTTCTTCCTGATCAGAACTGGTCACTGAGTAGAACTTCCCGTAGACACACCTTTTCATATTCAGAAAACTATGCTATGGATTTTCTTATGCCGCATTATTCTGAAACATGAATTATAATAAGGTGCACTCCATAGTGGTGTGTTTGCCATGAATGTTTTCTGGCACACTGCATTCGGTTGGTCTTGTTTTTCACCAGCTAAGCAACTCATCCGATGGCCGTTGTGATTTCCTTTGTGTGCACACTCCTAGAATTCGTAGGAGACTCCAACCTCACAAAAAGTACTCCGCTCAGTCGGATGTCAATTACTTTGTGGCTATGACCTCCCCGCGAAACGGTTTTCAAGTTTAGGCATGTCCAGTCCCAGTAGGCGTTGATCAACGATCACTGTAGTTCCACCCAGGGGCTATCGATGCACAAACAAAAAAAACGATCCTTTAATTTTATTTTGGTCTTGCCATCATTACTCCGAATAGGATACACTTGACTTGAATGTACTTTCAAATGACGACCTTGAAAAATACACATGTGCAAATGCTTACGTGTCCGATTGATACGAGTGTGCAAGTATAGTCTTCAAGGGTCTTAGTCTGCGGTTTAACCACACAGTGTATTTGACTTCAGGTACTCTGGTATAATGAAAAACAATGTTTCTGGTACAGGAGCATTTTTGCAGTTTGTCATATAATGACTAAGTAACTGTTGTGTAATAATGGACCACCGATTTGTTCTGGGGAGCCGTTTCACAGTGGTGATCCTAGTCCATGTGGCTGGCAAATTAACGACGAAGGTTTATTTGTAAAGATACTATCTCTAGTGAGAACGGCATTAATTTAGCTTATTTCTCACGGTTACAGTGCTGGAGTGGTTGATCAAGTGGACTCCACAGTGTACACGTGCAGAGGTGGAGTCTGTAAAATAAGAAGAGGATAGACTCAGAAAGAACACACAAATGGAGTTTGCTGTCCCTTGCTGGCAAACAACCACGTCAAAGGTTCAGCAGCATTTACGAAGTTCGCATGAAAATCATTAGTTCTCTCACTGATTAAATATCATGAGCACTATCGTATGTGGTTTGAGTGGTATCAATAAAAGACCTACAGACAGTTATTAAGTGTGTTCACCAGTTCATTGTTTACATATCAGAGTAGACTTCCATTTTTCATGTAACTTGTTTCGTTTTCAATCCTTTTTGGTGACGTCTGTTCAATAGTTCTCAACTCAGTTCCACTCTCCAGTAAGGTTACGTGAATTTAAAGTAAGAGCTTCGAACAAACCTTGGACGAGTCAGCATCATATTCCCCAGAAAAAAATCGCAACCAATTAATCAATGCAGTCAGTATTGTTTCGCACGTAGGACCAGCAACAATGGATTTGGGGAACCCATTTGAATACCAGAATGTTTATGGATAAAACACTGGTTTCACTAGACGAAACATCGAACATTCCACCGAAGACCCACCCAGTCTTCAGCTGGCAGAGCTATACCGATCTGTTGTAAACGCAATCCACTTTATCTTTATTGGAATTAAACGAACTATAATCCACCATTCTTCTTTTTGTAACCGATTCCAAACGGTATGCGAGCATCACTTCTCTTCTGTCTTCTCTTCGTGTGGATTTCTCTAATTTCTAAAACCATTTTTACACCGAAATATGAGAGAATATATTTTCCCTATTACTCAGCAATGATGAATTGTTATCTGTACGGAGAAAAATACCACACATCTACGTTCAAAGACGCAATGATAGTGCGGCAGTTCACTGGAGAGTGAGGACCAGTTAAATCGCATGCCGTTCGGATAGTAAATGGTTGGAACCGTTTACTATAATCATGATATTCAAAGGCTTCACTGTCGCATTTTACCAGCTGTCATATGTTATTCAGGATACAGCTTTGCTCATTACATCATTATCATCCAGAGGCAGTATTTAAGCAGTTTAAATACGCGTATACATAATACATTGCAACTAGAAACATCTCTTAAAACTAATTAGTGTTTGGCGATATTTTCGACATATATAATCATATCGATTGATAAGGGAACCTCTTTTGCAGTTTTCCTGTTGTATTCCGCTCCGATTCGTGGTCGTCCGTATAAACAGGCCTAAATTTCGTTGTGAAAAAGTGGCACGTTGCAGTTTGAAAGCGTTTCAATCGCCAATTTTGTTTTCATCAGTAAAAACGTTTTTAGTTCCAATTAGTCTTGTGGGATGATCGGTACCGGTTTTCTCTGAGATAAGCCAATTCCTTCCACTGATACCATTTTACCAACAACAAAATAGCGTTTCAAATGAATCCCCCAAACGATACTTACTTGCCCTTTTCGATCAAACATTATTTTCCAGAAATCAACTAACAGCTGTTAATAGTGAAAATACGATTTACGTAAGAGACAAATATGTGCGGTTTTTCAATTGTTTCTTGCATTTCTTCGTTTGCTAATTGGAAATTGTATGAGCTGAACAAAGTGGTGGTTCAGAGGTTTAGAGAATTTGATTACCAAATCCGAGGTCAGAGGTTGGAAACCCCTCATCAGCGGTTACCTTGATGATAGATGGTAGTCCACTGTATTTAGGCTCGTTACCACACGTGACCTAAAGGGACCTCATGTGGTGCTCTGCCACTCTAAATCTCGATGTCTGGTTGCTGACGAACCCTAATAGGGCAGTGGGCTTTCGCGTCTATGGGGTATAAACCCCTTCCACTACACTCATGAGCAAGCATGTAATCAGATGAAGGTCGGGTGCCTGGACGAATATAAATTATTGCGTCAGAAGGCATGGTTTTTCTCATATATTATTTGCAAATGTTGCAACTGTTTTTCCTCGAAGAAGTTGCAAGTACAACCCACCAAACTGCGTGTTTAGTTATGCCAAAAACAAGGAACTCAACAGAAAACGAGGAATACATCAGCAATGGCAATGAAAGGTACTCTCCGAATCGCCTATAATCAACCCAGTATAAAGGTGTTCCACGGCAGTTTCCGGTTCGAATTACGAATTTGAAAGCAGAACGGAAATCTTCAGGACTCGTGATAAATGCGGACGCCAGTAAGGGACCAAAAAGTCGAACTGTTTATTGATATCTTCGATGGATTCGAACTGAACCCCATTTCGATGATGGCTGCGGAATCTATGTGCTGGCGAGTGCTTGAGGTGCAACTGGCATGGATAAAAATTAATCATTGAGAGGACCTATTCAAAAGGACGAATCACGTTAGTCGAAATGTCTCAGTATTAGCTTCTTAACTTAGGCCACAACCATATCTCAGCTGCACTGACTAAAGAATTTCGTAACAGGAAAACTGGGTTACAAAGTGATGCGAAATTATGCTTCAAATCCATACGAAAGTTGGGATTTAGAATCAATAAACTAAAGGAGAAGGATGTACTCAAATCCATGGGAAATGAACCACCGAAAGCTGTTCTACCGCACTCGATGCATCAAAAATACACCATTGTTTGGTGATATTGTAAGAAAGGTATACAGCTTACCACTGTTCTAGGTGCAGATAGAGGAGAGTACATTAATAGCCATTAGTAATTAGCATTTTTCTTAGTCAATTAGTTTTTGTAAACGGATCGATATTTGCGTTGCTGCTGGCAAAGCACATTTACTTCGCACCGTTTACATTTGGGCTTCCCAAGTTATTTTTGGTAAGCTTCCATGTGCACGCACCTGATAATATCAGCTTATGCAAAGATTTTCTCATACCATTGTGAACCTGAGAACTTATGAATACGGTCAAATGTGGCAAAATAAAAGTTCATCGGACCTCGAATCTAAACTTTCTAAACACAGAAGCAATTTGTCTTTCTGTGATCAAACCAAGAGAAAAGCACAAATTTGAAATCAAAACATCCGTGTTTAGATTAACAAATATTGGGCACCATTCATCTATTGAATTACGGGAGATTAGCGTAATGTCCGTTCAAAGGAAAGGTCGTTTGTGGCAGAAATTCTGTGCAGTGAACGATATATATATATATATATATATACATATATATATATATATATATATATATATATATATATATACTACGTAAGGATACAAAGGTTCATGAGTCATTATCTTATTCTTAAAGGCAAAACTATTGTACTCTTTTCTTTGCCTAGCCTCTGATCAAAAAGGACTCCTCTAGCCCATGGTATATGGAGTCGCATGAATCTGATCGATAAAATCTATCGTGGGCGCAGTTCCTGGTCACTCGCCATATGTTCTCTTTGTTCGTCCCTGTTTAATTCAACAAATCCGTCTAGTATAGCCAAGCCAGAGGTAGTCTTTATCCGTTCGTCATGGCTATGCCCCTGATATCGGTAAAACCAAGGCACCTTGAAGTAGTACACAGCTGTCTTTTTTCAGACAATCAACTGACTGATTAGTCTAACAGCCGATCAGAATCCTATCATATTTAAGCCTATCAATTCAGTGTTTGATAACCAGCATCATATGCGCCTTGATCACCACCGTCACACTGGCTCAAAGGCTGAGCTACCCGTGAGTAGCAAAGGTTAAGTGAGTCAGCACCACGATTGACTCGTGTGTACATGCAGACAGTGCGCAGTATTTTGAGGTCAGGCAATCATGCATCAAAGGACAGTGTCTATTCTGCTTACTGGTTGCTGGTTGCTCTCCGAGGTGAAGGCCCTATTTTATCAAAATCATACCGCAACAACCTCTCTTCTCCAACCATACCCGTAATTTTGTGTTTTTCTACCTGAGCACTGTAATCATCAAACCTATTGAGATTCGATAAAAGAAAGGATGAAATGGCCTGAGAGATTCCGAAAACAGCCTTATTACGCGAGAAGTAGGCGCGTGAATAACTATTCAAGCGAAGTTAACAAATAGGCTTTTCCAAACAGTAATGTTCAGGTTTATTTAGTAATATCAATTTAATCATTCTGGAAGCTTGTTGCATCAGAACTACAAAAATTACCCCCACTCTTTATCGAAGTAGGTCTTCTGGGATTAGCAAGCAACTCGCAGTCACAATCCACTATGGGAGAGTCCCGTTCAGTGTCTTTTGTTCTCTTCTTGTTCTGGTATGGGCTGACTCATAGTCGATGGACAGCCAAGAGACGTTCCAAATGTGTAGCAGACTACATTCTACCGACCTCTTGGAAACTTCGATAAATCGATACAGCAATGTAGTGAACAACAGAACGAAGCTGTATTTCCCAAAAATCCCCTGGCTCCCTAAGAGTAGCATGTAATTTCCAATGAATGAGTCCATGCTTATCATAATCATCATGTTACAGGAAGCCTCACGTTTTCTAGTAGGGTAGTGTTCGTTCCTAACCACGGATAAACACGCAACAATATTTTTATTGCTGGAAAGCACCTAATATTCACCCTTAACGATGGTATTTTATAAACTTCCGAAGATATGCTAAAGAAACACATATATACCTAGCAATAACCCGCGAACTCTTCCTCGTCCGAATTGTTTAGTACCTCCTAAAGCAACACTGTGAATGACCTCGTGCCTAGTCATTTCAGAGAGAGGAATCGAGATACATTCCTCGCGATTCCCAAACTTGCCATTCAGTAAATTTCTTGAATAGTGTGGTTCCTGTGCTATTGTAACTTAAACTCCCGAGAGTGACACGTGCCTGTTGCTACATCCGTTTGAAGGAATCCTCTTACTTGCCATCTTCTAGTCGAGATTCAGAAGCTCGTCACACATCACGTAATCGCTGGCAAAGTAACCCATTCAGCACTATCGAAACTTGGCCCAGTTCGAATTCAATGATGAAATCAAAACACGGTTTGTTGGTCATCCATTAGTGGTTGCATTTCTGACGAATTATCAATCGGTTACTTTCATTTCAACCAAATTCTTCATTGGTATCGGAACATGTTGAAGCATACCCGCTTGTCGGGTGGACTACAGGTGATGTTGAAAGCAACATTTTTCCTCCTGTGGATATATTCCTCAATTTTTGTTGATTCTACTGGGTCCGCCGTACCTACCGACATTTTTTGGATAGTCATTTGTGAAAAGTGTGAAATCTGTGTCACTACAGGACAAACTAATGACATAACTTAGCCCGAAAAATCCTCAAGTGGACGTATTTTCTCCTCGTCAGCATTTCGTGCAGCTTTAATATGGGAACCGCGGGTGATTGCCATACACACTTCATTATCAGCACTCACAATAATGGCTTAAAGTAATAAAATACACTTCCACCAGTTTTTCGTGATGCTGAGATAGCCGTGTCATGCTGGCCAACTTCATACGTGCTTCGCTGACCAGAGACTCTGCGAAACAAGTAGGAACTGTGAATACTTCGGTCATGTTGATCATAAAATTCAGTGAACGAAAATTATTAGAAAGCCGTGATCTCATTGGAGTCGTATGGAGAGTGCATGGACGAAGAGTCCAATTTTAGAATCACTCGATGGGCCTTCCATACTCACTTAGTCCGGTAATATGGCTAAACTTCGGAACCGGGACACATAGTCCCAAGTGTGGATTTACGACGTGAGTAGTATAGAATTGTATCTGGATGACAGGACAAAATTTTCCTGGAAGCACACGACCGGTTTCGCGGTTATTGTCGCTCATCAGGTATGCGTACCCGGTACACTTCTCCCCAATTATCCCTATACTTGAGCACTCCACTTTTGGTTTACAAATGTAATCTCATTTGAATAGTACCGGGCTTGCATAGGCGAGGAGTCTGGATAAGCATACCTGATTAGCGGCAACAACCGCGAAACAGATCGTGTGCTTCCGGAGGAATTTTGTCCTGTTATCTAGATTTGATGCCACAGTACTCATGTCGTAGAAAATTTTACTCAGTTGCAAATTCAGTATCGGGGTGAAACATATTGATGATCAAGCTTCGTGCAACCTTGTAACAGCTCAAGTTTATATCATCGTTTCTTTTATATGAATATGACCGTGCTGCTCTATGACTCAATGATCTCTTTTATTCAGGTTTACCATTCTACTCACTAGGAAATAATCGCAGCGCTGACTGTGAAAGTACATCAGAAGATGTCGATACTGCACTGTTGTGAAGGTAATACTTCCAAAACCTTAACTCAGTGTGTGCTTTTATCCCATAGACCTCATATTTTGGTTACTCATAAGGAAATCACCAGGAAGCTGAAGACTGAATGTGAGATCTGTTTTCGTCCGGTCAACGGCCAGTCTTAGACTAGCCTTAGCACCAAAAGGTCTTCGGGGTTCATACATCAAGCAGTCATCTAGCATCTCGCCACCTATTCTTGGGAAGTAAGATGAACTAAACTGAATTAAACTTGTTGATCTTCAGTAGAAGGGCTAAAGATGGACACCGTCTGATCAGATAGCCTCGATACTGGAAGTGTCCGAGCATCAAATACCATACCGTAATCTAAATGATGAAGTTCCGCTCGAAAAGGGTTATCTAATGCAACCAAACTTGAACCCGTTTCACCACTCAGGACCCATTTTTCTACCAATTTTTCATGTTTTTGACTTTTTTGCCTGCCCCGATTTCATCATTCTTCAAGCCAGTAATCAACTTGATAAATGGACTCCATGTTCATAGGCTACCTTTTCCAATGAATCCCTTTGCAATGATTTCAGAATGTTGAGTAGCCTTGGAGTAATTTATTTCTGATTCTCAAATTGATCCATAAATTATGACTCTTTGACAGTCTTTGCTTTGCCTACTTCAGCCTATCAACCCTACCACTGACCAAGTGTTTCTGACTTCTGACCGACGCTCTCAATGCCCGCCTAGATGGGCCAATCATATATCAGTTTCACTTATTTGGTTAATTTACTTCATATATTGTCTTTGAAGAAATCCAGACAATTCTTCTTTCAAGTTCAAACCGTTCTATCTAGCAACACGAACGGCACTGAATGTCTGCTACGTCCGAAACCCTTAGCCGAGAAACAACGAAAAGCATCAGTCGATTACACATTTATTTTACCAGAAATGATTTCAAGCGGCAGCGCTTGATGGAGAAAGGGTGAAGGAATACATACCACACAACGTCAGCCGTGGGATGGCAAACGGACCTGAATTCAGCCTTCCATGTATCGACTTCGTTTCTCCATATGTGAGATATCTGCAAAATTTCGAAGAAGGTTATCATTCAATAAACTTGAGGAACATTTTCATCATCTCTTTCTTGAAACTCATCGAGCAGATCATTGAGCGCCGACAGTGCTGTCTGGTGCATAGGATACTTGAGATCTGTCTATGGCAGACATTCCTCAACTAACGAAAGTGCTTTGGAAAGGCTCATGTCATTTCTTTCTTTCGGTCTGGATTTCATGAAAATATTTTAAGAATACGGTTAATAACAGTCCACAAATAACGATATTTTGCTAGCGGTTAGATGAACTAATCTACATGGTTTTAGTATTCCCGCTTAAGTGTTTTTTTTACTTTTATTCAGGGGGATGATATTCCGGAGCAATAGTGTTTAGACGTAAAAACGTTTGACGTGGAATGGTTCACTCATATTATTTCCTGACACGTTGAAGGCTTATCCATTCGTATTGATCTGAGGTATTGATTATAAGACAGAATCGTGTCAAATAATTGCTATCTGAGCTACCTTCGGGACTTAGGAAGAAAGCTTTTATGTAGTTTGTCAGATCTGTTAGTGGAGAATTCCATCTTAGTACAATTCCTTCCTGTCAATCGAATTTTACAGATATAAATAGACCTGAGTTGTTTGCTTTGTCACGTACATAATATGAAACCAAATATCGTATCAAAATAGGTTCTACTTCCCTTATTTAGTACATAAATATCCACAACCGTTTTGGAAGAAGACAACGACCAATCAAAGGCTACCGGATGAGGAAGTGACAGGCAAGCCACAATGATGATCTTTTGACCACCACCGATTATGAACGAATGGCCCCATGGAATGGACCATTGAGGCTTCAAACCCGTGTAGGTGACTAGGAGCACCGGTCTATCAACTGGAATCCTGAAGACTAAGTTGGTGCTTCCGTTTCTTCCGCACATATATAACAAAGTAGCTCCGTACTGGAGCAAGGGTCACACGGAATCTAATAAAGTTTCATATATTTTTCGCTGGCTACAGCCTGCTCGTATCAGATTTCATCCAAAATAGTTGAAAGATAAATTCCGAACTACTTTATCGATGGCCAAATTTCTTGGTAGATAGAAGTCCGTTGTCACTTAGACCATTATCGCACCCAACCTAATGAGGTTTTATGCGCATTCACACTCAAGATTTGAGAATCATGGGTGCCGGTTCTCCATGTTAGTGCCGTGGATTCTTATCGACACAGAAACACCCCCTCTTCCAGTGCATTCATACGCAACACATCGAATAAAAGCCGCTCACCAATGAGTCATAAATACGGTCTCGGGAAAGAACTCGAGTAAGTGGACTAATGCCGCTGAGAGCACCTTCACTAGATGAGCAAGGAAAGATGAAAATCGAGATATTTAAGTAGAGCAAGCAGTTCGCGGGACGGTAAAATCTGCGAATCTGGAATTGCTACGTGAGATCCAATACAGATAGTCTGTTGATCTTGAACTTTACCAACCTTTCGATGTGACAGAAAAATCGGGAGGGCGGTTGTCTGCTCTGAATACGTGTTGAAACAAAAAAAATTTACCAGAAAGTATCGCTCAACAAGCAATTAAAAGCAAGGTTCAATGAGGTACCTACCTATACCGAACCGTCAACTGGTGCATTCACATGATGCAAACTCTCAATCTCACTCTGCCGATCTCAGCAAGCCCATACACAAACACAAAATCCCGCGTGGGTCTTTAACTGATCTTTCTACTCCTTCAGATTATTTACGACCATCCTTTAGCTCTTTGTTTTAGTGCACCTCACCTTTGAATCAGAATCTTTCGAGTCAGTGTGATGATTGTAGTAAAACAGTCATTGATGTGTACTTAATGGTACAAAGAGACGAGTTGACACACACCACTCCTAGCCAATTAGGTTTCACCAACCATCTTAGTGTGTCCTCAAATTGACAATGAAAGTCCATCTTGGTGCCTTGACCAAAGGTAAAAAGAAGCACCATCTTCTAAACCCTAAGAAACTGGTTAATTTAGGCTGATGTAATTTCCGGTCGTCCATGGAGGAGATTGGTCCAAAGCTCACAAGTCACAAATTAGAAATAAAGATACAGTTCATAAGAATTGATATGGATATCATTAGCGTTATTGTCATCAGTTCTTTGGTACTTTTTTCCACACCAAATCTGTTATAGCTAGTAAAACACTGGTGGTGATCAAAAGCAAGTTAAACGGGGTGTTGCTGAGTAGATTTATCGTGATACTTACTGCTCTTCATTTAGGTCATGAGTAGATAGTCTAGCGTGGTGGGCAGCTAATGACTGCGTAAGCAAAAATACTCTTTTTAATTCCTCCCTGTTTTTATATACGACAAAGTACAACAAATCAGGAACGGTGTCGCCGCCGATGAAAAGCTTCACAGATGGTGGTGGGAATCGAACCCGGGGTCGTTGTTGTCTACGAGGATAACCGTAGGACCACATGTGAGGTCAAATCGGAATCCATTAACCTTCTCTGTTACTCCATTCCTCCCAAAACAGACCACAGAAGTTACATGTACTTTTCAAGCACATTTTACCCGAGTAGTTTCCACCAGGTTCCGAGAAATCACTGTACTTTCTTCATCATGTAAGATCGCTTGTGTCAGTTAGTCGAATGTTATTCCCTTATCGTATATGGAAAAGTCATGGGAAAGCCAGAAGCAGCGAATATTCGGTCAGATTTGTTTTACGGTTAATAAATCTTGCATTCGCGGGCTATCATGTGTTGAAATTACTCGTGAGAACCATTGGTCTAAGTTCTTTTCAGCAACGATGGTGACAAAATATCGGAATACGATTTTCACGTCAGTTTTCATCATTTTCTGACTAGGCTCCAATAAATTTATGGAGAAATATACACCGTGAACAACTCATGATAATTGCTCAGCAAAAATTTCTTTTTTTATGAAGTGTGACTGTAGCACTCATCGATTTTAAACGAAAAAGTGAAGCAAGGAGAGCTTGCCGCTTTTCCAATCTAATGGTTGCCAGATACCTCTACCGAGATCCGTAGAAATGCCACTAAATTATATTTCTACGTCCAGAATTTTCATCGACAATGGGATACAATATTTTTACCAAGTTTTCCTTCATCTTCGTGCAGAAGTTACTAATGCCCCTCTTCCGGATAGTTCCTTTCTAAGGATAAAACTAGCACATAGTGAGAAAATAAAAGTTCATAACTGGAGGGTTTTCCTTCAGCGAAAAATCAATAACAGAAGACTTGTTTGCTGTCCGTCAAAGTTGTACCAAAAAACCCTGCAGCGCGACTGTACCAACTAAGCACAACCAAAAGTTATGCATAAAGTTTCCTTTCAAACCCGAAATTAGTTTAATTACTGATTAATTAGTGTAAGTGACAGTCGCGGTAAATGGTGGGTCACAAACCATGCAACAGACCGAGAAGGAGCGAGAGGGTTTCGAGGGTAAGTAGTCGTCGGATCAACATTTCCGATTAGCGGCAAAAACCGCAAAACGCTCTGTGGTTCTTGGGGAATTTTTTCCGCCCATGTGTGTATTACTTCAAATATATTAGCTTGCACATGCCACCTCACTGTTCTTTGGGTTAGCCCACAAACAACTATCAGTGATCGCTGCTGTTTTGTTGTGGACTGTTCATAGGAGAGCATCCATTCATGCTTATATATATATATATATATATATATATATATATATATATATATATATATATATATATATATATATATATATATAGTGTAACTGGTGGATACCTTCCTCCAAAGTAGTCGAGTTGTTTTTCAATTACTCCGACTTGAGTAATAACGAACTTGTACACTGAGTCAAAAAGGATGTTATAGTCAAGCTAAGGTTCCAGTACATCTTGCATTAAAAATAACTTTGCTTGTAAGCGATGGAGACGATCAAGGACTTTCCACTGAACATTCTATCTAAGTGCCGTCTATATTTCTAACGGTAATCTTATTTTAAAACAAACTGAGATTATGGTCTTGCCAAAGTAGCCAGTTTGATTTTATCTTTAATCAGAATTACCGAATACGGCATTTCTGAATGGGTCAATACGTCAATACACATACAGGAACCAAAGACGAAGATAAGGAATCAAACATTATAATCTAATGAATTCGAATAAAAGAAACTTGTACCATACAAATTAAGATAGTGAGTTTGGAAAAATTGAATCGAAATGCACGTATGACTAACCTATTCGATAGAATATCCACGAATGTGGAAATACTCGAGATCTGGATGCCTGATGTTGCACAAAAACGCAGAAGATGAAGATGCTGACAAAAGTAATAACCAGACAAGGAGTCCAGGTGATCATCAGATGTGGTCTGTTCATGGTTTCTGGTCAAAGTACGTGCCCCGTATATCCGGTCCACTTCTTTCCGGAAAGTAAGGAGAAATCTGAATCTGAGTTAATGTGATATCCCTTGAGTGAATTCACCATCACCTGGACAGTAGCTCTATTCCACCTATCGGTGGTTGGTCAGAGAAGGGTACGCCAAAGCATACTTGGCCTCAAAACGAAGCCATACACGCATATCAGGAGAACCATAACAATAATTATCCAATCCATTCGTCCAAGTGTAACTTACCTGCGGGAAAAAGAGATACCAAGTCGAACAATTCGGGGATTCTCGGGTTCTTCGGTCAGTCAAGGTCAGAGTCTGTTCCGCGTGCATGTGTATGCGTGTGTGTGTGTGTGTGTGTATGTATGTGTATGTGTTTACGAAGCACTCGTTCATTTGTATGCTCAGACACGCCAGCTTACGTGACTGATCTGACATTTTTGTATGTTCTCAAACCATCTGGAGTATTTTGACGAAAGATGATCTCTTATGTTAGAAATCCTGGTCACCTAATCAGTGAAACATAATTAAAAAAAGAGAAAATCTGATAGTTCTACCTCGTCAATGCGAGTCCAAAATTATCAAACAGAAGCTATTGTGAAAGGTGGAAAATATATTGTGCATAGTCAGTTTGCTGTGTTTGTTTTGTCGCTACTTTGAAAACCCATTTCATCATTTTAATTTTGTCTGTTTCTAGGTGGAACATTACTTGTTGATTACCGATTGACTAGTTATGGTCGATTGATCAACATTGTCTACGTGGAACTTACAGTCCCGGGCTCGAATCTAACCGCCAGCGGTAAACCCTCCCCATCAGTCGCTGCTCATTTCCCTCTTTGTAAACTGTAGCACTAATAGGCCAAGAGCAAAGAAACAAGTGATACTGAGTGTGAGAACTACAATTCTAGTTATTGACCATCTTAATTTCAGAAGTCACCACCTATGTCGCACGTGAATGTTCATTATTCTGGAAATATCTGGAATATGTTTCTGTGGGCCTCAGCTTGTTCACGAGAGCTTTGAACTCTTGTCCAACTCTGTAAATGTGCACAATGAAGTGAATGCAGGAGGAACAGTTGGCTGACGAAGGGAAATGCTGGAATAACGCTGGGATAAATGAATCACTGTCTACTTGCAACATATATGGGTTCGGTGATATATATATATATATATATATATATATATATATATATATATATATATATATATATATATATATATATATATATATATATTGTTCGGTAAGGTCAACCAAATGCATAAAGAGTTGATGACGCCCTTTAGTACAGAACGTGTTCAGTCTTCGGATAATTAGTTTTGAGATTGAGCCATCCGCGCCTTGACCCATCTGTAGATACATTCTTCTACCCAAGAACTTTAATTCACCATAAATAATTATCTGTTTGTTCCACCTACCGTAGGGCGCAATACCAGCAGATGCTCTTGTGAGGGAATATGTGAACCCCTCGTTGGCAAACAGCCAAGTCGCGTCGGCAGTCGGTGCTGGTGCAGTACCAAGCCCCAGGGCTAGAGATAACGGAACCTCCAGTGGCAAGACAGCCAAACGCTGGAGTGGATCGATAGATGGGAGATGAGTCTTGTCAGAGTTGTTTAAGCCCTAAGGTGTGGTCGTCCACGCCAGTCAGACCAATGCGTTGTGTGCAACGCATGGGTGAATTTGAGAGCAACCTATGTATTTTTTGTTTTGCGCTCATAACTGGAGATGATTCTGAGGCAGAGCTGAGTTCTCACTAGAGGTAGTGGGAAGCAACAAAACGGTTCCTTTGTAGACATCTCTGCTGGCGACAGACTTCGATTGACCATTTCAAGATCAGCTATTACAGACTGTCACAAAGAAGTTCAGTGGTTCCAGGTACCTTTTGAAATTACAACTTATTTGTAAACTTCACCACATATAGTGAAAATTCCTTGGTGGTATCGTTATTTTCCAACACCATATTAAATAAGGAATAAGTTGTTTGTTTTATTTCACTAAAATCTCATATCAGGACAATACAGAGTATCAGGAATAAAGCCCTATACGCTCGACATACTGGGGTCAGTTTTTCGTTCTCTACTTATTTTGTCATTATGTATAGATCTTTATCAAGTTTTGTCTTTCACTTCTGCCAGAATCACTGAAACTTTTGTTTTGTTTACCTGGTTCTTACTTTCGTCTTGGTTTCTCTTTCACACGTGTTATCACACACCATCTCATATGAACTGATATGGACTGTGACACGAAGACAAACAGAGTGCTCACAGCTTCCAACCCAACCTCAGGCTTGAACTGATAACGGGATGAGATTCGTGAGATTCGTCATACCGGTATGGTGAGTAACTTTTATTCTGTGTCTTTGTGCGTTCGTGTGTGTGTTTATGTGTGCTGGTTTTTGAGTACTCACTTAAACAGTCCTTTGCGTCCACTCTTGAGGTGGGCAGAGCCAAGATTTACCTGAACCCCGATTGTAATTTATTTACATTTCTAATCTATTTGTTCGTATTTGTGTGTGTGTCTATGACTGTATTTCTGGCTATGAGTGTGCTTGTTTGTGCGTTTGTGAGCATCTCAGATGGATCCACTTCACCACTTGGCAAACATCTTGTTGTATTTTTTCGGAGGGTAGATCAACCATCATACTATCGATGAGTAACACTTTCACGCGTTGGTCACCGCGCTATGCACTCACAGTATCCAATAGCGTATGACGGTAAAAATAAACGCAACTATATAGGTTAGTGGAGTATGAAATTTGGTATTCGCAACTCCGACTGGGTTTCTGTCTGTTCCATACAAGTGCGCATAAAACTGTTCGAGTCACTCATCAAAAATGCGCATATCAGAAACAGTCCGGATCAGTTGGATGCGAATTATCATTCTGGTTTCGCACGGTTTGGTTCTTCTCGCATTGGTGCATCAGGTGACGGGAAATCCCGTGGACTTGGTAGACCCGTCAGTGTCTCATAATACCAGTGAGTCTATGTACCGTACAGTATCCATTTCCCCTTGATATTCCATTCCACGTTTTCAGTAACTTTGATCTGAATTCCTCCCATTGTTTGATTGTTTAATTCAGATTTGGACAAGACGGCACTATTCCACATTTTCTAACAATAATAACAGTTTGAAGAAGCTCCGTTAACCGAGGGTCTTCTAACTCTACGAGAAACCATCTTTAAAGTACATCATGGATACTTTCGTCGAACCGGTGTGCTCGAAATCGACTTAACTGTATTCTGAATAATCAGTACGGCTACATCTTTTCCCGACGCCAAGTGGGTGAGTGTAAGAATCGAGATTCAAGAACCGATATCCCATCGGGAGTTTCAATATCAGAATATTCTCTAACTTCCCTTTTCATGTGAAATGATAGGGACGTTGTACTGGTTATAGGAGCAATTCTTATCGATTATGGAAAGAGAATAAAAGCACTGTCGACCATGAGAAGTCCACGTTTATCCTACTGGTATTTCTTCAGGATTTTTCCCGTAAGTACAGCTAGTTTATAAGTAGCATTTGTATTTACAAATAACTGAGTTATGCCATAAGTAAGTTTATTTTTTCTTGATTCAGATGTAAAATGCTTTTAAAGAACATTGTTTATAACCACATCAAGGCATCTGACAAATGCGTAATGTCAAGTTGTTATTATTTCCGTTATCATGACCGATCAGTCGAAATCCAGATTTCAAACACTAAAAAAGCACTCGGTTACCATCACCACGACAAACAGCGCAATTTTCCAAGTGTATTCCGTTCCTAAATCAAAGTTCCATGGTATCTGGTTCACTAATACCCAGCAATAATGAATTCAAGCAAAAGACGCTTCAGATCCTCTTTCTCCATGAGATTGGCCTTTAATTAACAAAAGGTATTGGTACACGGTAAAAATAGCAGCAAAAGCGCTGCACTTAGTTAGTAAGTAAACGACAAGCAGCATGGTTCAATATCCTGCTTGTCAGCTGGATGTTTCATATTTCTCGAGAGCCAAATGTTTCACACAATCTCACTCGGTTACACAACGCGATGCTGCTGCAGCTATAAAAGTCGTGCCATTTTTTCCCAAGCCCGACAGACGCAAAAAGTTAGTACAGCTTGAGATCAGAGTTTTCGGTAAACCGTCCCCTCGGTTTTCAAAGTGGGAAACGAAGACACCAGCATTGATCTGACTGCTGATTCGCCGTGGACGTTATGATTTGTGACCACGAAAGAAACCACGGAAGGAACATTGTCAGATCATGGATAACAGAACACGTATAGCAAAATAAGCATTGTGACACCCCGGACAACCCATTGCAATGCACGTCTTGTGTCATTAGTACAGAACAGACGGTTTAAACCACAGCATCGTTCAGTCACAATTCCAACCTCGATCTATGGTAGCAAAGTATGGGAATTATCCGTCAGCTTGACTTCATCGTGGTAGGGGCTAAATTTCACCCCAGTCACCTGGTGTTTGAATTATGTCCGTATTTTCTACCCAATTTCTATCAACTCCATAGACAATAGTCGTTTATTTTTGTTAATTTATGAAACTTTCTGATTTTCATCAAAAGTGGAAAGCATCAATTATGGATAACCTTACTTAGTACTGTTGCACACAATAGACATCACAGAATGGACACTCATATTCAACGGCGTTGCTCTGTGTTGTGATTTATTTGTTTTTCTTGTCTATTTAGCCGCGGGTGATTCAGCCGTGGATAAACGAGGCCGATTTTTTGACGGCTGACGGCAACGCGATCTGATTCGCACGGGGCCCAAACGAACATTTATCCATATAGTACCTCATCCGAATTGACCACCGTATGGAAGCCATACGAGTTTGAATGAATACACTGAAATGTACAAAATAATCTGGTTTTGTTTTATTGCGAGATAAGAATGACCGTCTTCGACCGTATATCACTAAATGTATTTATATTTGATCAGATGTTTGCGTGGACAGATGTCCGTATTTCATTCAAAAAGGGTTTATATTTGCAGCTCATCGAATCAAGGGGATGAAGAGAGAACAATTGCATATTAAGATAGCCAAGAGGTTTTGCTGCTTCTGGTGTCTCGTTCGCGAAGATTCGGACCTGAGATGGAAAAAAGGTTTTTGTAGATTTTAGTGCGCGAAGGTAAGGATCGAAATGAGAAACGAGCAGAACCGAGAGAGTTAGACTTTGGTAGATCACTGTATAAAGTGTGAGTTCAGTCTGCGAGGATTTTCACGTGCGATCAGGGGTTATTTGCATATCTTAGCAAACAGTCCAGTCAATGGTATGATAGATACTCGACTGATAACAGATGGACCTTGGCGAATAATTTTAAAATGTTTCTTCAGCAGACTAGCAAAAATAATAGGGCAACGGTAGATAAATTATAAATGATACAAACTACTGGAAAAGTTATAGAAATTCCGGTTTATTGAAACAGCTTGGCAAACAGCCACATCATTAGTCACAAAAAGCATGAAGTGACTTTTCAAAGGCTTCCCCTCAACTGAGAATCCGTGCATAAAATCACTATTGTTGTTATGGTTAACGTTATGGTTACCGTTGTACCACGGAGTACCATAAGGCATTTCAGAGCAATGCTCTCCTATCGAAATGCATCCGCCCGTGGTATTGTGAATATATTGGTAATCCAGTTAGTGTCGTGATAAATTACCCTATCATTAGTTATACGGTTTGGCTTCCGTGTAACAGCACTTGTTCCAAAAAGTACTGTCTCGTGTTTACTTTCCCAATGACTGAATTACCTCGGAAGCAAAATCTTCATTTTTGAACGTTTGACGGGCCAACAGACCCAAGTGAAAAAATAAGAACACACTTAAAATAAATGTATTGACAAGAAGAATTAGAGTGAACCAGCGTGGGTGCATAGAAGGTGAACGGCTATCCACTCTGAAGCATGTCTGTTGTCAACACAAAAAGAGAATAATAGTAGAATTTGACTGGTCAGAGAATTCAACCTGACTTGAGAACTACGTGTTTAGTCTGACCAATGCGGACTAGTTGACTGATTTGAGGAAGAGAGGACCATGTTCAAATATTTCCCTCAAACCTTATACTGGTCGAACCCAATGATCAAAGTGTAACGGTTCATCAAATATATAACTTCATTTTTCTTGTAACGGTCCCGTTCAGCAAAGCCATCCAGTAAGACAGAATCTTCACCATAGTGCGCAAAAGCGTGGAGAACACAGTTCTCATCGCGAACGTTAAATATTGGCTTCCCTGGCTCGGTCATTAAAACCGCCGGTTACTCTCTCACTTTTTGACCTTTGATCGGTCCCGGCTCTCTTACAGAAATATTATGAGTAAGGAAAGTAAAATGGTCATCAGTGTTTTCATTTTACCAATTCTGTCGAGGGCAACAAAGCTGATGAAACATCAAATACATCAAATCCTCAAAACAACGAGTTAGTTAGACCTCAAATGTTGATTTTACGATGTGAGAAACAACCAACAAAATATGGATGTTTTATTAGGGCTAAAACAATATACGCACATCCAGCAAAACTCGCACTTGACTGAGGGTACGGAAGGCCGATCTTTATTATTTTCGTAAGAAAGCACTAAACGGGACATTTTCAGAACAAAGTGGGTCGTAGTGAGCTCAACTGTTCGGAGAAAGTGTAGGTTTTTCAGACATCATTGGGGATTTAGTTTTTCTGTGACCTTCTCCGGCGCATGACTTTGAGTATTATGATTTTGTTCAGTTGCGTGTTTAATTGAACACAAAGGACACGAAGCTTCCACTGACTTCAGCTTCAGCGCACTTTTGATTATTCGTTGCCCACATGCAGAAGGCTCGTTCCAGCTTCGTCTCTGCGTCTGCTTGCCGTATCACTTCTGTCTCAGTACTACCGTACTGTTCACAAACTCCAATTTCCTCTGTTCGTTCAACTGGGTAGATTTCTTCTGTCACCGTCTTCCAGACTCACTAGAAAGCTTGTGACAGGTGCAGACGGATCATTTTCTAAAAGGTCCGCTTTACTTCTCAATGTATAATCTACAAATTCCGATATCGTTCACTTTTCTCTCAAGTGGACAATGCAACGCCATTTTTTCTCTCTCAAGAGTTCAAAAAACATCTAACTCTAATCACAGCAACCGTTTCAGTTAGTAGGATTGGAAAATCCAAGCTCCAGGGCAGTACACACTCCCGAAGAACATATGGCACACAATCGGGAAGAACCCTCAACTATGAATACAAGACGTGCAACGGATGAACACAAAAGCTCCATTCTCTTTGAACAGACTTGACAGCGAACGGACTCACCTCGTATAGCTGTCTGAAACCAAATTAACCGGCAGTGGCGAGTTTTACACCTCCAACCACAGACTTGATAAACAAATAATCGTACTGTTAAATTACCTTCTGGAACGCAGCAAATCTCATTCCCGGAATGCAATTACCAGACAAGGGTACGAAAAATAGAGCAGGCGAAGAACAGAAAATTGAAACTTCAAATTCATAAAAAATTTTCCACTTGTACCTTGTTCTATTATGTTTCGCATCCTTACAAGCAGCAAAAAATGATCAAAATCTGACCACGATTAAACAATATTTTTGTTTTTGATCAATGGGCGAACCCACCAAATGTGAGTTCTTCTGCACTTCGTGTCATTACTACTTACTACAACAACTTTCTAGCCATTGAAATAGACTTTTAGCCCGCTCTGCCTAAGAACTGTTGAACAGCAGCTCTTATAGCTCAAAATGTTTTTCATTGTTTGCCTAACCTTAAGATGTGATCGACAAGATAAGCTCCTAAAAAAGCAAAATCATTCAATCTACCTGCCGACATTCTACCGAATTTTGTAAACATCGGTATGTTTGTCTTCCTGTCACGCAGGCTATCCTCAGGATCTGGTAAGTACTGAATAACAGGTTTTTAGTAACCGTTGTTTGTGTTGCTTACGTGGATTTCAAAATGGCAAGCCTTTTACCGTGTTGTTCGCCCACCCAGTCAGCACAGTGGTTAGTTTACTGGCCAACAAAGCGATCAGTAGTGGTAAATTCCTCAGATGTTACGTGTTTGATTCGTGCCTTTGGTTTATAAACGCGTGACGTTTCTAGAACATCTCAAAGCGGCCTGGCTTATCTCTCGGAACTCACTGACTTCAAACTTCCTCGATGCTGTTCCATTTTTGTCAGTCGGTTTGACTGATGCGTGGTCATCATGAGGCTCAAAAAGAGGCCAGCCCCGTCCGACTTTACCAAAGGGCTACTGACTGACTGACAGTTCCATTCTTGTCATTTAATGGTCAGCTAATAACCAGCTTGTGTTGCGTGGGGTTTCTTTCTTCCATTGTCTATTTTCCGATATTTATTTCTAGACCTTCAAGGTTAGTCATCAAAGAGCTCCGTTCAATACATGTGGCATTTTCATCTGCACTATCTTTAAAGCCCAAGTGGTTGGTACCCAAAAACCGGTGTATTTCTACAGTCACGACCATATGTGACCTGGATAGGTAAATGTCACCCCGCTTACAATGTGGACAAAAAACCGGGTACACGGTAAGGAAGTCAATTTTTGCAACTTGCTACTTAGAAGTTAGTTAGTAGGCAAAAAGATGCGGACACCCAAAAGTAAATAATAAAGCCAGACAGAAAACATTGCATGAAAACTTGATGATAGTGAAGCGAATTAGCGGACTTGGCTGATATTTATTGTAATTTAGTGGATCTATGGCCAATACTAACAGGATTTTGATTTCAACTGGTAACTATGAATATGCTGTGCAATTAATATCTATCGGGATGGCGGGAAAGACAGCTTGATTCAACAAATCCCGTCTTAATTTCACAGGACACTCTCGAAACCACTCTTGATAACCACATGGAAATATCCCAGCAATGTCATCACCCCAGATGGTCTTTTAAATTCAAAATGGGGAACCATCAGTCCTCTCGATTATTATTGCACACCAAATAGTTTTTGGCCGAGTAATTAGTATCTGAATAAATCTCCCAACAGTTCTGCTTGTATTCGTTTTTCCTCCGTTGTCACACATTTCACTTCCAGTTTTTGTCTCACCTAATTAGCGAACAAAATCAAGAAAACGATGGAAGTGTAGTGATGTCGACCGTTGGGCCAAAATGATAATTCTGCTGACACCACATCAGATGCATTTGCCCTAAGAAAAGGCCAGACTATTGACTTCGACTACGATACGTTCTTTCGACTACGTACTTTCTACTGAACCTAAGCAGCATGACACTTTCGTCAACTTTAGTTCGAAAACATTTCCAATTTTTGCTACCTGCACGAGGTCAGCTAGCTGCTGTTGTGTTACTGCCTCAGTTTGCCCTCTATATATTGGCCGTAACAGTGTTGTTTTAGCATCACCATACACTTTTCACATCAGGTAAGCTAATCGGATGTTCTCCGTTGAACGACCGAGGAAAGTATTTTTATATATCGCTTCGAAACGCGATGGGAGAAACGTTCTGAAATCACAAGTCGTTCATCTTTTTTAGAGGTCACTTGTACAAGTTATCGGAAAATAAGTTTCGAAAATTTGTCGAAAAACGAGTTGATTTCACAATGGTCTTATGCTATTAGACTAACTGGCGTTTCGCAGTTGTACTGAAACTGCAACTGAACTTCTGAATTTTCAGCTATTATTCATGCATAAAGCGGCCAAATTGGAACGTCTGAGAACATCGAACGGTTCGTTTGTTTTTAGATACCGAGTTCGGAAGTTGTAAGTTTTAGCAGTTGCTTCGGCACATGCACATTGCTTTAGGAATTATGCAAGAGACCAAGGAGACCTGATTCCCACCTCTTTCCAGTGATACGCAGACGGTACTCTGCATGCCCTTGGAGGAACCTCATGAAGTACCTTCCGAAAAGGCCGACAAAATTTGAGAAGGTAATGAATCCAATGTTGGTCAGGCATCTCCCTCTCAAATTGGGTCGATTATTGTTTTACTAACCACCACGGTCAGCGATCTCATCCACAAAATCGAGGTTCTTAGTATGTTTTCATTTTGTTGCACAACGTAGGCATCGCCTCACGCACAATCTCACTGAAATAGATCTCAAAATCTTAGTTGTATAAAACTTCCGATTCGGTCATTGTCAAATGGTAATCGTTGTTGCTACCATCCAAAGTATCATTTGAAACTCATTATTGCACTTCATCTTGTACTATCACCCCATTCAATCAGAAAAACGAGGACATCAGTGTGTAGCATTGACGGACACTTCTTGTAACAGTAATTCAGTACAATGTGTGAAATTCCTACGCAATTTCCTTTTTTCACTCACGTGACTCTAACCAGCTAGTTACCCGGCCCTTCCCAACCGATTCAACCTATACGTCTTCTCTTCGTTTCACATGCTGAACCCGGTTACCCTGCCTCGGTTCACCTACCATCTTCCTATGAGTGCACTTTTACAGTAGACCAACTTTTCATCGCGGTCAATCCACGGGCCTATGACCTTCAAGTTTTATGCGTCATGTGTGCCCGACCTTGTGCGTCATGCTTTCATCCGTTCCTTGTTCGCTTTCTCACTCGCAGCGCACGAATGACTTTTGTACTTTCCTTCCATGCTAGAGATCACACCACGCCTACGTGAGGGTCTAGGTCAAGCGTGAGTGCGATTCTCTTGATCCTTGTCTGATCCAATTTCATGGTCATACCTGTCCCTCCGTCTCACTTATGCTTACCACTCTTTCCCTGACTGGCCAACTGTTCTTCTTATAAAAGATGGATTTCACTCTACTCCCGTATTGCTCGGCATACTTTCCCCGACAGGCCCTGCCGACGAGTTAAAGTATATTCCCGGACACTTATGACTGGATTGCCCCACAAACTGAGATATCTTGCCTATAATTCCAATGATTGTTCTCTGAAGTACACGTAGCTCAACGACTCGCCTTATTCGATTTGGGTTTCGGGTTCGTGTTCTACGAGTCACTCATTCACTGGGCAGCGTTTCAGTTGCACTGCTAGACACCATAATCAACTATTCTGTATAACACAACAATGCTCTTTGTTAGACATAGGTCCTGAATTTAGTGTACTTCTGTTTTCAGGTCGACATTTCAGTAGATGCCCCTCTTCTAGCTTGCATGCTGCCAAATGGTACCCCTATGAACATATATTGTTAAGTTTCGAAGACTTTAAGCTTTGGTCTTTGATGCAATTTTCTTCGGATTTTCTTGATCGTAGAGGTTCAGAACACCTTGACTTTGACTTCCGGTATCAGTTTGACTTTTTGGTTGATTCTCATCACAAAACATCTTGCTGACCGTGTCACCAATATTTCCATGAGTGCTATTTCAGTTTATTCTAACGCGATCAGTTCTGTTCTACTTAAAACAACAGTTTCGTATGCATCCGATGGATACCCAAAAGTGTTGTACTTGCCGTCTGTAGCGCCTGCCTTAACCGGCTCAACAGGTCATCACATTGGGACCTGAGGCCATCCAGTTTTTTCTAAGGCACTTCGGGTCGCACCCAGCAAACTTAAAATCACACCAACTGAGTTTGAGCGTATGCTTGAATTGGGTATTACTTGTGCTTTAAATAGTCCTTGGGCTTCACCACATCTCGTGGTCCCTAAAATTCGGCGGACTAGCATACGTGCGGATTTTATATAGCTCTCAGTTACGCCTTTTTTCCAGATAGGTATCACATCCAACGTATTCAGTATATCACGGCCAACATCAACGGTGCTCGTGTTTTCTCAAAAATGTATGTGATATGTGCCTATCACCAAATTCCTATATTAAATAAGGATTTACCTACGACGGGTTTTTTTTGAATTTCTATGCTTGCGGTTCCGTTCGCGCAACGCTGCACAAACCTTTCAGCAATTCGCTGGCCAGGCGACTAGAGGTTAAGGATCCGTTTTCGCCTACACAAAAACCTACTGGTAATCAGTGAATCTGAAGATGCACATAGACAACATCTGCATCGACGGTTTAAGTGCTCATCCGCAAAAGGAATATCGTCAATGCGAATAAAGCTATTTTTGGTCAAGAGTCAGCTGAGGTTCTAGGTCACACGATCGACGAACGTGATATTCTACCCGTTGTCCACCTCACTAGCCGTCTTTCTTCGTTTCAAAAGGATGGTAAGTTGTTATCGTCGTTTCTTTCCATAGTGCGCACATATGATGAAGCCTTTGGCTGATTTTATTCGAGGTACTGTAAGGTTGGTTAGACCTTACTTCGCGGTTTCCTTAGTAAACGCGTGCTTCGGCCCTTTGTATTGCGGGGACCACCTGCACGTTACTCTAATTCTCGGCACCCTACGAAAATGTTAACCAAAACGGTATTCTCCAGGACCCGTGAGAACGAGAAGGCGATTGGGAGAGATAGTGGTTAGCGTGTATTTGGGAGCGTGCGTGAGAGCGTGCGGCAAGAGCAACGGTCAAATGGCAACCGCACTTGGCAGTCAGAGTTCAGTTAAACAATAAACGTGGTAAAAGTATGAACGAAGATGGCCACCGCTACAGTATTGAGGATGGCCCCGCAGAAACGCCCGAGGATGTTAAAATTACCTTCACTGCTGTTAAAGATGCTTTGGCTTCCGCTACTTAGTTCGTTCATTTTGATGCCGAAGCTGAACCAAGTATAACCACTGATGCTTCTGACAAGGTGCTAGGCGGTGTTCTGTATTAATGATTTGCATCACAATGCAAACAGCTCAAATTTTTCTATCGTCGTCTTCTACCAACCAAAACTAGGATGAGTCGGCTGCTGAAGTGCTCCTCACTCCGCAGAGTGAACATCATCGGGACCGCCGAAAGTTATTCACTCTTGGGTTTTCCTTCTCGGGGGTGGGGTGGGGAGCGCATAAAACAACTCGAAACAGTTAAAACACAAAGCCAAGTTGTCACCACCCAACGAAATTCCGAAAGTTTCTGATGAGAATAATGTTAACATCGCGTCTGAAATGCAACAAGAAAGAAACTCCCAGCAGCAATTTATTTTCCAAGAAAGGAATCCATTGTTAACTGTTCCCTACTTTGTAGTCATCTTCCTTACCTTCTAGAACGTTGCGGCGTGAATTACTTTTTACAAGCAAGCTATATGTTGGATCGACTCTAAAAGAATGCCTGTCTCATCGGAGTTAAAACTTTCTTGTGGCTCACAGTACTTTCACAGCACTTTCGACATATCTACGAAGATAGAAAAATCATAATTTTCACCGACCAAAAGCCATTAATCTACACTTTTCACAGCCAAACCGATGAATACTCGTCACGTGATTTGCGTCATCTAGACTTTATTGAGCACTTCTCTAGTGAGGTTCGTTACTTTGCTGACACCTACAACGCTAACCGTGTTGGAGTTTCGCAACTCGACAATCATCTGCAAAGTGAGACCACGGCCAAAGATAATCCTCCAAGTTACATACACCATCACGGCAGGTACAATGCTCGACAAAATTATGGGACCCCTCACTTTTCCACATACTTCCGCTTTTGAATTATGTAGCAAAGCTATGTCTGATCACCACAACCGATTGCTTATTACGATAGAGCATATGATATTTCTCTATAGAATAATTTATTATGAACTAATTTAATCAGAATATCCGAAAAAAGGGAGTCATAAAATTACAGGATCCCATCTGTTGGGCTACAATACATAACACGTAAAATCGTATGCAAATTCCATCCTGCTTAATAACCTCGATGCATCTTCTAGGCATACTTCTTGCAAGACCTGTGATTATCTCTTGGTCAATGTCCAGCGTTTCTTCTTAAGGACACTTGTCAATTCACTTTTTGACTGGTGAAAGATGGAATCTTTGTACACCCAGAGGGGAAGTATCCCGTACGTTCTCAACCGGATTTAGATGTGGGCTGTAGGCTAGCCACTGCATGGTCTTGAGCCCACGGAACAACAGTCAACATTTTGCAATGCATAAGCAGTAGACAGAAGTATTATCATATTGGAATATGGTATCGTCTATTCATCTGATGTTCATCAACAAGAGCAGAATCTGTTACAGCGTACCCAACGGAATACTGTACACCCTCAAGTATTGCTAGCTCACTTTGGTCGTTGGCTGAGAAGGTTCCCCAAACCATCACTGAGCTCTTGCCGTAGACCCTTCGGCTGAAAAATCTTCCGTCCTTTCTGATATCATGTCAATAATAATCCCAGTGATCCGTACCACCCGAATTAAGTTTTTCGTCAATAAAGTAGGCTCTTTCCCATTTGTGTGCTCGTACTATGTCACTTTTAGTCCATAATGAACGTTGTTCTCCATGCGGCACTGTGAAAGCAATATCTTATCATTTTTTTGTATTTCATCCACGACCCAACTTTGGGCGTTGTTTGTAACGTTCGTTTTAAAACACCCATTCCGATCAGAGCATTCAACATCGACAGTCAGAATGCGAAACTAGAGGCTAGATGAACTGATCTGTTTTCATCCGAGTACTCAAGTTTTTTGAGATTATCCACTCGTTTCTTCAGCTGCCCATAGTTTGTTGTTTTGCATATACTGTCTTATGACGCATTTGTTATGCTTGCTTTAAACAGTCTCGTGCTCAGTCAGATATTCTCGCATGCACGTGAACACGGGGCATACTGGATCTAAATCCCTTGCAATCATGAGCACAAGCCTTCAATCGTGCTTCGTACCGGACAGCACTGACCAATCAGATCGTTTTGGCGATACTGTATGGATTAACGTAGTATTATCCTGCACAGAATATCATAGAATCAGAATGCGGATTTGGCACACAAGGTACCGTAGCATTTCGCATATTGCGCACAAGTATGTACGATATCGGTGTAAGTGAATACAACAGAAATGGTAAAAGTCACATGTATAGTCAGTTATGAATACCACAACCGCCACACGCTGAATTTAGCTCCGGAAGCTTCTAGTCCTTTGCAGGCATTGCTTGCATTCTTGCTGATCTTCTGACCGTAGGTTCTTTGGATGATTCGCCAGATTCACACTGTATCTCACTACCTGGAATAGCAGCTTTAGTGGGCGAAACAACAGTGGAATTGTTTTCTGACTGACCCTCTGTGTTGAACTGTACCTGGTCGATATGTCTTCGATGACTGGACAAACCATGACAGTCAAGTATGGTCACCATTCGGCTACCGTTTCGTGCCAAAACTATGCCACTGGATGGCCGCACATCATTCCCTTTCAAAAAGCTTTCGTCAGCAGAAGAGACACATTCAAAACTGGTTCTCAAACAACGAGATTTGAATAAGTGTGCTGTACTGTTACCAGTTTTACTATGACAAGCATTTCGGTATTGCATCAAGAAGTTATCAACAGTTCAATCTAGTTCAACAAAAGACTGAGGACTGTTAGACTGTATAGCACTTTTAAGGGTACGAACAAAGTTCTCAGCAAGTCCGTTAGACTGAGGATGGTGGGGTGCAGTATACGAATGACGATAACCCAGTCTTTTCAACCAGTCATCAAGGAACTTAGCAAGGGAATGAGCACCATCATCTGTAACAAGTGCACGAGGTACTCCTTCCCTACCGAACGTTTTACGCGGTCCCGTCTGTGTGAAGTCGGCTGTGGGTGATCTAGTCCAAAATACTTCTGCCCAGCGAGAAAACGCATCACCAACTACCAGTGCGTAGTACTTGCCTAGAAAAGGATCACTGCAGTCTGCATGCACACGCTGCCATGGTTCGCATAAAACTGGCCACGGGAGCCATTAGCTTGGTCTTTCATATAGCTTGTAAAAACGCCGTCGACAGTTCGTGGCAATATTGATAGTATCTGCGTTAAACTCGGGCCACCAGAATATCAATCTTGCTAAGGACTTCATTTTGTCAACTCTCAAGTGCCCGGAATGTAGGTCTTGATTTTGGCTGGTCGATGATTCGGAGGAATAACAATACGATCAATAAAACACAACAACCCGTCAGGAGTGACCGAAAGGCTCTCTCTGAGAGCAAAGAATTCCTGAAATCGTAGCTTTTCATCGTTTTTCCATCCACGACGCAACGCCGAGATCACAGGGGCGAAGTCCTTGCGGGTATCGTAAATCAAGTCTTCTCCACGCACAGGAAGTTGCTGTACCAAAAAGTAATCAGAAGTGTGCGACTGCGTGGATGTAGGAACATACCGGGATAGGAAGTGTGCATGCTGAATGTCCTTAGCACTTCGATGGACAATATCGTAGTCGTAAGAACTCAATGAGATGCTCCAGCGTTGAACCGTTGCAGCTGATGACTTTGCTAGTGATTGTGTGGGGTGGTAAACAAATTTTAACTCCTCATGGTCAGTGACGGTGGTGAACTTGGTACCAAACAGATATTGGTGTAGGTGTTTTAACCCCCAACAGACAGCCAATGCCTCCGTCTCGGTCTGAGAATAACCAATTCCGGCTTTCGTGAGTCGCCGGGAAATGCAGACCACAAGTTGGCCACATTGTTTCAGAATAGCACCAATGCCAGTCGGAGATGCATCAGTAATTACAGCGGTATGATCCTTCGGTGAAAAGGGTTTAAGAACCACATCCGACTTCAGGAGGGCCAACTGATTAGGTAGAGTGTGCTCGTAAACTGGAGACCACGAAAAACACTTAGAAAAAATAAGATGAAACAAACAGCTAGCCCCCTGAGAAAAATCTGGAATAAACCGAGAATAGTACTGTAATGTTCCTAAAACAGAACGAAGTTCGTGAATGCAAGTGGGTGAAGGTACATTAATTCAAGGCGATAATCGCTTGGGGTCTGGAGAAATGTCCTCAGAATCTATGGTATACCCCAGACATGAGAACTGTGAAACACAATAAACACACTTGTTTGGATTGGTTGCAAGGTCAAACCGGAGATATCGCTCTAATAAACAAAAAAGATGGGATTCGTGGGTAATTTTCGATGGACCATGAACAACAACATCAGCTTGATAGAGTTCAACTCCATCGAGACCAGCTATAAATACATTAAGGGACTGTTGGAATATAGCAGGTAACACATGCAAACCAAAAGGTAAGAAATTGTACTTATAAAGGCCGAATAGAGTATTGATGACCTTCAGCAAACTAGATTCATCATCGAGTGGTATTTGTAAATATGCATCCTTGAGGTCAATCTTTGAAAAGAATGTTGAACACGAAAGGAGATAGAGCACGTCCTCTGGTTCTTCGGTAGTACATGTGCTTTGGAGTAGTCTTTTGTTGAGGGTCAACCGACTATCACCACATATCCGTGGGGTTTTGTCATCTGACTTGAGGGGAGTTACAATGGGAGTAGCCCAACTGGAAGATTCAACTGGCGTGGTAATGCCTTTTCCACGCATGGATTGTATAGCCAGGATAACTAGTTCACGTGAGCCGAATGGTATGATGCGCTGTTTGATAAATATTGGGTTTCCAGACACTTCCAGCCTAATAGGTGGTATATGCATCCCACCAGCAACCTTGGAGCATTGAAGGATAAGGTTTCGAAGGCGAGAGAGAGCTAAGCAACAAAATATTCACAGGTAACTGGCACAGAATTTTTAGACGCAGGATAGACGGACCAGAACCAGAAATGAGAAACTCACAAGGGACGGGAGGACAGTTGGAAACCTGAATCGGAATGATGCTTGAAACTAAAATCGGTAGAGAATGACCAGTGATACCTCGGATCGTGACATCAGTAGGCTGAATATGAGCATCAGGTGAAAAAGACTCGAGATGAGATTTTGAAGTAATAGACTCCGTACTACCCGTGTCAGCAATAAACTTATAAGAATTATCATTCGGAGTAAACAAAGTCTGAGTAACATGAGGAGAAATGTTACAGACAACAGCTAAAGCCAGGGAAGGAAGTTAATCTTCAAGTGAAGCTGGGATGGAATCTGGGTTATCGACCATGGGACACACTTTACGCTGTCGGCAAACACTTTGTATGGGACCTGTCTTACCGCAGGTAGAACACTGAGAATTTCGGTGTGGACAAGAAAACCGGGAATGTAAGCGTCCACAGGAAGAACATCCTCCCAACGATTTCTGCACTGGCGTATGAGAATTGCTCGGACCGCTGGGAGAAGTACCACTGGCGCGGTAATCACCGGAAATTTTGAAGTCTTGAGAAGTTTTTGCTCGTATTTCTTTGTGGCGCCCGGTTAAATTGGACTAAACTGCATTGTTCATAGCTGCAGTTATGAACTTGACATCCTGATACTGTTCGCAAATAGGTCTAATGCTTTGAAATGTTCGATCACCCTGAATTAGTAGTCTCTCTGCAATTCTGGTATATTTATTCCAGCAATTAGGCGATCTCGAAGTTGATTATTCAACTGCGTCCCATAATCACATTTCGAAGCTTGCATCTGAAGTTCATGAATAAAGGCACGAACGGACTGGTTCTGTGTTCGGACGGGAGTATTGAACTTGGCTCGATCAGCTGCAATGAAATCAATGGGTTAAAAATGATGAAGTGAAAGCGCCTTCAGTTTGTCATAGGAGGAATTCACCGGAGAATCCGGAAACGCGAGATTCTTCAGCAAAGCGTATGCATCTTTGCCAACGAAATGTAAGAAAAGTGCCTTTTTCTTCTCAGTACTCAGTCCATTTTTAGTCAGACAACAAATTTCAAAGACTTCGAAATGGTCCTCGCATTCTCCGGAGATACAACTTACATCGAACGATTCCATATCATCTGAATGCATGCTGAATTTCCGTGCGCGAATCCAAATGTGATACTGCTTGGATCACCGTAGTATTATTCCGCCCAGTCTGCACACGGAGGCGTCAAAAAGCCCCCACACGGTACTCTGCGGGACCGCTTTTAATATTCACTTTTATTTTAAAATATTTCTGTCAGTGAAATGAGATTGCTAAATTACGCCAAAATATAAAGTTTTGTCCTTCTAGACGTTGCGGTATTCCATATTGATGCACTTTGATGTTTTACATAATTTTTTTCTTTTTTCGTGGTTTCTGTTGCTTTTTGTTGAAGTTTTTCTTGTAAAATGATGACTGAAGAAGTTAATCTCTGGTTTTATTCACATTCTGAATACACTATCCTCTGATTCTCCATCGCAGTCATTTCTTGTTTCAGTTTGTTTTAATGAGGTCCACCATTTTGTCACGTGGGCAGTTGGAGGTTAGCCTCTGACTGTTAGTCGTTTTGCAGAATACTGTGTTTTTCACTCCTTAAATAAATATTATGGTGCTAATCGCAGCAAGTTTTGTTCACAAGGGCCCATGTGATGTTTATTATTGATAGTGGATAAATAATGATGTAATCTTGCGTGGATTGGTGCTTATAGGCCTCCGCATAGGGTGTGACCATGAAAATAATTAGCGTGCTAGTTGGGTTGAACTACAGAATTCCACTTTCTCATTGATAGTGACTTTGTCCTAAGATGAGACGACAATTAGGACGTACGTATGTTCGTGGACATTCAAGAATTTCGATTTGGAGACGTCAAAAAGAAACTACGAGAGCTATAATGATGGAAGCAGAGCCTTTAGGCTCACCCGACGTTGGAGAATGGATCAACAACATGAGTAGTAATATCACTTCTTTAGTTCTAAATTAATAAGATAGTTCAGAAGATCGGTCATCTCACGTAGTCAGACGAGTGCCAGAGGCAGTGCGTGTTGGTCCCAGCGTTTCTACTGCATTGTAAGCCCGAGAGGTCGCGCCCAAACGTTCAGCAGCAATTTTATTTTAAGTAAACACCATATGCACGTTAAACAGTACGGCAATTACAGGACAAATCCCAGGAACTGGCTCCGTGACTAGTGAAACCACAGATGAATCACGGTTGGAAAGGACCTTTTACACCGCAGGTAATTTATTTGTTGTAATGTAGTAAACGTTTTAAGCTGCTATCCCAGAAATCTGTTCAGAAAGCCCGTGTGTCACCAAAATGAATCCCAATGGTTTGTCTCTTTATTTACTTACTCTATTTTCTATATAAGACCTTATTCCCAGTCTGTCAGCACTTTCTGTTGCAAGACAAGCAGCACTACAGATGCTCCTATCCATGGCAAACTTGAGGGCCATGCTTCGAATATACAGGCAGATTCCTCGAGAGTTGCCGGCTGATCCGCGTACTTCGTTAGGCTCACCGCGTCTAACAACAAAGAAGTCCGTTGGCAGTGGTAAATAAGTGCACTTCGGACGGGATGAAAGCCTACAGCGTGCAGTGTCTTCCACGTGTATGTGCGACATAAAACAGATTACAATTCAGTTGCTTGTAGATCAGTTAACCCTATTTTGTGGATCGTCGCAGCAGCTGTGACCTATTTTGGCCCGGGTTCTGAATCCCACATCGAGGGGTTTTATGGTGGGCCTTTACTGTGGGACGACAAAACCTACGGAGGTGAAAGAATTCCCGGTAGACTGCACTGACGAATTAAGAAAGTCGCTTACCTCCGGAATTTACATTCTACAGTCTGGTAAACGTTTCCTCGTAGTACTATCCAGTGTGATCGCAGAGGCACCTGCAAGAGCTACGATAAAGCAGATTAAACACCACAGTGGCTATTACAGCTGCCCACGGTGTGCGAAACAAGGTGGTAATGTATGTAGGCGGCTCGTGTTTCTGGGAAACAGGGCACGTACCAGGAAGGATGTAGACTTCCGGTCCAGAAGGCAATAGGAGCATCACATAGGCGGCTTACCGTTTTAAAAGTTGCCTATTGATATGATAACCACTTTCCCAACAGGCTACAAGCATATGTTATGTCTTGGGATCATGGAGAAAATTTTGGGCCTGTGGGGTAAGTTTCGTATACCGAGGAGGGTTCTACTGTCTGCCCACACACTGCTACGCATCAATGGACATTTTTCTCTGATTCGGCGGTGTATCACTTATGAATTTTCCCGTGTTTGTCGAACACTTAAAGACCTTGTATACTGGAAAGCTTCTGAGTATCGGCAGTTTCTCTTGTACATTGGACCCGTTGTTCTTAAGGATATCCTTCCAGCAGATCATTACGATAATCTTTTCAGCTTTTCAGAGTTTGCATATATTGTGCAGCAAGAAATGGCGTCAACAGTACATTGATTTCATCGAAGTACACTCCAAAATGACGGTTCGGGAGTTTGTGAAGCTTTACTGAGAAAATGAGGCGGTCTTCAACGTTCATGCCTGGGTGCACATCTGTAAGGACGTAAGAGTTCATGGTTCACTGGACAGCTTTTCAGCCTTTCCATTTGAGTCACAAATGCAAACAATGTGTCAGTGTGTCACCAGCCGGAACATGATTGTGTAACAAATCTTCCGGCGATCGATGGAAAGAGCAGCCGAAGCAACGATGCACGCAGATATCCAGTTTTGGGATTATACTCTGGCTTTTGCGGTTACAAGACGCGGTTTACTTGGGAAGACTGTAAGAACTCGGATCACCGTGTATGCCAACCAACGGCCAAACAGTGGTGTGTTGACAGGGAATCAGCCCTCAAAAATTGTGAACATCGTTTATCAGACCGTGCATTACACCGTTTACAAGCGCACAAGACCTTTTTCACGCATCCAGTATCTTCGTCACACTTGAAGATATATCTGTGTGAACAGCCACTAGAAGACGTACATTTTTGCAACGTAAAAGCCATACGGTTTTAAGGTTTAGTAATACCGTGCCGAGAACATGTTTTCTGTTCCATCGTTTACAGTTAGCGTCTACAACTTTCGTCACTTTATTTAACTAGTTACACCTTTTTGCTTTTCAGATGTTCGTTGTTGTTGAGTTTTTGGAGGAGAGCACTGTGGCCATGGTGAATGAAATGTGGATAGTGGGTGAAGAGCATATGCAGTGGCCTCCTGTAGGTGCATCGCGGGCTCAGCACCTGGTGAGAGAAGGTCGTCCACGACCAGCCAACCCGAAGAAGCACAAAGTAAAGGTACACCGATCCGTAGGCGTGACCTTATTGCTGACCCTTCCAAAACATTTTCCGAGGTGACTACGAAAAGGCACTGAAGTTAGAGCGCCTGTTGAAGGACATGACTGAAGTGCCCCCATCAGATGCCACGGAACCGATGGAACGATTTGGGAAACCATCGCTGTATGTCTTCTTCCAAAATAATAAAATCATACTAGCAAAAAACTCATTTTTGTTTCCGAGTCCGACGTGCAGTAATGTGTTCATGAGTGTCAAATAATCAAGTCCTGGTCTACAGAGCCAATTCCCATGGGAGAAATACGCACGCTCCTAATGACACTTCAAAACCTGCCAATGTCATCCACACCGATGGGGTAAGGTCCATTCATTTTACCTTGTTTCACGTAGGTGCACATCGGAAAGTGGAAACTTGACCTCGACTCCGATTGTCAGCCCATAGGGGAACAGTTTCATTAGGCCTACTGTACTCCATCGCAAGTGTTGAAGTCACAGAACCGCGACTGCGCCCGAAGGAGTGCCGTCCCCCAGTAAACCCCTAGTCAAACATTCTTTCAAGATTAACGAAGTTAGCAGAGCGGACAAAAGTCTGGGTTAGTCATGAATTTAATCTATTGTTCATAGAAAATTTCAGCTTCCCTAGCCGCACCCACCAAGTTCAGCTGTGAGATAAGGACTGAATTGACAGCCATAGGCCACCAGCTGTCCAACCCTTCTTCCAGTACTGTATCCCAGTGGGGTATTTCGGTCAACAGTATTGACGAATTCATGCATCTAAACGAGCGACTCAAGAGTGATTCATTCTATGAACAAGTGGTAAATTAAAGTATAATCGGGTTATCATGTTTTAAGGCAAAGTTTTTACGACACGCTTCCGGAATCAACTTTAGGGATGGCACCAGGGACGTGTTGGGCCAGCTGATGACAACGTCAGTCATGGCTCAACTCAACATGAAGGGGCCTCATGGAAAAACTGCCCTGTCAGGAACAAAAGTGTGCTCCCTTGTGCTAGGTAAGAACGGGTTTTTGAAACAATCATTCAACAGATGTGACTTGTCGACAATACTACCCTGGGGCAACCACATCAATGATACGAGAGAAAATGCGGTGGTTTGGTCGAACGCACGACTTGTTGACTCAATTCCCGTCCAGCGAATAAAGACGCAGAACGACAGCGATTGATGGTTTTTTGTACTTGTATTGATTGCCCTGTATGAAGTACAGGAGAAGGGAGGCTGATCTAGCTAATCACCAGAGCTGATGAGCTGGAGCGCGCCTTGCTGTTTTGACGTAGTGTGACGAAGGTCCTTCTTCTTTTTCACGTGTTCTTGTTTTCACACCGGTGGACTTAAACAAAGCGCGCCTAAGCTCTAAGCTCGCAATTGTATTTTATTGAATTTGGTGTCTGCGAAGCCGCTACAGTGGTACTTACAGAGAATTAGATCCACTCTGTCGGAGAGAACAACGAAGCTGTATCGGGATGTGGACGTACAGTGCAGTGGAGATGAAGTGAGTAGCAGCCTTTGTGATTAGATCTCAAAATAACTATGCTATTCGACTATACTCCTTACCATACTGTTACGAGTATCATTCTGTGTAACGTGTGCTTACTGTTTCCTTTCCATACGCTAGAAAATCAGGACGTAAGTGAACAATCGTCAACCGACTAACCATTCCACGGGAGAGAAAATTCAAACACTGGGTAGACTTTTGTACATTGTCATTATGTTTTACAAGATTTTCAATAACGAAATCATAACATTCTAAATTCAAATGTATTTTATTGAGTCTTCTAGTCGGGTTTAATGAGACTTATCGGAACTGGGGTCGTTTCGGGACCCGTCAAGGGCCTTTTTAGGGATTATGGTGGTGACGGAGAAAAATTAACGTTTATGTTGACCTGCTAAATGCTGGCATCCAGCTCCGTTAGTTTTCCATGGTTACTACATGGCATTAGATGAGAAAAAGTACCCAAAGACCCAATAAATCGAGTAACTTTAGTTGCAATCATCAAACATAGGCCACTGCCTTTCGGATGACTGCAAAGAAAGCCCCGTAACAGGCCGCATTTTGTCTCACGGCGTTCTTCTAGGTGTCGTTTAGGGGCTCTATTGGGTTCGTTCTGGTGCTCATTTAGGGCCTTTTGGGGGCCTATTGTGTTGACTGGGCGCACAGAATATCACGGAGTCAGAATGCGGATTTGAAACACAACGTACCGCAGTACTTCATATATTGCGCACAAGTATGTACAATATCGGTGCAAGTCAACACAACAGAAACGGTAAAAGTCATATGTATACTCAATGATGAATACCACAGCATGATACGTTGAGCGATCTAGCGTGGTCAAATTCGATTGTACTCTTCGACTACGCATTCATTTGCATACAGCGTTGACTCACGCCCTTGCCTACTTGTTTGCGTTTACACTTTCTTGCCTGCTCTTGAGCTTGCCGTACGTTGCTACTGAATGCACATTCATCCGCACCAGTGGGCCTCCCTTCTGATTACCGACTCCGAGATATAAAATCACTGTTTAGTGAATTAATGCATAATCAACCCCATTTGGTAGAAAGCAGATATTCCTTCCTTCTGAAAATCTGTTAGCTTCTTTTGCGTGGCACTGGGGAGACAAAGTTCGGTGTAAATTACATAGAACTTAAAAGTGCCATCAAAGTGAACGGTTAATTTGTTTCCCTTCACCGCCGGCCACCTGTACACTGTGCCTCCTGTGAACTTGACCCTTATTGACATTCCGCAACCTGGAGGTGTCTGAGTTTGAATGTGTAAATTCATGACCGAAAATTGCCGTGGATAAACATAACCAGTTTGCACTTAGCTCTAAGCAGGGCTTTTCGTTGTTTATCTGTTTGTAGTAAAAATAATTGGTTTCCTGCAATTGAAAAACATTTGTGACTGCTCTGCTTGCGAACGGTTGAACCTTTGGCTCCTGTGTCGCTCCCAAACGTAAACGTGAACGACACTGTTTCAATACACAACGTCCTTCACCAATTCCACCTACTTTTACTGACTTTTGGCACTTGCCGGAAAGTTTGGCTTGTTGCCCATCCCATAGGCCATCCTCGGGATCTAGTTAGTACCTGGTATCCGGATTACCTTTTTCGGTTTTGTTTAGCTTCTATATTCAGTGTCAGTTCGAAGTCACGTTTGACCCTCGTTGGAATTCCACGGATGATTTTCCCTCCTCCTTGAACAGTAGCCAGGCTCTTTCGCTACCAGTGGCCCTCAATACCCGCGAGCCTTTGTCCCTCTTTTTTGCCTGCTCGTCGAACCGTTGGTGTCCACCAAGTTCGCCTGCCTTTGTTTCTGCAAGCCTGAAGTGAGGTAATAATAATAGTCACAATAATAATAATAGCAACAATAATGATAATGGTATATTTCTCGACCATGGTCGGGACACACGCGCAAGCTCGAGATCATGGTGTACAACGTTACCCAAAAGCATGAACTATACACGAATTTCAAGAATAGGATTCAAAAATGTCAGAAACAAAACAACATGGCTGGAAGTAGGTTGAATGGATCAAACTGATAATGGTTTACGCGGCAAATCCGAGTTGGTTCTGAGTCCAAGTTGGGCAACGGTGCCCATCGGGGAGGCCGAAGATACCGTGAATGTATAGTGATAAGGATGCATTATAAACGAAAATGATGCAATCCATAGATAACTGAGGCTTTTTGTGGATTCGTAAACGGAATAAGTTATGTATAGGGAGAAATGGAAAAAAAAGTATGGAAGTACACTCGGGGACATTGAAGTATATGAACATAACAACAATCCATGAAGACGATATGAACTCTGAATGACGGACTTCCCCGGGTCCAATAAACGGAGTAAATAATGAAACAGGGAGACATGAGACAAATTGTACAAAAGTGTGCTCGGGAACGTTGGTGAATGTGGAAAAGACAGAAATCCATAAAAATTGAGTTCAGTTTCAGGATCAAAAGCCTGTATCATTAGGAAAAAGGGAGTGCCATCTGAGACTACTGAATTAGTGAAGAATCAATTTCAAGCCGTTCGAAAGAAAAATGAAACCTTGCAACGGGTACCAGAATGGAAAACCTCCGCATGGACTCTCGCCTTATTGTTCTGTCACTCTGACAGATATAATAATAATAATAATAATAATAATAATAATAATAATAATAATAATAATAATAATAAAGGCGTGTTTCGAGTGAGCTCGAAGCATGCTGCCATGTATGATCAAACGATCCAGGAGACGACAGAACAGGAGTTTTCAAGACGGTATAAAGTATGCACACAGAAGGTTGAGGAAGGTCGTTTGCGTGGGCCGAAGCGAGAATAAAGCCAGGCGCATTTGAAGGTCGATTTCAAATGGTCAACTCGGCTTATGGCTGGTAAAATTGGTTGGCAAGGTGGAGTATTTACATAAATAATGTGGGGTATGAACACATTCACTGGTGATTCGAGCGGAATCAGAGGATTTCCGCTAAGCTTTCCTCGAAGGAATAGTTTATCAAAGGAGGTTCGAAGGGCCATTGCACGCTGTAGTGTATAGAAAGTGTATAGATAGGAAACTGGGAGATGTACGAGAATGGATCTTGAGAGATAAATAGCCACGATTCAATCGGCCATATGGTAGTAAAACCTTGATGGCAGGGTGCCAACGGAAGCAATCACAAGAAAAGTGCACAACAGATCGGAATGAAAGCGGGTATGATTTCAAGTGCGGTGATGGAAGAAATAGCGAGAGGAGAGCAGGTAAGCATTGAGCAGATTATTTACATTAATGCAGGTACGTTATGACATAACAAAAACGAGATGGAATATTGGTTACGAACAGACGTGAAGTGTGATTGCGTGGGCGGATAGCGTGCAGAAGTTGTAATGCCCTGGAGGGTAGACAACAGTCCGGGTGACCGTTATGAATGATTGAGAATACGACAGTAGTGAAAGGAACTGCGGAACCAGTGGTTTTGAAATGACAACAGGGTCGGAACATAGTATTTGGAATCAAATAAAAACCGTCTGTGGATATGGAAGTTGAAATTTGGGGTTCGATACCAGTGGGCTCAGTTGCGTAGAGAACGAGCAAACATTCCGTGGGGGGTGAGGGACGACCAAAGTGATGTTGGTGGAAAGGCCAGAAGATTACAGGTGACAGGACGCGAATTGTTTGCGTTAGTCATGTTGGCTGACAAATAGCAATGTGAAAATAAAAGATCAATCAACATGGAGTGCGGAAAGGTATAGGGGTTACAAAGATGTGTAGTTGGCCGTGGAGGTGATGGAATGGATGAATGATAGGCACACATCTTTTATTGAACATTGCGATAGGTGTGCCGAGTCACAGTGACGTTTGACTGAGGCTGCATGGCATATAACTGAGAAAGTCGGGGAGTAACGACAGAGAGTACGGATGCTGGTTACTTACGAAATGGTATGTGTACCATACAGGTTGAAATGAGTCAAGCAAATTGAACAAGTAACACTTCTTGTGGGAGAGGCGGAATGAGAAAGTGATGAAAGAAAGTCCGATGGAGGACAGGTGAGCATTCAGTAGCTTGTATTGTATAGCGGGTGGATAATTATTTATTTGCAAGAGGGTGGTAAATGGGTGAAGAACGAGTCTTGGATGCGTTTAAAAGTGGTTGCATGGACGAATAGCAAGAAATGGTGATGTTATTGCGGGTGGACGGCAAGTGTACAACTTGTTGACCATTTTTACATGTACCTTGAGGTATGACACCGACAGAGCTGCACGATAAACATATTTCGGACTTACAAATGTGAACGGGTCAAGAGGCCTATCGAGACCCGCATAAAGAGATCCACTAGCACTGTTTAAACGAGCATTTGGATTGATAAGAGGGCAAGTAATAGCTAATCACAGATTTGACTTCTGAAGAACCACGAAATATATTCCTGTGGAGATCAACGTTTCTTAATTTTCGTGGTCAAATTAACAGTGATAGCAAAGGAGCCAGCGAATGAATAGTAGCCTCCAGTTCTGACATGGTAGATGGACAGGTTTACTGAAGGAAAGGGGAAGAGCAACCATACGTCAGAAGCAGAGAATGTAGGCTGCAAGGTGCTTGCCAAAATCGAAGGTTATTATATGAGTGATCAAGGTGTACCAAAGAAAGGAGAGGGTTGGTGTGTGAAGATGAAGGCTACACGCTATCTGGCGAATAACTAGGGCGATAAATTTGCCGAGCTTGAGTGGGCAAACTGCAATCCTGGTGTGCAAAGCGGGCTCGATGGAAGAATAGTGGTTGGAGATGACAGAGCGGAGGATGTGTTTGCGGCAGCAATACAAGCATGACGATGAAACTGTCCTGCAGCTCCGAAATTTTCCCCTAGATCTTCTGCCACATTTCCTCTACTATAACTTCCTCACCCTCCATCCTCCAGTCTAGTCCTGCAACCCCAGTTCTGAGTTCCTCTATGTTTATCCTTCCAAAATTTCTGCGGAATTTCCCCATTGGGTTTCGAGCTCCTGAGACAAAGGGAAAGGCTGACGGTCACACGATCACATTTACCCAAGTGCGCCGGCAAACCTAACCCGTATATGTCATTTTCGTGCCTTCTGATCACTTGGTCAAGGTGCGGAGACTGCTATCGAGACCCGTACCTTGTTCCCTCTAATTTGCCGAAACAGAGCCCTGCTGTGCATTCACTCATCGAAGTCTTCCTCTGCTCTACCAGAGATACAGCTACCTCCTGTCCAATCCACTTCAGGCGGGTTAAGGTCTCCTACCAGTAAAAGTCAGCTTGATGATGCCTGGAGCTGCTGCTGTAACACGATTTTGAGCAATAAGTAGCCAAATTCGAAAACAAACCCGAAACTAAAACGTGACTGATTGGTAAATCTGCGATACAGGATTAATAAATGAACAATAACATAAAGCATATGTGAACCTCAACCATGCCATCACGCAGACATATCAGGGCAACACGAAGTTGTAGTTTCCTCGGGGGATTTCCCACAACCAATCGGTACACCGCCGGCCAAAATCCTCCCGAATCCTAGCAGAGTCGAAGGTGTGGAATCGGGGTACTGATTCTCCCTACTTACTTAGACCCTGTAGTCAGTGCACGTAACTAGCACTTCTGACGTCAGCATTCTACTCACGATGGCACTTAATCCGGTGGCCAGGCCGACGTGATGCTACTCCACGTCTTCCACGAAAGCAGCTGCTTGAAGGCGGCCCGAAGGGAGACGCTTGGATTCTGAGACCCATTTGCCACCTTCAAGAGAGCCTTCGTGAGTGGATGCTTGTGTGTGTGCATGCGTGTGTACTTGTGAGCGTCGTGGGTGAAGTTGCACGTGGGTATAGTAGTAAGAAACTACTACTACCACAAACGGGAAAGTCCTCCATAAAGCCAGTGACAGACGATGAACTGCGAACACCCTGACATGTTTGGTTGGAGGCTATGGAGCAAGAGCCTGTATCTTGCACGTGTGTGTGATTGAGTGTGAGTGTGTCTGGGTGTGTGCGAAAGTCCGAAATGCTACCACATACGGGAAAGGTTTTTGCCAAAACCGGAGGCAAACGAGGAAGGGTGAACAGTATGGCATGTTTGGTCTGGGGTTATGGAGCACGTATCGAAAGTAAAAATCACGGTTCGTAGAATTGTTCCTTAGTTTGCACACAATGATTGAGCATTCTGGGGTCCTAAATGGTCTACCGGAATTTTGTGGCACCGTCTGGTCCTTCTTCGCTTTCGAGGAGGCTGGTATCACGTACTTCGTGGGTCAGCATTTCTTCGGCGGTCTTCACCTTGACAGTTCTTATCAGCTCATCAGGGCTGTTGATAGTATCTATGACAAAGCCCAAAGGCCAGGTGCCCAATGAGCGCGTTCATCGGAGGTCGTCGCTACGCCGCCAACACTGAATGGTCTTGCTTTGGTTAGCCGCTTCTGCCTAGTGTGGAGAGCCGGTAGGAATTGTCGCAGCCATCGCCTCCAAAACACTTTGGCAAGACAACTTCCCTGCTTCCATTCATGTAGATAGAGCCGCGGAGGTTCGTTGGACCCTGGAAATCCACTTTGGACCTTAACGTCAATGGATCGTTCGGGGTGAGCTCCAGATGGGTGGGGTAGCCGGTGGACATTGGAACCAGGAAGCGGGTGTTCAAGGTTCTTTCGGCCTCGGTCATCAGGGTGCCTAAGCTTTCATCGTCGGGCGGCTGTCGTTCAAATATCGACAGCAGTATTCGTCTGGTGGACCTGATCAGGCGTTCTCACACACTCCCGAGGGGACCGGCCCACGGGGGTTGAATCGCCATCGTATACCGTAAGCCACGGTTTGGTTCTGCAACTCGTCTCTGTTCATGTTTTGGTGCCAAACCAGCAGTTCCCGTTGGGAGCCCACAAAACATAATCCATTGTCGGAGTAATTACCTGCAGGTGTGCCTCTTCGGTTGATAAAGCTTTGCAAGACCCAAAGGAAAGAGTAGGATGCCATCGAATGCGTAACTTCCAAGTGTACCGCACGTGACTTCATGCACGACATGGGGCACCCGCATCTTTTTGCCAGCCTTTTTCCACGCTTGACCCAGAAGGCCCGAAATAGTCCAGTCCGGTATCACTAAACGGCCACCAACCCGGGATCTCTGTCCATTCTGACAGCAGAGCCATATGATGTTCTCCTGCGACAGCAGTGCGTCTCCTACAGTGTGCACAACATGGAATTAGGCGTTTCACAGCCGCCTTTCCTCTCAGTAACCAAAAACACACTCGAATGAATCGTGTCAAGTGGCTTTCGCTGGGGTGTCCCTCAACTACAAGTATGCGAAGAATCATTAATTCTATCACTTGTTGTCGAGCCAGTAGCAGTGTGGGGTACTTCATGTCAAAACTCGGGTGGGAGTTGGTCAGTCTACCACCTATCCGTAGTACTCCATTACTGAGTTTGGGATTTAGATGTTTCAAGTTGTTCTATGGAAGTGATGTTGCTTTGTCCATTGGTTCCGCTTCTCCTGCACTTTGGAGTTCTCGGGGTAAAACCTCTCGTTACGTCATCTTGAGTAGGTCACACTCTGTGGCCCGTAGTTCACCAGGGTTTATCGGACCCACTTGTACGCGGGTGGATGGATGGACCCATTTCATGACCAGCAAATGTCTCTCAAAGCTGGCCGACCTCACTAGTGATCGAAGCTTCCTCTCACAGGTGGGAAACCTGACCAACCGTGGGAAAATGGATGTCGATCCGGCGACTGCCACCGTCATCACCGCGCTTTTTATCTCCACTTCCAATTCCGGGGGGGCTTTAGCTAGTAAACGAGGCACTCCCATTGAGGCATGTGTGGGGATTTCCGCATCCCTTCCACGTGTCCAGTTGCCGGAAGTTGGTCGCACCTCAGGAGCACAGATTTGCTGGGTTATCGCCAAACTTGATATGTTTCCACCGGTTCTTGGTAGTCTTGTCGTGGATGACCGTGAGTCGCTTAGCAACGAAAGTGTTAAAACGACTACTGACCTTGTTAATATAATGCAGCTGTGTTGTCGAGTCCGCCCGAAACCTAGCTGACCACCGATAGAAGCCGAGACATCTCTTTATCGTCTGTACCCCCCTTACTGCTAACATGACTGCACTGAGCTCGAGGCTCTGGATCAGAACCGATTTCAGTGAGGAGACGCGATCTTATGTTAACAGAATCCTAGCAGCGTGTTGTTCATCTCCCTTGCGCCATCGTTCATACGTCATGGCTCCGTACCCCACTTCCCACGCGTCAGAAAAGGCGTGTAGCTCCCCCGCCTGTGTCAAATGGCCAAAAGGCAAGCACCGCGGAATCCGTATGTCTCCTAGTTCCTTCAAGGTGTCCAAAAGTTTTCCCCATTTCAGCCGGTCTTCTCTCTCCAGGGGCTGGTCCCAATCGACTTTCTTACGACAGAGCCACAGCAGCACGATCTTCCCGGGTAACAGAGAGAGAGACAAAACCAAGTGGATCGAACAAACTGAAGACAGCAAATAGTATAACACGACGGGTTACCGGCAGCTCGGGAACTTTTAGCTGGAAAACAAGGTCCTCCATTTCCGCGATTCATTGTATTCCCAGAGTGCGTTCGGTAGGGAGTGAAGAGCCGTCCAGATCTTGAACTCTTTCGACCCTCTCGTGGTAAGGAATGACTTCCAGCTCTTCCGAAGCTTCCGACATCCACTTCGTGAGGTGGAGGCCGCCCTCTTCTAGCAATCTTGTTAGGCCCCTGAACTACGCTGGGGTCGAGTCTACGTCACTGAATGACCCAAGATAGTTGTCGACGTAGAAGTTTCTGCTGACGCTATCTACTACCGACCGGTGGACCAGAGCTCATTACTTGTTCGCTGTTTCTCGTAGGACGTAGTTCCCACAAAATGGCAGGGATATCGCTCCCTGGGGGCGGGAGGTCTTTCCGTAATTTATCACCGATTTGTTCAGGCCCTTCGCGGCCGGCCATAAGAATCGCAGCTCTTCTCGTTCTTCCACCGGTATTTTTCCCTGGAGAAACATTTATCTGGTGCCTGCAGACTGAACCCCCCCCCCTACCTACCCTAAAATGGCACAAGACTTTAATCAACGTTGTGGCCCAACAGGGCTTCTGTAGCAGACGGTTATTTAGCGACTTGCCCTGGAACTCGGCTGCCCCGTCGAAGACAACCCGTGGCTTCTCGGGCTTCTTGGGTTGAAGCACAGGGTGAAGGGGCAGGCACCACATCTACTTCCGGTAGTTGCGGGCAGCTTTTTGAAGCAGCCAAGAGCTTCGTTCCGCATCTTCACCTCTGCGTACCGTTTCCAGAGACCCTGATCCCGGCCGAAGAGTTCTTTCAAGCGCAGTAGTCTTTGAAGGGTTTAAATCCTGCTGTCAACCAAAGGGTCGACTTATGTCCGCCACGAGAGGGGAACCTCGAACTGGTTTTCATGGCCTCTGATGCCCTGTCCCACAGTCTGCAATGCGAGGTGGTCCTCTGGAGACAATGTTAGTCTTTTGTCTGTGATATCAAGGAACTCCTTATATAATAGGCCCTGTGATTAGTGCTCTTCGAGGTCCGCTTCCGCTGACGTGTAATTTAAGGAGCCACGTGCCTAGGCTGGACCGTACAGTTATCATCTTGGTGTCGTGCATACGGCATAATGTACCTGGCGGTCGCCTACTCTCTGGTCCGGCACCTAATGTGCTTCTGCCACGTCGCAGCCAACGAGAAGTTCTGCTTCGTCGCAATTGGTGTATGTGAGCGAGTGATATCAGGGAAATGCGAACTTGTAGCTTCTTTGGATGATTTTCCACAACCGGTCTGTACAGTTTTAGTGTATCCATCAATATTTTATCCTCTACTAATGTTGAGTTCGGGCTCCTGTGTACCCGTGCCACAGCTGTCCTTCTGGTACTCAACCGTTCGGTGATATAGCTTATTTCAGTGCTTGCTGTGTACACACTGACTTCTGATTCCATGTCCGCTGGCCCTCCTCTGACTAGAAAGGCCACTCCAACACCGGCTATGTCGTTTGTCCTGACTCGCCGATAAACAAGATAGTGGTCTGACACTCCCTGTGGGATATGGTCGTTTTAGGATAGCCAGGTCTTCAGGACTGTATCTATTTCAGCATTGAAGTGAGCGGCTCCAGAAGTCAGTTCCGCCCACTTGTTTTTAATTCTGCAGGCATTGGTGTATGGCACTACCTTGATCCTTTCGGTCGACATAGCATTTTCTCTTTTATTTTATGTCTCGCCTCTGGCGGAGTACCCGAGTGGCTGACAAGTTTTGTCCTCCAATGTACCGGATATCTCAGTTGGCTGGTCAGACTCTACGACCGCTCGTTCCATCACGTCGGAATCCTGCGTACTCCTCGTGGGTGTTATAGCAACAACTTTTTTCGTCTATCAAGAAGTTTTATGGTGGGCCGCCTAGGATCACCTTCATCCTCCGTCGAGATCTCCCACAACTGGTCCTCTAGTACGTCTTCAATTAAAACTACGGCCTGACAGCACTAGTTTGGCAAACTACACTGGACATACTCCTCATCTTGTACTGTCGAGGTTTTGTCCAGCGAACCTCTATGTTTGAGTGACGCCTGTACTTGCGTTTCTCCTAGGTTGGAATTTCCTCTTGTCCTTAGTTCCTTTTTTAGGGCACCCGGTGTAACGAACTTTTGAGCAATGCGTAGCCAAATTCGCAACGGATCCCGAAATCAAAAGACGATTATCCGTGATATTCTACGATACTAGATTATTACTTGAACAATGACATAAAAAATATACAAACTTCAATAATACGATCACAAGGACTCAACAACGAGAAACCGAATAGCAGCGTGTGAGCAAACAGCACGTGCGTCACGCAGGTCCTGAACAAGGATGTGTCAAAGTAGCGCTCTGGGCGCGAACAAACAACAATTGGTCCAGAAAAACAACCAGTTCGTAAAAACAAGTCAATAGTGTATGGAAATGAGTGATGTTGGGAAAAACACTGAATCGCGAGGGAAAAAGGGGGATTTTCCACGACCGGCTGTTACACCGCCCACCAAAATCCTCCTGGATCCTCAGCAGAGTCAAAGGTTCGGTATAAAGGTACTTATTCTTCCTACCTGCCTAGGCCCTGCTGTCAGTGCGCGCGTCTAATGCTCGTCGTCTACGTTATACTACTGGTTGCACCTAACCCATTGGCTACATAGACGTGAGGCTAGTCTACATCTTCCACAAGACCAAATGACCGATGGCGGGCGTGAAGGGTCACATAAATGTTGTCCTCGTAAAGGGCCGTCCTGTCCTGGACGTATGTGCTTGAGTGTGTGTGAGAGTCCGTGTGTGTGTGTGTGCCGGGGTGTACCATGAAATCACAGGTATGACTACACATCAAAGGAGGACTTTCTGCAATGTCAAAAAAGGACCGTGTGGCAAGAAAAGGAGTAGAATGTAGCATGTATGTGTGACCTAAGCTCCGCTGCTTCCACATATGCAAGGGGCATTCGGTAACGTCAACAAAAAGCAAAACGATGAACACTGTCACATGTTTGGTGAGTTTACGGGATGTAGAGTGCGTCGTGCATGTGTGTATGTATCGGGATATACAATGGGATCGAATTCATCACCACATATCTGAAAGAACCTTCTGTAATGTCAACGAAAGACCGCGAGCACCTTAACGTGTTTGCCAGAGACCGTGTGGTATATATGGTGTTTCTTTATCTGCCTCGATGACCGGTGTGAAAAGGTTTACTAGGCCTCGGGGTTATCAGCTCCTCCGTCTTCGCTCTCGAGTAGGTCAACACTGCGTATTTCACGAATGAACACTCCGTTAGCTATCTTCACCTTCACCGTTCTTATCATTCCGTCAGTGCTTTTGATGGTTTCCGTAACTACTCCCAAAGACAAAGTGCTGAAATGTGCGCGTTCGTCGGCGATCATAACCACGTCCCCAACTTTGAATGGTCTTGTTTTGGCCAGCCACTTCTGTCGAGTCTGCAAAGCCGGAAGGTACTCCCGCAGCCATCGCCTCCGGAAGACCTTGGCCAGATAGTTCGCTTGCTTCCACCCGTGGAGGTAGCTCCCACGAAGGTTTACCGGCCCTTGGAAACCCTCGTTCGACCTTAGCGTCAATAAGTCGTTTGGGGTGAGCGTCAGGTGGGTGGGGTCGCCGTTCAATACTGGAACCAGGGGGCGGTTGTTCAGGATTCGCTCCACCTCAGTCATGACAGTGTTCAGCGTCTCGTCGTCGGGCGGCTGCTGCTCCATGATTGACAGCAATATCCGTCTGGCGGACCGGATCATGCGTTCCCATATGCCACCTCGGTGGCTGGCCTGTGGGGGGTTGAAATGCCATCGTATGCCGTAGGCCACGGTTCGATCCTGCAGTTCGTCCCTGTTTATGTTCTTGTGCCAACGCTGCAATTCACGGTGAGCGCCCACAAAATTCGATCCATTATCTGAGTATATATCGGCCGGTACGCCTCTTCGGTTGATCAATCTTTGCAAGGCCTGTAGAAGCGAATCGGTCGTCATCGAATGTGCGACTTCTAGGTGTACTGCACGTGACTTCATGCACGTCATGATACATCCGTATCGCTTTTCTCATCTTTCCCCGCACTTGATCCACAAGGGCCCGAAATAGTCCAACCCGGTGTCACTGAACGGCCACCAGCCCGTAGCCACCCTGCATTCTGGTAGTGGGGCCATGAGTTGTTTGCCTGCCGTGGCATTGCGTCTCCTGCATTGCACACACCATCGGATTACGCGTTTTACGGTCTCTCGTCCTCTCAACAACCAAAGACGCTTTCGGATGACGCTCGTCACGTGACTTTCCCCGGCATGTCCCTCCATGGCGTGGACGTGTTGGATCATTAGCTCTACTACAGGTTGTCTCGCAGGCAGCAGTATAGGATACTTTGTGTCGAAGTTCAGGTGGGAGTTGGTCAGCCTACCATCCACCCGCAGCAGTCCGTCGATGAGTTTGGGGTTTAAACGCTTCAGCTCGCCTCTTGGAGATGGCATGTCTTTATTGGTCGGCCCCACTTCTTCCGCCCTCTTAAGTTCTCGGGCGAAAGCCTCGCGTTGTATCATTCTGAAAATATCGTGCTCTGCCGCTTGTAGCTCATCGGGACCTATCGGGCCGACCCGTATCCGACCTGAGGGCCGTAGCCCTTTCATGACTAGTAAATTTCTCTTGAACCTGGTTAACCAAACTAGCGAACGAAGCGTCCTCATCCAGGAAGAAAACCTGACCAGTCGCGATAGAATGGACGACGCTTCGACGACGTTGGTTGCTATCACTACGCCTTTGATCTCCAGTTCCACTTCCGTGGGGGTTTTTAATTCGAACACGGGCCAGTCCTGTTTGGGCAATTGCAGGAAGTTTGGCCTTCTCGTCCACGTGTGTAGTTGCCTGAAGTTGTTCGCACCTCGGGAGCACAGGTCGGCCGGATTATCGCCAGACCTGACATGACTCCACTGGTGCGTGGCTGATTCATCGTGGATAATCGTGAGCCGGTTAGCAACGAAAGTACTAAACCGGCTCCTGACGTTGTTGATGTAGTAAAGTACTATCGTTGAATCCGTCCAGAAGCTCACCGACCAAATGTAGAGATCGAAACGTCTCTTCACAGCTCGCACCACCCTGACTGCCAACACGGCTGCGCTGAGTTCAAGGCGTGGGATTGAGACCGACTTCAGTGGAGCAACGCGGGCTTTGGCGAACAGGATTCTCGTGGTGTATTGTCCATCTCCTGCGCACCATCGTCCGTACACCACAGCTCCATAACCGACTTCGGATGCATCGGAAAAGGCATGTAGTTCTCCAGTCCGTGTCGTATGGCCAGGATTCAAACATCGTGAGATTCTTATGTCCCCTAATTTCTTCAGGGTGTTCAAAAGTTCTTCCCAGTCCAGCCGGTCCCCTCGGTCCAGTGACTGGTCCCAATCAACTTTCTTACGGCAAAGCCGCTGCAGCAAGATCTTTCCAGGTAGCAGCCGTGGTGAGACGAAACCGAGCGGGTCGAACAAACTTGAGACGGCAGATAGTATGCCACGACGGGTTATTGGCAGCTCGGGAACGTTTAGTTCGAAAACAAAATCGTCCGTTTCCGCGTCCCATTGTATCCCTAAGGTGCGCTCGATAGGAAGTGGAGAGCCGTCCAAATCTCTTACCCTTTCGGCCTTTTCGTGATACGGGATGACCTTCAGCACTTCTGAAGCGTTCGACATCCATTTAGTTAGATGGAAGCCGCCCTCTTCCAGCAATCTCGTCAGACCCCTGAACTGCTCTAGAGCTGATTCCACATCATCGAATGACCCAAGGTAGTCGTCGACGTAGAAGTTCCTGCTGACGCTTTCTACCACCGTCCGATGTACTAGATCGCCATGTTTGTTCGCTGATTCTCGGAGGGCGTAGTTGGCACAAAATGATGACGATATGGCTCCGAAGGGGTGGACGGTCATCCTATAATTCACCACTGCGTTGTCCCGGTCGCTCCCTTCCCACCACAGGAAACGCAAAGCATCTCGTTCTCCTACCGGAATCTTCACCTGATGGAACATTTCCCTAATGTCAGCAGACAAAGCCACTTTACCCACTCTGAAACGGCACAAAACATCGATCAGTGGAGTGGTCCAGTCAGGCCCCTGTAGTAGGCGATCGTTTAACGACTTGCCCTGGAACTTGGCAGCACAGTCGAAAACCACCCGCAGTTTATTGGGTTTCTTGGGGTTGATAACCGGATGGTGAGGCAGATACCAGATACCCCTTTTGCTGTCGGTGTTAACAGGCACCTTTTCAACGTAACCGAGGGTCTCGTTTCGCTTCATCAAATCCGCATATCGTTCCCACAGATTCTGGTCTCGAATGAAGCGTTCTTTTAGTCGTAGTAATCGTTGGAGAACATAATTTCTGTTGTCAGTCCACGGGTCGTCCGGTGTGCGCCATGGGAGGGGAACCTCGAACTGTTTTTTGAGGCCTCTAGTGCCTTGCCGCACCGTTTGTAGAGCGAAGTGATCCTCTTGAGACAACGTTGGTCTTTCGTCTCCAATGTCATGAAACTCCTTTTCATACAGCGGTTGCAGATGATACTCTATGCGGTCCGTTTCGGCGGATAAGTAATTCACGGAACCGCGTACCTCTACTGGACCGTATAACATCCATCCCAGGGCCGTGCGTACGGCATAAGGTGCCTGGCGGTCGCCCACTCTCTGGTCAAGCACCCAATGCGCCTCTGGCACGTCGCAGCCGATGAGGAAATCCACTTCATCATCTTCCCAGTCTACAACGGTTACATCCTGCAGGTGGGGCCACCGAGTCAAGATTGCGTTCACCGACCTTGGTGCTCGCATGGGGAGATCCGCTAACGTGAATGCCTCCGTTGGTTCAATTTCCTCGTTAGTGTCTAGAGAGATAAGTTGCAGCCTTAATCTACCGGCAGTCATTACCTGTGTTCTGCCCACCGTGCTCACCGCTAACGACGTCGCACCTTTAGCCAGTTGGTGTTTGTCGGCAAACCGCTCTTCCACTAAAGTGGTGTCGGATCCACTATCAACGAAAGCCAACGCCTTGACTATCCCAGTCGGAGTCACTACTCCCACGGCCACTACGCCTAAACGTACCGGTTTACTGACAGATTGTGAAGTTGAACAAATCACGCTGGGCTTGGCACTCGCCTCGGATATGGTTACTCTCGCCTGATGCAGCAGCCGATGGTGTCTGCCCGTGCAGCCCTCGTAACCACATCGATTCCTTGTTCTACAGGCTGCTGCCCTGTGCGTGGTGTTGAGACAGATAAAACATACTTCTGCCATCCTCGCCATTCCCCACCGTTCGTCTATTGTGGCGTTGCCGAACTTGGGGCATTCTGGTAGGCCATGGCTAGTACCACAGGATCTGCAATTTGGTTTCGCCGTAGCATCTCGTGAAATGACGTGTGTATTGGTCCAAGGCTGGTACTTTGGATGTTCCCGTACAGGGGTTTGGAGTTGGCTAGTACTGGGCTTGTTTGCTCGGTTGCTGTCCCGGATGAGTCGGACGAATCTGCTGTCAGCTATCTTCGTTTGCCTGTCTAAGTATTCAGTCAGGTCTTCGGAGTTGGCTTCTCTGTCGCTTCGGCTTATCCGTTCTGCTTCTTCCGCCCACCGACCCTGTATTTCGGGAGAGAGGTGACGGACTATGCCTTCCAAAGTGTGCATGGCGTCTAGGTCAGCCCTGTAACCTAAATGGTCGAGGGCTATTGAGCAGTTCTGCATCTTAATCACCAGGTCGGCCATGGTGTAGACGTCGCCCTTGGTTCTCTTTGCCTCTGCCATCACGCCCTCTATTAGGTTACGGGCTACTTTGAAAGGTTGGCCAAACAAGTCCCTTAGGATCTTCCTTGCCCTTGTGTAGCCTTGTTCTGGGTCGAGCATGGTGCACCCGTCGATAGCTTCTCTTGCTCGGCCTCGACAGTAGTGAGTAAGGTAAAGAAGCCTTTGCCCAGGGTCGGTTACCTTATTTTCAACGAACGTCTCGAACTGTTTGACAAACTTGCAGTATTGCTCAGCTCGCCCGTCGAAAACCGTTAACTCCACTCTAGGCAGATCGATCGATGGTGGTTTGTAGCCGGCGACGGGCGTGGGTTTCCCTACCTTATTGCACCCTAATCTATCGGAAGTGTCGAAGTCACTGGTCTCATGCTCTCGCTGTTTCTGTGTACACTTCTTCTCTGCTTCCTGCGCCTGTAGTCTAGCCGAAAGTAACCGTTGCTCTAGTTCTAGTATTCTCAGCTTATATAAATCGACATCCTTACGACCAATATTGTTCTCAATAACACATGAACTAGCACTGACAGGACTAGGTGATCTAGCATTAACTAAAGAATCATATGTACCCAAAACCTCCCCGGAGACTTGCCGTATTACTTCCTGTCCGGATTCGACTGCTTTTGATCCTTTTCTTGGCATTTTGCGTGTTTTTCCTCGTTCCAAATTGATCCATTGAGTGTTGTCTTTACGAACTGGTTGTTTTTCTGGACCAATTGTTGTTTGTTCGCGCCCAGAGCGCTACTTTGACACATCCTTGTTCAGGACCTGCGTGACGCACGTGCTGTTTGCTCACACGCTGCTATTCGGTTTCTCGTTGTTGAGTCCTTGTGATCGTATTATTGAAGTTTGTATATTTTTTATGTCATTGTTCAAGTAATAATCTAGTATCGTAGAATATCACGGATAATCGTCTTTTGATTTCGGGATCCGTTGCGAATTTGGCTACGCATTGCTCAAACGTTCGTTACAGTACTCAATAGAGCAATATGAAACGAGAAAAATACGCAAAATGCCAAGAAAAGGATCGAAAACATTGGACTCTGGACAGGAAGTAACACGGCAAGTCACTGGGGAGGTTTTGGTTACCTTTCATTATTTAGTTAATGCTAGATCGCCTAGTCCTGTCATTGCTAGTCCATGTGTTAATGAGGGCAATATGGATTGTAAGGATGTTGATCTATATAGACATCTAAATGAGTGATGTTAGGAAAAACACTGAATCGCGAGTGAAAAAGGGGGATTTTCCACGACCGGCTGTTACACCCGGCACGATACAATATCTCCCCACTGCGCGGCGGAACCCCCCTCTCTCTCTTGCTGGCAGCCGGTCAGTGGTGTTCGGGTTCACAAACACAATCATGATTGGTCCTGCTGGTCCTGTTAGTAGTCCCTGTAGTGGTTGCTTCCATACTCCGACCCTGTGAACTCTCCTTATTCCCACCATCTGACTAAATCCAGTAGGGGACAAATATTGAAAATCCTTTCAAATGTTCTGCGTGCATCGTGAATGTGAGTGTATTTGACATTGTCTTTATGAGCTCGTCCATATACCACACTCTTGCACGTTTGTTTGTTTAGGTGGGAAATTTGCATTTGGCCTTGAATCGTTTTTCACCGTCGTTCTTGGGCGGCATACTCGAAGTTCGTGTATATTTGTGCCTCTTGCAATTTCCAATTTAGTACCGTGGAAACTACGAACTCATCTTTTTCTGGTTTTGGGATTCGTTTGAATATACTACCTGTTGCTCGATTTGCGAGAATTGACCCACACTGCCCACAAGCCTTAGCAGATCCTGCACCCTGCTGTTATCCAAATTCCGCTTTGTTTCAGATTCTTTAATGTTCGGTTCTTCATGGTTCAGTATAAGAAAGCTGCAGCATTTTACCATACCGGGTCCCTCTCCCAGCTCTCGCCCCCCCACAGCAGTCCTTTTTTAAGTCCTCCATCTGGAGCTCCAGGTCTTATAAAACTGGTCTCACTGTGCCCTCAAATGCTTCTGCCAATTGTAGTTTATTTGTGGCCTCATTCTTCCTGGGGTCTGCTTTTGCTGCGCCGTTTGGGTTTTGTGTTGAGGACAGAGGATTTGCAACATACAGTTCACCTGTGTGCCTCTCTACCCGAGTCCCTCTCTCCTTCTCAAAGCTCATCCTTACTACATCAGCGAGGGAGGGTCTGGTGGGCACCATTTCCTCCGGAATACTGCAGAGTCATTTGGTTCTTAAACTTTCTTGTCCACTTTCAATTAGTCCGCTCATGGTATCGAATTGAAAAGCCCGCCTTGCTGCGGTCTTCCAATGAAAGCACACCCATTCATTCCGTTTGTTTTGGCAATACGACGAGTAATTCTCCTCACGGATCCCTCAGCATTATGCATGTGCCCATTGTTGGTACACGCCTCACGCGATCCCGCTTTACACTCGCTCCGAACAGGCTTTAGAAAAGCAAGGGTGAGAGATTTTCGGGGTGTAAAGGAAACAAAAAATAGTGCACTGACAGTGGCTATGCAAAAACGAGCAAAATAACAGGTTCCCCAGTGATGAGAACCACCAAAAAATTAAAGCTGATACTTATGCGGCAGTAAGTTGTTTCGACACAATTAAATGACCCTAAAGCAGTGACACCTCAATTATACCACTCAAGCGGTTTTTCAGCAAGAGATACGAGAGTTGAACAAAATTTGAAAGTACCGCGCGAAGTCTATATTAGTTTAAACACTTCCTATCTTACCCTAGTTTCTGAAGCCGATTTATAATCAGAAGCCTATTTCCATTCTTTTCAGGAAACTTGGTGGGCCAATTTCATAAAATTCCACTGCCTTCTGACACTCCTGTTTTGCGCGACATCTTATGGTCCTAGAACATTGCATTAACGCGCATATCCTCCCACAAAATTGTAAACAAAATTACCTTCAGCCGTTGGTAAAATAATTGGTCTCTCTGCTCCGAACACGGAGCCCTACCTCTTGCAGTAAAGCTCACTATCCTAGAACATCCATCTTCTGATAGTGCATATACGTTCAGCTCAGGTCTTCTGAAGAATGCTCCGATTTCATTTTTGTAGCGGGGCTTTGAATCAAATTATTATGAATGATGGAGATAGTGACTACGATGGAAGCCCGTAATACCAGCAGACAACAAGGAAAATTAGTAACGGCATGCACTAACAGAAAGATATAGGTGGGCGGGGTGAGAACCATGGACCCATCCTGAACCATAGGCAGTAATTTCCGCTGAGGAAATTCTGCCGAAGGGGCGAAAGCCATCCACCGAAAATCCTTACCACTTTATTACAAGCTGTGTGGGTTTGACCATATTTGACGTTACTTCCGTCTGCTTGTCCATACACTGCAATTTTTGGTGTTAGTTTGCTCGGTGTGAGACACTTGAACTTGACCCTGAAACGTTTCCGACCGTCTTGCTTGGACCACTGGACGTCGGACCTTATGGTTTAACTCTCAGGTTTATTTGACAGCACACTAATTGTTTCCAGTTCAGTGTCGCCGAAACCACGAACCAATGTCGTTCCGGCTTTAGGATTCCTGTGCGCTGCCTGAGCATTGCTCGAAATGCGATTCTTGAGACTCACAAACCTGCTGAATTTATTGTGCTTCTCGGTATCAAACGTCAGTAGATCCCCATTTTCTAGCTTGTATGCCGCACTTGGTATCACCATAGAGATTTAGGGGCAACTTCCAGGGATATGAAGCTTGGCTCTTCGTTGCTCTTTACCTCTGGTTTTCTCAGTCGCGAAGATTCGGAACCATACCTCCGGTTTTCATTTCCAGTATCGCCTGGACGGCCTGGTTAATTCTTACAGCGAAGGTCTTGCTGAATATAATGCTAACCGTTCCGAGAATGGAATTTCCGTCCATTCTAACCCTATTTTTCCTGTTCTTGATACTCTAAAGTGCGGCACCCATCGCCAGCACTGCCTGCCCTAACTACCTAGGCAGATCATCGCGTTAGCACCTAGAGCCATCCAGTCTTTGGTGCAAGTCGGGACGCAGCAGACAGACTTTAGTTCACACCAGACGAGTTTGGACATATGTTTGCCTTAAGTATTATTGGAGCTTCAAACAGTCCTCACCACTCTACCTGGTCCCTAGAACTACCACGGATTGGTAAACCTGCGAAGTCTCTTTAGCTCTCAGTTATCACATTTTTCCGGATAAGTATCGCAATTCACATCTTCAGGTTAATACGGCTAACATCAAAGATGCTCGTGTTTTTACATAAATACACTTGGTATGTACCTATCCCAAAATTCCTAAATCGGATGAGGATGTACCTGCGACAGGTATATTTTAGTTTCTGTGCTAGCGGATCCGTTTCCAAAGGGCTGCACCAACCCTTCAGCAATCCACTGAACAGGTTAGTGGAGGTTTAGGTTACTTTTCTGCATGCAAAGTAAACCTGATGGTGATCCGCAAATCTGATGATGCACATAAGCAGCATCTACATTCTTCGGTAAAGTGCCCGGTTGCAAAAGAAATGTTGTCAATAGGAATGAAACAGTTTTTGGTCACCAGTCGGTCAAGGTTTGGGTTACACGATCGACGAATATGGTATTTGGCCATTTGCCCACTTCACTAGCCGGCTTTCCCTGCCCCACTAGGTGTTCATCTAATGAAGTCTTTGTTAGATTTAGTTAGAGACGACAAACGTGGTCCGGTGGAAGTGCAAGAGGATGCTAGAACTGCCTTCGATGCAGTTAAGGGAAGCACTGTCTTCCCATAACTTGTTCTTTCATTTCGATGCCGAAGCTCAACTGAGTGTAACCACTGATTCCTCTCAGTTTAACTCAGTTCAGTTTGCACGGAATAGGAAGCAGCCAATGCAAATCGACTTCCAGAATTTCTTAGATTGTGGGCACCTAACTTATGTCTCCAGGTCCGTGCAGATTATTTTTTCTCATCGCCCTTGAAGTCTCTAATCAATTCACTGGAACGAGGCCCAAAGTTTCTCTGCTCTACTTGTTTTGTTGTTTGAATGTTTCCGGTGATCTGGGAAATATCTTCAACTGTAAAAAGATGGAGGTCACAGTGAACCAGTTCCGATTGCACCCTGAGCCTTGCTTTGCCCTTTAGCTGGAAGATAGATCACTGGATAATAAAGGAGAGTTCAGCTTTGGGACATTCCGTGTAAAGAGCATGGCTGAAACAGTTTGGCCTTGAAAGTTCTGCTGCATATCCACTGGTACAGTCAAAGCATACTTTCCTAAATGTTGCCTGACCAAAGTTTTGGCAGCTGATTTTGACTTCAGAGAGTCCTTTGACTCCGGGAATCACCACCTTCTGTTAGGAAAAATGGAAGCGTTGGGTATAACACCATAGATTCCTGAATTGGCAAGAAAATATTAGGCAGCTGGGACAGGGAGCAAGTCCACGGGGGCCAAGGCTACCACTGGTGTCCAACAGGGATCAATTCTGGGTATCCTTCCGACTATTATCCAAGTCGACTTCGGAAGGTCTACAAAACTCAGGCAACCCGTTTGTGGAAGACCCACACCCGGCGAGTGAAACTGGGACCAACATACCATTCTTGTGTTTAGACTCAGAACATAGTGATGTAAAGCTGACCGTATCTTGAACTCAACCTTTGCCGACCAACCAACAAGTTGAGTAAGCGAACCAAGAACTCCACTTAACTTTTCAGGATCCTAGGTTGGGCACTCAAATCCACTTAACTCCTTGAAGTTATAAGGCAGTTCGCTACAGACCTGTAGCATACAACAGCCAGTGATCTTCCATGGGGAAAGCACTCGTTCGGTCTACGAAAGCAAAAATGGAAGAGAAACTCCATCAGCTAAGGCTAAGTACATGCGTCAACAAGCTCCAACACTTACATTGGTCAAACAACAATACGGCAGCTTCCCCAGCTGCACAATACTCAAAGCTGTCGGGAAAATGTTTGGTTATCATTGGGAAAGAACGACTCCCGTAAAGTGTCCTGAAAGACTGCATAGAAATTCGTGAAATTCTGCAAGGAAAATAATTAAAAACCTGTCACAATATTCATCTGTACGTGTCTGCTTTACAAAACCAACACATTCTGTTTTAATAATAATAATGATAATGGTTCGTTTCGGAGACACCCGAAGTATGCTTGGTTGCACGAAAATATGCTACAAATGAGGTCACGAAAAGGTTCCTTGGATATTCATTTGGGTATATGCAGCGTAAAAAGGCATACGTTTTATTGGTCGCATGAGTGAATGCCCGGCAAATTTGAGTTTGAAGGTCAGATGGACACACCACCCAGTGGCGAGTGAAATGGGCTCTGCGGTCGAGAGGCCTGATAAAGTGAAGCGGAGATGAGGTAAAAACGCACAGTATTTTGGATAGCATCTATTTAAAGCCGTAGGGGTGAGCAAACTGACAGAAAACTTTCGAGAAAGCACCGACGAAAAACTGGAGAATTCTTGGTGATGATGGACAAGCACTTGAACCGTTAGCTCAAATGACCCGGGAAATAGTAGATATACATTACCAAAGGATCTGTGGTGCACTCTGAGGAAGGGAATTGCTAAAATGAAAGGGAGTCCCATTTACCACTGAATTTGTACTCACCAGTCACCCAGAGGTTGCGGAAGACGCCCTCATAAAGAGGTGTATGAGATGTCAGAGCCTGGAAATTTGGCAGAGCAGAGTGACGAATGTTGACCGGTGAGTGAAATATGATTCGGATAAAAGGTTCGTTTCAGGTTAATTAGTGAACACAGTTTGACAATAGGGTGGACAGAGGAGTTGATATATACGATGATCTTATGAGGTCATGTGGGGTGGTGCATAAATGATACTGTCAAAACATGTAAACGATCGCTTAACGAGATATGCTGGAAACTATCTGACACAGGGCATTTGGGGAACAACCGAAAGGCCAGTAACTTGACATACGTGTAGCTCATTTCCAGCAAAGGTTTAGAGAAATTGCATTCGCCGTGGTCTCTGGCATGGAAGCCCAATCGTGGAGGACTGATGGAAAAATGGCAATAGGTAACAGGTGGGTGAAATTGTGTTCAACTATTGGTTTATTGGGAGTGACTCCAAGAATGGCAGATGAGGAATACAAATTTACAACTAGGTGGACATATTAGTGGTATATACGTTTGATATCTGAAGGAATCAACTGGAAGCAGTCCATCACTGGAACCTTGAAAAAGCCCAGATAATTGTGTGACTGGTACGTTGAGGAATGTCAAACCCGAGATTCTGAGGGGGACAGATCGAGGGCAGCCTAAACTGTAGGTAGTTGATTTCCAGCTAGAGATGCAGAAAATGCACTCAGTGGATTGTGATGCGGGTTGCCGACCATGATATCTTGGTGGAACAGTGGCAGCGTTTCATAGATGGGTAAAATGTGATACAATTATGGGTTTTTCCGGGTTCTTTGGTGAATAGCATTGGAGCATCTAAAGTTGGTACTAAAGTGGTAGCGGGAGGTGGACATATAGTAAGCTGATACAGTCGTATAAATAAAGTTCACATGAACAGCTCTCAGGAAGTGCAGGTGATTGCATATTTGGATATGCTACAGTCTGACATGGAAAGCTGAGGCGGCAATCGAACTATTTTTGTCCTGGACTGTGGATGCTTCATTGCCAATGCAACTGTCATGAAATGCAAATGGCTGAATGAAAGGAGATGCAAAGGAAGGATACAACGGAAAGTAGAGCTAGTGTCACGCAGATGAAGTGCTGGAAGGAGGACCATTTCGTTTTTTGTATTGCTGGCAGGCGAGAAACGAATCTTTAAATGATGGTTTTATTTAGATAGATGGAGTGGTGACATACAATTTACCAGGTGAATGAATGGTCTCTTCAAGAGTGTATCAGGAATTGTGATGTTCATAATGGGATGTCTGAACAGTGAAACCCCTTCATGTTCCAGGGTACAGAATCCCGTAACTGGACCAGATGGAATAAGGGTTAACACGAGATCAGTTCAGACAGATAAAAGACAAGTCGATGGGGATAAATGTCATTAGCTGCAGATAGTAGGGTATACTTCTAAGCCGAGAGAGTATACGTGCATAGGTTGATTTGGAACTTGGCCGGTGTCCGGAAGACCATGTTCAGGGACGTCAGAGGAGGCAATGGGTGGCAGCAATAAGATGCAGGGGAAGTTGTTTTAAATCCGCCACTTGTGTTAGTGGGTAAGGCTGACCGTGCGCTGGACACCTAACCCGAAAACCACTTCTGGTGACAAGAGGTGCCATCCGCCAGCCTAGTTGCGCCTGCACATCGTCGCAGACGGCCTGCATGCCTGATTTGCGCCGGCCAAATCGGCGGATCTGATCGTTCCCTGCACCGTTGGGATTGACATCAGTTTTCTTCGTGAGGCCAAATGGCCGTAGGTATCACGTAGTCCGCGACCAGGCACCAGGGGATCCCAGGACTTAACCAAGGGGGCATCGGTCGGGCAGAACACGAATAGCCGACGGTCAGGTAGATGCATAGGCCAGGTCAGTAACCGGCGTGGTCTCCAGAGTGTTACGAGTAATCGAGAGAAGGGTACTCACAAATGAGGGTCTGAAAATAGACAATACGTAGAGCAGCACATTCTTGGATGCTCCCAGCTGAGGATAAATGGGGGTCGATACAAAAAGGCAACAATAATAGACAGTGACTCTCTGGGACTAGATTTTCGATTGCAGAAGGCAGAAGAACTGAGAATTTTTACTCGATTTCATCTGTCATAGACCGCCGGTGTTTGCACGATTCAAAGGTCTAGACCCTTCCCATAGGTTTGGTGGTCGGGTACGTCTACATTAAGGAGCTGTAAGTTTCGGGTACCTGGGAGGAACTTATCTAACGCACTTCTCAACCGATGGCTGGAAATAGAACTGCTTACTTCCAGCGGTAGTTTATTCCGTAAGTTAGAGTTCACTGTGATGAAGAGGTGTGAAAGTAAGCTAGTGTTGTTAACAGGGGTTGAAAGGGTATGAATTCTTGGACGAAGTTGGTAGCTAGAAACAGGCGCAAAGTGCAATGGATTGGAGGTACATCCGGCTGTGCAGGATGCTATACAAAAAGACAAGGTTCGGTTTCACACTGTGAAGCCGTGATGGGTCTAGTTTAAAAAATAAGCAGCGTTCTTTATAAGTAAGGGGTGAGGACCATCCGATCAGTGGCTTAGTAAACCTCCGTTGACCTGATTTGATACCAATTCTGTCTGATTTGCGCATACTAAGAAAGATCAGCGGGCAGTATTCTAATGAAGGCCTGGCATGAGACTAATAAAGGAAGAGAACGCAGTCTCGAAGTGGGAAGGAGCGAAACATTAGCCCTAGGCGTGTTTTGGCCTTAGGGGCTTGGAGGGCCGAATAGTCCGAGAAGTTAAATGTACATGGATAGCCTAAGCCAAGGCCCTGAACGACTTGCTTGCTGGCAGTGGTTGAACCACAAACGGCTGAAGATCCTTGAAGTGGGGAGCATTTCCATGTGAGTACCTCACATTTGTTAGCGGAAAAATTCATCTGCCAAGTTCAGCATCATCTATAGAGCGCGAATATGTCTTCAAAGATGTTTAAGATGGCCAAGGCGATGCATTCAGGCTTGAATGAGTAGACAATTTCAATGTCATCAGCAAAAAGAAATCGGTTGCCATGGCTCACTGAGAGGAATATGTTGTCTATATACGTGAAGAACAGCAGAGGGCCAAGGAAGCTGCCCTGTACAACTCCGCTTGTACCCGGCTTGGGCCCGGAACAGTGTCAACTTATTGGGACAACCTGAGAGCGATTAGACTGGTGAGAATTGATCCAAGATAGTAAAGAGCCAGTAAACCCAAAAGATCGGATTTTGGCCTGATGTATGTGTTGCACGTAGTCAAATGCCTTTGATATATCCAAGTAAATGACTGTAAAAGCCATCCCATTGTCTGCCATTTTAGTAATGAGATTCAAAAAATCAAGTCGGCCGGTTGCACAAGATCTTGACCGAAGGAAACTACGCTGTCGAGGATTAATAATGTTCAACTGAAAGAGGTGCTTCACAATGTGTTCTTATGCGATCTTTTCCATTAGCCGAGAGAGAACAGGTGTATGGTTAATGGGACGGTAGCTTGCTACCCCATGAAGTGGACCTCTCGTGGTGCGAGATTATGCCTGAGCGTTTTCAGTTTGTCGGCAGCTGACCGGGGTTCATTGATAGGGTAAATAGATGGGGCAGTAATTAAGGTAGATAAGGTCCACATTCGGCTATTGCAGCGGGCGGTAAACCGTAAGGTCCTGGGTAAGATGACGGCATGACAGTGATCAATAATTGGGAGATACTTGAGGCGTCAGACTCCACTGTGGACAAAGATGAAGCCGTAATCGAAGGAAGAGGCGGAGGGTCAACAATATTAATGGGGGCCGAAGATGAGGCGAAGAATGATTTGAAGGCCTCGGCAATAGAAGTGGGAGTAAAGGCGGATAAGTTGTCCTTTGAAATAGAGTGGGGGTTGTTTCCATGAGTACTAGAGGCCCTGGCCCTGTACGTGACAGTCGAAGAGACCTATTTGGATGTCGCAGAGCCCTCATTTTCTGGTTACGCAGTGTAGTTTCTTCAAGCCTTTGGATGGCAGAAGTGAGGCGAAAAAGTTGGATAAGAATTGCAAAACTGTGTGTAGTTTTGATTTTTTTGAGTTTGGCAAGCTTTGCTCGCAGAGGGATGGTGTAGGATTTTCTGTTATTCCTTTGCTGGGCGAGGTAGGTAATCCTATCGGGACGTCTGGAGAACTGCGCAAAGGAAATAACAGTGGCGCGTTGTGGATCATGAGAGAGAAAAACTCACTCCAATCGGATTGTCGAATGATCTTGGGGAGAACCTTCTAGTCAGGGAGAGGGGAGGGTTTGGTGTGACGTGGTTTTAGGGTGGGCCGTGGGTGGGTGGGAGTGCTGCAGGTAACCGTATTGTGATCGCTTCCGGGAAAATTTTGGGAAATTGTTTCAAATACGTGAGGGACTCCATGGATGAGAATGGGATTTAAAATGCTGTCTTCCTCGTAGGAGAGCGGATATGCTGTACCCACCCTCCTACAGTATCATTTGTTACAAATGGTAAAAGATTATTAGGTGCAGACAAAGAAGGCCAAGCCATGCGGGGCAGACTAAAGTCACCAGCAATAGCCTTTGGGGGCAGTAAGGGTGGGTATTTGAATGCATCAGTTAGGTGTGGAAGTCTGGAGAACATTCCGCTGGGGGACGGTAATCACATCCAACATAAAGTTGAGAGCCAAGAAAGTGGGCAGTTAACCAAAGTAAATCGGGAACAGGGTCGAGTAGAGGGTGATGAAGTGCCGTCGTATTAAAGGTCTGCTTGACCAACGCCAAACAACCCCCACCGCGTCGATTTTTCCTGTTTGCTCTGAAGATTTTGTATCCTACAAGAGAAACCTGGCCCATTGGCGTGTAATCTGTAGACCAAGTTTCAGTAATCATCATTACATCAAAGACAGAACTAGTGGCCAGATATCGTAAGCGCCGAATTTTGTTTATGATTGAACGGCTATTAGAAAGATCCAACAAAATACTGTTACTGGTATTCAGTTTTGGGGAATTCGGTTGGTCATATAGGTTGTAGGGTGCAGAATAGTCTAGATTTGTGGTCTGGTTGGAAGGTTCATATGCCGGTGGCAAATCAGCACCGAGAGTGGGAGGGTTTGGTCTGTAAGCTGTTCCGTAGCCTGGTGCGCCACGGGAAAAATAAGGGCTGGTGGCGCTATGGTGTCGGGCGGTGCTAGAGTCCGACGCAGATGAACCCTTTAGGAAGTGAGGGATAGTCGGAGTGTCTGGGTTAATGACATTTCTGTTTGTTCAAGGAGAGCTGAAGATGCGAGACTGCATAACAATGTAGCCCGTTGACAGCCCCGGTTTGGGATACAGATTTTCACACGAAGGAAGAGGTTATAAATGGGAAACCGGCAACTTTGACGTGTGGCATTATCAAAGATAGAGCGCAGCGGTGGTGAAATGTGCCTAAGGAAGTAACGGCCATTATTTGGCGAGCTATTATCATAGGGACCTAGAGGATTTGTCGACTGAAGAGATGGTTTAAGGAATGGTGGGGCACGCCATACATTGTCTGGGGCTGGCTTGGCTTTTATGGATTCGATAGGGCCTCCAAAGTGAAAAGGGGATTGCAGACTCATAAAGGTTACAGGCTTGTTAGTCAGAGGAAGCTGAGGCGAGGGGCCTGTGTTGTGGCTGTGGGGCCCGATGCTTGCCTAAACTCCACATCTGGCACCTGAATAGGGAGGTTTGTGAAGTGGGTTGATGACCTGGTAGCTGACTTGGGGGAGGGGCGGCTGCTGTTAATGGTTGCAAAGGGGGGTTGGTTGGTTTCGTGCCTGTTGAACAGTGTCTATTTGGCTTGGTCACCATAGTTCCAGGCATATGCGGTGACTGTATTGTAGCTGTCATATCATGAGGCCTCCAGGTGGACTTACTAGGCTGTGGAGATGATATCGCTGGTAGATCAATTGTCTTGTGACCAAACGGGGATGGAGAACTTCTTGGTAGATTTTTGAAATACCTTGAAAATGTGGGATTGCGGGTTTGATGGGGTTGGTTTTTGCTATTTATTCTAGCGGATAAGTTAGGTGGGGATGCAAGGTTCCGACATCTTCCTGGTGGTTGGTTCGGTACCACATACGGCGATATGTCTAAGTCTACGGTCTCTGTTGGCACCGCTGATAATGCCGATGCATTTTTCACTACAGACTTGATGCTCTGAGTTTTCGTTACAGTTAACCTTTGCGTGATGGGTTTTACAGGATCTTTTCGTGACGGCCCTTTCAGCTTTCCGGAAGAAGACGGTGAGGCACCCTAGGATAAATTGCTCGAAACTTGCCTGGGTTCCTGGGAACTAGACAGTTGGAGGTCCACTGATGCCGAAGGGGTCATGGAGGTAATAGGTGTTCTGGATGAAGTCCTGTTCACAGGATTAGGCGGTGATGCATCTACGGGTCCCATCGAATCAGGGCCAGTGGAAGGCGCTGGTGTGCCTTTCTGAAAGCTGAACAACTCTCTTTGTAGAGGAGATTCACTGTTGTGTATTCTGATGTTTTTACCTGACGTAGCTGCAGCAATTCTTTGACAGTTACTGATGAACTCATCGGCCGTTAATTGGTTGGAATGATGAAACAGCAGAGGGTAAGTGTATCGTGGTGACCGTTTCCGCAGCCTGGCACAAAGACACGTAATAAGCCGTGTTGCATGCGTTCATTATTGTGGTTTTAGCGGACCCTGTTGGTAGTTTGTCCGGGACATCTAACACTATAGTATTCGTAGCAATCTTTATCCTCCTGTGAGTTTCCGAGGCGATTTCTTTTATATAACGACCGGCTTTGGATAAGATATTGGGGTCAGCTTGGTCTGTTGGTTCAGCGATGATTTTTAGTGGAGAAATCTTTGATAAATCACAATCAATTGCCATTTATCACACAAGTCGTTTGTCTTCTGTTCCAAATCACTGACTTGATTTTTGGCCCCGCTATATATGTCGACCGGTGATACAGAACGCGTATTGGCAGCCGCCGTCATATCGGCGTTTGTGTTTCCCCTCACCCTGGAGGCCCGAATGGTTCCTTTTGGACCAGGCGGACAATAACGTTTGAATACAGACTAAGACATTATTTTAGGCCTAAAACAGGTTCAGCCGTGTTTGTAGAAGGCATAAAGGTTATATCTGACCCGTGTAGAGGTTTTATACATATAGTTGCTGAAATCGATCAAGGTTGGCGTGCTTTATGCTGAATTCCCTTATGACTAGGGGGTGCCGTACTGGTTTCCTTATCCTCTGTTGATAGGATCCGCTGTTTGGTTTCCCTCTGATGAAGAGTGAATAATCCTTCATAGAGATAATTGACATGATTTTTCATAGTTTGTTTTCACTTTCGTTCATCAGTGTCTCTGTAAAATCGATTGGATTGAGCGGGCTCAACCCGCGCAAAACTGCCAAGGATCAGGAACACCAACACACGCGCGGTATCAAGTACTTTACAAGTGTGTATTATAACGGAGAGGGTAGGGCAAAGCAAGGCGGAAAGAGTCAATCTTGAGTATCACATCCGCTTTTCTCTGAATCGAAGCGGGGGTGTTTTAATCTTTACTTTGTAAACAATGGATTCTTTGATATCTTTCGATAATTGGTTGTTCCATGGGGTTCTTGGATTCAAGTGTATCTAGATCAGAACTATCAGTTTGTACATTAGCCGGTGAACCGATATTTGGCTGACCTTCTTCACTGAACTGTACCTGGTCAATATGACGTCTATGCCTGGATAAATCATCCGGATCCAGTATAGTGACCATCCGGTTCCTATTGCGCGCCGGTTGTAAATCATTCTCTCTGAAACAACTGATAATGGCTTTCAAATTACGATAAAAACTGGTTCTCAGACTACGGCATTTAAATAAACGAGGACTTCCACCAGTAACAGTATGTGCAGCTTTACGATATTGTATGGGAAATTTGTCATGGGCGCAGTCAGGTTTACAAAATGTACCGGAATTCACAGAACAAGTTGCATTTTTAGGCTTGCACACAAAGTCCTCTGCAAGGCCATTAGACTGTGAGTGACGTGGAACAGAGTATACATGCTTGCAACCAAGACCTTTTAAACACTGTTCCAAGATTTTAGCTGTGAAGTGTGTGCCATTTTCAGTAACTGGCAAAGACGGACCTATTTCCTTTCTGAATGTTTTCCTGAGCGCAGTCTGTATGGCGTCAGCTGTGGGTGAAGCCAAAAATGTAACCCTGGCCAGCAATAAAAAGCATCAATGACCACAAAAGTGCAAGGTCCACCCAAGAAGAGTCCACCGTGGTCTGCATGTACCCACTGTCACGCCTCACACGGCACTGGACAAGGAAGCCACCTTGAGGGTTTTGAATGTAACTTATGTAAACACCGCTCGCAGGTTTTAGCTGTACGTACTGTAAAGACGGGTCCCGGAAAATCCCCCAAAATCCACGGCAGTTTCATGTTTCCTTAACAGCAATCACTTGTTTACACTATTGACTTGTTTTATGCACTGTTCGTTTTACGGACCAGCGCTTTTTGTTCGCGTCCCGCGCGCTGCTCTGGCATATCCTTGTTCTGGTCCTGCGTGACGCACATGCTTTTTTCTCCTACTCCACAATTCGGTTCCCGTTTTGTGGGTCCTTGTGACTGCATAATTGAGGTTTGTATCTGTCTCGTATCATTTTTCATCTAATAATCCGTTATCGTAGAATTTCAAGAATAATCGCTTTTTGGTGTCGGGATCCTTTGCAAATTTGGCTACGCATTGCTCAAAGGTGTCTTACACGTACTATGCCGGCCTCCAATTCCGGCCACCAGTTATTAATTAGTGCCGGTGACTTCATTTAATCGTTACCCCAATACTCTGAGTAGAGATCTGCCAACATAACGGAACGAAATGCTGGAGGAACGACCACACAGTCATTAAGGCTTGGCAGTCCGTCTAAAATTATTGACAAAATCGTCACGACGAGAGTAAAAGTCAGGGAATGGCAGCTTCATTTTCGAAGTCCAACCCCGAGGAGGAGATGAAATGACAGAGGCAAAATTCTCCTCTGCTTCCTTCACAAGATCTTCACTTCACCCTGGTGGTGGTTGTATCAACAAGCAATCATGGGTGACTGACGGTCGAGATGAATATGATTTTCGGGATAGGAGATCAGCGTGTGGTTCGTATTCAGCATTACGATGTGGGATACCATAATCATATGAACTAAGCGAAGTGCTCCATCGTTGAACCATTGCAGCTGATGGCTTCGACAATGAATGATGCTGATTATGGGAGAATTGCCATGCCCCGTGTTAGGTAACTATGGTGAACGTTTGGCCGGATATATGTTCATACAAACGCTTGACGGCCCAAATAACTGCCAAGGCTTCTCTTTGTGTTTGTGAGTATATCTGTTCAGCTTCAGTGAGCCTCTTTGAAATGCAAGTTACTGGCCCATCTCACTGTTCAAGAACTGCACCTGCGCCGGTGAAAGATGCATCAGTAATAAAAAAGGGAAGATCTTTCGGAGGAAGCGGCTTGAGAATAGAGCCGGACGGTAGGGGGTGTAGCAACCTTCGAAGGGTCATCTCATGAGCTTGATTTCAAGCGAAGGAATTGATGGACAGCATATCGAACAGACAACTGGCTTGTTTAGAAAAATTGGATATGGAACGATCATAATGCTGAAGAACATCTACAATATATCGTAGTTCATGAATGTTTGTGGGTGAAGATACGTCGATGAGAGGGGCTAAATGCTTTGGGTTCTCAGAGAAGCTCTTAGTAATAATAACGCAACCAAGACGTGGAAGCTTAGAGACACCGAAAATGTGCCTGTCTGGGTTAACGGAAACATTGAACTTGGTGCATTGCTCCATCAAGCAGCAAAGACTATAGTCACGTATAGCTCGAGTGGAACCATGAGAAACAATATCATCTTCGTATGACCCATCACCCTCAAGACGTCGAACAACATGCTTGAGGGACTTTTGAAAACAGAATGCGAGACGTTGAGACCAGAAGGCGGAAAGATGTATCGAAATAAACCTGAAGGAACTCTGACGGTCGTTGCCACGATGGATTCTTCATCCAGAGGTATTTGTAGGTATGCATCTTTTAAGTCAATCTTCGAGAATACTTCGGACCCTTCAAGTCTGTAGAGCACGCCTTCGGGTTCTTCAGTTGTTCATGTACGCTGCAATAATCACTTAGTCAATATCAGTCGGTAGTCACCGCAAATCCTTGGTGTCTTTTCAACAGCTTTTAACGGAGCGACAATCGATGTGGCCCAGTTAGACAACTCCACAGGACTAATAAATCCGCGCCCACAAGTGGACTGCAATGCTTAACGGACTGATTCTCCCAAAACAAAGGGAATTGTTCTACGCTCTAGAAAAATGGGATGGCCAGATATCTTTACCCTTACTCAAACAATGTGCATCCCGGCAGAAGCCTTAGAACATTTTAAAACAATATGTTACATTAACTGGCAATTTACGAAGAACTTTTAAACCAAGAACTAAAGGTCACGAATCAGAAACCAAAAACTCATATTCAATGAGATCAGAGTCACGTGAACGAATTAAAACCGTACAAACTTCCAGTAGCACCTCGAATACTCACACTGGTAGGATTATTCTTAGCGATGGGATAAAATAATCCAGAGCCTGAGGTGAAGTTACGGATTCTACTCTTCCAGTGTCATCAATAAACGTGTGTTTGCTACCCTCTGGTGTACGCAATGTCCGGTTAACATGTGAGACTTTTTCTGGCAAAGGGTTTAACGCAAGTATCGAAAAACTCGTATCGACTTGAGAAGTGTCAGGTGGTGCTGGATGGATCGTCAGTTGACGTGCCGGGCGAATTCTACAAAAGCTTTTATTATTAAAAGTGTTTGTAGACATTGCCCGGCCATACAAGTGGCCAACCCCACCACAGGCAAAACATGGAGCTCGTCGAGAGGGACAAGATAAACGGGAATGTAACTGACCACAAGAAATACACTTGCCCGAGTTGAAACCAGTATGGTTAGATCTAGGATGAGACAGTGGCTGGGGTAGAGACCGGTTGTCACGACAATTTATTGGCTTCTTCAAATGAGGCGATTTTTGAGTGTGCCTCGCCTTGATGTTTAGAGGAACTGAACAATGCGGACTCTAACACAACAGTTGCACTTTTTGCTTCCTGATACTGTCCACAAATGTGGCGAATGTGAGGAACGGACGGACCGGTTGAAAGTAACGGCTTCTGTTGCAAATCTGGAAGGTGGATTCACGCGATCAAGCCATCGCGCAGGTAATTTTTCAATTGGGGACAGTAGCCGCTCTTCCTTAATTGTGTCCGCAGTTGAAGAAAGAACTCGTGTACTGGCTTGTTTTCAAGTCTAATGAGACAGTCAAATTTGGCTCTCTCAGAAGCAGCATGAATGACTGCATTTAAGTGCTGTGGAATAATATTCCTGAGCTTGTCTTATGGTAAACTGACGGGAGGATCTGGAGAGGACAAATTTTTCACGAGGCTGTATGCTTCCTTTCCGAAGAAATGAAAAAAATGCTGTTTCCTTTGCGTCATCCAAATAGTTTTGGATCAAACGCCGAATGTCAAAACGCTCCACGAAGTCCGTTGCCTGTCGGGAGGTAGAATTTACATCAGAAGGTTACTTTTCAAATGCAATCATAGTTTAAATTCTTTGTGCGATGTCAAATGTAAATTCCATTGGATTGAATGGGCTCAGCCCAGCAGAGAACGACCGAGAATCAGGAACACCAACACCGAATAGGATATAGCTTAATGTTTTCTATGCGCAGTACAAGGTACTGTACAAGTGTGTATTATAACGGAGAGGATACAATAAAACAAAACGGGGAGGATACATTAAAGCGAAGCAGAAAGAGTCAGTCTTGAACACCACACTTTCGCATGTATAATTCTATCTGTATATGCGCATACTAACCTACTCATTCATTTTCATCCCTGGACAATGGGCGAGTTGTTTTGTGGTGTTTGCTTTTGCGAAATTCGTGCGATATTGAGTAATATTCTTCGTGTAACTTTCATCACTTAAATTCAGATTCCGGGAATCAGAACAGTCTGAAAGTTTTGAAGTGATAAACGGGTGCCTAGCCTAGGCCCGAATGATTCCGGATCTTGTGGTTATCTTTGTCTGTACGTCACCAGTGAGCTGGAAGATAGTTCACCTGGTTATGGAGTAATGGGAAAGGACAGGATTCAAAATACAAATTCTGACAGTGTCTCCCTCCTGGCGTTCCGATGAGCTGGAAGATAAACCACTCTACGGCACCAAAGTTTTCAGAATACTGGTTGTGACTGTATTTTACTTCCCTAGTAGCCAGAGAGCTGGAGGATAGATCACTGGATAGTGGAAGAGGATACTCCATTTAGCTAGATAAGCGCAAATGATGCTTTCCTGGGAAATCCACTGTTACATCCAAAGAGACAAGATGGAAGCTCCAGAGTTCTTGGTCCAAGTAACAGCCAAAGGATATGCTAAGAAAACCCTAATCTTTTCAAGTATTTCTTGAGCCCTAGTGCAAAATACAAGCTGTCAGCCCTTTTTCCTGAGTTAAAGGAGTAGAGCCACAACTGTTTTAGGCAGCAGTGGGTTTGTGGACTGCGAAGATTTTGGGTGGAGACGTACTGGCCACCGATGGACCTCGCAATATTCGCAAATCGAGTAGCGCGTAGCCAATTCAAAAGAATCCCAAAACTGGAACACGACTGTTCCGTGGTTCCTTCGTTACTAAACTGAAATTCACACAAGGTACAAAAGTATACAAAATTCAAGTATGCGGCCAAATAGGATCCACAGTAAAACCCAGAGGTTCAAAGCTCCGCGGCTCAAGCACGACTGTCAAAAACGATTCAAGGCCAAATTCAAATCTCTCACACAACCAAACAAGCGAGTAAAAGCGTGGTATATGGAAGAGCTTATCAAAATAATGTCAAAAGTAGCCATTTTCACGGAGCGCGTTAGATATTTGGAAGGATTTTCAATATTTGTCCTTTTCAACCGGCACTTCAAAGGCGATCATCCGTACAGGTCGGGGTATTTATGTATTATATTAATGTCTAAGCCATTCACAAAATACAACTTGGAACAACCGCGTGTGCCGAAATCGAAGTAGGTGATCTTCCAAAGTCTCTGTCCGACGATTTTATAATCACCGAGCTAACATCGAGGAAGGGTCTTGGCCTGTTGCATATTCTGGACTGCCACTCACCATGTAGTTTGCGTTGCCCGATGATAAATTCTCGCGCGACGGTCGGCTGAGTTAGCTATTGGCTTCCCTTATGAATCGTGCTTAGAAAGCATAAGTCCCTCATCAAGAAACCCGCAAGACCAGAGAAATGACTGTATCGAAGATTTTGCGAGATCTTCAAAGGTTTCCGAATCGTGGGGGGGGGGATGATGTTGTTCCGAATGCTAGTCTAGCTTCCATTTTCGCCACACACATTCATCGTGTATTCTGCAGACTTTTGCTCTGCTAAGCAGCCAGAAATGATCATCGTTACCGATGAGAGACCCATAAAACTAGCAAGCCGATCGACGATGTGCCTTTCCAATGTTCTGATTATTTTGCAAATCATTTTCTAACGGTATTTCATCAAGTCTTCTGTCCTTGGATTGCATACTGTCGGAAGCTCTCACTAGACACATCCACACAACCACTTTGAAGTGTTCTTTGCTTTTTATAACCCCCAAGACGCCTCCTCCAACTTGTATACGGTCACCTAAATTTATACTTTCCAACCTAGCTTTTCCAACTTATTTCTCTGTCTTTCAGTGTGGCCGCGGGGGGCTTCCACTGAGCATGGGGTGGCATGAACTGGCTGCTGGCTCCGAAGAGGGCAACAAATAGCTGTTCGACAACAGGCTGGTTTTGGCCGTCCAAGGTAATTCATTAAATTCCCTTCCCAGTGACTAGGCCCTGGGAACTAGGCGTTCGATCCCGAGGCCCGCAAGAGAAATGGAGTTCTCATTGGAAAAAGGTAAGACGTTTGTTGATCAGTGCTACAGATCAAGGCGACGCAAGTCAATGGCGCAGGTACTCGGATTATCATCGCCCCAGAAGTAGGTTTCTTGTTGCTCTACACTTTGGATTTGTTTTATTTATTCAGCACAATGAACGCTTCTTCAGGCATTCTGAAGATTAATAACCGTTCATCACAAAAAATTACTTTACACGGCCCTATGCTGAAGACCGGGTAAACCAGACCCCCAAATTAGTTCACAGTACGTTTGATGTTTCTTTATTTCCATGATTATAGTTGTTTTGATACGGTAATTATGGGATGTTAATCCGTTTCTATTTCAAAAACAGTTTTCAACCAAATTATCGTTGAAATCTGCACGCGAAAATTTCCATGCAGTGCGACGGTCGCACCTTTCTTCTTGTTGATATTTCAGATCCGGTGGACAAGTAACACAAGAAAGGCGAATATCTTCCGAATATTCTAAATGAATCTGTCCTTGAACTGCAAACATGTATGGGGTTTCGGCATACATTTTTTGCAGTATACTCGCGGGTTTTCACAAACGGCTTTTTCTAATCGCGCGGTAAATTAGTAGTTCCGTTCGGAAGGGTGGATAACGGGTAGACAGGCTAACAAACGGGGCAGTCCAGAAGAATAAGGATAACGAGGCGAACCCGTTTCCAGTGATTGATTCCCATTTGGGCCTAGCCCAACGATCCCCTTATTGGGAGCAGGTACCTTTGCCCAACCTTTCTTCTGGCAAGCCCAACGTTATTCCAACTTGGCCTAAAGCGCTTTCAACCAAGATCGCTTTGGGCATGCTGCCTCTGAGGGTAATCAGATTCGTTTAGGAGTTTGGACGATGAGGTCGTGAAGTAAGCTTAGGGGCGGAGGCATACGTTTGGACAACAAGTGGATATTTTACGGCTCACAGCAGTTTGAGAGCCATAAAGACCTGTCTTAGGAAAGGAAGCCAAAATAGTACACGGGGTTAAATGGATCAGTGAAGTCTGGTGGTTATGAGCATAAGTGTGGAGTTCGGGCAGATACGGAGGAAGAGCTTAAAAGCTCTTGAGGCTCCCTATGATAGATGCTGGATTTTGGACCAACGTCCGCCAATTAGTAGTCGGGTTTTCGCTGTAATATGCAAAAGGGGATGAAACAAAACGCTATCCGATCTACTAAGGTGCAGAAAAAGGGGGCAAAACTTGGCATTGTCATCGATCAACAGGTAGACACCAGAGTTCTCAGCAGTGTGGGGGGACCGTTGAGAACCTTCAGGGTGCGGCGAGAAATTCAGTCGGGAAACAGAAAAGCCCCTGCCCGCACTGTAAGGATGTGTCCTGAGTCCTGCTATGAATAATTCCAGTCTACGGCTACAGCAAAAGTCGCCGTAGGATGTACGGTCAACGAAAAAGGAAAGCAGTAGACAAATGCCTACGATAAAGCACAGACTTTGGGGAACCTCGGAAGTAAGCATGGACGATGCATCGGAAAAAGCACGAGACTACCGTAGTTCAGCAGACGGTCATTATGGAACCATTATAAGGATGAGTGGAGTTGAGGTAGCGCGGAGCAGGCTGAAAGATAACACAGCTGTGGGGCTAGATGGTGTTCACCACGGCTTTCTACAACCCTCAGCCAACATGCTAGCTGGTTCGCTAACACAAATATTCCACGAAACATTGAGTGCCAGGGAGCTACCGTCTGGATGGACGTTAGCTCTAGTAGTCCCCATTTGTAATGGAGGCAAACTGGAGATGGCTTCTAACCACCTTCGCGTGTGCTCCCAACCGATCGCACTCAAAATACTACGTAGAATGGTCCGAGAAGGACTAACCGAATGCTGAATGCCATATAGCAACACTGGTTCGTCGGAGGAAGATCCGGCCTCACTGACCTGTCATCAACTTTGACGGAGCAGTTAGCAGACTAGAACGAGAGGACGAGTGGGGGCGTGTTACCTGGACTTTTGCAACGCCTTCTCGAGGGAAAAACCGAATGAATTGAAGACCCCACGGATTGTGTGACGGATTGAGCCTTGCCTGAGTAGTAGTGCTTTCTTCGTACAGCATGCACGCACGCTGGGTTTAGGTGATCGGGAAGAAGCTGTCTCCGATAGCTGGCTGGCGCAAAGAGTAGTAAACTGCGGGAGCACGATACGCGGGTGGGTGGCAGGGATTTACCACCAGTAGGATTCAGAAGCTTGAAAGGGGCTTCAACACATTTAAATGATGAAATACTCAGCTAGTTTGCTTTGAATCAGCCTGGGGAGAACAGATGGCCAAACCCTGTCCGAGCTAGCCCTAAGCTGCTTGACAGTGCTGGCGGACACTGTCTCCTCTGGCAGTTTAATCCCTACACTACGCAAGTTGCTCTTTAGACTGCGGTCAGCACTGACTTGTCGGCAGACAGTAATATTCTTACCTATTTACATGGCTCTAGTGCGACCTCACTTAGAAGTCAGCGTGCAGGCTTGGTCACCTCTCCACAAGAGGGAAGCCGCCTGCTTAGGGAAAGCTTAACGTCTCGCTACGCGAGTGGATGAAGGACAGAGGGGTGAGACGCACAAGCAGAGACTCTGTGATCTGAATCTCTTCTCGTCGGAAAGGAGGAGGCGTCGAGGGATCTTGTGGGAACGTTCAAAGTAATGAAGGGCTGTTCTGGTCTTATGCCGGACAGCCAGTCCCAGGTGGCCTTAGATTCAAGAACAAGGGTATACGAAAAACACTGACGAAAGTTCGAGCTAGGTTGGTGACTAGACCGTAATCCTTTAGCAACGGAGTGGCGAACAGTTGGAACGGTCTGTCTGGCGGAATGATATACCTGCAGGCTGTCAAAAGTGCCCCAGATCGCAAGTGGTACAAGATATTTCCGTGTGGTGAACTTATAGAAGACTTTCGAGAGCGGCTGGAGAACGTGGCTTCTATTGGGTCTAGCAACGAAATACCAACGTTTTCTCCTCTATGGGATGATTAGAGAAGACGCAAGTCGGTTTTTAGATGCAAGGTGTATTCTATATATCGTGGCACCGAAACAGTACCGATACGAGGGATGCACCGACGAGAAAACGAAACACAACAGCGGTGCAGAAAGCAAACAGCGAGAGCGTACAATCGGCGAGCGACAGAAAGTGGAAGTGATTTAAAACGAGGTCGACGGAAACCTCGGAAAAGTCAGTCCAGTAAAAAGTACGCAACCGGACAACAAAGAGGTCAATGTCAAACGTCGAAAAAGATCGTAGAGAAAACTGATATAAAATGGTGTCCAGAAAACAGTCATTTTCTCAGAACGATCGGTGTCACTACAGACGTTGAGTAAACTAACTAGATGGAGCGCGGGTAACACTGTGGCTTATCTGTAATATGTTTTATCAACTTTTTCGCTCATTGCATAAAGTCTCGGTGAAGCCCCAAGATGCATAACGTCTCTCGCAGTTGAGGTGCGATAGTGTTTTCGGTTTCCCCCTCATTTTTAGCGGGGATTTGACGAAACACACTGGGCAGTGGTAACGATGAATGAAACTACCACAATGGGATTCGAATGGGCGCCGGTGGGCTAGGTCACCGAACACATCACCCCGCTAAATTTAAATGAGATGATGGTAGTGTTAGTCTGCCACTAATTCTGCTCACACCTGCCTAAATGTTGAGTCTTGTTTCAAAATTTATACCCCATTGGAACTGGAAAAATAGCAATTTACGGTTAATGCTGTAAGGCGTAATGAGTCGTGAAAAAATATGGAATGGGTCTACCAACTTTTCTTATGTATCTGCCATAACGTCCATTTGTATCGCAAAATGGATACCCTTTTGGAACTACATAAGTTGCGGAAAATGAAGAAATGTCAAACGATCCTTCGTAGATGTGGTTCGCCAGGAACAATACTAGTCTGCTAAATTAAGTAGCCTACGCTCGGATTTGAGTTACTAGGCGGCACCGTCATTCATACATACGTATGAACATATATATATATATATATGTATAAACATATCTATATATACATATATGCTAACGTATCCGGCCATGGCTTGACTAACGTCCTATCGGTCATTCTCACTGGGCTGTATATATATATATATATATATATATATATATATATATATATATATATATATATATATATATATATAAAATACCATCCAGTATTCACTAGCGCGAAAGAAGACTCACGAGGTGAACACGTGACATAACGACCTAGTTGTGCTAACCCAAATAAAAAATCAATAAAGAAGACGCCAATGCTAATATGGCAGGAATCATAATGCGGCGGCCCTGAATAGGGCCTTTGCCAATCTCTTGGGACCACGTCCACCTTGTAACAGCCGGTCGTGGAAAATCCCCCTTTTTCCCTCGCGATTCAGTGTTTTTCCCAACATCACTCATTTCCATACACTACTGACTTGTCTTTACGAACTGGTTGTTTTTCTGGACCAATTGTTGTTTGTTCGCGCCCAGAGCGCTACTTTGGCACATCCTTGTTCAGGACCTGCGTGACGCACGTGCTGTCTGCTCACACGCTGCTATTCGGTTTCTCGTTGTTGAGTCCTTGTGATCGTATTATTTAGGTTTGTATATTGTTTATGTCATTGTTTATTGTAATATTCTAGTATCGTAGAATATCATGGATAATCGTTTTTTGATTTCGGGATCCGTTGCGAATTTGGCTACGCATTGCTCAAACGTTCGTAACAATACTCAACAGATCAATTTGGAACGAGGAAAAATCACGCAAAATGCCAAGAAAAGGATCAAAAGCAGTCGAATCCGGACAGGAAGTAATACGGCAAGTCTCCGGGGAGGTTTTGGGTACATATGATTCTTTGGTTAATGCTAGATCGCCTAGTCCTGTCAGTGCTAGTTCATGTGTTATTGAGAACAATATTGGTCGTAAGGATGTCGATTTATATAAGCTGAGAATACTAGAACTAGAGCAACGGTTACTTTCGGCTAGACTACAGGCGCAGGAAGCAGAGAAGTGTACACAGAAACAGCGAGAGCATGAGACCAGTGACTTCGACACTTCCGATAGGTTAGGGTGTAATAAGGTAGGGAAACCCACGCCCGTCGCCGGCTACAAACCACCATCGATCGATCTGCCTAGAGTGGAGTTAACGGTTTTCGACGGGCGAGCTGAGCAATACTGCAAGTTTGTCAAACAGTTCGAGACGTTCGTTGAAAATAAGGTAACCGACCCTGGGCAAAGGCTTCTTTACCTTACTCACTACTGTCGAGGCCGAGCAAGAGAAGCTATCGACGGGTGCACCATGCTCGACCCAGAACAAGGCTACACAAGGGCAAGGAAGATCCTAAGGAACTGGGTGAGACCTGCGCTACACCGGGCCTCTATTTTCCCTAGGTTATGTTTGGTTTTTATGTTCATGAAGCTTATAACCGTCTGTCATTTAGCTAGGAAGGCGTAAGAAAAATACCCAAAATTTTCTACGTAGCTTTACACTCTCGAAAAGTTCAACTTGCTGACCCATAATCTTTCCCTCTTCTTCACATTATCTCCCGAACTACTAATGGAAGCTCCAAAGGGCCTGCGTAAACGTGCCAAGGTCCCGGGTGCAAATCAGGCAATTCGTACCATTAGGCTCAAAAAAACCAGGAACACTCAACCCCAGTCTGCACTCAGTCCATGCTCAGTACCTCTCGTTGATGTTTATGACGTAGTCAACAAGAAGATTAACGAAGTAGATCAAAGAGTGGCGGACCTGCATAACCAGATCCAGTCCATCGATGATATTCTATTAAAGATATCCCCTTTATCTAGCATAATGGAGCCCACGCCTATTGCTAATCGCCAGAGCCTAGTCATGGCGGGCCGCTTCTTAGACTCAGTTGCGACGGAAGTTCATAAGCGTATAGCCAACTCCAAAAACGCGATAGTTTTCAACATCCCTGATCGACTACCCCTGCCGTCAACCAAACTCGCCATCCTGAATGCTTGCAACATGGCACACCACAGGTGCTATTGCACTCGACTGCGCAAAAAATCACAACGCACTGACTGTCCTTTAAAGTTCCAATTCGCTGACGAAGTAACTGCTAGAGAATTCATAACTAGTTGGCAAATCATTGCCAATTCCACCCCATTCAAAAGAATAAGAATACAACCGGATAAAACGCCCCTCCAAAGAGAGGTTTTTCGATCACTAAAAAGTGCCTTAGCTCCACCAGCGCAACCTGTGGCTGAAATATCAGTCGCCGCGTCTTCTCGCTGCTTGTCGAGCCACCCCGAAACACAAAAGCCCTCAGTTGTCTGCACCACTCTGGTTGACCTAGACCTGACCCCATCTCCAGCACATCCCCCTAGTAAACGGCCCTGCCTTCTACCATCAAACTCCGCTTCTTCAAACGGCAACGATATCCATGCCAAACCCACTATTAGCCCAGGGCCACCAAAGTCCCGTGCATCCAAGCCTGCCGCTGCTAATGCCAGCATACTGCCCACCGTCTCACCACCGAAAAAGACTCCCGGGAAGTCTGTTGCCAACAGCCCGTCCTGCTCTAACTCGTGTTCCACCGTCTTGCGAACACAGATCGTTCATAAAAGGCATGATCTACTATGTGGCCAATCGTCCCATCGGCAGACAGGACTCTGTGACCCCCCACAGCTTTTAGCTACTCCGGCTACTCCCGTATCCCCCCCCCCCGTAAGTCTTCTCAGAATCCCATTTAGAACCCCCACCAAGCACTCCAAGTACACCCCAAATAAGTCATACTTGTTGGCAAGCAGGACGCAACCCTGCATCACCCTAAAGCAGCCAACCCCACCTCGTTGTATCAGCGTGGTACCTCGGCTAATCGGCAAGGTCCTCCCAACTCCACTCTACAATACAGGCGAAAACGGCCACCGAGTAGCGCATCATCATGCATCGGGATCAAACACACCATATTCTCCAAGTTTCCCGAAACAGTTTTCCAATCATCTGGCTGAGCGCCAGCATCTCCCGTCGAACCTCCGTAACCAATTTCTCTCTCCTCCAATGATACAAATAAGTAACCCCCAGTCGAATTATAACCAATGGCCTCAATTGTCTAGCTCCGCGCCCTTTCCTGAACACAGGATGGGCCAGCCCAACCAACTACAGTTATTTCGTCGGTCTTGGTCAAGCGGCAACTACCCGCCCCCTGCGTACCCCGTTGAACCCAGTCACCACTACTTTCTGCCATCTCACTTGCCGTTACCCATTACCTCAGCATCCAACCCCCCACCTGGCTACTTCAACCACCCCGGAAATCCCACCTCCTCAAACGACCAATTTTTTCTTGACGGCACCCCCCCCCAACCCAGCTTCACCCCTTCTTCACAATGCCGGCTCCCCACTTCTAACCCCTGTTTAGACTCCTTCACTTCTATACACGACAACCCTGTCGTTGTGAGTCCACTTAATGACGTTTACCACCTCGGTAGTGTTAGCCATCAACATCCGCAGATGGTTGTTCCCACTCCACACCATGACGGTACAGTTGCACTTAACTTGCCTCTCATTAACGCTCGCTCATTACTGAATAAAACCCATACTCTCCGTAATATAGTACTGTCTTCCGACTTCGACATCATTGTCATAACCGAAACCTGGCTAAATGATTCTGTCCCATTGGACCAAATTTCTATTGCTGGTTATCAAACCTTCATGAAAAATCGTCGTCGTCGTGGAGGAGGCTGTCTTATCCACGTTAAAAACAGCTTGCCTACCATTCATCTCTCTGATCCAATACTGGACTCAATTCAGGACTCAATATGGGTAGCGGTTCTTCTGGCCAACTCTCCACTCCATATTGGCTGCGTTTATCGACCACCCAATTCAAACACCACGGACCTCGCCCACGTAGTCAAAGCCTTTGACCACTTTGCACTATTACCCTCCTCGTCAAAAATCATTGCTGGCGATTTCAATGCACCTAATATCTGTTGGGACACCATGTCATCACCCCAATACTTCACGAGCTTCGTTTCGACCATACGCGCAGGGCGCTGGGTCCAGCACGTAATGACACCAACCAGAGGTAACAGCATACTAGACCTGATATTTACCATTGGCCTATCGGACGTGATGACTACCGCCCTCAACCCTTTCCCAGGCAGTGACCACAGAATGGTATCTTGCAGATTCACAGCCGGACCCATAGACCCCATATGTAGCTCATCTCAACAGCCCCTGCACACGATCAACTGGATGAACCTCAAGCCTATGCTTCGATCCCCCAACTGGGATGACTACTTCCTACAGCACAACACTCAGCTCGCCAGTGACGTACTGTACCATTAGCTACATAGCTGCTTGTCAGCAATCACCACCATCGGGACCAACCGTTCTCAAGCCCGCGGCTCCTACCAAACAAGGCTGCAAAATGAACATGCAAAACTGCAGAAGATCTACAATAAAACCAAGGACTTCTCCATACTATTGCAACTTCACTCTCTCTCTGTCACCATCAGTCTTAGGACTAATGAACTGCTGAGAAAGCAGGAGCTTTCGGCCTTGAATTCCTTCGACAGATCGTACCGATTGTCCCGACTGCTGAAGAGCAGAAATCAGAGAGAGCCTACAGGGATACCATATCTAATTTTGGGAAACAGCACGCATATTAAATCTGCAGCTGAAATCGCTGAGGCGCTCAGTACCTTCTTTTCAGAATCCATGACCACTGACGCCACCGTAAACCCGCCACCCGTACCCCTCAGCACTGAGCAAGTTCTCTCTGACATTGAATTTAGTTTGAACGATGTGACCCACCTGCTGCTGCGTGTTAGACCCTCCTCCCGCCCTGGCTATGACGGCATCCCCCCAGCACTCTTTCATCTTGGTGGAACTGACATCGCTGCTATCTTTATGAATCTCTACAACTTATCCCTCAAAAATGGCATTTTTCCATCCCAGTGGAAAACTTCAACCATTATTCCTATCCACAAAAAAGGTCCAGTGCATGACCCTTCAAATTATCGTCCTATCAACCATACCCCTTTAGCTGCCAGAATAATGGAGCGTTTGATTAAACAGCGGATGTCCGATTATCTCATTTCCCATAACCTCATTCACAGTGGCCAACATGGCTTCCTAAAGTCACGTTCTTGTACCACATGCCAGTTTGATTTCTTCAACCTAGTGACCACGGCAGCTGACGACGGAAAATCTATGATTTTCATCTACCTCGATATGACCAAGGCATTTGACCGAGTTCCTCACTCCCGATTGTTAACAAAACTCCGGGCCTATGGTATCCATGACCCGCTTTTATCATGAATCACTTCTTACCTGTCGGATCGAACCCAGGTTGTATATGCTAATGGTCATCTATCGCAACCGGCGCCTGTCACTAGTGGAGTCATACAAGGAAGTGTACTTGGTCCGCTATTTTTCTTACTGTATATTAACGACATTTTTTCGATTGTGCGACATGGCACACCTTTCCTCTTCGCCGACGACATCAAAATCGTGTATGATTTCCGCCATCAAGATTTGAGCACAGCACTGTCTGAAATAGGTAGTGATCTTGAGAAACTTGATCAATGGTGCACTTCATGGCAAATGTGCTTCTCGACATCTAAAAGCTTCTACACAACTTACAGATGTCAAGTCCCCCTCGGAACTCTGTCACTGAACCAAGCACCCATCGCCCCAAGCTCATCAGTGAAGGATCTTGGGCTTCGATACACAAACAATCTACAATTTTCGGAACATGTCTCATTTCAGACGGCCAGGGCCAGACAGATAATAGGCCTAGTTCTCAGATCATTTAAAATGAAACATAGTATCCTCCTTACATACCAATCCCATGCTAGACCCCACCTCGAATACTGCCCTATAATCTTCTCTGGAATGTCTATATCTGACAGAATACGCCTGGAGAAAGTCCAGCGCACCTTCACCAAGAAGCTAATGGGATATTCCTCTCCACTGAGCTATAAAGAGCGATGCATTCTATTAAAACTTGACCCCGTATGGCTTAGACATGTCAGGCTTAACTTGTGTTTTCTATACAGACTTATTCATTGCTCTGCGTTCACTTCTACCAACTCTATACAGTTTTCCCTACCCTCATCTTACCCTCTGCGCCACAAAGACTTCAGTCTGACCATCCCACATTGCAGGCTGGCAATCAGGTCCAACTTCTTTCTCATTAAATATTCAAAGCTTTGGAATAAGCTGCCTCGGACCATTCGCAAATGTGCGTCAATAACCCAGTTCAGCCATGCCCTTAAATCACAACTTACCGTTAGTCATATGTTATCTTTGACTAACGCCAGCATATCTGAGGATCGAGCCTATGAAGAAGGAATCGAACTTTAGAACCCTAGCTTCCGTCTCTCCTCCCGCTCTCTGCTATCCGTCGAGCTGGCCTTCAAAAACGGGTTCAACTACTAGGATCACGGCACCATATTCCAAACCTACCATTTTCTGCCTAACGACAGACGATAGGCTTACCGTTTATTATTATTTTTTACGTATAACCCACATTGCAGAAGGATAGTTTTTGTCGTTTACAACTATAAATATCTAGATGCCTGCCGGTTCTCGCTACTCACCCACGTTCACCTACCATCACCTAATTCTTAAACATCCCTGCCTCATCTAATTCACTAGTCAGTTTCCACAACCATGTCTAAACAATTACTGCCTCCCTCGCCATATAGTACTAGGGCAGCCATGTAAAACAACTCTTCTCTAGCTGAAGGTTTTAGCCAATGATGTTTTCCCCCTGCACCAAATTATCCTAAGACATTAAGTCCCACCACCCACCAATTCACTCCTTGATCCTCTTATTTATCCTGGCTTCCGCTCCTCTCAGCTGTACACATTTATATATATATATATATATATATATATATATATATAAAATATATATATGTGTAAATATATAACATTTTTATATACTATATATATATACCTATTCATATATATACATATACATGTGTAAATATATAACATTTTTATATACTATATATATATATATGTATATATACTCACTACTGTCCTATAATTATTAACACAAGCACGGTGAGTAACTCAACGCTCCTCGATATCTCTTAGCTTACAATGCCTCTCTTCCGCACCAGGTCCCACCACATATACTTCCCTCACCACCTCTGCGATTTCGAACTGGAAAATCCAGTCTGATTCATCCCACTTAGCGTGACTCATTAACTGAACTCAACACTCAGTTATGACGTTACCTTTTCTGCTCCCACCCTATCCCCCAGCTAAGGTTCTTCTGTAATTTCATGCAGAACTTAGTCTTTACTCCTCCTCAATGACCACTCTAGGAGAAATACTAACTTTCCCATTGAAAGTTTTAGCCACACTAAGGCGTTTCCCTTTTAGTCTCACGTTTCATAGCCTCAATGTGCCTTTGGGATCCGCCGCACCGATGAGCCCGTGCTTAACTTTTGTTCTTCTTTCCGTTAACCGTTGGTCCTCAGCTGCGTCACTCTATCTCACTTTCCTTGCCATAGTCTTTTGCGTCCGACCGCTTTCGCATGACCCGTCCGATGATCGCACCCACCTATACATCAATATATATATATATATATACCTTGGGTATGCTGCACTCACTTGTCCCCCTTCCTAACTAGATTATGCCATTTTACAACACAATTTGCATATATATAAATAAAACCGCTCCGTCCTTTAGCGATGGGTGGTCGCTCTCACTTAATTCCTGGCTCAGGCTAGAACTCAGCCGTCCCATCCTGCTTTTTTGCGCCTTTCTCGTACACTGAAGCCTTGCCACACGAATTACCATTCCTTAGTAACTAGGCTTCCCTTCTCTGCGCATATGCTCATGGTAAGTTAGGACCCCATTCCAACCGGAATCTGTATGCCCCTGCCGAATACCAGCACGTTTGCCCCCACATGAAAAATACTCATTTTTACACTATGTTTTTCTTCTTTTTTTACTGTTTGCCGTCCTCGACCACAGCTGGTGAACTGACCAGACTGTTATCTTCCTATTTTTTTTCATTCTTCTTCCAGACCAGACCATCTACTATTGTTTTATTCCTGGTTCCCTAGCGGACACCCTCTCCTCATCCACCGCCTACTTGATATCGCCCCAAATCTCTACTATCACCCAACTACCCTAGAAAGCTACCAGTCTCCGTCTAGGGATCCCTAATAGACCGGTCCACTCACCAAACGACAACTAACTGTTCGGATAACAAAATTTTCATTTTCATGCTTCCATAAAAACGATAATCATAACCCACAGCTGGAACACTCTCCAGACTGCCGCACTCCTGATCTCTTCCAGATTGCATTGGTTACTTGGGTAGCCATCGGCCGAATCGACGTTTATTCCGGATTACCGTAAGGACTGGACGATTTGATCAATGGTTTAAACCTATACTCTCGCCCGCTGACGTTACATGGGGCACCGTACACGGTTTAACAAAACCTCATGAAAGTCTCACCGAATCGCAGAGGTGTTTCCTGACAGCAACCATCAACACATCCGCTCAACGTTTATTCCCAAATAATCCAACCCAACAGTTCAAATTCTTCCCGTGTTGCAGTACGAAACCAATGGCCGGAACCCAGCCTTCGCAGCTGTCAACTTCGTCAAACCAGCCCTTTTTTACCTGCTTCCCTCAACATTCTACCTGCCACCACCTGCAACCAAGGTCTTTAAGAAACAGCCATCTGCAGCCAACCATAATTTGGTTAACAATTTTCTTTCACATACAAAAACAAAAAATTACACTCTTCCAACTTCTGCCTAGCCGAACCATTGACGCTGTCTCCACTAATCCGTTTTCATTGACGGCTTTTCTTTTCTTTAAAAGTCCGTTATATGTCCATGCAAAGTTCACTGAAGTCCCTGCGAAGCTTTTCGCCTTCATTTGAATTTCCATATGACACTGTAATCACCTGCACAAAAGGTCCGTTTTATTATCACCTTTGACTCACTTGCCTTTATTTCACATGCCTCCTCCACAATTAGTTACCCAATGCTGGATCAGTGTCCAATATTCCGCTGGTATCTCTGACTGCACTTTGAAAGCCCCACGCTTGCTTTACCTCTAACAATGTTCTTTGGCATCGCTTCCGCCCGGTTACTCGTTAGTGACCGTCCATTTGTCGCTTATATCAGCAACCCCACGACTTTTCAGCTATCCACACCGCCCTCCAGCGATTTCGAAACCGATTCGGAATTCCCGCCTCAACCATAACCACTTTTGTTCACTCAAACACTACATGACTTTACTGGTGTATTTCGGTTGCTGTGTGATTTATAAATTTAGAATCCGTGAATACCTCACATTGACATGTACTGCTGTATACTCTGATCTTGCCTTGTGCATGTGTATTGACCACGGTCAAGAAATATACTATACTTCCTATATATATATATATATATAAACATATCTATATATATACATATATGCTAACGTATCCGGCCATGGCTCGACTAACGTCCTATCGGTCATTCTCACTGGGCTGTATATATATATATATATATATATATATATATATATATATATATATATATATAAAATACCATCCAGTATTCACTAGCGCGAAAGAAGACTCACGAGGTGAACACGTGACATAACGACCTAGTTGTGCTGACCCAAATAAAAAATCAATAAAGAAGACGCCAATGCTAATATGGCAGGAATCATAATGCGGCGGCCCTGAATAGGGCCTTTGCCAATCTCTTGGGACCACGTCCACCTTGTAACAGCCGGTCGTGGAAAATCCCCCTTTTTCCCTCGCGATTCAGTGTTTTTTTCCCAACATCACTCATTTCCATACACTATTGACTTGTTTTTACGAACTGGTTGTTTTTCTGGACCAATTGTTGTTTGTTCGCGCCCAGAGCGCTACTTTGGCACATCCTTGTTCAGGACCTGCGTGACGCACGTGCTGTCTGCTCACACGCTGCTATTCGGTTTCTCGTTGTTGAGTCCTTGTGATCGTATTATTTAGGTTTGTATATTGTTTATGTCATTGTTTATTGTAATATTCTAGTATCGTAGAATATCATGGATAATCGTTTTTTGATTTCGGGATCCGTTGCGAATTTGGCTACGCATTGCTCAAACGTTCGTAACAATACTCAACAGATCAATTTGGAACGAGGAAAAATCACGCAAAATGCCAAGAAAAGGATCAAAAGCAGTCGAATCCGGACAGGAAGTAATACGGCAAGTCTCCGGGGAGGTTTTGGGTACATATGATTCTTTGGTTAATGCTAGATCGCCTAGTCCTGTCAGTGCTAGTTCATGTGTTATTGAGAACAATATTGGTCGTAAGGATGTCGATTTATATAAGCTGAGAATACTAGAACTAGAGCAACGGTTACTTTCGGCTAGACTACAGGCGCAGGAAGCAGAGAAGTGTACACAGAAACAGCGAGAGCATGAGACCAGTGACTTCGACACTTCCGATAGGTTAGGGTGTAATAAGGTAGGGAAACCCACGCCCGTCGCCGGCTACAAACCACCATCGATCGATCTGCCTAGAGTGGAGTTAACGGTTTTCGACGGGCGAGCTGAGCAATACTGCAAGTTTGTCAAACAGTTCGAGACGTTCGTTGAAAATAAGGTAACCGACCCTGGGCAAAGGCTTCTTTACCTTACTCACTACTGTCGAGGCCGAGCAAGAGAAGCTATCGACGGGTGCACCATGCTCGACCCAGAACAAGGCTACACAAGGGCAAGGAAGATCCTAAGGGACTTGTTTGGCCAACCTTTCAAAGTAGCCCGTAACCTAATAGAGGGCGTGATGGCAGAGGCAAAGAGAACCAAGGGCGACGTCTACACCATGGCCGACCTGGTGATTAAGATGCAGAACTGCTCAATAGCCCTCGACCATTTAGGTTACAGGGCTGACCTAGACGCCATGCACACTTTGGAAGGCATAGTCCGTCACCTCTCTCCCGAACTACAGGGTCGGTGGGCGGAAGAAGCAGAACGGATAAGCCGAAGCGACAGAGAAGCCAACTCCGAAGACCTGACTGAATACTTAGACAGGCAAACGAAGATAGCTGACAGCAGATTCGTCCGACTCATCCGGGACAGCAACCGAGCAAACAAGCCAAGTACTAGCCAACTCCAAACCCCTGTACGGGAACATCCAAAGTACCAGCCTTGGACCAATACACACGTCATTTCACGAGATGCTACGGCGAAACCAAATTGCAGATCCTGTGGTACTAGCCATGGCCTACCAGAATGCCCCAAGTTCGGCAACGCCACAATAGACGAACGGTGGGGAATGGCGAGGATGGCAGAAGTATGTTTTATCTGTCTCAACACCACGCACAGGGCAGCAGCCTGTAGAACAAGGAATCGATGTGGTTACGAGGGCTGCACGGGCAGACACCATCGGCTGCTGCATCAGGCGAGAGTAACCATATCCGAGGCGAGTGCCAAGCCCAGCGTGATTTGTTCAACTTCACAATCTGTCAGTAAACCGGTACGTTTAGGCGTAGTGGCCGTGGGAGTAGTGACTCCGACTGGGATAGTCAAGGCGTTGGCTTTCGTTGATAGTGGATCCGACACCACTTTAGTGGAAGAGCGGTTTGCCGACAAACACCAACTGGCTAAAGGTGCGACGTCGTTAGCGGTGAGCACGGTGGGCAGAACACAGGTAATGACTGCCGGTAGATTAAGGCTGCAACTTATCTCTCTAGACACTAACGAGGAAATTGAACCAACGGAGGCATTCACGTTAGCGGATCTCCCCATGCGAGCACCAAGGTCGGTGAACGCAATCTTGACTCGGTGGCCCCACCTGCAGGATGTAACCGTTGTAGACTGGGAAGATGATGAAGTGGATTTCCTCATTGGCTGCGACGTGCCAGAGGCGCATTGGGTGCTTGACCAGAGAGTGGGCGACCGCCAGGCACCTTATGCCGTACGCACGGCCCTGGGATGGATGTTATACGGTCCAGTAGAGGTACGCGGTTCCGTGAATTACTTATCCACCGAAACGGACCGCATAGAGTATCATCTGCAACCGCTGTATGAAAAGGAGTTTCATGACATTGGAGACGAAAGACCAACGTTGTCTCAAGAGGATCACTTCGCTCTACAAACGGTGCGGCAAGGCTCTAGAGGCCTCAAAAAACAGTTCGAGGTTCCCCTCCCATGGCGCACACCGGTCGACCCGTGGACTGACAACAGAAATTATGTTCTCCAACGATTACTACGACTAAAAGAACGCTTCATTCGAGACCAGAATCTGTGGGAACGATATGCGGATTTGATGAAGCGAAACGAGACCCTCGGTTACGTTGAAAAGGTGCCTGTTAACACCGACAGCAAAAGGGGTATCTGGTATCTGCCTCACCATCCGGTTATCAACCCCAAGAAACCCAATAAACTGCGGGTGGTTTTCGACTGTGCTGCCAAGTTCCAGGGCAAGTCGTTAAACGATCGCCTACTACAGGGGCCTGACTGGACCACTCCACTGATCGATGTTTTGTGCCGTTTCAGAGTGGGTAAAGTGGCTTTGTCTGCTGACATTAGGGAAATGTTCCATCAGGTGAAGATTCCGGTAGGAGAACGAGATGCTTTGCGTTTCCTGTGGTGGGAAGGGAGCGACCGGGACAACGCAGTGGTGAATTATAGGATGACCGTCCACCCCTTCGGAGCCATATCGTCATCATTTTGTGCCAACTACGCCCTCCGAGAATCAGCGAACAAACATGGCGATCTAGTACATCGGACGGTGGTAGAAAGCGTCAGCAGGAACTTCTACGTCGACGACTACCTTGGGTCATTCGATGATGTGGAATCAGCTCTAGAGCAGTTCAGGGGTCTGACGAGATTGCTGGAAGAGGGCGGCTTCCATCTAACTAAATGGATGTCGAACGCTTCAGAAGTGCTGAAGGTCATCCCGTATCACGAAAAGGCCGAAAGGGTAAGAGATTTGGACGGCTCTCCACTTCCTATCGAGCGCACCTTAGGGATACAATGGGACGCGGAAACGGACGATTTTGTTTTCGAACTAAACGTTCCCGAGCTGCCAATAACCCGTCGTGGCATACTATCTGCCGTCTCAAGTTTGTTCGACCCGCTCGGTTTCGTCTCACCACGGCTGCTACCTGGAAAGATCTTGCTGCAGCGGCTTTGCCGTAAGAAAGTTGATTGGGACCAGTCACTGGACCGAGGGGACCGGCTGGACTGGGAAGAATTTTTGAACACCTTGAAGAAATTAGGGGACATAAGAATCTCACGATGTTTGAATCCTGGCCATACGACACGGACTGGAGAACTACATGCCTTTTCCGATGCATCCGAAGTCGGTTATGGAGCTGTGGTGTACGGACGATGGTGCGCAGGAGATGGACAATATACCACGAGGATCCTGTTCGCCAAAGCCCGCGTTGCTCCACTGAAGTCGGTCTCAATCCCACGCCTTGAACTCAGCGCAGCCGTGTTGGCAGTCAGGGTGGTGCGAGCTGTGAAGAGACGTTTCGATCTCTAAATTTGGTCGGTGAGCTTCTGGACGGATTCAACGATAGTACTTTACTACATCAACAACGTCAGGAGCCGGTTTAGTACTTTCGTTGCTAACCGGCTCACGATTATCCACGATGAATCAGCCACGCACCAGTGGAGTCATGTCAGGTCTGGCGATAATCCGGCCGACCTGTGCTCCCGAGGTGCGAACAACTTCAGGCAACTACACACGTGGACGAGAAGGCCAAACTTCCTGCAATTGCCCAAACAGGACTGGCCCGTGTTCGAATTAAAAACCCCCACGGAAGTGGAACTGGAGATCAAAGGCGTAGTGATAGCAACCAACGTCGTCGAAGCGTCGTCCATTCTATCGCGACTGGTCAGGTTTTCTTCCTGGATGAGGACGCTTCGTTCGCTAGTTTGGTTAACCAGGTTCAAGAGAAATTTACTAGTCATGAAAGGGCTACGGCCCTCAGGTCGGATACGGGTCGGCCCGATAGGTCCCGATGAGCTACAAGCGGCAGAGCACGATATTTTCAGAATGATACAACGCGAGGCTTTCGCCCGAGAACTCAAGAGGGCGGAAGAAGTGGGGCCGACCAATAAAGACATGCCATCTCCAAGAGGCGAGCTGAAGCGTTTAAACCCCAAACTCATCGACGGACTGCTGCGCGTGGATGGTAGGCTGACCAACTCCCACCTGAACTTCGACACAAAGTATCCTATACTGCTGCCTGCGAGACAACCTGTAGTAGAGCTAATGATTCAACACGTCCACGCCATGGAGGGACATGCCGGGGAAAGTCACGTGACGATCGTCATCCGAAAGCGTCTTTGGTTGTTGAGAGGACGAGAGACTGTAAAACGCGTAATCCGATGGTGTGTGCAATGCAGGAGACGCAATGCCACAGCAGGCAAACAACTCATGGCCCCACTACCAGAATGCAGGGTGGCTACGGGCTGGTGGCCGTTCAGTGACACCGGGTTGGACTATTTCGGGCCCTTGTGAATCAAGTGCGGGAAAAAATTAGAAAAGCGATACGGATGTAAGTCAAATCTCGCAAATCGAGCAACGCGTAGCCAATTCAAACGAATCCCAAAACCAGAACAAGATTGATTCGTAGCTTCTACGGTACTAAATTGAAATGCACAAAGGGTACAAATATATACGAACCTCAAGTATGCGGCCAAATAGGCTTCACAGTAAAACCCAAAGGTCCAAAGCCCCGTGGCTCAAGCCCGACAGTCAGAAACGGTTCAAGGCCAAATTCAAATGTCTCACATGGATAAACAAACGTGAAAATGTGTGGTGTATGAGCAAGCTTTCCAAGATAATGTTGAATATAGTCAAATTCACAAAGCACGTTGAACATTTGGAAGGATTTTCAGTATTCGTTCTTTACACCGCCGGCCAAAATTCTTCCGCGAAAATGGTTGTCTAAGGTTCAGGAAGGGGTCATGATTCGCATCCCATCTACCTTTAACTTATTGTTATTGCCTGTGGTTACTAACTTCCTGTGTTATCTGAACGTGAAACAGGTTTTCGCCGTAGTCATCATCGCACAATCCATAAGGAATCAATTCCAAATCCCGCTGCACAACTTGAGATTGACATATTCATCAGGAGACCGGCGCATATAGTCAGACGCACGATGAAGATGAAGGCTTCGCAGAGTGAAGTGTTTCGCCGCACGAAATAAGTCTAAGTATCACAAGCAGTAACCCATTGCAGCAACTGGTTAGACTAATTTTGTTTTCAAGCATGAGCGCAGAAGTTGAACGCAGGTGCAACGCCTGATGAGATATCGCGTAAAATTGACAGGTCACGAACCAGTGGAATTACATAAAATTAACGCACCAAATCTTCCGAAAGACATGAAAACCGGTTTCTGATTATGAATAAATTTCGAAAACAAGTGTACGGCGGACAGTATCGAAATACACATGAACACGGAGATTGATCGAATACTGGCATCTATCAGAGTATTTCAAAGTTTTTCTGTGCACAAAATATGTGACAATCAATATTGTATAAAATGTAAATAAATGTTCTCCTTTAATGATAGTAATAGTTTCACAATGTGCTCACAGTTAGTATGCCTCACCTGAACTGTTCAAGTGAAATACTGGTGAATTTCTCCTCTTCGCCTATGTGCACGCTAGATAGAAACTGGAACTAAGTACATTTGCAACCTTTCAGAAAAAATGGGTCCAGTTGATTAGTTGTAGAGCATGAAATGCAATAAAGTGCTGAGTAACTCAGAGCGAGGCGATCTGCGAGCTACTTTGTCTTTTGTATGTGGTTTCGAGCTCGAATCATCAACATTTACCTCGCTGTTTCCTGCTACGAGTGGATTAACTCTCTGATGTCTCGAACACGTTCTTCGTTTCTTCCGTTTCCTGTAATGTAACACAACTGTAGGATCTGTTCAATAGGCAAGGCTCAGTTCGGCGGTGGTGCAGTTCTCTTTTAGCATTCGTGCTACCTTAAAATCCAATACCAGTGCAGACGTTTTGAGCTCGTTTAGGGATACTGACTTCAGCTCAGCAATTTTTGTTTTGGCAAAGGGTACTTTGTTTCGCCGCCGGCCATGCAGTTCCACCCAGGTACCGTACACTGTCACTGGGTCGGCAAATTTCAAGCTGCTTTGGGTGACCTGCTGGTGTCCTTTTTTGAGATATTTCAAAAGCCTCCGGGCAACTTCTCCTTTTCTCAATAAGTGACTTGACGGTGGTCTCTTGGGTATAGCAACTTCATGTTGCTCACTGTGACGTCCCGTCTTTGAATTCGCCATCGAAAGCACCGACTGATCGTTAGAGTGAACTTCGCTTTCCTGAGATGGACCGTTGGATTCAATATCGAAAGGCTGATTGTGTTCTGTAGAGGCACTTCTCTCAGCAACATTTGAGCAATTTATTGATGCCGATTGTTGAAGTTCCCTCGTCAGGGGTCCGAGAAGTGTCCAGCCTAGTATCGTTCGCGTAGCGAATGGTTCTTTTCGATTGCTTATGCTCTGTTCAAGCACCCAGTGAGCCTCTGGTACATTGCATCCAATTAGTATGTCGACGTGGGGGCTAGACACTTCTTCGAACTCTATGTCCCTGAGATGAGACCATCTCTTGGCGATCGATCTAACAGAGTCGACTGGTCTCATTGGCAAGCTGTCTATTGCAAAAGCTTCCGGAATTTCTACGGTCCCCTCATCAGATAAAGACGTTAACTGCAGGGTCAGCCTCTTAGAATTGCTAACATGACCCCCTGCAATCGTGCTGATAGTGAGCGAGGTAGGCTCGCCTACTAGTTCACAGCTTTCTACAGGCTCGCGAGTAATCAGCGAGGTATCCGACCCCGTGTCCAAAAATGCATTGACCCTCCTCAGTCCTTTAAGTGTCACGATAACGACAGGTACGATGCCTAATCTTGCCGGTTTGAAATCATCATGTCCCGTTGAACAGACAATTTTGGGTTCATCTGGCTGAATAGGTCTATTGTTGAGAAGGCCATGCAGTAACGAGTGATGATTACCCAAGCATCCGTCTTGGTTGCATTTCACTCTTAAGCTGCATTCAGAGGCTCGATGAGAGTTGTTCAAACACATAAAGCATGAGCCAATCCTTTTTACTGCGCACCACCGATCGGGTACACTCATCCCATGAAAGGTCGGACAATCTAGTAACCGATGCAGGGAGTTGCATGGCTTGCATTCAGCTGACCTCTCGGGTTCTTGACTTATCATGTGCATGTTAGCCAAAGACTGGGTTTGGTTACAGTCCTTACCTGCAATTTGAGATGTTGGTTCCCTTCGCGCCAGTCTGCAACTTTCGCGTACGATTTGTACAAATCGACTGTTGGCGATACGGGATTGACGACCTATGAACTCCGTCAAATCGTTGAACGTAGATTCCCGCTCAAGCATATTTATTTTTTCAGCTTCCTCTGCCCATCGGCTCTGTAAATCAATAGATAGACATCGGACAATGCATTCCTGTGTGTGCAATGCATTCAGATCAGACTGGTATCCTAAGTGCTCCAGTGCTACACTGCAATTCTGCATTTTTATCGCCAAACTCGACAGTGATTCAGCCTTGCCCTCAGTCCCTTTCGCCTCCAATAAAACACTATCAGTTAGGCTTCTAGCCACCTTGAATGGTTGTCCAAACAAATCTTTCAGGATTCTGCGCGCCCTGGTGTACCCCATCGGTGGATCAAGCATCGCGCAGCCTTCGATAGCACTTTTGGCTCTCCCACGACAGTAATGTAATAAATACAAAAACCTTTGACCAGGATCTGCAACTTTGCACTCAACAAAATTTTCGAATTGTTTCATGAATATACAGTATTGCTCGGGGTGCCCGTCGAAGTGGGACAGCTCCACTCTCGGCAGGTCAAGAGCCAAAACCTCGGTAGTTTCAGGCTGTCTCAAGGATTTATATTCGTCGATCACAGTGCCTTTTCGATGTTGACATTGTGAACTACATGGACTCTTTGCTGGCTCTCTGAGACCAGTTCCTTGTGCAAGGGGCTCTGCTTCCTTTATGGCTAACCGCAGCTCGTTTTCTAATTCTATTACTCTCATTCTATAAGTACTAATATCGTCAAACGCATCGCGGTTAGAGATATATGACCTGGCACTGACAGAGCTAGTAAACTTAGCATTATCTAGAGAATCAATAACACCCGAACCATCCCCAGAGATTTGCCGAGTTATTTCCTGTTGTCTCAAAAGGTCCTTGCTTCCTCGTCTGGGCATTTCCAATGGGTTTTCTTATCCAGGTTCCACTTGAGTACTGTAAGTCAAATCTCGCAAATCGAGCAACGCGTAGCCAATTCAAACGAATCCCAAAACCAGAACAAGATTGATTCGTAGCTTCTACGGTACTAAATTGAAATGCACAAAGGGTACAAATATATACGAACCTCAAGTATGCGGCCAAATAGGCTTCACAGTAAAACCCAAAGGTCCAAAGCCCCGTGGCTCAAGCCCGACAGTCAGAAACGGTTCAAGGCCAAATTCAAATGTCTCACATGGATAAACAAACGTGAAAATGTGTGGTGTATGAGCAAGCTTTCCAAGATAATGTTGAATATAGTCAAATTCACAAAGCACGTTGAACATTTGGAAGGATTTTCAGTATTCGTTCTTTACAACGGATGTATCATGACGTGCATGAAATCACGTGCGGTACGCCTAGAAGTCGCACATTCGATGACGACCGATTCGCTTCTACAGGCCTTGCAAAGATTGATCAACCGAAGAGGCGTACCGGCCGATATATACTCAGATAATGGATCGAATTTTGTGGGCGCTCACCGTGAATTGCAGCGCTGGCACAAGAACATAAACAGGGACGAACTGCAGGATCGAACCGTGGCCTACGGCATACGATGGCATTTCAACCCCCCACAGGCCAGCCACCGAGGTGGCATATGGGAACGCATGATCCGGTCCGCCAGACGGATATTGCTGTCAATCATGGAGCAGCAGCCGCCCGACGACGAGACGCTGAACACTGTCATGACTGAGGTGGAGCGAATCCTGAACAACCGCCCCCTGGTTCCAGTATTGAACGGCGACCCCACCCACCTGACGCTCACCCCAAACGACTTATTGACGCTAAGGTCGAACGAGGGTTTCCAAGGGCCGGTAAACCTTCGTGGGAGCTACCTCCACGGGTGGAAGCAAGCGAACTATCTGGCCAAGGTCTTCTGGAGGCGATGGCTGCGGGAGTACCTACCGGCTCTGCAGACTCGACATAAGTGGCTGGTAAAAACAAGACCATTCAAAGTTGGGGACGTGGTTATGATCGCCGACGAACGCGCACATTTCAGCGCTTGGTCTTTGGGAGTAGTTACGGAAACCATCAAAAGCACTGACGGAATGATAAGAACGGTGAAGGTGAAGATAGCTAACGGAGTGTTCATTCGTGAAATACGCAGTATTAACCTACTCGAGAGCGAAGACGGAGGAGCTGATAACCCTGAGGCCTAGTAAACCTTTTTCACACCAGTAATCGAGGTGGATAAAGAAACACCATATATACCACACGGTCTCTGGCAAACACGTTAAGGTGCTCGCGGTCTTTTCGTTGACATTACAGGAGGTTCTTTCAGATATGTGGTGATGAGCGCGATTCCAGTGTACATCCCGATACATACACACATGCACGACGCACTCTACATCCCGTCAACCCATCAAACATGTGACAGTGTTCGTTGTTTTGCTTTTTGTTGACGCTACCGAATGCCCCTTGCATATGTGGAAGTAGCGGAGCTCAGGTCACACATACATGCTACATTCTACTCGTTTTCTTGCCACACGGTCCTTTTTTGACATTGCAGAAAGTCCTCCTTTGATGTGTAGTCATACCTGTGATTTCATTGTAACCCCGGCACACACACACACACACACGCACTCACACACACACACTCAAGCACGTACATCCAGGACCGGACGGCCCCCTTACGAGGACAACGTCTATGTGACCATTCACGCCCGCCATCGGTCATTTGGTCTTGTGGAAGATGTAGACTTGCCTCACGTCTATGTAGCCAATGGATTAGGTGCGACCAGTAGTAGAACGTTGACAACGAGCATTAGACGCGCGCACTGACAGCAGGGCCTAGGCAGGTAGGAAGAATCAGTACCTTTATACCGAACCTTTGACTCTGCTGAGGATCCAGGAGGATTTTGGTGGGCGGTGTAACAGCCGGTCGTGGAAAATCCCCCTTTTTCCCTCGCGATTCAGTGTTTTTCCCAACATCACTCATTTCCATACACTATTGACTTGTTTTTACGAACTGGTTGTTTTTCTGGACCAATTGTTGTTTGTTCGCGCCCAGAGCGCTACTTTGGCACATCCTTGTTCAGGACCTGCGTGACGCACGTGCTGTCTGCTCACACGCTGCTATTCGGTTTCTCGCTGTTGAGTCCTTGTGATCGTATTATTTAGGTTTGTATATTGTTTATGTCATTGTTTATTGTAATATTCTAGTATCGTAGAATATCACGGATAATCGTTTTTTGATTTCGGGATCCGTTGCGAATTTGGCTACGCATTGCTCAAACGTTCGTAACACACCTCGCTAGGCAATGCACACAAGTGTAGTCGTCCTCGTTGGTGAAACCCGTGCATTGATAATGTGCCCATCGGTCACACGTTTGGCATTGAACCCACTGAAATTCCTCGTCCAGCTCGACCGTTGGACCCTCTCGCCGGCAAAAGCTGCAAACGTACTTGTTGAATGAAGACGCCGGCCTGTCCAGTTTTCGTTTCTTGTTTGCTATTCGGATTTGGTTGGCCGTAGTTGTCCTATTTTTGCGGAACAGGATACGCTGCAAAGGGTTTCCTATAACCTGAATATCGCTCTCGTCAGTAAACCGAACCTCGATTTATGGTTTCCTTCTAGACGTTGTTCCCTATTTTACGGTTAAATCTCTTTTCGGCGGTTCCGACGGCAGCACACACTCATAAGCTGTACTGGAAGTTGTGCGATATTCTAATATTTTTCTGGTCTCTTTCTCTCGGCCGAACATAGTGGTGATATCCGACCGGTGTGTTATTCGTTCTACGCCTACTCTTTCTGGATGCTTGTAGCACAGCCTAACGTTTGGCCACAGACCTATAACGGCTGGTAACAACCTTAGTTGGGCTTTAGCCGTTCTGTAGTTATCCTCCCTAAGATTAGCCAATGCTGCGGCAGTATCTCTACCGATAGCCTCGCTCTCCCGCAGCTTCTGCGCCTTGTTGGTGATTGTAGACGTCGACGCCTGTGAGATATGGTGTCTCCACCGGCTAGGGTTATCACCTCCTTACAATCTACTAACCAGCGATTATTGGCTAGCGTAGAAAGGTCGACTCGAGAGGCACGAGCGACGTGCAACACGTGAAAGCATGGCAGCAACCACTGGCGACTGAACGAACAGTCGCAGTGTGGCACGCTGCGGCCGGTAACCCTAACGGAGGAGCCTCTACTGTTTGTTACGAGCCACTTACGTTCTGCATAAGATATACCAGTGATCGTCACTGTATGCAGGTGGCGAAGGAGAACCTCACAGGCGAATACGGTTAGCTTGCCGAACACGGGTTTCAGCCAATGTGGCACATTACGGAACTTGCATATAGACATTCTGTCCATACCAAGTCTACCCTGCGAAACTTCCTAAGATGCCACCCGCTTCAGAATTCTGTCACAGACCTGGAACAAGGTTGATCTAGGTGAGAGTCCTGTCTTGAGATGCCTATTTTCGGTTTCTACTCTGTGGGTTGTTAAATTACCCAAAGTTATTACCTGCCTTAGTTTGTAACCCGCCCAGAAATCCTTAAACGGCATCCACGTCCCCACTAAGCAACCCATTGCCTCAGAGCTGCGGGCCTGAATAGCAGCCCGAAATCGTTCGAAAGCAGATTCGCTGCTTGCGAACGCCATGTTACGCATCCACTGAAAAACATGATCCTTTTCTGGCGTCGTTGCTGCAACTAGATGGTTGCACCGTTTCCGCATACCTTGCAACACTTGAAACTGGCAGAACACCACCTGGACTTCAGGGTAGTGAGTCATGAACCCGTTTAACTGAGCCAGACCACGATCTACCACTATTGTTTTACATTCCCTAGTTGCGGGAAGGTATTCACGCAGAAAACCCACTGCTTGTCTGTAGCTTGTAGTGCTTTCATTGGGCAGCAAAGCATACAGAATACTACGACCTCAGCCTGTTTCATCCACTTTAATAGCGTGCCATAATACATAGCCTCCGCAGTTCATTTGATGGGCAGCGTCAGGTAGAATCACCTGGCTGCATCTGTGAGCAACTGGAATCACCTCGCCGGGTATGAAGAAAAGGAGCCTAACTATACTCTCCTCGTATATTACCTAGCTAATGCCCTTACCATCCAGTAATTCTTTTACTCTAATTACGTTACCACGAACATCATGACTGTGACGGACACGTATAGACCGAAAGTCCATACTATTCAGAAGCCTATTGGACACGCGATTAGTATAGTCCCTTAATTCAGCTGTATTATGGAAAGTATCCATTAAGTCAAACACCATGGACTCTTGAAATGCTGTCAGTCTTCGTTTGGCTACGTATAAACTAGGGTTTCCTATTTGGAACCTATGACTATGGACCATGCACCACTTCGCGACACGATATCCAGTTCCTTGGGCGACCAAGTTAACGAATGCTCCGCACTCCAGGTTTTTGTATCTGTAATGAAGTCAAACATTAGCATACTATTATTCTAACTTCGAACCACCTCCACCTTTTCGGCGCCGATGGACACAACAACATTTCACGAAATGATATTTCATTCCGTCGCTAATTGTTAGCCGACGCTTTTTGGCCTGTTTCCATGTACGGGCATTGTAATTGTAAAAGCTGGTACTTGCGCTTCGCTGGAACTCCAGAAAATCGGCTGTGGATTCATCCAGATCTTCGTAAAAGTCTTTTATCAATCGGGAAATCCTATCGGAATAGTCCACGGTCATGGTCGTTCACGTGGCTAGCGAGTGAGGTGGGTGCTGACATTTTGTAGCGCTAGGCCTTATATACCAGTGTAAATTTGATGATATAAACAATATTTTATAATATTCTTTGCTTTTAGTTACACCCAACAGCATTTATTTCACGTTCCTTTATACGTAATTTATTTCATCACAAAATGTCTATTTAAGCTGATAGTACCGTTTCACTTGTGGTAGTTCGATCCTTGACTTTCCTGGGCAGTGGTAAGTGCATAGTTGGTGTACATACCACTGAAAGAATTCCGGCCGCACAACTGGCCGTGGCCATTACCTGTCCTGTGCAAACTGAACTGAAATGAACTGACCTAGACTGAACGTAACCGACTGCGTAATGGACTGCGGTACGCCGGTGCCTCTTAACGGGGATGTAGTTGTGAGAGTCAGCTAATTCTCGATACCGTTTGTCGATGGACTTCGTTCAGATAATCGCAGCAACCAACATAGTCCACAATGAACAGTGTGTCCCGGTGACCACCAAACTGACAAACACAGCCGACAGCATGCGCGTTGTCGGCATCACTCACGCGGACACGTGTCGACAATCTTTCACATAACCAGAAGACAGAATCAAAGTGATTTTGAATACCAAAAACAGAATTTTCGTTCTAGGAGACACTCATGGGACGGTCGAACTTTCCTCCATCTGCTGCCTAGGCATATTCCTCCCCAGTGGTAATAGAATTCGGTCTATAGCATATAAAATGTACTGCGAACGAGAGTCACGTGAAAGAGAGGTACATAAAATTAGGCCGAGCAATATAAAATGCCAGTCCGTTCGCAGAAAAGTAGTTCAAACAAAATCTTCCGTCGGTTCAAACTTGTCTCTCTCATGCTTCGTCGTGTTTATCTGGCTGAGTCGCAATCAGGCATCTGAAGTGACGATAAAAGAATGAAATGTCACTGCTGGCTGTTGAAGCCTGTCTGATATTGAGCGAACATCCTCTCTCTATGCGGAGATGCACCAGACTTGGTTGATAGGTTTTATGAACGACGGGGGACCATTGGGATGTTGGTACAGTGACAGGTGGTAGGTGACGTTGGATATTGCCTACTCTACTGTCTTTGGGCCTTCCCACTGACGGTGCGATTCGGCAGACACTAAATTGAAAGCACGAGTCCGAGCAGCCATACACAGTTTCCCAGCTCACACGTGGTGACGGTACCACGATGGTCAAAATGATCCCTCTGTCGGTGTTGGGCAGTCTGTAGATGCTGACGTGTCAAACGATCGACTGTAACAGTACTCATGGCGGATCAGATGATTGGGCCAGATAAACATAACGCAGCATGAGAGAGACAAGTTTGAACCAACAGAAGAGACTTGTTTGAGCCTCCTTTTGTGCGAACGGACTGGCAGTTTATATTGCGCGTTCTGATAATATGTACTTTACGTGACTCTCGTTCGCAGTATACGTTATATGCTATTGACCGAGTTCTGTAATCCATGAGGTTGGGGATGCTATATGAACTGTCTGTTTTACCAGTGTGCTGATCACCGTGATACACTATCCACCACAGAGCGTTTGAGCCGCTAAGATTATTTGGGTGAATTCTGTCAATAAACGCTCTCGAGAATCATTTGAACCTGGTTATTGCATGTTTGGCGACCATCCCATCGTACCTTGCTCGTGAACCTTTTCAGTAACTTCTACCAGCGAACCCCGCATGCCACTTTGCGGTTCTGATTAGTTGCGTACTCCTGTTAGCTGCATCAGTACAAAACACTGGATAGTGTTCTTTCCTTGAGCACCCGAACATAGATCGCTTGTCCATAGTTATTGGGCTCCGGCTGTCCGAGATTATCTCATTTATGTGTTCTTGCAGATGGAAACTTGTAACCACCACGGAAAAGTGCTATATCCAGTATAATGAAATACCACATACCCTCAGACGTTGCGTAAATGCTACCGATCACTATTATTTTTCTTTCGGATAAATATTTCACAAAATCCTGTCGGGAAACTCGATGTGTCATCCAGTTTACACAGCCGTAGTTTTTATTTTCCTTGTTCATCGTGTTTCCCCGCATAAGTGCAACCACGGTTAAACTCATCTTCGAGTTATTTGTTGTGGCCTTTCTTGCCACAGCATTGAGTTTGATAATATGAGTGAGAAGCACACAACCCTGTAGTAATACAGCGTTTTCATGAGTTGGCGTTAATGTAAACAACTGAACTGTTCAGTTGTTTGCTTCGTGCTTTTACATGATGGTTGTAAAAGCGCATGTAATATGATATCAATGGCCCACTGCACCGCCGTAGTCATCAACCAGCTGAATTATTAGAAAGCCGCTGGGGAAGACAGCATACTGTGAGAAGTCTACAGGTGCTGCCTGTCTTCAATGATCGGCAGACTATATGCCCTTTTTGGCCTCAAATGGCGAGATGAAGCCTTTCCCATTGATCGAGACACGTTTCTTCTGCTGCCCGTCTCCAAGAAATGGGACAACTCAGTATGCGACAACTATCGAGGAATCAACCTGGTCGATGTATCCACAAAGCTTTTCTGCGTGCTATTATTTATCCGCTTCTCTGCGGCGAGAGACCGCCGCATGCGACCGGATCAAGGGGTTTCCGCCATGGGGCAGGGTGCGTGGATCAAATCCCCATTACGTCCAACACCGGTGCACCGCCACAAGCCCCATTAGTCAACCGTTCCATCGGATTTTGGGTCGCTTCCGACTGGGTTAACTGGGGGTATCTGGGCCATCATGGAATCCGACGGAGCGCCTGATAAACTCGCAAGGCTTCTAAGGGAATACTACTTGTACACCAGATCATGGGTTCGTATGTATGGTGAAGAATCCTCAGAGTTCGCGCGCCTTGCCGGAGTCAGGCTGCTTTTGAACTACAAAGCCAGGCACTAACTGACCACCCTGGTATCCAATTGAGTCGGGAAATGAGCATCTTTAATTTAGACTTGACCGACGACATTGTCAAGCTTAAAGACTTCAACGCGCTTCATCCAGTTCTTGATAGAATCGATTTATTCGCGAAGTTCGTGGAACTAACTCAAGTTCTGTCGATTCACCCAGGGTCATCAGATTAACAGCTATCCATTAATGACCAGCTGATCGGATGCATTCCATAACTGAAGCACTTAGACTGTCCATTGCTTCCGAACAGTTAGGTGAGGGTGACACGTATATGATTACAAAGTCCGAGTGAGTGAGGTAGACAGAAGACAGAAGCCTAGAATTTAGGCTTTATTTGATTTACAGCCGGACGGTAGGATTTGAAGACAATAAAGCGAAAATCCAAGAGAAAGATAGTAATAAACAGGTAGATAGAACATAGCAAATGAATATAACATTCATCCCGGCGAACTGTTTTATTCGAAAGCATTTGCGTGCGGAATGTTTCCAGCTTTCCTATTTCTTAGGTTATAGGGATGGACTCGCTGTTATGCTTCTACTAAAAGGTGTTGGATTTGTTAATGTGTGACTGGCGTTGATGTGAGGGGAAGGGGTGTCTGTGTATTCTTGTATATCAGGGGATTATAAACGGTGTCGAGTGAAGACTAAGAGTCACCATTCAGACTCGGAGATTGATTTTCAGCGAACTCCACAGCCCACAGTGGTTCCAAGGCTTGGCTTTTAGCCGCCAAAGGGTGTAGGAGGACCGTGTCTTCTCGTTAATCAGGGAAATAAATGTAGGTCTTTCTCGGATGGCGTTCGATCAGTTCAACTTCATTGACTAGGGGGTCGTATTTTGTTGACCTCACCGGACAACGCATCAAGACCGACCGTGAACTGTTCAACCGAGTAGGTATTAAAATGCCAGATGTTGACTTACGGTGATAAGTGACTAATCGGTGCATCCTCGACCTGGGCGGAATCCGGCCCGTTGTTCGCGGGTGTTTCTCTCGCGAACGAATGTAAGACAGTGCAGCAAAATCGAGGCTAGTACTTTGGTGACTATCGGAATGAAGTTGACCAACATTTCTTCTCTTGACTTAAGATCAGTGCATCGCGCCACGAGGAATTATGGCTCTGAAGGAGTCGAGTATAAATCGAATGCATTTCTTGGGCCTATACGTTCACTTCACTGGGCTGCGTTCATCGTCCGCACACTGTCAGATAGGGCAGTAAACGGCCCTCACTAGAACATCTTGGGACTTTCAAAATAGATGTATGATGTGTCTCCGAAACGCGCATGGAAGTCCCCACTTCTGTGATCACTCTCCGCCCCCCAGACACAACCTGTCTCTTTCTTTACTTTTCGTGTGTCGGTTAATCCGGTTTTTAGTGCTCGTGGTCAGGCTTGCATTGGGATTGCTTTGAGCATGAGAGCTGATTGTGCACTGGTAGACTGAATTCCAGTTAACAGTCGTTTGTGTGCAATTCGTTTGTACGGTTCTGTTTTTGTCAACAACACCCAACTGAATGGCCGATGCTTATTCGTCGTGTTTATGTTTGCGCCCACTGACTGCAGTTCTTCTTAAACCAAGGTCGAACACTACCACGACTTGTCTCAGCTGCTTCGAAACTCAAGTTCAACGGACGTGGTGGTCATTGCTGGGGATTTCAACGCGCAAGTTGACCGTCTGGGAGACTCCAAAAGGCATACTGGAGGCCGATTTGCTATCCCACCCGACCACACTAACAGCGGTTATCGTCTCACCCAGCTATGCTCTGACCACAGATTGTTTCTGGCGAGTACGAACTTCTGCCATAAGAAATGGCATAGACTGACATGGCGTTCTTTTACGTCTTCACAGTATTGGACTCAGATTGACCATATTGTGATTGGTCACCTTTAGCGAGGATAATTTGAAAATTGTAGTTCATTCTGGTCTACGCCTGTGGATTCAGATCGTACTTAGATACGTGTTGGCTTGTTTACGTTTCGTTCGTGGTCGCACGAACGTAAATGCCACCGGTCTCGCGCAGTTGCTTCTATACGATAATCGGCGATCTGCTTTTCAGGCGGATTTGTCTACACGATTATCTATGCAGCCGAATATGCAAGACCCAGATGAACGCTGGCAACAAATCGAAGAAGCGATGTATGCCGCTTCGAATGCCACCCAGGACTCTGGTTCATGGATGAATATCTTCGACATAAGTTGCTCTGTTGGATGCTCGCAGATCTGTCCCTCCTGAAGCGCTAACTAACTCAGCCTAAGGAATGACTGTGAGTAGTGGCGGATTGCAAAATGTGAAGAAATGGAGAAGACTGCATCTATTGGCAATAATCACAACCTTCACCGCTTGATTATAAGTACTTGTCCACGGAAGCCCGGGGTAAGTGATTCAATCAAGGATTCCGACGGCTCACTAACTCACTCTCAGGGAGGTCGCCAAGATCGTAGGGCGGAGCACTTCAAGGAACAATTCAGTTGGTCCACTTCTACAGTGGACATTTCAAATATACCTGCCAGAGAAACGATGCAGATGGATATCACTTTGTCAGAAGTAAAGGTTATGCGGGAGATAGATTACTTGAAAAGGTATAAAGCAGCTGGGCCGGGTGGGTTGTCTCCATCTTTCTTCAAGGATGGAGGCGAAGCTTTGGTTTTGCAAGCAACCAAACACCTCTGGGTAATCTGGAATAGTGAACAGGTCCCTACGGAATGGCGTGAATCGGTGATTGTGCCGATTTACAAGAAAGGTGACAGATCCTCTTGTGAAAATCACAAAGGAATTAGCTTAGTAAATATCGCATCCAAACTGCTCACCGGGCTTATTATCCACCGATCATCCAGCACCCACGAAATGTGTACGCGTGAGAATCAAGCCGTTTTCAGAACCGGTTGTGGTTGTATCGACCACATCTTTATTCTTAGGTAAACCTTGGAGCACAGAAACATCTTCCGCGGGCCCACAATCTCTGTCTTTCTTTATCTGAAAGTGGCGTTCGATTCAGTCGACCGCACAGTTCTCTTGCGTTTGTTCTCTCTGAAGGGTGTTTCAGGGGAATTTATTTCCTTTTTCAAATCCTGGTATGCGAACAGCCGAAGCCGAGTTCGTGCTTATGTTGATTTTTCACCCGAGTTCACTATGGAAATTGGTGTTTGTCAGAGTTGCTCTTTTTCGCCCTTCGTCTTCAATTTCGCGATTGAATTGATTCTTGGGATAGCCCTATCTTCGTGTGTGAGAAAAGCGGCACCAATCTTCGCTCAGGCGATAGATTGTCTGAAATGGAATACGCGGATGATATTGTTCTTTTCAGTGAAGATCCAGATAAATTGCAAGCTTTCTTAGGCAGCCTAAACAAGAACGTAGCAATGTTTGGGATGCGTTCTGTACGTAGCAGTAGCTATCTCGTTAGTTCACTGCACGGCTATCCAACTCGGAGGTCGTGTTGATTTATTGTCCCACTTAGTATAACGGTAGTTTGATACAGTGGGATAGTAGTGAATGGAAAACTCACATCCATGATGAGTACTCGCCGGTTCTTTATATTTCTGTCTTTTAGCAGTTGGCACATTTCAGTGCTGTCTTTAATTTTATACTGACTGGTTGCATTTCTGACCGGTTTGAGTAGTTCCACCAACCATTTGGCCAATCAGTGGTACGGAGAATTAATCATGCAAAGGATGAGTCGCCATGGGGCGCTCGTCTTTTATAGTCTCGGTAGTCCGTACATCTGCAGTGTCTGAGTATCTCTTGGACAGAGATTTTGATGTTTTCCCTTACATTGGATTTGTTCCCACAGGAGTTTTCAGTTCCGTATAAATTTTCTTCGCAGCTCTTATATATTGTCAGGAACTGGGTCAAATCTGAACTTAGTTGTCCCTCCCAAAGTTGTCAACATTTTTTCTTTATGTTGTAATTAAGCCATCAGTACTACTCTCGGGCCTTTGTCTGGACGAAGCATAACGATATTTGGGTTCTTTTTCTAGGTGTTTGAGTGCTTTGATATGATTCTCAGTTAATGGGCTGTGTTGCCTTGTACTGGCCGTTCTGTATTGATACTTGGGAATATCTGAAGTAGTGCTTTATGCTTTGAAGGTGCAGTGGGCATGCCAGATTAACCCGTAGCCTTTTTGCGCCTATCAGTTATGCGTTGGATATTACATGTACATTCAAACGTTTTTTTGACTTTTACATGTTTGCGCATGGTTTTAGTGGAAAGAGTTTACCCCATAGCCCCATAAACCCTGAGACTTAGAATGAAGAATCACATATGGTCCTAATAGATCGGGCGTGGATGTGGGGTCCATGGGACTTCTGAAAGTAGTACCTCTGAGTTGACTGACTGTTGTGTCCCTTGGGGCATGCGCCATCTCTTTGGTCTCCATCATTTACCATGCTCTCACCTGTGGCTCCACGAAGCTGAATCATGCATCAGCGGTCACATCTTGGCAAACCGCCCGACAGATGGGCCAAACCAGGTTGAGGGTTATTGAGGTCTGAAAAACTTCGGCGAGAGGTGTTCGGCATGTGAAGGCAGATACTACTTAATGGGCGGACGAGATCTATTGATCCAACGGCTGTAAAGGAAAACTGTCCAGCTTACCTGACCCGGTATTCCAGAAGAGGCGAATGAACCGAATAACAGGCCAACGGCATCTCTAGAAACACCCTGCGGTCTTGCAGACTGCACTTCGGAGTGGAAAGGCTAGAGGTACAACCCCGAACAAAAAGGTCGAACGGTGCTGGGGATGCCGCTTCATAACCTCCTTTTGCAACTCCATGGTTATTTACGGAACCTCATGCGCTCATTATGCTACGGCGTCCTCGGTAAACGGCGTGCCTTGCGTCTCGGCGGTCGCGGTGATAAGACAGCAAGCAGGGATTATTCGTTACGTGAAGACAACACGGCCTGTTGGAATGTCAGAACTTTTCTAGACGTTGGTAGCCAATGCACCACAATGGGGACTCTACATGACTATGACGTAGATATTGCTTGGCTCTCGGAAGTCCGCCTGCCCAACTCAGGTAGCCGACAAATAAAGGTCTCGGGAGTGGATACATCTTATTGGCTATATCACAGTGGCCCGGAAGATAACTCCGGTCTCTACGGCGTCGCGTTTGTTCTGAACAACACAGCTAATGATGCAATGGTCTCTTGGGAACCAGTCTCATCCAGACTCACCTTGGCACACTTTAAAGGCTCGCCGCACGATCTTACGGTGATTGTGACCTATGCTTCAACCAATTCGACTGATGACAAAACCAAAGACGAATTCTACTATAACTTGTAGAAGGTGATCACCCGGGTTTCGAGGCGTGACGTACTTTTCATCGCAGGAGATCAGGACGCTCGCACAGGTACGGGAGACGAATCCACTCACCATGTTCTTGGGGAATTCGGCCTCGGTCAACGCTGCGAGAACAGTGGCTGACTGATTGGTTTGGCTGACATGAACAGAATGGTTGTCTGCAGCACTTGGTTTCAACATCCCAAGAAGCACCTACTCACATAATACTCCAATGACAGTCACACTGCACACCAACTCGACCACATCTTGGTGAGATCCCGTTGGGCCCCGTCTGTGGAGGATTGCCGAGCGTGCACAGGTGCGAAAGCGGGCAATGCAAACGGCACTGCCCACGTCCTCATATGTGGTTGGTTCAAAATTCATCTGTCTACACGTGCTAGGGTCTCTGCACTCTACCGGATAAACTTTGCTGCCCTAGAAAATCCAGAGAGGCAAGAAGCGATGTCACGAGCAATCACAACTTGACTGATCGCCGCAACCAACGCAAAATAAGGCAAAGTTTCAGTGGAAGCTCAATGGACTCAAACAAAATCCACAAGGAAGGAAGCTGAATGAAAGGCACTCAGGAGAACAAAAAGGCGAGCAAAAGGATCTCTAGGAGCACACTGCAGTTGTCAACCAAACCACATGAAGCCCGACTGGCAGGTAGTGATAAACGCCGCAGACTGCAACGAAAGGCCACGCGCTCCGCCAAGGCTGAGTACAAAAGATACTGGATAGAAATAGCCGAAAAATGGAGACCGCGTCAGGAACTGGTGACTTTTGTGAACTGTTCCACATCATTCACAACGCCTCGAATAGATACTGAAAACAAGATTCGCTTCTTCGTGACGCGGCAGGAAATCTAATACCCGAACAAAGTAAGATGAACCGATGGGTCGAACTCTTCAGTCATCTGCTCACCCGGCCTACGAACCATCCGACGGACCAACCAATGTCAACTCCTGTCCAGTACAAAAGTAACTGCGACCAGCCCAGTACCGCGGAAATCACGGAAATAGTTAACAAACTGAAGTACAGAAAGACCGCCGGAGAGAATACCATCCCTCCAGCAGTATATAAAGCTAGTTTATCGGCGTTGATTGACAGGTTATGTACACATTTTCGCTCCATTTGGTGCGTGGAAGCATTCCCACCTGATTGGGGCATCTCCATTCTGCTGCCTACTCCGAAGAAAGGTAACAAATCGGCACGTAAGGACTACCGAGGGATCAGCTTGATCGATGTCGCCGCACAGATTTTTTGTTACTAAACCGTTTCTCCGAGGCAAGTAATCGACACACTTGCCCTAACCAAGGGTGTTTCCGCCGTGGCAGAGGTTGTGTGGATGAACTCTTCACATTGCCAAATATTGGAGCACCGCTATAAGCCCCAGCAACCAATGGTAGCTTGCTTCATCCGATGGGATGCCCGATAAGCGTTTAAGGCTGTTGAGGAGACACTACTCGACAGCTGGTGCTAGGGTTCGCATGTACGACGAAGAATCCTGTGAGTTCGCACTAACTGCTTGAGTTAGACAGGACTATCCGCTCTCGCCGGTGCTGTTTAACTATGCCATTGATTGGATAGTGGGTCACGCATTACACGACTCTCCTGGCGTTCAGCTTAGCCAGGAAATATACATCTCGCACCTGGAGTTCGCGGATGATATTGTCGTTCTAGGAGACTCACTCGCTACGCTCCAATCCCCAACCAAATCAATTCTTCCTCAAGGTCCACGGGGGTAGAAGTGGATTCTACCAAAACAAAAACTTCCACAACTCATCTAGGCTCGACAATTCAACAATTATCCATCAACGATCGACCAGTCGAGCACTTCCCTCCACTCGAATACCTGGGATCAGCTCTGCGTCCGAATGACCAGGTAAAGGATAAAGTGGTACTACGGGTCGACAGCGCCAGAAAAGCCCTCCTTCAGCTAAGACGAACGCTGTGGACTCACAGTAAAATCAGCCTAAGGACCAAAGTTCATGTTTACCGTGCCGCCATTCGCCCCGTACTCATCTATGACGGCAAAACCTGGCCACTGTGGGCTGGGGATATCAGAAGGCTGGAGGTTTTCGATCATTCGTGCATGCATCGAATCCCCAAAGTCAACTGGCGCTACAGTGTCCAACAAATAGGTAAGGAGACGATACTCTAATGTGGATGCGCTCTCCGTCCTCCTCCAACTTTGACGACAGCGGTGGTTCGGCCATGCTCTTCGGCGACCCGAGTCGGAGACCACCAAACAAACACTACCCTAATCTTTGCCTTGGTTGGCGTCGTTGCCTTGGTGGGCAGCTCAAAAGTGGACCAGTACCATAGAAAGAGACGAGCTTCCAGGTCTTCCATCGGTCTGCGGAGTTCGGCGATGGATGGGGGACTGGATTATGATCTGCACGGAGCTCGCCTCGGACCGCCGCGCGTGGTCAGAAATGGTCCGTGATATCCAGGGCGCCGACTTATCCTCTCCTAGGAGATCGTCGCGCAAAAGTAAAAGTAAAATAAGTGTGGTAACGAGCCGAACAACTGGATTACTCTCTGAACAATATGATAAGCTCACTTTATTTTTCAGTTTGCCATCGCTGGACCGTTTTATACCTGCATCTTGAAGTAAACAGTCATTGAAGGAAGACGTCACTTAAAAGTACATCCATTGGTCTCCATTGAATTGGACATTTTACCTTATGCACTCACCAAGACATCTGACTCCCCATTGAAGGGACGGATGTGAAACGCCGCGGTTCGTAGTGGTTGCCAGACTTGGCCTTTCTGCGTCGAGAATGCTCGGCGGCTGTCCGTGTTCGATGTCTCTGAAACATTGCTCGCATCTGGTGAGAAAATTGGGTGAATAACGGCGAGGTTCGGTTGGTGTTGTGTGCGTTTAGCCTCCCCGTGTCAGAAGTGATCACTACACCGCCTCCTACCCCCTGACGATTGATGTCTGCTGCGTCTATGAAACGCGTATGCAGGATTCGAGCAATGTGCAGTGATTACCACGAGCCCTGTCGGAAGTTGAAGTGGAGTCGAGCATCCGATGACTAGAGCGTGGAAAAGCGACGGGTCCCGACGAACCTCCGTCAGTTGTTTTCAAAGTTGGTGGTAATGTCCTGATAAAAACATGCACTACCTTGATCCGTGACATTTGGAACGAGGAGCGTACTCCGTTGATATGGAGCGAGTCATTGATTGCTCCCATCGCCAAGAGGAGAATACGCAATGACTGTAGTAGCCACCCTGGGATTAGCTTAATTCCGATAGTCACCAAGTTATTAGCCTCGATTTTGCTGCACCGTCTTATATTTGCCCACGAGAGGAACACCCGCGAACAACAGGCTGGATTCCGCCCAGGTCGAGGATGCATCAACCAGATTTTTACTCTTCGTCAGTTACTAGAGGTGCGCCACACCCACCGCCGACCGACAATAATGGTTTCTCTTGACTTAAAAGGCGCCTTCGATTTAGTTGATCGAACAGCGCTTTCCAGTGCTCTTCAGCGAAAAGGCATGCCCCAGAAGTTCGTAAACCTACTGACATCATTATATTCTCATACTTGCGGCCACGTAGGAGTTTACGGTGAACTATCCGGTCGGTTCGAAACGACGAGCGATGTTCGACAAGGATGTCCTATTTTTCCATTCCTGTTCAATTTCATCATGGACGAGATGATGGAGAATGCTTTGCAAAATCTTCAGAATGTAGGCGTCGAACTAGGAAATGGTGAAGAGCTGTGTGACCTAGATTACGGAGACGACCTTGTCTGTTTGTTCGAGTGCATGGGACATGCTCAACGTGCACTAGATAGACTCGCGAGAGTTGTAGCTCCATTCGACATGCGCTTTGCACACTCAAAGCGTAAAGTGATTTAGCAAGACTGGACGTGAATGATTCCGGGCTTGATGCTCGATGCGGAGGTGTTGTCAGTTGTCGACCACTTCACCTACCTCGGCAGCAGCGTGACGACGGATGGGAGCACAGTAGTGGAGGTAAGTACGCGCGTATCTAAGGCTGGAGCGGCGTAGGCCGAACTGAAGCACTTGCGGAGCCGACCTGATATTTCACTGAAGTTGAAAGTTCGTGTGTACTGTGCCACGGTTTGTTCAGTTTTGTTGTATGGTTGTGGGATTTTGGGTCTGCGTGCAGAAGATATTCATCGTCTTTAGGATTTCTACCGTCGATGTTTGCGTAGAAAGAGCCTAGTACCGAAAGGTTTTTTGGTGACATGGAGGTGAACGATTCTTCGCGGCTGCTCACTAAAAAAGGAAGGTTTCCTACGGAAATCGTAGTCGGTCCCTTTGTCTCAGAAGCCAGAGTGGCTTTAACACAAAAAATAAAATTAACCGGGTTTTCTTTGAAAACCCTAACCATAGCCTTCAACTTATCAGTCTAGCAATGGGGCGTTAACCCAGCACGAGGACTTGTGGTGTCTCACATATAACATAGTTATTTGTTCTCTGTACTATCTTTGATGATGTGGCAATTGTCGATCCGCTTTTGATTTCTGTCATTTGACACCCGCGTCCGTTTGGACAAGCGAAATCTGGTCAGAGCAACGTCTTGCAGGCTGGGGGCCGCCGAGCTTTAACAACTGTTAGCGTCCAACTAATCACCTTATTTTGCACAAAGCTCAAATCCCCCGGTCTTTCGATTACTGCAATCTACCACTCTTTCTCTTGATTGGGTTCAAGGAAAGGCTGTCCGAATAATCAATGTTCCCTCCCTAACCTCCACTCTGTAGCCACTTGCCCATCGCCGGGAAGTTGCTTAACTATCTCTTTTCTGCTGTTAATATCTTGGTTTTTGTTCGTCAGAACCCGCTTCGACAATTCCCCTTTCCATTAATTTTGTTCATCTGATATGCAGGCCGCTAGTCACCCCTATTAGATCTCTGTCTCTAGATGTCGAACTTCTTTATTTCAGTTTTTATTTATTCCCCGAACTGCATAGCTTTGGAACACTCTCTTTCTGTATTTCCAACCACTCACAGATCGGCGGCGGTCAAACGGTAATCACAGCGGGCTTTAAACCTTTCAGTCCCGAGTTTGAATCTCTGCACTGCCGTCGGTCACTCCCCAATCGCAACCTTAAATTGGCCGCGAACCCCCCTCCTGAAATATTGTATTGTTATTGCATAGTAAAAACAAAGTGAATAAAGAAAAGAAAAAAATCTTTGTTTCCAAAATCAGGGTCCACAAATTGAATCTCGCTTGAATTTTCCCCACTCACATCCCATTTGTAGTGTTTTTTGACTATGGGTTTACCCCATTTTACTGTAAATCTCTTTGTGTAGTAAAAAAATTATGCCGTAAGGATTTAGTTTGATGGCAAACCAGTTGCACGTTGGATTGGAAATGAAGTAAGAATAACCTGAATATATAGAAAAAAACAGCAAACAGGAAGTAGAAAGCAAGTTCATAATAGTAATACTAAATAGTCAACAGTAAAATTTATTACATGGAAACTATACCAGAAACGTGCAGCAACTTCACTCAGATTGATCAAACCCAGGGAAAACAAGTCGGAGAACGCTGCTAGAAGGTAGTTACTGTTTGATGATAAGCTAGATACAAAATCGCACCAGGTTGTTTTGTTAGTCGGGTGCCACTGCGAATATACACAAGGGGACTAAATCATGACAAACAAGTTGTAAAAATGAGAGAGACGATTCGCTCCTTATGATCAGCTTTTCTATAATCGGTCGTAGAAGTGATGAATAAAGCACCAAATTTTATACTTCAAAAAATTTCTGTTTCAATTGGTTCTGATTTTCAGTTTGTAACTTACTGCACTACCTAAGTGAGTTGCGATGCTCGATGTGGCTGATCGTGACCCAGGCGTGGAAACGGGAGTTTATTCCTGTAATTCTCGTCAGTTTATTCTAACTGCTCTGAAGATATACTGTTCAGAATATTCCTATGGGCAGCTGTGTCAAATCTGGCTCTTCATCTCATTGCTCTCCTGATTGCGTTCAACAACCTGAAGGCACACAGTTCTGCACGAATATGCCTACCAGCTTTAATCCTTGTCATGGGTATACTGAGTACCCTTACTGTCCTGCTCATCACAAGTAACATATCTCTTAACGCTGATATATCTTCAGGTATTGTTGTTGCCGGTGTTTACAAGGCCACCGGTATTACGTTCAACGAATTTCATGCTATCACAATGGGTTTGCTGCAAACTACATTGCTTTTCGTGTTTTCTATCAGCCGATTCCTTCCAATGCTTTGATCTTCGCACCGAGACAGATTTATTTTTCCCACCAAAAGGTTTACTAGCTATTTTTGACTTTGTAAATATACTTATGAATTCCCTGATTTCAACATGACTTCTGTTTTCAACCCGTTTTTCCACGCTTATTTGTTTGTGTATAGTTGTGGGTGCCTAACTCAATAGACACGCTTTACCGCCTGGAGTTTCTATGGGCCGTACGATGATTTACGGTTGATAATATTATTTTTTCACCACCCTGAGAAAAAGCAACGTGACTCCACATTATAAGTGGCACAAGGCGATACGGAATATAGAGTTCATAAGTACTGCAGGTCATTTTTACCTTCCGATAGTTCATTTCACAGGGGGGGGGAGCTTGATTAACGAGACACCAGTGGATATTTTACGCGACACTACACTTCTGGTTTATGTACTATCGAGTGAAACCCATAAAAAGCACGTCGGCACCAGGCTCGAAATATTATACATATATATATATATATATATATATATATATATATATATATATATATATATATCTTCACTAGGATCTAATTTGAATCGTCTGGAGTGTAAATGGATACTCTTCATTGAAGAATCCACAAATGAATTACAACTGTGATTTCTGGTAACTATTCGTGTCTGGGTCACTGCTAACCCAACAAATAACGAGGCTGCATATGCAAGCGCTCCTATCTATAGTAAGTAGTGTGTAAACGTGTGGACAAAATTTCTGCGGAAGTACTGAATGCACATACTTGGTGAGCGGCGACAACCACGAAACCGTTCGTGTGCTTCCGAGGGAATTTTGTCCACACCTTTACATCCTACTTACTATCAATATTATATATATATATATATATATATATATATATATATATATATATATATATATATTCCTTGGTAATATGGTGTAAGATGTGGAAGTGCGGTGCCACAAACATCATGAACATGCAAATGTGAATCACTTGTGAAGTGCGTGTAATGTGTGCGGACTGAATACTACCAGTCCGCCTAGACCGTAGTCACTCCTAAAAAGCTTCTAACTGAAGGTATACTCGCAAGACTGCGAGGCGAAACCAAAAGGCCACATCCGTTCGAGGCCAGTCATCCTGGTGGTCACTCATTTGTCATCCAGAGCTGACTTTGTGTCTCCGATGCACCCTTAAGTCTCAGAGAGTTGTACGGTTCTTGCGGCCCCACCAGAAAGATTTTCGGGTACAAAAGAGAAAAAGGTTAATAACTTTATTTAGTTGCAAGTCGCATCCATCTAACTGTACCGTTCATGGATTTTCTTCCGTGCAGAAAACGTCCAAATCCCGGTAACGTCACCTGGATCATTGAGCCATTGGGTGCAAAACCCATCTCACTCATGAAAAGTCAAATTGGCCGTCGTTTCCCTATCCGTGACCCGGAGCTGCGCTTGGTAGTGTGCGGTTCTGCCGCCAGTGTCATGAAAAACGTATATGTTTAACAGCATACATGCTCAGGGAGACAGTTCATGCACAATCAGATTACAATACCCAACTCAAAAGCCTCATTTGTAGAGGTGCTCTGGTAGGCGACTCGCCTCAAAAGGAAGGAGTAGCATTTTTCGCCAGCTGCTTTTTAGTGACAGCATGGTCATAAGATGCGCACATTTTTTAGTCTATCTGCTCCTCGGCGATGGTAATACAACCGGGACGTACCCTATTCAGGATATTCGAGTAGGATATCTGTGGTATCTGGATGTTCTCATCCGTAATCCCCCTACCATGAACTTTCAAAACAGGGCATATCAGGTTAGCACTAGATTATGGGTTGTAGTATGAGAAGCCAATATACGAGTTATTACGCTGACAGTAAAACAGCAACCGTGAGAATGTAAGCTGTGAACCGTTATTATACGGATTTCTGGAAGGCACTATCGACTGACGGTACGGCACAGGGCAGTGATAGTGATGAATGAGGTTGCGAAATCGATCAGAACGCTTTGAAATCATTTTGACTAGGCGTCAACGAAGCTGAGCTAACTGACTCGTCTAAATAGACCAGCAGATTTAATGTGATTTCGCGACTAGGGCCTCGTGGATGACAGTCAGGATGCTGGCGTTAGACAGGGTGCATCTAGCAACTTACTGGCACCAGGAACGGTGCCTCATCAAATCAGCTATGCCGTTGTGAATTCTGGATCAGTTGGTAACTGCGCGAAATCAATCCCATTCTTTCTCGGGATGTGCAGAATGATATTGACGAAATACAACAGGTTGAAGTCCAGATGGACTTGCGATGTGACACACGAACGTGGTTTTTGTGGTGATGGCGCCGTATCCCTCTGGGTTTGGTTCCCCTTACTTTCTCCAAAAACCCTGATGATAGAAATTTTGACGCATAGCACAATATTGGGAAGTTGTTTCCATCTCCAAAAATGAATCGTCTAATTATATTTCTCTCTCTTTTCAGCCTACCTGGGGGCGTGCCTGTTACTGTGCCAACCTAGCGGACGGGTTCTAAATTTTACCCGCCTTTTCAGTTTATCAGTATGCTTCAGTCGGAAAATCGGTTAGAATACGTAACCACGTCTGATTTGTCACCTATGCTCAAACGTGTCCTCTCCTCGCGAGTCCTCTATGCAGTATCCCTTCCTCCTCCCAGGCGGAAGAACGGGATATGGAAAGTAAGCTAAATGATAAACTATCCTCTTTTTTCTTCTGACTGATTTTTCGCCTCAACGATAACTGGTGGTGCGATATTTTAGATTGGATTTTATTAAGCAAAACGTGATTCTTTTTTACCGAGATATAAACAACACAACAAAAAAACCCTAGCCATCTATATATATATATATATATATATGTATATATATATATATATATATATATATATATATATATATATAACTTTCTTAAGTGCCCCGTCCAGCCTACGAGATAGCGCTGCTGATTGTGAATTTGGGTGGAATCGCTGCCACTTTTCCATCTCAGGTGCACGTTGCGACGCCGAAGGTGTGTGGTTTCTACTTAGTCTTGAATTCAGTTCACATCTGAAGGTAAGGCGTACGCTGTTGTATTCCCTACCAGCCGGAATCCATCGGTATACGTCTGGAAGACGCAAGAATCCATCAGAAATCCGGGATCTTATGACTCGACATGTTAGACCACAACTCGCCTCATTCAAAATCTAGTCTGACTACCCAGATTTTTTTGGCAGGATTAGTTATTCCCAGTAGTAGTATCCCAGATTCACGCTGACGAATACAGTGCACACTTGTTTTCCATCCCCTAGGGCATACCATTGTCCATTGACTTTGCTTCTGCTTTTTTTCATCCGATTTCTGCCTTACGACAAAATATTTCAAGATTCAAAACTGGATTATTCTCGGTCTGATCGTCTCGGTTCTCTTTGTGGTCTGGTTCACTCTACGAACTTCGGTACTGTCTATGTTGCAAACTCAGCCTTTTCCATCTGTCTGGGATACGACGCCGGTTAACACCATCCCACGTGGTGGTGTTGATGGATTGGTTCAACGATCGCACTCGGGCACTCCCAACACACTGTACGGTGTAGTGATCGATGCAGGCAGCACAGGAACGCGAGTGCATGTGTTTGAACTTCGTCGAACTAACAGTGGTGAGTGAATGAGTATTCTGACTATCATATGATCTAAACTTGGTACCCCCTCCCTTACCTGCAGTTCTTGGTCATCTTCAGTGCAAATAATCTTGGCAGATTGTATCAGTTTGACTTGGTTTGAATGTTCTGAGAACTCATTTAAGCGCATAGTTTTGTTGTTTTCTGAGCGACGGTAAGTGTGAATTCGCCTCATTTGTCCGTGTTTCAATTTTAATGCATAGTTCTGATTTTCGATTTATCCCCTCACACATTAACATTTCTAAAGTTTCTGTTCCGTGCCCGGCTCGCAAATTGACGAACAATAAGAGAAGTAGCTTAGTTGTACACTTATCTTCAATTGTTTTTTTTATTCCAATTTATGTGTCCTTTATAATCCGAGTGTGATGTTTCTTTGAGCGATTGTTTTAATGTGAGGTGTAATCACGTGTGGTTGCAAAGTTATGCAAACAGTAGATTGGCAAGCATTTGCTAATAATAGTAATATCTTCGTGAGCCAGTTTGACAGGGTCTGGTTTCGATACAATCGGCATACAAATACAACACGGTAGCTTCATCTTTAGACTGTAATTCTAAGGTTTCTAGTCCATTAATCGGCATATGATCTCTTTATTCCCCATATCATACCAGTGAAAACCGGTCAGTACCTGATGCCCAGATCTTGACTAACTAACCACCAACCGGTGTGGCGTCAAATTGGTTTTCGGTCTAAACAGCGGATAAACTCTCAACGTAGTGCTCTGGTTTTGGTCGCCATCTCTCAGTTACTACCAAACGGGAGAAGTGTGATCACTGAAGACATAACTAGCAACATAGAAGTGAAAAATTGATCATACAAAAAAAAAACGACTTTGAGTAGAGATGTGCTGCATGTAGTGGGTGACATTTGATCATGCTGCTGCAAGGATACTGCCCTTGATGTTTTTGTTTTACCACATCAGCGGCGTTTCTTGATTGGTTGGCAAGAGACTTTTGTTTGGCGCACTGTAAGTCGACCAGTGTGATTGGTGCAAGATATTTTATAAACCACCGATGAATTATCAGCGATTGAGATTTCTGTGTTGCACGCTGTAACAATATACTGACTTTTGACAGGTACTGTCTACAGACAGTGGCGAGAAACAAGATATCGTTCATGAAGGTTATCACCGTATGTGCTGAAGCTTGTTGTACTAACGCTCGGTTGCTTAGTCCAGAGTTGGAGGAAGATTGATGGGACCTCACTTCGCCTTTTTGTTCGAGAATTCAACCCTAGCCTTGGCCATGACTGAGTGTGTTGTATTCAGAATTAAAGGAGAACACGGTGCGCACGAAATCCATTTATTATTTCATGGGTAAGAAAATTGGTAAGAAACGAGTAAGTAAGTGACTCATCTGGGGGCACAAGCAAGTAGTACATGTGATTGAGTGCGGCCAAGCAGAGCCGTCCAGCGGCAACGAATGAACGAACCGGTATAGCTCGGTGGCGAAGTCTCATTGGTTGAATTCACTTGTCCGTGGTACGGATGAAGTTACAGTGATGCGCGTGCTTGCGTGCGTGTGTGATAGTAGGCGGTATCGACTGACCGATAAATAATTTTATCGGCATGATCATGACGCAGTCCGTATTTCGAATGGTAGAACCACACATCTTGCAAGGGTTCCATAGAATACACTGAAGCTTTGGGCTGTCGGAGGGGATTCCGTGTACTTCGGAATTAGACGCCACCGTCACCTTCATAATCACCCACTGTACCGCAGCTGGAATATTATTCTCGAGTAGCACAACCTCACAGAGATTCAGAATTATCAGTTGCCTTCTAGGTGGTCTGACTCGCTTACCAAACGTTTCTATAGAAGTTCGGCCGCCGTGTAGAAAACAGCATTTTGAGGTCACAGTTGAAAGCTGAGTGCTAGATGAAGCCCAAGCTCACGGGGGATATCCTTTCAGAAAACAACAGACCCCTAATTGAAGGTGCTTCTCCTTTATAGGGATAATTCCTTAAAAGTCTTGTTGGTGGTGGCATCATCGTCCCACGTGAGAGGGTAAAACTTCATCGACCGCTGCCTTACTCGCCACTGACACAAGAAGATGTATGCTGTCTGTGCTGGTAAACGTATTGATCAGTTAACCCATGCATATTTTTGGCACGCACGCACGCAAATCACGTTTTAACTACTCCACTGAGCCTTGCACACTCACTGATTCGTCATGTGACAGGGCGACCCTAGCCCACCCACTATTGTTTCTTGCGTTTGCTATTTTTTTTACATGCTTGTGCATGAGTCCAGTGAAAGGGGTATATACCCAATAGCCACGAAGGCCCACTGCACTATCAGGTATAACCGACAACCAGACCCTGAGACTTGAAGTGGAGAACCACATAGGGCCCCAATAGGTCAGGTGTGATAACGATCCGGACGACGGTGAAATGTTGTCTACCACCAAAGTAACCGGCGGTGTCGGGGTTTCGAACCTCGGACCTCCGAGGTGGTAATCGAACGCTCAAACCCACTCGACCACCACCGGTGGACAATGAACTCACTTATTCATATACTCATAAACGGTTCAGTTTCACTGTGCTTACTCACCTTGGAATGGCAGGTTTGGTGTATGGTTTGGTCAAAAATATTGTGGACACCGTTGGGAGGTCGGAGTTAGAGACTTACTACTCAAATGCTTGCTAGTAGGCCAAACGAATGTGGGTACCACAAAGCGAATAATAACGTCATGCAGAAAAGTGGTCGTGAAAATCGGATGGTACTGAAGCGAATTAGCGAACACGACCAATGTGTAACCCACACTAACGTTAAACGAAGGCTGCACAAGGACACATACCTGTGAGTGACTTATTCCTTCGGAGTATATGAGGAGCTAATCAGGGTAAAATGTGATAAAATAATTAGTTTAATCAGGTTGCGTCGAAGGTACTCACTGTATTTGCTTTCATTTCATCCTCAACGTCGAAGTGTTCATTTAATCAACTTTTGTTCCGAAAAATATTCTGGATTGTGTTAGAGTGGCATCTACGGCAAGAGTGCTGTTAACTGCCAGAAGCTATTCAAAAAACGATCATTCGGAATGCAGTAGGCTCTAGTAAATATAAAGCGAAGTGCTCTGGAATATATTGTGCCACCAAGTACACATGATTTCTGTGTTTGAAGACTCTCACTGAAGCGAATGTCGTCTGAGCTAACTTCTCGTATTACATGCTCGAGCGTGAGCGCAGTAGAAGGAGTATATCCTGTGGACAGCAACTCGCTGTCGTCCGCCTCGTTGCCATACCTGACCTGTTGGGACCTTATGTGGTTTTCATTCACTACAGGTGTCAGGGCCTGGCTGCCGATTATGTCTAATAGTGCAGTAGACCCTTGTGGTTTTGAGGTATATCCCTTCCATGCACAGGCGCAATAAAAAAGCCCCAAAGGCCCACTGCACTATTAGGGATAGCCGGCAATCAGAACCTTATACTTAGGGTGATGGAGAACTACATGAGGTCCCAAGGAGTCGAGAGTTTTAGCGAACTGGACGACAGTGGGTTACAGTCTACCACCAAAGTGACCGGCCGTGGTGGGATTCGAACATCTGACCCCGGGAATGGCAATCAAACGCTCTAAACCACTCGACTATGGTCGGCCCCGAGGTGTAATGAAGTTGATTTAAGACCATTTAACTTTTCGATGCTCTTGCGTTATTCTTTATCTCCTTTCCTTTTCAATTTTGTAATTTAATTGGTTGTTGTTCTTCTGAGTGAAGATCCAGGTAGGTTGCTAGTTCTTCTAGATAGTGTAAATAACAGTGTAGCAATGTTTGGGGTACGTTTTGTACTTTCAAAATGTAAAATGCTGCTACAGGACTGGGTTGGCCATACATTAAGCTTGGTTCTGCCAGGGGAAGCCTAAACTGTAACAAATAAGCTTTGCTACCTAGGCAGTTACATCTCAAAAGTGATTGGATATCGGATGAAGTGTTGTCAGGCATGCAGAAGGCTTGTTTGATTTTTGTCACTTTGAACCACATGTGTCGCCGGCGTGACATTCAGTTGTCCTCCAAGGATCGAGCGTAAACTGCGGTAATTAGGTCCGTCCTTCTTTACGCCTCAGAAACACGACCGTTGCGGATGAAAGATACACGAAGACTCGATGTTTGCGCATCGATGCCTTCGCAGTATTGCTCCGGTATGGTGGAACACTGTATCAGCAATGCTAAAGTTAGGCGTCGCGTGCCTCTGAAACCAGCACAATCGGAACAGGCTAAGATAGCTAGGACGTGTTTCACATGGCCAAAGATAAACTCCATCAGTGTACGATTTTCTTCCAGGTAGGAAGTGGTTTGAGGGTAAGTCGAGGTGGTTAGTCCATGATATGGCAAAAAGATACGAAATCCTTGACCAGTAGACTTTGGCCAAATAGGACGTGTGAGATTTCCTGGTTAGGGCCCACGAGGCTCGCCTACCAAATGACTGTAGACATGGTCATATGGCTAGGTGTCGCGGCCAGTGGCGTAGTTACACTCGAACTCCGTATTTGTCTTCATGATTTTCAGTTATAGATTTCTTATCTGTTTGCATGCTGTATATTAGGAAACTTACATTGAACTTAGTGGCAACGAGGAATGAGAAAATGCGCAGCAAACTTAGGAAAGGTAGGTGCTTCACGTCTTCGTGGTTGGGGTCCAAAAGACCCCTCAACCAGTTGGCTGGAGACACCGAAGGATATGACAGAGAACCGTGAACAGTGGCGACCGTGTTGTCACTTTCTATCTAATCAGAATGATTGATTAATGTTTGTACAGTTAGACTATGTATTTCGTGTGTTGGCTATGAGGGCGTTCTTTCCTCCCCCGCCCTCACCGTATAGGTCCACTCCCTGTCCATCTTGTATATTCATACTTTCTAATTCAACGTGCAAGATGATGAGAAAGGCAGTGGTCAGTAGAGCTTGCCCTACTGTTTAACGCTGTACGATGATGACTGCTCAATGCGCCTCGATTCGCTTTGCCCTTGATTGCACGATGCTGCGAGGTAGCAATCAAAATCAGAGCACAGAAGTGGAGGCCTAACGAATGAAGGAACTGAACTGAAGATGCTCTTTTGGCTGAATGTTTGATGAACCGCTCGTTATATTTTCTCCAGAGAATTCAAGTTGACTTATCAAACGAGTGCGTTATGTTTTTAGGGGTTGTGAACGTCGCCTTCATTTTCATTTTGTTTCTTCCTTCTTGATAATTCTCTCGGTTTGATACCTTCGTAATGCGACAATCTCATATGATAAAGCAAATATCAGTGACTTAGGGCAATGTAAAAGTCGATTATGGTATTTTCCCATCCTTCCTATCAAGCACGCATACTCATAGGCATCGATGCCATCATTCATACACCTACACTCACACATGTGATCAATAGAATATTATCACTTCTTTATTGTCATTCGTACAACGTTCCAAATCACAATTGACCTGAAGCAGTTGTGTGTGTGTGTGTGTTCGCTTTTCCGTACGTTCTAAGTATTCACGTGACACGATAAATCCGATCGATCTTAATACGAAGGTGTTAGGAAGTCAAAAACCAAAACGTTTTCGAACAAGCCATTAATAAGCTCGAGCATGCCAGGCTGGATTGAATAATCAATGACCAATAATTGATCGCATCTCAGAAGATGTAATCCCTTTTGCTAATCGAGGAGCCACCCACAGTCCGACGCAAATCAGGTCAACGGCGGACAGGGCTTGAGCCTAACTGGACTCCCGAGTTCGGGAATGTTCGACTTTTGCCTTAAATATCACGTTGAAATTCCTGTAAATACACAGTCGTTTTGGGCGTGCTGAGTTGTCGTCTTCTGATTTGTCATTACTGGCTGGAGCGATCGGGGTTGCGGGCTGAGATCGAGTACGCCGATTTTCCATTCAGATAGTAGAAAAGAACCCATCGATCATGACAAAAGGGGAATAACGCTGTGAAATAAATCGAGTGCTTTTGAACAGTCACATCGCAATGTTTAGCCTTTGTACAGTCGATCATGGTTTCAGCGGAAAAATTCGTACTTCGTATTCATTGTGGTCATCAAATTGTTGACTTGACGGATTCGATGAGGATAGTTCTGTTCTAAGTTATATAGACCGATCTGCCGAGAGCTGGTCCTGTGAGGGTATAGGCTGACTCATCGTCGATAGACAGCCATGTCTTTATACCTGTCCAAAATCCAGATTAATGTTTGAGTGAACAGAATCACGAGCGTCAGAACAACGGATCGATAAGATGAGAAAGGACTCCCGTCATGTGTTGGCTGGCCGTATTACCAGTTAACCAATCAGAAGAGACGTTACACGATGCCAGCTTGGACCAACTAGTTTGTGGTGCGATGATTGGTGACAATGTTTGTTGCATCCCATATAACCTGTTTTTTTGTTACTGGGATGTTGTGGGTTGAATCCCGAAAAATCTCTTGGGCTGCTGAACAGCCACAGAACAAGTCATAATACTGCTGATTAAATACGTCGAAAGTCTTATGGTTTATTGTGTGCATAGAATGTACACGCGTTTGTTTCGCCCACTGGTGATGGGGTCACTGCATGACGTTGTTTGTCCGGGACCTATTTTCGTATTGTTTTCTAGCCGCTTCAACTGACAGAGCACAGTGGTCAAGTGATATACACGTTTACCACCTCGAAGGTGAGAGATTCGAATTCCGCTAGCGTTGGTCACTTTGGTCACCCAGCTTGTTACCACGCCTGATCCTGTGGGGTTCTGTGCCACTGTAGGTCTGAGGGTTGGGTTACTGGTTCTCCTGAATATTGCAGTAGACCTTGGATACTGTGGGGCAAGCCCATTCCACCGCACCTTCACGCAGACGTGTACTAAAACCGGTCCTATTCATTTTTTGGGTTTTGGGTGAGAGCCATGTTCGTTTTCTCTTTTAGTACTCGAACCTACTGGTAAGATGAATGTGCTTTATTTAACGAGCATTATGTCCGAATTTATTATTCCACATCAGTGGGCATGCTTCACTATAGAGACCGTTTCATCCATTGTGTGTAGCATATGGAATGTATGCTTTTACTCAAATTTAATCTTTTTTCACGATTACAACCAAGGGGCCATACCCTGTCGCGCAACGTTTTTATCTTTCTGATGCCTCAGTGCAATGGAGAAGGTTTATTCTGTATAGATACAGAAGCCCACTACACAATCAGAGAGAACGGGAAGCTCTTAAATAAGAAATGGAAGCGATGGTGGTAGGCTGGTTCAGACCGTCTGATTACCATATCGGAGGTCGGAAGTATAAATTTTACCACCACCGGGCACTTTAGTGGTAGACTGTAATCCACTGTCGTCCTGCTCGTTACCACCCTTGACCTGTTGGGACCTTTTGTGGTTGTCCGTCACTCCAAGTCTCAGGATCTGGTTGCCGGCAGCCCCTAATAGTGCAGTGGGCCTTTGTGGCTATGGGATATACCCCTTCAGTTGCGCTAATACACGAACGATAATTCCAGATGTGGCTAACAAATCGGTGCAGCGCTTCCAAATTTGCCAGTAAGAGGGAATCTTTGATGATGACTGACGAGCCATTACATGATCGAGCATTGTGTAGCTGAGTCCCACATTCGACCCATCTCCCAACAGACCTCGACAAGCAGTTTACACTGATTCGGGAAGTATTCGAACATGTCCAACCGGGATTGTCCGCTTACGCAGACAATCCGGAGCAGGCAGCGGAAAGTTTGGCGCCTCTTCTACGGATTGCCGAAGGAAATATTCCGAACGACACATGCCATTCCACATCTGTTGTTGTTCGTGCGACCGCCGGGCTCCGACTGTTACCATCGTTCAAGGCGGACAGCATTCTGGAAGCGGTGAGTATCACATGTCCCGCTTTATCTTCCCCTGCAGCGTTCTCTTGATTCAGGATTCACCATTTGACCGAGTTTTCGATTGAACTAATGTCAGTCTGGTTCCCTTGAGTCCAGTGTTCACTCTCGTTTTGGTTATTGCCTGCTGCAGTGATTCTTCCCGTTCACCGTTTTCCATCTACCGGTCAGCACTGACATATTACACCTGATAAAAACCTGGTTATGGTAGTCTGTGATCTTTACCGTTTGTTACTGTGTGAAAACAGCATTAGGCAATATCAACACAAGGCGATACAAGGATGGGTAAGATAAAAATGGTTGAGTAATACGCAAATGAATAATGCAGACAATACAACGGGTAAGCCCCGAGTATCGGTGCATCAGATATCATTAAATGTGGAGCCAGTGTGGAAGGAGGCGTGAAGGTAAAAATCGTTTAACTGAATGAAACGGGATATAGTGTGAACGAAGCTCTCCTGCCGTCAAGTTAGAGGTTTAAGCAAGTGAAAGGGATTTGTGAGCCAAAGTAATGGAAATTTGATTTCTGATCCGTTGTTGGAGCAGTTTAAGCCATTTTCAGGTTCACCGTGCTGAGATTCTCGATGCGGTAGGGAATGATTTTTTTATTTCGGTATTGATACTGTGGTTTTTTTAGAATCTATCGATAGCATAAGAAACGGGAATAATGTAGATAATGGGCAGTCCACTAGCATTTTTCGCATCTTAAAATCCACATCGCGAGCCGGAATTGAAAGACCTTCCGCTTACCAGAAAATGAATCAAAATGTCCTTTGGATCCCGTCTAGCAGTGTACTGTTCGTCCCATTGGGAAGGAAGGGACAACACTGGTCCAGTCATTAAAATCCGGTTGACTACTGTGTATCGTTCGATCAGTGGTTGTGCATCGTTGGATATTCAGTCATGCTACTCGCATCCGATTGGCTGCACCGCGATAGCTCAACTGGTTGAGCATCTGCCCGGTAAGCGAAGGTCGTTGGTCCGAATACAACTCGCGTCGTGAACTTTTCTGATACGATAAATGCAAGTGGATTTTCAGCTGTAGTTTTAGTCAGTAACACAGAAACAGCCGCAACAGAAGTAGTTTTACTAAACCTTAATATGTTTGCAAATAAGGCATATGGAACCCTTTTTCACACATTACCGGGTTTCAGTACGCTAGAAAACCCTATGATATTGAACTTTTTGCTGGGTGACGATGTCATAATGAAGTTAAACCAGGCAATTTGGTGTTTCAAAATGGTTTCAATTATGAATTAGTGGGCAATATAGGATATTTTTCAACACCTGGACGCATTATGCGAACGCAATACATTAGGAACTCGGGTGTATTGCTGAGAGTGGACAGAAGAAGCAGTCACCTCTGATAATGATGAATAAAAAGGATTGTAAAGAAAATGTCCACTGGTCAGCGCGACACTTCTATACGCTTGCGCATGAGTGCAGGGGAAGGGGCACACCCCATAACCACCACAAAAGCGCAGTACACAGTTAGGAATAACCAGCCGCCAAACCATGAAAATTGAAGTGGAGAACCACTAAGGTCTCAGTGGGTGATACTCGGTTGCATCTGGTCAAAAGAAAATGCTAACGTTCACATGCAACTCCACTCGAAACGTGGTATTTTTGGTGTAAGTCCGCGTATGACTTAAATGGACGAATTGGGACGCCCAACCACGTGAAATGACTGTCTTGCATTTCATTCCATTATCAAATATCAAGCACGGAAGTAGCTGGATTCCCCTTAATCCACCAGACTCACCATAAAATCACTATAAGAGTACCATTTACTAAAAGACTATGAAAATTCTATGCTTGAAATCTGTCATTGTAAGAAGAGTATGCTACGGAAACTGATAGCGAGTTATTTACTTTCGTGGTTTTAGAGACTAGTAGGGGTTTGAATGCTAACATTCGTCAGCTCTCTCTCTGTCTCTCTCTCTCTCTCTATATATATATATATATATGAAGGAGGGGATAAACCTCAAAGCCGCAAGGGTTCCTGTGTTGCTGAGTTGGACCTACCCCCTTGATTCAGCGACTTGAAGTAATGCAATATAGAAGACCCTAATGAGCTAAACGTCGTAGTATGCTGAAAAGCAGTGACCAAAATTAAAGCACTGAAGCTCGAAGTTGACTGCTAGAAAAATGGGTCTGAACTTTGATTTCGGTTGCTCAGATAACACCGCGTGGTTATTTTTAGCCCCTGTTCTCATAGTCTTCCAGTGTTAATCAGCAGAAATGAGACAGTGATTGTTAGGTTTAGAGGAATCACTCCATTTTGAATTGGGAGAAGCTATGCTCTAACTTCCGGCAATGAAGAAAAAATACCGCAAGTTTGTATTGAACTGTTTGGCAGCCACTTTTCTCTCTCTCACTACTCATTGTTGATCAGTTTCTGAAGTTCAGCCAAACTATCGTGAATCATGAGTAGCTTACTTCCGAGAGCCTGATGATTATTTTTGTTGTTTTATGTTCGGTTTTTGGTTGGCACATTTGGTGATCAATACGGTATACTCAGGTCATTCCGTCCCCGAGACCCCGTTTTAGGTGATCCGAGAAAATGACTGATAATTATCCAAGTCATCCATGTCACGATTTCCGACTCGAAATTCATTGTTACCGTGCCACATACCGATGCCATTCCGCGTTGTTTTTACTATTCCCTGACATTCCACTTTTGATCGTATACCTTTTGTCCGTGTGAAAAACGGTTTATGCACGCTGTTCGCATTAGACTCCTAATTTTGATTTGTATTCGCCAGATTATCGATAACCTATTGCACGAGATGTAGTTCGTATCCGATGGTATCTGGCTGGTTTCCATATTTGGCTTATTTGGGGCTTTATACGGTTCTCTACTCGAATTCTTAGAGTCATGGTTGCCGGTTCTGATGAGGCAGTTGACCGTTGTTATTGCTGTGGCGTATATTTCTCTCGTGGTACTCTGGTACAAACGTACAGTAAAATATATAGTCGAAGGCCACGAACAATACCCCATTATTCAAATCTGTAGGTCTCGGAAACCACAAATATTCATTCTTATTGGTCCAGAACAATCTCGGACATTTTGTACTTATTTCAATATTCATGAGTACCATTGCCATTTTTCGATGGTACTAGTATTCTTATCTCTGAAACTACGAGTCTTAGGAATAAGAGCACAACCAAAAATTCGTTGTATCCGTTGCAGAATGATCCTTAGTGTCGTGTTTTAAACTAAGACACTTAGCCGAGTCACTTCACTGAAGATATCTCATGATTTTCGATAATCGATTTAAGACGAGCTCTTGGATCGATGATTTGATACACCCTAAGGTCGCATATTTGTCACGTGATCAGTAGATACTTTTGTCCGTTTGTTTCGTCCATGTCACGATTTCCACATTTCAATGCCTCAATGATTAAGCTAAAAAATAATAAGGAAATATTTTTTTGGTCGAATGGATCAATGAAAGATTGTTTTTGTTCAGGTTTTAATCACTGCTAATCATTCACGGTCCCGAATACTCAATCTTGATACTTCGTCTCACAGGTCCGACGGAAATTGACCACCTCATGCCTACTATCGTCCAACAATTCCGTATCTGTTCTGGACGGTAATCAGGAAGGTTTGTACTTGTGGACCAGCCTGAATTTCATGACCGGTCGTATGTCTATCCCGAACACCATCGGGCGGCATAATCCAGACGCGTTGAACCACACGGTCGGGACTTTAGATTTGGGTGGTGGGTCCACTCAGATCACATTTGCCCCGAGCGATTCCCTAGTGTTAACCAATGCACCACCTGGCTACGTGACAGAAGTACAAACCGGGAGGTCCGTTTCTCCTGCACAAGCTCAACTAGGGACTGAGGTAAGTGTAAATGTTTGGATATTGCAACACCCGCCTCCTTAAAGGACCCCTTAGTCCCTCAATGTTTTATTCCTCACAAACCCGCCGGAAAATCTGACTTCGTCTGCCACATTTTAGGCATCGAGACAACCTACACTTTTAACGCGATTGAGCAAGCTGTGGCCGGTCTCAACAATCCCGGGCTGTAATCACCTAGCCTTGTTAGGTGGACCAATCGCGCACCGAATGTAAAGCTATCTGACTTCCCTACTGAGACCATTTCCGTACCAAGGTGCTAGGATGTCGTGAGAATCACCCTAAAAACAATGGCTCGAGAGTGAGCATTCCGCCTACAATGGGCACACATTCAAAGCTGTCTAGTCAGCGCGTCAAAGTTCCTTCACATGCAGGCACATCTCAGCACCTGACTCACCGTTGACTGTCTGTTTTATCTCTAGCTCTGGGACACATTCGCAAAATGACAGCAAGATAGGAGGCTGCGGTCAGCCGAGTAAGAGACGACAAATTACGGTGGGTTTACAACACCTTTAAGTTCGTCTAGGTCCGCAGTATTTATCTGCACATCACAACATTTGATCTTATAACCGACCACCAAATTACATGAAACCGACTAAGCTACAAAAGTTGCTCACCTTATCTAACAAGCACTCCTCTGTCCAGGGTGATTTTCGGTGACAAATCAGTCTTGTATCGCATCTTTTTCCAATTTTTGCCTCTCTTATGATGGGAAATTGTCACAAAATTGAATTTCGTTATTGTTCTTGGTATGTTCTCAAATGTTTTAATTGCTCTCCACGGGCCATTCGCGTTTTTCTTTCAGGTATACTGTCATAGTTATCTGGGTTTGGGTCTGATGTCCGCTCGATACTCCATTCTTACGACAACCACAAAACGTTTGCCATTTGAGAACTATCCTGCCATGGATTTGCTATATTCTCCGTGTTTTACGAGTTCACTCGCAGTAAGTCCTGTCACAACACTCTGTTTGGGGCCTGTTCTCAGATGAAATCGTATCGTCATCCTTAAAGCCATCATTGTGTTTCGGTTTCTATTTTTACCCGTCATATCACCGTACGCTCTGCGTCGATCGTACCTGCTCCAATATTTCCTGCCCCGAGAAATGGTCAAATTTATAGAATTATCTCACATCCGTACGGTTTTTCCGTGCACAGCAGCCAACTGGCAGCCTGTCTGATCTTACTACGCCTTTTCCCATCAAGCTTTAGGCAAAACCCGCAATTTTTTAGCCGCGACCCACTATCGCTCAGCCACGACCCACAATTCCACCCATTCGTTAGCCTCGACGCTCAACCTTTAGCCATTGTTCCTTGCCGAGAAGGTTAGAGATAATCCGAGCGACAAGGATTGTTGGATAGTTTCACTCGACTATCCCTAAGATTATCTCACCGCTGTCTGTGTTTCAGTGGACGCACACACGCGTATGCACATGCATGCAACCACAATCACACACACACACACACACACACACACACACACACATCCTCCGCAGTGGGCAGTTGCCACGCCTTTTGGAGATAGTTAACTCGGCACCTGCAGCGCGGACTATCTCTTACCCTCACGGTAGTGGACATTGGCTAAGGATTGTGCGCCAAGACTGGAGAATTGCGGGTTTTGGCTGGAGCGTGACGGGAAAAGGTGTGATTTAGTCATCATCGTTTAATATGTATATTTGTCACCATCGCAGCAACAACAAATATAGAAAGTGGGGTTGGTAAATAAAACAGAGAATAAGTAGTTAGTAATAGATCTGATATGTGGTGATATTTTCTCGTTTTTTTTTACCGCACACATTTGGTGCTGTTTTTGTCATTTCGTTCGTCTGAATAACGTTCTGCGATTATGAAGCACGAGAATTCAACAGATAAACCGCATAACTTTCGCGCCACTGACTTCTATTCTAGGCCATGTACCACAACGTCTCCAACCAGCGAAAATCCTCGCCCCTTGGGGCCCCAACCAGAGAATCGGGAAGCATCAACCAAAAACCGTGTCGATGATATCTTCTTCATACTCCTACGCCAAGCCATGGCCTGCCCGTCGTGTCATTTTCAGTTTTGCCTAGCATGTGCGAATAGAGCACGAAAAGATAGACGATGGACAAGCATTCGTAAAACGTGTCCGGGCCACTGTAGGCAGTGTAGAGCGATCACTGAGCAGAAAAGAAAAATAGAGCGGTAATGAGAGCACTTCGATCTGTTGCTCAGCCGAACATTAGTGCACACGACAGCCCTACAACCCCCAGTTCTTGCAAAGCCGTACGATGTCGATTGCGATCCACAGAGTACAACTGAAATCGCCACAGTCATCAATCAGCCGAATAACAAAAATGCTGCTGGAGGAAGTGCTGTCTATCGTCATTGATCGACAGATTACACCCTTTTTGGCTCCATATCGCGGGAAGAAGTCCTTCCGACTGATTGGGACACGTCCGTTCTGCTGGCGAGAACTGTAAGGGGGCCAGCCTGATCGACGTGGCTGCGAAGATTTTCTGCGTGGTGCTGCTCACTTGCGAGAGGCCGCTGTAGCCGACCAAACCAAGGTTTCGGCCGTGGTAGAGGCTGCGCGAGCCAAATTTTCGCTCTACATCGAACACAAGCACCACTGCAAGTTCCGGCAGCCAACAATAGCCTGTTTCATCGACCTTCGGGTCAGTTTCGATTCAGTTAACCTGAAGTGTCTCTGGGCGGTAATGGAATCCGACGGGATACTCGATAAACTCTCAAGGCTTCTGAGCGGATACCATTCGTTCACTGGGGCGCGAGTCCGTACGTATGGTGAAGAGTCATCCGAGTTCACACTCACCACTGCGCCCTTTCACCGGTACTGTTCAACTACGCGATCGACTGGACAATGAGACACAGACTGACTATCTTGGTATCCAACTGAGTCAGATGTACATCTCGGACCTAGAGTTCGTGGGTGACATTGTTGTGCTAGCGGACTCTCCCGCCACGCTTCAACCAGTCCTTGACCGAATCGAATTCTTCTCAAAGTCCAGCGGGCTAGAAATAAACACTACGAAAACCAAAAGTATGTCAGCTTGTCCAGGGCCATCAGCTCAACAGCTGTTCATCAACGACCAACTGATCGAATGTGTTCCATCATTTAAGTATTTAGGCTTTACACTGCTTCCGAACGTTCAGGTGAAGGGTGAAGTAATACTCCCATCACGACGAGAATGAACCTTGACGTGGTGTGATGGCTTGCGCGCCTCTATGATCCAAAGAGCTATACAGGATGGCTTCTTTAAGCCGGAGATGCAAACATACCTGACAGGTCAATGGGTAGAGGTCAGACGAAGTCCAGTCTCCTGGTCCTCCAGGTTGGGGGTTGATTTGAGCTGGCAACTCAGTCGGCAAAATCAGTGGAAGAATAATTGATCGAAGCAAATAGGCTTCCACTAAGCCATCCCGCTGCCTTATGGATAGGTTCTTGTTAGAACTAACGGCTTTGGATAAGGACCCTAATCGTTCTCCTTTTTTGTGGCTGGACACCCTAGCAATACCCGTCCAACATTTATGAGCTGCACGAATACAAAGAATTCCATACTGCATCGGTCGTCGCGCAGGATAATCAGGACCTCTCTACCCGTTGCATCGAGCAGGGTGGGTAGTGATAAGTGGGCTACTGCTCAGAGTCCCCTCTCTTTTATTCAACCTTTGTCTTCTGTCCTCAACCACCTCTCTTTGCCCCATCTATCCACCCATAGTGCTCCCATTGATAACACGGTCGATACTCGCAACGATTCACTGTCAAATAGTGTCGGGAATAATCCTCTGTCTGGTAACTCACATTTTCTCAAGCCTCGTCAGCCTCTTAATCTCGGCTCCTTCGACGTGCGTACACTCATGCAGGCCGGTCAGCAGGCGTGCCTAGCCCTCACATTAGATTCTCTGAAGATTGATGTCTGCTGCTTAATTGAAACGCGTATCCAGGATTCGAGAAATGTTATTCAGCTAACTGCTCCCGGTTTCTCATCGAGGTATTTCCAGCGCACCTCAGGAGACGAAGCAGCTAGAGCTGTGGGCCAACGTGGTGTAGGAATTGTCTTGACTAACAAGGCTGAGGCTGCTCTTTTAGACAGGATCCCTGCTAACAGTCGTTTATGTGCTGTGAGACTCCCGGGGGTCAGTTGGCGTTCGAAAGGATAGTTGTGTTAAGCGCAATTTGTTTGTGATCTCGGCGTACGCCCCAACGAACTGCAGCTCAGACTTGCAGAAAGATGAGTTCTACGATGAACTCGACACCCTCGTTCGCAACAGTAAAGGTTCTGACATTGTAGTGCTAGCTGGTGACTTCAATGCACAAGTTGGCGAACTTAATGTGTCAGAAACCTGTTTAGGCGGGCATTGCGCTTTACCCACTGAGCGTACAGATAACGGGGATAGACTTCTCCAGTTTTGTGCAGACAATCGATTGCTCTTGTCTAGCACCATTTTCTGACACAGTTGGCGTCGCACAGCGACATGGCGCTCTAACTCTACAGGTACTTTGAGTCAAATTGATCATATTGCCGTAAGCTACCGGTGGCGCAGTTCTGTTGAGAACTGTAGATCTTACTGGTCCACGTACATAGAGTCGGACCATGCCTTAGTTTTAATGCGACTATCTCTCCATCTCCATGGTCATCGTCGCAAACCGCAAACCCGATTAGCCGTGCAACGTTTGTGTGATCCAAAAGTACGCACCCGTTATGAGCAGAAGTTGGAACATGAGCTAGGATCTACGGCGAACAGTAATGTAGATGAGCATTGGGCTCATATCAAACAGGCGATGCACGTGGCAGCAGGTTTTGCCTGTGGTCCTAGATCCGTTGTCCGTCTAAGACATTGGATCTCGCAAGAGTCGCTGAGTGTAATGGATCAAAAGCGTCAGCTCTCGAACCGTAAGAAGATGAATAAGATGCGGAGAAATCTACAAAGACAAGCTACGAAAAACCTTAAGAATGATCGCGAAAATTGGTGGGTGAAGGTAGCCGAAGAAATGGAAATAGCAGCTGCTTCAGGTAACAGTCAGAGACTGTTCAAACGTATCCGTGACACCGGTGGACGGCGCATCCAGGTCAGTGAAACGATTTGGCATAGGAATGGAGAACCCATCCATAACAAACAGCAAAGGCTTGACCGATGGGCCGAGTACTTTAAAGAAAAGTTTAGATGGCCGCACGCTAGTGCAGTTACTCCTGTGTCAACAACTGCGACTCCTTGGGTGGTATCACTTGAGTCCCCATCGGAAGTGGAGGTAGAGTCATGTATTCGATCACTAAAGCGAGGGAAAGCGGCAGGTTCCGACGGACTTCCCCCAGTTCTTTTCAAACTGGGTGGTGAGGCGTTGATAAAGTCACTTACCGTCTTGTTCTGTGACATTTGGAACGAGGAGCGTATTCCGTTAATATGGAGCGAGTCATTGATTGTTCCTATCTTCAAGAAGGGAATACGCAATGACTGTGGTAATCATCGTGTGATTAGCTTAATTCCGATAGTCACCAAAGAATTAGCCTCGATTCTACTGCACCGTCTTACGCCCACTCGCGAGAGGAATGTCCGCGAGCAGCAGGCTGGATTCCGCCCAGGTCGAGAATGCATCAACCAGATTTTTACTCTTCGCCGACTACTTGAAACGCTTCACACACACACACACACACACACACACACACACACACACACACACACACGCACACACACACACACACTTTCGACCGACAATAATGCTTTTCTTAGACCTGAAAGGCGCCTTCGATTTAGTTGATCGAACAGCGCTTTCCAGTGCTCTTCAGCGAAAAGGCATTCCCCAGAAGTTCGTGAACCTACTGAGATCATTGTATTCTCATACTTGTGGCCGCGTAAGAGTTTACGGTGAACTATCCGGTCGGTTCGAAACGACGAGCGATGTTCGACAAGGATGTCCCATTTTTCCATTCCTGTTCAATTTCATCATGGACGAGATGATGGAGAATGCTTTGCAAAATCTTCAGGATGTAGGCATCGAACTAGAAAATGGTGAAGAGCTATGTGACCTAGATTACAGAGACGACCTTGTCTGTTTGTTCGAGTGCATGGAACATGCTCAACGTGCACTAGATAGACTCGCGAGAGTTGTAGCTCCATTCGACATGCGCTTTGCACACTCAAAGCGTAAAGTGATTTAGCAAGACTGGACGTGAATGATTCCGAGCTTGATGCTTGATGAGGGAGGTGGTGCTGGCAATTGTTGACCGCTTCAGTTACCTCGGCAGCAGCATGACGACGGATGGGAGCACAGTAGTGGAGGTGAGTACGCGGATATCCAAGGCTCGAGCGGCGTAGGCCGAACTGAAGCGCTTGTGGCGTCGATCTGATATTTCACTGAAGTTGAAAGTTCGTGTGTATTGTGCAACGGTTTGTTCAGTTTTGTTGTGTGGTTGCGGGACTTGGGGTCTGCGTGCAGAAGATATTCGTCGTCTTGAGGTTTTCGACCATCGATGTTTACGTAGTATCGTTAAGATTGGGTGGAATAGCCGAGTAAGCAATGCTGAGGTAAGAAAGCGAGTATTGGGTACTAATTCGGAGTACGTTCTGTCACAGCGTATTCAGCTTGGTAGACTTCGTTGGTTGGGGCATGTATCACGTACGTGAAACGCACGTCTACCGTACCGTGCCAATTTTTTTCCGTTCCTCCTAGGGATTGGAAGAAACCATGTGGAGGTCAATAGGTGACGTGGCAGCGAGGAATGAGAAAATGTACAGCGAGTTTAGGAAAAGTAGGTGCTTCACGTCTTCGTGGTTGGGGTCTAAAAGACCCCTCAACCAGTTGGCTGGAGACACCGAAGGATATGACAGAGAACCGTGAACAGTGGCGATCGTGTTGTCACTTTCTGTCGAATCAGAATGATTGATCAATGTGTGTTTGTATAGTTAGACTGTGTATTTCGTGTGTTAGCTATTAGGGCGTTGTTTCTTTTTCCCACCCTGTCCATCTTGTATATTCATACTTTCCTACTCAACGTGCAAGATGATGAGAAAGGCAGTGGTCAGTAGGGCTTGCCCTACTGTTTAACGCTGTACGATGATGATGGTGAATATGAAGTAATTCTCCGGATAGACAACACCAGGAAAGCATTTTTCCAGGTACGACGGGCGTTGTGGACCCACAGTGAAATCAGCCTTCGGACCGGGGTGCGTATCTACCGTACCACTATACGCCCCGTACTCAGCTGCGGCTGCGAAACCTGGCTATTGGGAGCCGAGAATACTAGAAAGTTGGAGGCGTTTGAGCACTGGTTCCTGCGACGTATTTCGAAAACAAGTTGGCGCGACAGAGTGTCCAACGATGAAGTTAGGAAACTGTGGTGCGAAATTGACGTACTCTCAGGCTTCCTCTAGTGTCATCGACTGCGGTGGCTGGGCCATATCGTACGGCGTCCCAAGACGGAGCTAACCAAACAGACACCGTCCTGAACCCTGCTCTGGAAGGCGCTGTCGCATTGGTGGCCAGCTCAAAACTAGGATAAACACTGTCGAGAAGGATGTAAAACGCCTAGGCTTCCGGTCAGTCTATGGTGCCCGTCAGTGGGAGAAAAACTGGACCACTGTTTGCGCCGAACTCGATTCAAACCGCCGTGCATGGTCAGCTATGATACGAGATATTCATGGAGCCGACTCATTCTCTAGCTGTGAGTAATCGCATAAAGGTGAAGGTAAAATAAGGGGGTGACTATCCGTGCTTAACATGATGACGAACCTGGTCATTACTCACTCGATGTTCTCACCAGACCTGAACAATGCTTCGTAGACACCGGCTATCGAACGCAGAATGACACGGAGCATGCTTAACGCGGAGTAGCCAGGTCTCGCAACCGTGAAGCGAGACACAGTGAACCGCGGTGTTGTGCACCCATCTCTTAAAATAGAGAAAGCCGGATGTCATGACGGGGCCACGGGTGTCACATTTTGGCGAAAGCAGTTATGACTCTCGCTGTTCGTGAACTGATCTTTTCTCCAACAACACCTCCATATATAATGAAGCTCCCGAGTTCGTTGAAGTTTTCGGGCAACTAGGTGGTCATCGGAGAGAGTGAATGCAAGTCGTGTTTTGTAAAAGCATTTCGGACCTTGGAGGTGCAGAGTGTATACGATATTTGGACACTTGAATCGCCAAGTGATTCAGAGCGTATGATTATGATCATTTTTATAACAAGTAGCGTATGGGAATGAATTTGCTTTCTTATCAGAATCTGTCTTCCCGTTTACTACATCGCTTGGTGAATCGAGATTCTCTTAAACATAAAAATTCGTCCAGGATGGCCATCAGTGTGAACTCTGATAACAGGAGTGATCAATCACTGAAGAAACAATTTTGTTGTATGCTGTCCTGATGGTTCTTGTTGTCCCAGAGGCATCGCCACGGGCCGAAAGACACGTAGCATAAATGGTTGGAGAAGTGAAAAATGTATATTCTAGTCACGAAAATAATTTGGATGAACTGTTTGTTCCGGATTATTCCTGACATGACATTAGGAAAGAATAAATAATTCCCAGTCAATGAAACAACGACAGAAGCTCACTGATGGTTTGGGGTGCCCCCTCAGCCAACGGTCAAAATGATCTAGTTTTGCTTGAGGGCACACGGGATTCCGTTGCGTATATTCGTACATTGGAACAGATTTTGTTTCCGCTACTGATCAGCAGATTAAAAGGTGATACCATATTCCAGCGGAATAGAGCTTCTGTTTACTGCTTATGCATGGCAAAATGTTGACTGTGGCTCCGTGGGATCGGGGTCATGCAGTGGCCAGCCTGCGGCTGAGATCTCAACCCGATTGAAAATCTACGAGGTGTACTGGCTCACCAGGTGTACAAGGATCCCATAGTTTATCAAAGAGTGAATTGACAACTACCTTTGAGCGAGAATGAGTGAATATTGGCCACGGAACAATCGCAAGTCTTGCAAGAAGTGTACCGAGATGCATTAAGGCTATTAGGCAGAATGGAGGTTCACACAATTTTAAATAGTAAACATTGTAACCAAGCTGAAAAGAGTCGTATACTGTTGTCACTCTTTTTTTCGCATCTCATAATACGTTATTCAGTTGTGAAATTTTATACTCAGCTTCTCAACGGGCATTTGACTGTGATGACCAGAGATGGTTTTGTTAGGAAATAGAGAAGCGGAAATGTACGGGAAAACAAAGAGGATCTCATACTTTGGTCGCTCACTGTATGTACCGTCTATTGGTGCCAATAAACTGAGATGGTTCGAAGGCAAGTGAGTCTTCTTACTGAAGTTAGTGGAACAGACTAGAACAGTGGACAAAAAAAGCACACGTTAATTCTTTAGCAATTTACCGGCATTGGTTGAGTCGTACAAGACACCATTATCCTTAAGATAAGAGGTTGGACCTGCCATTGTCGGTCACACTGACGGTAGCTAATAATTCGTTATCGCTCAGTTCAACCGATTAGCACCGTATTTAATTTCTCACTCCAAGCATTTTGTCTTTAATTGCATAGTGTAGGCCTTTGTGGCTACTCATGCGCACGGAGTATAAGGTAGAAGAGTAAACTCGATGAAGTAGAATTATATGATAGCACCTTTGCTTCTTGCAAAATTCTTTCTCGAGACTGGGATTCGAATGTCAGCCTAGTCTGACATTTGGTTGGGAAGACCTAACTGTGACTGACCGATTCATCTACCTCGTTTGGAAAAAGATGATAACTCGTGATGAGAAAAAAAAACACTGTCATGCTCCTTATTTGACTGGTGTCCATAGGGTTCGCCTGAATTCCTCTCGCTTTGTATTATTGGTAGATGAATCAAAACGAGCATTACGTGCCATACGAACTGAATCCCTGATAGCATACTGTGAAAAACTCAATTACTTCGACTTTTTCGTAGGAAAAGTTATTCACCATGGAAGCGTTTTGGTTTTATTTCCCGTTTTTGTTATCTGATAATTTTCTGTAGTGATACTCGTTGCAAACCTAATAGAGCCTATATTTATTTCGAGCATTTTGACACCCTAATGGTTCGACTTTCCGGACAGTTAGTTTCTCTATTTCTAATGTCTTCATTCTGTCATCGACTTTGTTTATCATATACAACGTGTTCGACCTGTTAGACACATTTCATGTATATATACAGGAGTCGATCGAGGTCAGCCGGAATCCGATTTGTACTGCCGGTGTTCGCTGTGGTCATCGGTTTTCCGTAGACACAACGTAAGCCAGAGTCCTAGTCAATTTGTGCGCACTGTATTGCGGTATTCGCATCACTTGTTCTCTCTCCCTACTTGATGGAAGTTGTTCAGTTGGATCACTGGGTTTTGTTTATTTGGGTGCTAGATTGGATCTGCCATGCTGTTTGCCGATTCAATTATCTGTTCTAATCACTCGGTTTTCTCTTTTTTCACTTGTTGCCAATACATTTCAGTACGCTTCTGATCGATGAACTTGGTTTTTAGATTGCAAACGTCTCATTATCCATGGAGATAATATCCATAACCAGTTCGTAGGTGATTTAATTACCTCAAACGGAAGGGGAAACGGGCGCGATCATAACGATGAAGACGACTGCTGGTAATCATATACTTCACCAATATACAGAGCCATTGCCAATATCAGCACGTGAAGTATCGAATGAAGGATCAATCTTGTTATGTGGGCAGAAAAAACCGACATTCTTGATCCACGGACTCAAAGTTCTCAAATAAGACTGGTACAAACTTAGCCGTTGTCGTTCCGCTCCGCGCCATAATTCATATGTTGAGACCTTACACGTAACCCTCACTTCAAACCCTAAAGCCATGACTGTCGCTCATCGGCGATAGTGCAGAAGGCTTTAGAGGCAATGTTCATTCCAACACACCCGTGCACAGACATCGAAGAAAACAATTACTCCGGCCGAAGGTCAAGTTCTGTACTGAACTTGGTTGTATTGCCGTACCAAGAACAGAAATGATTGTTGGATAAGAAGAAAAAATCTAACTCCACTTTTTTATGCATTGTGTACTTCTACAAATGGTTGTGTAGACTCGATGTCCACCAAAGTGTCTAGTTTGTTTATCGAGAACATGTTCATCTGGCTTACCTATATGGACTCCTTTATCTCTGGAATATGGTCAATCGGATGCTTCTACAGTCTGGTGTTGAGATGCCATCCATCCATACTGAGTGCTTTCTTGATATCTAATCCCAAATTGCTCGCATAATTATTTCCGAATGAGATTGTCGACTGTTCTTACGGAGGCCGTTTACGTTGGCCACTGCCAGTTTGTTTTACCATCTGTTTTTAATTCATACATGCACCCACATGATCCTTTAGACAAATTGGTCTCACGCCGGTAAAAGTTGGAAAGTTCGACCACTCCCTCAATCAGCTTATCGGACGGTCCTGCTACCTCACGAGGACGCTGCATCCGCCCGGGCTTTCACACAGTCTACAGATATCTCGCCCATAACCAAATACTGCTACGCGCACGCACTGCTTGTCCTACGTGATCCGGTCGAAGGTACGTAAGCCTTCGGGTTGGGTGGCAGAATTGATTCATATTCTCCCCCCCCCCCTTCAGTCTAGCACCATGGTTTTTTCGTAATACTAACAAAGTTGTGCTGTTTTTTATCGTGATGGTTTTTCAAGTTTTCATCGCTGGTCGAGTGTGGGTTCAGGAAAAACCTAGTTTTGCTACTCGATTCAATGAAAGTAGATTCATCCCAGGTCTTGGGCACAATAGATGCACCCTGTGACGTGTGCCTTACGCGGGTTTCTCGACCGAGGATATATTTGATGCGTAACAAGACTCTCTGCCCCCGTCGTCCGTTTAGTTCATCTAGTGATTAACTTTACGGTTCATAATTTTGGAATTTTTGGTCACATTGCAGTGTAACCTTGTCGGTAGTGGAATAAATCGGGCAATCAAATGATAAACTTAAGAAAGGCAATAGTTGAAATCATGTAAACCGAGCAGTAGTTCAGATGCAGTCACGCCGCCGACCACGGCACCTAGTCGTGTCATCTTATTGTCTCCATCCGTTCATGCCGTCGATTCGGCGGGCGAATCTCTTGGATCCTGTCAAACACTTCATCCCACTCGACCAAGCACACTGGTTGAAGTTCTCATACTTTTTTTGCCATGTCGTGGACCGACCGTCTCGACCCATTCTCCAAGCGTTACGTGTCTCGGGGAACACCATATACCGAGGGAGTCTATATGTGTGCGTGCGCAATACCTTCTAACCATCATAGTCTGTTTACTTGAAGCGCTTTGCCTGAAACACACCTCTGGCTCCCTGCAGCAAAACACAGCGTTGACGGTCCCACCATACTCAAGCAACGCCGCGAAGATATCGGTGCTCAAACATTGGTAGTCTCCGTTTGTCTTCTATCTGTAACTGCACGTTTCTAAGCCGTATAATGTTGATCTAACCGCTGCTAGTACATAACCCACCTGCGGATGTCGTATCATAGTGACGTTCGAAGAGGCTGTAGTGACTGCATTGTCCAGAATGTAATCATATTGGCAATAAAAATGTACTGGTTGATTTACTTGAAAAATGGCATTTTATAGACGGCAAATATATAAAGGAAATATTCAAGTAGAAGCTGAGTCAGAAGCAATTCAGTTTGTTGGTATCAGTATGCCAAATGCTCTCGCGTGATGTGCAGGCGGACTGTACGCACGTGCGCGACGAGGCATGTACAGCTTCTAAGAATAGCATCCAGAAGACGCAGATAGTCTACCATCACATGAGTTAGACACGTACAAATGGATTGTTGTATGACTATGATAATGCATGGCCCAAGACTGGAGCGCACATTGAGGAAAATAAACCGCGACTGGACTGAATGGGATTTATTGTGTTGTATGCGGGCGCGAAATGAAATCATAGAGTAGATCAATAGAGATCGAGGTAATGTTCAACGCGAAACCTTCAGACTCGTACTAATCCGAGCGAAAGTTATTAAAGGATTCCCGTCCCCAATGTTGCATCCCTTAGCAACAATATCATACAATAATTCCTTTTCTTGAGGCATCGTTTTAGCTCAGTTTCTTGATCCCTTTTTACAATGCCTTTGCATGTTCTTAGGTTTATTCCGAGATGTTGAGATATCAGCTGGCACGTTGTACAATGCATCCACAATTTTCATTGTTGACAACTTTTCTTCTACGCATAGGATTTTTGTCCTCTGGGTTCGAATAAATTATTCTGCCTTCTCTGTCAACTCATCAGTGAACATCTTCGTTCTGACTTGTTTGTTTTACGAATGACACACACACGTTACGTTGAAACCGACCGCCCGTAACCAATGGTTGGTTGTCACACTCTGGTGCATCATTCAGTGTGGTGCTTACATTGCATCACCTAATTAAACCATTTTTGCATATCAAACCCACTTGACCACATCATACCCCAAGTAGGTAAAAACACGTGTCTAGACTTTGCTAAAATCGAAAAGCAACAATCACATGCCATAGAAATTGAGTGTTTCTATGTGCACATGCGATATCTTTGAATTTACAGTCTTGTCAGACCTTAAGATGCTGTCTTGTTGGCATTTGCCCGGAAATCCTGTTTGGTCCACTTTCCGGAATTCATATCAACGGTAAAACATCTGCTTAGATATGTGAATAAGAATATCCGATATTCCACTGTTTACACAAGCTGTGGGACAGTCAGTCCAAAAGATGCTGATGAGCGTTCTTTAAACTCTGATGCGAGGCTCCTAATCGACGGCGCAAAGCTCTCAAACTGCGGAAATTACTATAGTCATATTATTATCCGGTTACACATGTATTTCGCACTTACAAAAATAGAAACTTAAATAAGTTTTTGACGACTCAATTGGGTTTGTTCCCTTCCGGTTCGCGTGTTTGACATGTTATTTTCTTTAGTCCTTGGCAAACGTGACCAGTCACAATTGACCGAACAGAGAATGCAGTGTCTACACACACGCTCTGACAACACGTTCGTGTGTGAGACTGAAAGTCAATTCAGTCGGTGTCTTACACCTACCACGAAGTTCGCAAACTTTATGCGGGGAATATCCCTCCCTCCTCCTCTTTCTATTTTATCCGACGCGATCTGTGTGCATTTATATGGCTAGGAAGGTACAGACCTGTTCTAGGTAACGTACATAGAATGGTGATTTCAGATGGATAACTGAGTTTACAATACGACCAGGCAATCTCATAAGTTCATGGTCTGAATGTAACTGATTTTCCCGTATTTCCACATCATCAAATCAAATCGAATGTTGAAATCCATCACGTGGCAATACGATTGATAAGTTTCCGTATGTATGTATGTATGTATGTATGTTTGTATGTTTTGATTGGAATTTTTGATTCGATTTATTTTCCTACTGATTCACTTCAGCCCTTGTGGAAACACAACTGCTAGGAAGAGTTTACGGGAGTGAGACGATATTCAAAACTGGCCCTGTTCAGTTTATTTCACAGAAAGATTCTTTATCACCTGCTAGCGTTTTTCGGGTTATCGAAATCCAATTTCTCTTCATGGCAGATAGTGTGGGATCAGACTGTAGAACAAAGCATTAAGTAGAATTAGGAATAATCCTAAACACATACGGTACTGTTATTGTTCCACTCACTCGTACTGTTCGTCTCAGCTGAATTGGACCATCACTCATCCTCGCTGCTTGATTGTATAGTATCTCGTGAGTTCCAACAAGTTGATATGAATGCCTTATCTGGTTTGAACCGTCTCATCGGGAAAATTGACCGTGTGCATGATGTTGTCTGTCTTTTATTCCTCACGAACATATCTCTTTTCTGCGGGTGTGCTTTCGCCGTTTTTTCACGCCCGAAAGTGGTTCGCACGCGCACATCTGCATCCGAAATGATCCAGTTTAATAGTGGGACTTACTTCTTTGTGTGTATTCTTCATCGTGTCATCCACATACAGACACAAGCGCACAACTCTTTGAGGTGAAATTCGAGCATGCTAGGATTGATTTACCATTCCGTTTCACCACTTTGACCGTGACGTACTTTCGTAATTGTAATATTACTTGACTTTGCCAGGGGAAAATCCGGCCCATGTGTTCCACCCTCACGGGTATGTGGTTCATCGTCCGAACGGAATTGAGCATCAGGAATTCTACGCCTTCTCATACATTTTTGATTTGGCCATCAGTGTCGGTATGATTCATGACCATTCTGGGGGCACAGTGACGGTGGCTCAATTCCGCGATGCTGCCGAACGTGGTAAGTTTATTGTTATTTGTCACCGGCTTGACGTCAAGCATGGTGCCAACGCAATAACGGTAACAGAAACACAGGAAAACCATGAGGATGATAGAAAACCACAGGATGTTAGAGAGCAGTTAGTAAATAAAATCACGTATTTTTACCGTACACGTTTTGGTGTTTCATATTCTTGTTTTTTGGTTTTGCTTGCTTACGGGAAGCAGGAGTTCGACACACTGATCGCAGTTCTACTCTAAGTCATATCCCTCAACGTCTCTAACGAACGACAATCTTCGTCCCTTGGGCCCCAACCAGAGAACCGGGAAGCACCGACCGAAAACAGTGCATATGATGGTTTCTTTATAGTCATACGCCAAGTCATAACCTGACCGCCGCATCGCTCCTTTCAGTTCTGCCCAACACTTGCGAATAGAGCACGAAAAGGTAGACGATGGACAGATATTCGCAAAACATGTACGAGCAGTGTTGGCAGTGTAGAGCAATCACTTCGGTATGAGAGTAGCTATCCGTACCTAACACACGATGACGAAGTTGGTCATTACTCACTCGATGTTCTCACCAGGCCTGAACAATGCTTCGGAGACACCGGCTATCGAACGCAGAATGACACGGAGCATGCTTAACGCGGAGTAGCCAGGTCTCGCAACCGTGAAGCGAGACACAGTGAACCGCGGTGTTGTGCACCCATCTCTTAAAATAGAGAAAGCCGGATGTCATGACGGGGCCACGGGTGTCACATTTTGGCGAAAGCAGTTATGACTCTCGCTGTTCGTGAACTGATCTTTTCTCCAACAACACCTCCATATATAATGAAGCTCCCGAGTTCGTTGAAGTTTTCGGGCAACTAGGTGGTCATCGGAGAGAGTGAATGCAAGCCGTGTTTTGTAAAAGCATTTTGGACCTTGGAGGTGCAAAGTGTATACGATATTTGGACACGTGAACCGCCAAGTGATTCAGAGTGTTTTGGACTGCTGCTTGTGCATTGCCACTCAACAGGGCGATATGGTTGGCATATTCCAAGTCGAAATCTGTTCCTTTTTGGGGTAGTTCAACTTCATTGGTTGGAAGACCAGGCGAGGCATTCCATAGAAGATCCTGTATGACAAAACGGAGGAGAAATGGGGATATAGGGCAACCTTGTGATACTCTAATGTGGACGACAAAAGCGGAAGGAAGTTGACTGTAGGCCGAAACGCGATCTAAGATGTGACGATATAATTCTTTGAGAAGAGACACACATTTATCAGGTGTTCTATTTCTGAACACTCAGTTTCATAAAACAAAAATAGAAATGACTGTATGTGCGTGCGACTGACTGGCGGTCTGCGTGTGGATCGTCTGACGTGGTTTAGATCGTGTCGATCGTGAATCGTGGACGAAATAATGGAGAGGATGAATGTCAGAATGAGACTGTAGAAAAAATCATTGTCTGCAGTGCGGATGCTGCCATACCTGTACAAAATCCGAATGGTAGCTGGCGAACCTGTAGGGTTTGTTGCGCTATTGGAGACGCTCCACTCGGTCCTGCAGTACCTAAAAACCATCTGCTTCTGCTCAGTTTAAAAAATCACTGTTTATCTGTTGCAACTGTGTTTGATTCTCCATTCCGAAAACCTCAGGATCGTGAATGCAGATTGGTTCTTTAAGTGCAATGAGCCATTTTTTGCTGCAGTTCTGTGTTCCTTCCGCTGCACTTGCATGAGACGAAAACAAGTACGACGGACCCCTCTCTAATCAAGATCAGTTGAGGAAGTGCTCTATGCATCCAGAGGGATGAATATTCAGCTCTCTAGTGGTCTAGATCCCGACAAAATGAATGATTTTATTCTCCTAAATGACACAGAATACCCCCTCCAGCAATGACAATGCGGTTGTCACTTGTTATTATATGGCGTTCAGGTGTCACTGTCTGGCGTAAAAATACCGTTGTTTTTTACGCTGTCTGAGCCGTTACCAGTGTTCACATGCATTACAAAACTAACCACTGAACTCATTCTAAGCTTGATTCGGTTTGATCAACCCTTGCAGTACGCCGCCCCCACCCCGAAGGGAGTGTGGGAGAATTTGTTGTCGTTTCATCTAATTTATTCCATATCTCCCCTGTGGCCCTACTTTGCAGTCTGTTCTACTCCGAATCCGGAAAAACCATTCGAATGTATGGATCTCTGTTTCATCACGGCCTTGTTGCATGACGGATACGGATTCCCGTGGACCAAACAGATCACGGTAGGTCTTCTTCTGTTATCTGTTGCCGAACGGTCTGTGGCTGATCATCATTGCTACTCTTCTATACCTGTTCTGTAGCTCCTATTCACTACTTTTGTACTTCACAGTACCATACTGGTCTTGTCTATTTTACGAACTGTCTTGTTTTGTTTTCGTAGGTTCGCTACAAATTTGCATTGTTGTTCACGCCACAGCGGTTGATCGGTTCACAGTCAAACAGTTTCAAAGTGTAATTTTCTTACGAATTTCTTCCCTAATTTATTGACCAAGGGTGTGCCTTCAAGAAGCTTGTAGACGAATTCCTATCAGTGAGAAAAGCGATGAAATGGCCTATCCCATCGCAAGTTTTTTCCTCCTGAGCAGTCCTATTGCAGCATGGAGATAAAGTCATGATATAGAACACACTCGTTTTCGTAATGTTATCCTCAGGATAATGCAGTGATAATACATGTATCTATGGTCGATGTTTCAAATTATCCCGCTAACTATAGTGAGAAGACTTTTCTGTCTTCAAATCATCCGGATTTATTGGTACAAAAACGACGGTTTATATTTAACGAATGGTAGTCATTACCAAATCTGGGCCCGCACACTTACTGGTTCATCTGTTATTCTCAACCAAGTCATCTGAGTGGTTAGTCTGGGAAGGAACCCAATTGATTTATTTGGTTCAGACGACACTTAGCCTATGATCGGCTCTTCAGTCCGCTTTGTTCGCCCCAATCTCGTCCTCGATTCCGGGCGAACGAAGACGTACTGGCTTCTCGCCAAACCACCGTGCTGTCTACTAAGCGAACCAAGCCGTCCGTTGACAATGTGCCAGCCCATTCCCTCACAGTAGGATGCATTACCTATGGATATTGTCACAGTATCAGCAGATTTAACATATTTTTGAAATGATCCCATACATAATCAAACATGCCCGATGTACGCCGGGTAGTACATTGGAAAATCTCACTTTTGGCAGTCAATTCACAAACCAGTTCACTGTGACCGATGCTATGGACTATTGTAATTTGGGAGAGTGAACTGTGTAAGCCAAATGCGAAAAATCAGAAGCCCTTCAGCCTGGCCTCGTAACTCATCCGATAGGGCACACACAGTACCAAAACGTGAGTAGCAACTATGCATGGGTTTGAATCCCGCCAAAGTCAACGACTTTTAACATTTGGATCATTTCAAATATCAGGGGGACTGTTTTTTGTTCGTAGTTGGATGAAGACCAACGAACAGTGGATATATGAAAAAGATCAACCACTTCTGGTTTCAGTCGGATGGCCTCGGCCGAAGTTACACTGGATTCAAAAGCCGGTATGGAAGCCGTGGCAATTGCAGTAACTTGAATATGGTAATGCGTCGAACAGTGGAATCACTACCGCCTCCCTGTCGCTAGCCAATATTGATGAGGTGCGCTCGCAGAAGTTCCTTGTAGCAATTCAATACCTTCTTAGTGCCCCATAATTACACTGGATACGATCGTTTTGATTTCTGCCATCAGTCATGTGGTCTTAGTTTCTTCATGGTAGTTGTCCTATCTATGCACTCGTATAGTTTGCCGAATATGCATAAACAAATCAGTACGTCAGTATACAGGTGGTAGAAACAGGCAACTTTACTTCGGGTCTCATCATCATCGGCTGGTGAAGCGGGTGCGCAATGTGACAGCATGAAAGGTGGGAGCGGTTAGCCCCTCCGGACCTCGTGTTAAAATCTCACTCATCCCTCCCGTTCCAACCGGTACTGTAGGTATAGCTCTTCTTCCAGCCGTTAATAAAAATGATCGCATCGATTTCCCTGGCATTTACTGTGGGACAAAGCATGTTTTTAATTTTTCCCTGTGCGTGTCTCTGGTCGCACACTGTGACGAGGATTGTGGAGCGTGCATTGATTTCCACGCCATGCGTGACTGCTTTCGTCCGGGACACTCTACCAGTTCCAAGTTTTTCTCATCCCTGCTGTCCCATCCACACCCGTTTGTTTCGTACGTGTATCAGTCCGCAGTTAGCTGACTCGGCTGAGGCGCACTCTCACGCACGTACAGTCCTTTTGTGTGCTCACTTGGATTGTTCACTTTTCCGATAAACGCGTTTTCAGTCACATCACGTCTGCATTTTCACTACAGGATCTTTTTTGATAACCTGTAGACCTCGAAATGTGATCATTTTGGATGGTCTCGGTTGGTTCGTTCAGTGTGCACACAAAACGATTACATTTACTTTTTCATTAAGAAATTCACGGAAGATGGTCGCTTATAAAACGGTTCTAGATCATTTTTGGTAAATGCGCGCTCTTTGACTTTTTTATTTTCCGAAATCAGCAAAAAGAAATCAAACCAACCATTAAAACCTTTTATTATGCAAAACAGCCTACAAATATCTTTTGTCCTAACGATTCTTCTTTCTCAACAAATCTCGTCCACTGGCGACTCCATGTCTGTGAACAATTAAAATATTGGGACAATTACAATTACGTCGGATCACTGATCTCTCCTTAGCATTGTCTCGGTCCGCTCTGATTACGAGATCAACATGAATGAACTTGGACTTGGAAAACCGGTGGCTAAATTGGTTTGCTAAGCCGTGTGTGCAACCCTGACGATCTCCGCTGTTTGGACTCTGTTTTGCTTACCGCCGGTGTTCAGTGCGTGGGATGATAGAGGAGTATGAGTTTATTTGACTGTCGGGCTTGCTCGTCTATTGTGCTCGTTAACCAACCAGCCAGTGTTTGATTAAACGCTGATTCAGTATTCCTACAGACAGGCTGAATCTCTGTGAAGTAGATCGGACAAGAAATCATCCGCGAGAAAGGCGACAGTAAAGTTCTTCGGTTATATTGCACACATTGTTTATTAGTTCGATGCGGTGTAAACCTGCAGCAGCGAGATCGCTGTTCGCGGTCCGCTGTCATAATTTTCTGCGGATGTTTTATTTCCCAGGAAGATGTGACAGACAAAACCTATTCACTCAACGGTTGGGATCTTGGGTAAACGGATAATGAATAACTTACAGCCACACTGATTTTGCCCTCGCCGGGATTTGTGCCTAATGACATCACACGTGTTCCGATAGGATTTTACTAAGATAAAAACAAACCACCTGAGTCACAAGTGAAAAAGAATCCTTCGCGAAATGAATATAATCATGTTGATAACTTCTAATCGTGTAAACTAACTTGCGTCTATGTAGTCGGCTTTCTACATGTTATCACGTCTTCAGTCACTGATAAAATACTGGTCAAACAATTTGCATTCCCCCATCAAACAGCTGCAGAAGAAGGTCAAGACTTTCGAGATCAGTTGGGGTCTGGGTGCTCTGTTTGCGGAGCTTGGCTCCTCGAAGATAACATGAAAGAGGGAAAGTCGGACAACGCTTCCACTCCCCTATCGGTGTTTCGAGGGCACCCGCATATCGGTCGCCATCATCATCATCATCCCTACTGAAAGGTATCGTAATCAGTTCACATGAAACAGTCCCATTGGTTCCCTCTTTTTCCACTCTCTTGCAGGCCTGTGATGTGATACTAGAAATGAATACAAATAAAAACGTATTTTTTCTTATTTTTTTGAGGACTTTCTCAAGCGTACCAATCCCCTCCTAGTCCTTTGGTTCCCACCCGTCCAATGATTGGTGGTCATCTCACTCTGACGACCTTCAGTTGTGCCTCAGCACTAATGAATACATACATGCAATGGTATTTTACATATTTTCAACCGGGTGCTTTGCTCCCCACTTGGTGCTTTATCGGTATCAGACGTTCAATTTTTACACGTTACTCCTGGAAGACAGATATCCATACTATTCTCTTTCCCGTCTCATTTTTGTACGTTTTCTTAGTCCGCTTCCAGTCAGTCCCAGTGGATCCGTGTAATCGACCGAATCGAAGCTGTAAATTTCCAAACCCAAAACGCCAAACAATCAGAAAGCTGCTTCATCCGACCTCTTTTCTGTCTGTGAATCTGCAGACATTGTTGTTTTCGGACCTGTCCGTTCTCATCTCCAGGTTGATCCTCTCTTGCCAATTGGCCTTTACTTTCTCAACTAATAAAGCATGACATTATGTGGAATAGAAAATATGCACCAAATATATTCTGAATCGTTTTGTTTTTGTTGTTGCTCGTTGTCGTGTATCAGAAGCTAATTTCATGTGCATCGCTATCAGGTGTGGACCAGTTTCTTCATTACGGTGATCACCATCACACACGTTACTTGTTTATATTTTGCTCGGAACGTTTTGGCACTCTTTGCCGAATCGAAACCTCGATCATCTTCCGGTTAATTATCATAGCTGTGTTTGGTTTCCCGTAAACCAACAGAGTTTTTTCCCTGCTACGCTTGAGCAGCACGAAACCTTGGAAGTTATCTAATAACTATGACGAACGATTGCTCACAAACTGTATAAACTAGGAGTTATTGTCACGTGCCGCTCACGTCACTCGCACCATTTGAAGCCATTCCGTTTAGTTGAGAATTAACTCACGGGATATCCTAGTTCCGTAACATTAGTAATTCATCGGACTACTCCCGAAAATCAGATGAAATAGATCCAGTGTTTCTAGTATCTTTGTGGTAATCAGCTCTAAGTTTATATAGCTTGCCCTTTTTCCAGCGGAATCACTTACTAGGATACTTCAATTTTTCTGCGGGACACAGTTCACGCCGTGTGTATCGTTGAAAGGCTTAGAAAGCATACAATTAGCACTTGGTACGTTCTCAATTTGGCAATGGTTAATTGTGGCTAAGATTTAGCGTCAGCTGCTGTGATGTCACCTGACGTCATTATATTTGCTACGACGACTTGGCGGAGTCTGTGAAGAAACTGGAACATCAATTGCCTGTAACAAGGTTGGCAACCTTCCTCTATGTATTTGAGGCTAGTGGGCAATATTCTGAACCAAAAATAGGATGTATGGATCCATATAAAGCTTGCACACGGCGTTTCTGCATACGACTGCTCACCTAGCTGGAAGACATGCTTGGATTACCCGCTCTCAGTCTACGTCTGCTCGATTACCCTCGGAATATTTTGCCTCCAGAGGATAGACGAGAAGAAACCAATCGATTTGGCATGCTAAACTGCTAATGAAACAGTACTCTATTCCTCTGCACAGTTCACTTGTTGACTGAGTTACATTATTCTTGCATGCTCATGGGAATCTGAATGGAATGTGAGTTGTGGTTTGTCATAAAAAATCATTGGCTCTATGACAGTGAGGAGGACGCACACTTGTATCCATTGAGGCAGACGATTCAAGACGAAGGGGCATTTGTGAGCGTTTGGAGAGTCTGTTTTTTTATCGCGCATTTTGACTTTCTCTTGGTCACGCTTGCAGTTATGGAGCTTGTTCTCACGAGCATCATTCTACCTGCATTTCCCATTTGATATCTTAATCTGAACCCCCCAACGTGATCCATCTTGCTGCCTACTTGGGATTCTGCTGAGGTTTCCTTCCTCCTCAGTGAGATTTGTTTTGTCTGTCGTGGGTTGTTTTCTTATGCCTGTGTTTCTTTGTCAACCGACACGATCGAATTAATACTCATCTCTTTCTGTCCGTCTGCACTACACCGTGATTCTAACTGCTTATGATACCAGCGTTTCGTTTTGCACACCACATCACTCTAGACTCAAGTTTACTCGCCCCCGCTCCCGCTCGACAGAAGAACCGATGACTATTTATGGGACCGGCAGACAGCCTCCTGTACACAAATACTTACTTCCATATCAATAAGGTACTAATATTAATCCAGATATTCGATCGGAATCTTTTGGATTTGAACGCTTCTTTCGTTTTACAACAGGGATTGAAACCTCCCTTGAACATTGATTTTTAGCAGTCTGTAACCTTTGTATTTGGTATTTGACAGTAATCTTTCACCGGGGTTGCACATGTTCGGTCTGAAAATGCATAACAAAAAGAAAACTCCATGAGCCGAGGCTCAGCGAGTGCGTCAACAGGTACCATCACCTACATTAGTCGAATACCAGTATGACGATTTACATCCTGGCCATTACACAGCCCCGTCGCAATCAGCTGACTTTAGGTCTTTGCTTTTTTACAGTATTTGCAAAGTGTTTTATCTCACTAAACAAAACACGTCTACAGAACAGTTGGAAACATGTGGACTTTGGGAATGGGCTGTGAATTCCCCACCGCACCTGATTAATCACTACGCTACACGCGCGTGAGTGTTTCATTCTGTTGTCGCTTTGGTCTGGTGGTAGATAGTAGCCCACTGTCGTTCGGATCGTTACCATACCTGACCTATTGGGACCTTACGTGATTCTCCATCATTCCAAGTCTCAGGGTCCACTTGCTGGCTATCCTTAAACGTGCAATGGGACTTCGTGGCTATGGGGTATATACCCCTTCCGTTGCACTCATGCGCAAGCATGTAATACGAAAATCTCATGGTAGGATGAAACAACTTCGAAACCGTACATCAGTTTTTGATAGTGTTTCTTCGCATTTCTGATTACTCAGGGAACAGATAATTCGGCTTGTGCGGCTCAAATGTTGTGTTCAGTGCAAAAACATCCGTTGTCATATATTCCCAATCGTCGAACTTGGTGCCAAGTTGACAGACGTTTCCTCATCAGTAAAGATGACTTCAATGATCAGGTGGTGGTCGCTGTGCCTATTTTTTCGTAAGTCTTGACCTTAGACCTAACTTTGAAAAGTTTTAGTTACTAATTATGACGATCTCACCTTTCTCAATAATCTTGAAATTGAGAAAATCGAAGATTAGACCTTACCGCGCTATTTACCGTGGTAGCCGTTATGTGCTGAACCTGGATGATGCCAGGAGAAAAAATCCACCAACTTTTCCCGTGAAACGCTGGTGAATGACAACAGGGTCATTCAAATAAGGCTTCAAAAGTGCCATATTCAACCCCGAAAAGAAATATAAAGTCACGAATATATCTAGATACCTCTTTTTGTGGTTCGTCAACCTTGGCTGATGACGTACAATGGTTTGAACCACGTGGTCACTGAAGTGCGAATTTTCGTGTAACCGACTCCTGACTTTGGAAAAATAAGGATCTTCGGACCTAAGTGGAGATTTTTCGAAATCAGATCATCATCGTCGTCGAAGTAGTTTGGTTTTAAAAGCTACCCACCCGTTCAAACTTTTCTGTTTCTTTATAGTATCTTTTAATCTTGACTTAACTCTGTTAAAATACTGCTCACCGCCCAAATTAGTTTATTGGCGTTGTACTGAAGATGGTCTGGATAATTTTCAGTGTCTTCCAGTGCTGGTAATGATCGCAGAGTATGCTGATGGCTTTGGTAGTTTGCTAGCCGATATACTTGGTTCAGATACAATGTCTTAGAAGAAAATCATATATGTGAGCATATTATTGATGATGAAATTGTTATCGAACAAAGGGACAACCGTCGCCAGAGGAGAGCGAAGGTTAGCATCAGCTAACAAGCTAGTCAGATTTAAAATGGACGCGAGAGAAACCGGGAACATTATAAGTCAAAAGTCTGCCATGTCGACAATCATCACTGAAAAAACCAAACGGTAAATTCAGTCTGGGAAACGCTACAACAGAGGAGTATCTATCCAAACTCGAGCAAGCCATCACTTCACTCAGGTTCCTAGGGGGGCGGGGGGGGGGAAGACGCACGTCATCTCACATTCATTCATCGCCCTCATGGTCTCCGTCGGGGAATACTCGACGAAGACAGAAAATCATCTTCCTGTCGGTCGGTAAAGAGCGGATGATAACCGATTATATTCAAAACGTGAAACAGCCAGTACATTTTGCTAGCATCCAAGCAACACGGACGCAACTGGATAAAAATCAGTGCTGCCCCGAAGATGCGACTAGATATGCAAAGGAAAACTAAAGAAAAACGCTGCAGCATGCGAGTACATGCAAGCTTCATGACCACGATCTTCTAATTTTGATTAGCCGTATTCTCTGTATAATGCAACATCAATTCTGTCTCATTGAGATAGTAATGTGAGCACCATTCTCGTGCTCATTAGTTCCTCCTCCAGTCCCATGATTTCCGCGCAGTTGTGTCTTGTCAGACACGTATTTCTCGATTGTGCTAATTTTGGCAGCCATTGACTGAAGATTCAGACAACTGAAACCTTCTGATATAAATAACTAATTTCTTTGGTTTATTTAATTCTGATGAAATAATAGCTCCCACAGTTCCGACCTGAACAAAACTGGATGCTGTTTCAAAATTTTCCGAGACCAGCGTGCGAGCTGTATTCTGTGAACAAATCTGAGAGAGAGAGAGAGAGAGCACCAATTAGCTTCATTCAGGTCATTGGCTTATTTTCGACTTATCATTCTCAGAATATCCACTCATTAGCTTCAGAACTGGTAGGCACAGTGACTGTTTCACCAAGTCCAGTGGTCAAGGCTATCATACCTTTTTGCCATGTCATGGACTGACCATATCAACCTACCTTCTACCCATTGCCTGCCCCGGGGAAAAGCGTACGCCGAGGGATTCTATCGGTGCGCATGCGTAACATATGTCCCAGCCACCTTAATCTGTTTGGATTTAGTACTTGATCCATAGACTGACCTCTGGTTCCTAACACCTTACACCTAACCTCAGCATTGCTGATACACTTTTCCCACCATACTGGGGCAATGCTACGTAGACATCGGTGCTCAAACAGTGACGGTCTTCGTCTATCTTCTACCCTGAACGGCCATGTTTCTGAACCGTATAAAAGAACAGACCTAACCGCTGTATTGTACACTCTACCCTTAACAGACAATCGGGTACCATACCAGCACAGATGACTGAGGTTGTCAAAAGCCAAACACGCCTTCTGTGTACGCGATGACACTTCATCTGATATCCGTCCACCTGGTGAGATGTAACTTCCCAGGTAACAGAATTTACCCACTTCAGCTAGAGCTTCCCCTGCTAAGAAGAGGTTTGATGTAGCACAAATCCAGTCGTGCATCATCACCATTTTACACTTTGAAGGTGCAGAACGCATCCCAAATATTGCTACTTTCTTGTTTAGGCTGCCTAAGAAAGCTTGCAACTTATCTGGATCTTCACTGAAAAGAACAATATCGTCCGCATATTCCGAGTCACACCTGACTGCACCTTGACGTGGTGTGATGACTGGCATACCTCCACGACCCGAAGAACTATACAGGATGGCTTCTTTAAGCCGGAGATGTAACCATGCCTGACAGATCGATGGATAGAGGCTGGACAAAGTCTTGTCTCCTGGTCCTCCAGGTTGGGGGTCGATTTGAGCTGGAAACTGAGTCGGTTAAATCAGTGGAAGAATAATTGATCCAAGCAAATGTGCTTCCACTAAGCCATCCCGCCGCCTTATGGATAGGTTCTTGTTAGAACTAAGGGCTTTGGATGAGGACCCTAATCGTTCTCCTTTTTTGTGGCTGGACACCCTAGCAGTACTCGCCCAACATCTATGAGCTGTACGAGTAGAAAGAATTCCATACTGCATCTGTCGTGGCGCAGGATAATCAGGACTGCGCTGCCCATTGCATCGAGCTGGGTGGGTAGTGATAAGTAGGCTACTGCTAAGAGTCCTCTCGTTTCTACTCAACCTTTGTCTTCCGACCACAACTACCTCACTTTGCCCCCTCTATCCACCCATAATGCTGCCACTGAAAACACTCCCTGTAGTCTCAGCGGTTCATTAACAAATAGTGTCGGGAATAATCTGCTGTATTGTAACTCACATTTTCTCAAACCTCGTCGGTCTCCAAATCTAGGCTCCTTTAACGTCCGCACGCTCATGCAGGCCGGTCAGTAGGCGCGCCTAGCCCTCACAACAGACTTTCTGAAGATTGATGTTTGCTGCCTAAGTGAAACGCGAACCCAAGATGCGATCCGTGTGATACAAGTAACTGCTCCTGGTATCTCATCGAGATATTTCCTGCACACTTCATGAGATGAAGTAGCTAGAGCTGTGGGCCAACGTGGTGTAGGAATAGTCTTGACTTGTTTAGCTGATTGTCCTTCGGACTCCACTTTTCACGCACAAACCTCAGGTCATCCGACCAACCTGCACTCGGAAGCACCAGACTCGAGTTTCGCTCTCGTTATGGTTAGAGCTCATCAGTGGTGTATATCCTCTGCCACACCCAGGGTTTGAACCGGGGCCCTTTCACCTCGAAGGCGTGTGTGTTTTCATTGCGCCACCCCGCTCCCGTCCGAGCTGATCCGAATCGCCAAGGTGAGCTTGTTCAGACGTCGACCTCTAGGACAGCCAGAGATGCCCGACAGCTTCGAATGGAGACACGGTACCAGCCCCGGTAACTCCAAGCGAATACCTTCCATCAAGTCAGGTCTTCTCCACAGGATGGGGTGCACATCCCTCCATTTTAAACCTGAAACGAATTTTTGGTATACATGTCACGCAGTTACTTGCGAGTAGTGTGTGGGATTGGTGAATATTTTTGTTTAGCTGACTGTCATTCGGACTCCACCTTTCACGCACAAACCTCAGGTCATCCGACCAACCTGCACTCGGAAGCACCAGACCTGACTTGGTGGAAGGCAGCCTAATTCCGATAGTCACCAAGTTATTAACCTCGATTTTACTGCGTCGTCTTACAACGGCGAGAGGAACGCCCGCGAACAACAGGCCGGATTCCGCCCAGGTCGAGGATGCATCAACCAGATTTTTACTCTTCGTCAGTTACTGGAGATGCGCCACACCCACCGCCGACCGACAATAATGGTTTCTCTTGACTTGAAAGGCGCCTTCGAATTAGTTGATCGAACAGCGCTTTACGGTGCTCTTCAGCGAAAAGGCATGCCCCAGAAGTTCATGAACCTACTGAGATCATTGTATTCTCATACTTGCGGCCACGTAGGAGTTTGCGGTGAACTATCCGGTCGGTTCGAAACGACGAGCGATGTTCGACAAGGATGTCCCATTTTTCCATTCCTGTTCAATTTCATCATGGACGAGATGATGGAGAATGCTTTGCAAAATCTTCAGGATGTAGGCGTCGAACTAGGAAATGGTGAAGAGCTGTGTGACCTAGATTACAGAGACGACCTTGTCTGTTTGTTGGAGTGCATGGAATACGCTCAACGTGCACTAGGTAGACTCGCGAGAGTTGTAGCTCCATTCGGCATGCGATTTGCACCTTCAAAGTGCGAAGTGATGTTGCAACACTGGACGTGAACGATTCCGAGCCTGATGCTCGATGGGGGAGGTGGTGCTGGCAATTGTCGACCGCTTCAGTTACCTCGGCAGCAGCGTGACGACAAATGGGAACACAGTAGTGGTGAGTACGCGCATATCTTAGGCTCGAGCGGCGTACGCTGGACTGAAGCATTTGTGGCGTCGATCTGATATTTCACTGAATTTGAAAGTTCGTGTGTACTGTGCCACGGTGTGTTCAGTTTTGTTGTATGGTTGTGGGATTTTGGGTCTGCGTGCGGAAGATATTCATCGTCTTGAGGTTTTCGATCACCGATGCTTACGTAGTATCGCTTAGATTTGGTGGAATAGCCGAGTGAGAAATGCTGAGGTTAGAAACCGAGTATTGGGTACTAATTCGGAGAACGTTCTTTCACAGCTTATCCAGCTCATTAGATTTTGTTTGTGGGGGCACGTGTTACCTATGGCAGACACGTGCCTATTTTTTCCGTCCCTCCTAGGGAGTGGAAGAAACCATGTGGAGGTCAATAGATGACGTGGCAGCGAGGAATGAGACAATGTACAGCGAGTTTAGGAAAAGTAGGTGCTTCACGTCTTCGTGGTTTGGGTCTAAAAGACCCCTCAACCAAGTCGGCTGGAGACACCGAAGGATATGACAGAGAACCGTGAGCAGTGGTGATCGTGTTATCACTTACTTTCTAATCAGAATGACTGATGGATGTGTGTTTGTACAGTTAGACTGTTTATTTCGTGTGTTGACTATTAGGGCGTTGTTTCCTCCCCCCCCCCCCTCACCGTGTAGGCCCACTCCCTGTCCATCTTGTATATTCATACTTTCAAATTCAACGGGCAAGATGATGAGAAGGGCAGTGGTCAGTGGGGCTTGCCCCTCTGTCTAGAGCTGTACGATGTTGATGATGATGACTGCCTGCGCACGTATCGATGCCGCTATTCGCACAAGAGGATAGTCCTATCTCAAGAATCGGTTCAGTTACCAAATTGAAGAGAAATTGGCGAAAGAGAGCAACCGTGACGAACACCACTTTACGCGATTAACTCGTGTGAACGATTATCGTTACCAATATCTCTATTTCGGCTGTTTGCATGCGTGTATTAGAGAAGAGAAATAAATTGCTCTGACACACCCTTCAATAAAAGGTAGTGCCAGTGAATAGTGCAGTCAAGTGAGTTGAACACCGATTTCAGAAAAAGGAAGACATTGCGGGTCTGCGGAAGGTGTGCCTGTACTTTTAAATCTGTCGAAGAGTGAACATGCGGTTGATGCAAACCCGATCGGACCCAAAATCGGCCGGATTCTCACGCGTATAACTTGCACTGGTTTTTCGGTGGAGAATAATTCTGGTGAGTAGTTTTTGTGCAGTACTTACGAAGCTAATTCCTCTGCTGTTTTCACAAGGGGATCTGTCATCTTTGTAAATCGGCGCAGTCACCGACTTACATCATGCCCCAAGAATCTGTTCGCTGTCCAAGATTACCCGAAGGAGTTTTGTCAACTCCGAAACCAAAGCTTCGCCTCCATCCTCTAAAACAGAGGAAGGCAACCCATCCGGCCCAGCGGCTTTGCACCATATCGGAGTTCAGGACTTCTAATACTTGCCATCACCGGTTACTTTAGTGGTAGACAGTAAAACACTGTCGCCCGGAACGTTACCACACCCGAACTTTTGGGACATCACGTGGTTCTCCGTCACCGCAAATGTCAGGATCTGGTTGTAGGTTATCCCTAATAGTGCAGTGGGTTTTTTAGACTCTGAGGTGTGTCTTTTCCACTGCGTTCATGCGCAAGTATGTATCAAAAAACCCGATTATGATTTCTGCCATTTTTCTTAAGTTGTATATAATATTACTTACTGTTGTGTGCAGTGGTTTATAAATTTGTTTATTTGTCGCCTGCGCTTCAGGCAAGAAATATATTTTTCCTTTCTTGTCAAGCGCATCTGTAGTTATCTAGCTTGAATGTGATCCGTGTGTATGACGATGGTGGGAAGGAGTACCAGTTTCGACAACCTGTAGATGACTTTCAGAGAAACTTCTAGATTGAACATGCAGCCTCGTAACGGCTAAAACAACACGCAACAATCCAAACGAAACACTTACAGCATGCTTCCAAACATCCTCACTGATTGTTAGTGCACGAATACAACATGGAACTTCATAAGAATTCAATCGGTTGTGGCTAATTTGTTTGATATCCTAACCAGGAACTCTCGTGATTGATTCGTAGCTACCATCGTCTCCGATGACGGGTCATTTTGAAATCATCCTAGCAATCTAGCAAACCAAATAAACGAAATCTAATAATGTTATTTATTCCCCTCACTGGAACAGCTACTTCCGATTATCTCATGTCCGTTCGATACGCCGGCCGGGAGTTGCCTTTCTGTTCCCTGCAACAAATTCCATTCGTTCTATCAGCTTTGGAAAAGTCTTCTTTCCGATGCTCTGATATTCCGTTTATATCTCCAAGCGCAATCTGTGTCGGTCGGCAAATATGGGAAAACTTAGATATTTCGGGCGAGTCAATAGATTCGTTTCAATTCGCCCACCGGCTTGTCGGTTACGAATTCCGTCGAACGGTTATAATCGTGGACGTCGGACAATAATGACCCGGGTTCGATTCCCGCCACCGCTCGTCACTTTTCCACTTGGCAGCCTTTTATTAACCGCAGCTCTTTTCCTGAATTGTTGTATAATAAACAAAAAAGGAAGCAAAAAGAGTATTTAGTATTAATTACAAGGAAAACAAAGTGAGCCTTTTCACGACGGATTTGGTTGTTTTAAACAAGACGCACACTGATGAATGGCCGGTAAGTTGCCACGGCCACGTGATCTGACCCTTTTTCTGTGTATGCTCGCGCCCGTCGGTATGGAACACAATAGAGTTTCACTGAGGCTAGGATCAAACTAAACCGTCTGTCCTTTAAGTACAACTTAGGGGACTACACTTTATGGAAAAAGCCACGAGTTAGGTTTGAATTAATTTCTCCTAACCGTTGGTGGTCGACTGGTACAGAGTATGCCCGACTACCATGTCGGAGGTCAGAGTTTCGAATCCCACCAACGCCGTTGACTTTGGTTGTAGACAGTAACCTATGTAGCCCCAGCTCCTTGCCACGCCAACCAGGACCCTAAATGATTCGCCCATAATCGGGGGCAGGTTGCCTTCGAGGCTTTGGGATCCACATCTTTCGCCGCACTTCTGCGCAAGCATGAAATGAAAACGTTTTGCAATACGATAGCTGTCTATCATGTAAGAAAACCATGAGGCTAGGAGTAACTAGTTAAATATGGCCCTGTCAGCTCTGGTTTGCCGCAGATTTGTAAACGAGACTGTGCAAAATATCACTGCATCGGTAGAGATAAAAATTGAAACCAAGCTTTTTACTTGCCGAAATGAGTCCCGCATCGATTCAATTCAGTTCGGTTCAGATAACCGTGAACCGTACACTGGTTGCGGTGGCTTTGGTTGCTATCCTCTAGTTGGAATCTCAATAGGAACTAATGAAAAGAACAAGAATATGAAAGAAGCAGTAGGGAAATTACAACAACTGTTATCAAGTCGGTAAAGAAAGTTTTTGAATACAACCGATCGCGAGACCTAGCCATATCCTCTAATGTATCTAACCATAGAACGGGAGGGTCTTTCGGGCCCCACCCCGGAAGTCTAATACGCCCCACATGGCCGAGTCCACTGGTGAGGTTTTTCACACCTTTTCTCCATGTAACGGACTAACCACCCTTACTCAACTTCCAGCCCTCGCCCGCTTCAGCAAACATTGCACGTCAAAGAATCGTTTCAGGGGACATGCTCAACACACATTCCAACCATCTTAGTCTGGTGAGCTTGAGTATTTCATCTGATGATTTGATCTGTGAACCTAAAACTTTCCGCCGAATCTCAGCATTGCCTATACGGTGTTTCCACCAGATTCGAACAATGCTACGAAGACATCGGTGTTCCAATACCGACTATCTTTGTATATCCTTCACCCGTAGTAGCCTTTTTTTGAACCACACAGGTACGCGCCTGACGGCTTCAGCGTACACTTGACCCTTGATAGATGAACGGATGTCACGTCGGCTCCACAAATGACTGATTTTGGCAAATGTCAAACGATCCTTTTGTATACGCGACGACACCTCATCCGACCTCCGTGTGAAATACAGCTGCCCAGATAACAGAACTTGTCTAGTTGGTCTGTAGTCGCCCGGGATACCGAGAGGTTTGGTGTTCGATCAACTCAATCCTGCAACCGCATCTTGCACTTTGAATGTCCAAAATGCGTACCGAACATTGCTACGCAATTCGTCAAGCTGTCTAGACAAGCTTGCTACTTACCGGGATCTTCACTAAGAGGAAACATTTCGTCCTCATATTCAAGGTCTGACACTTTCCCACCCGGGGAATGCCCAATGTCACTATCCTCAACTGAAAACAAAGTTTCTAGGTCCACATCAATCACAAAGTTAAAGAGGAAAAGAGAGGGGGCAACCCCGATATGCACCGCTTTTTTGGTGAACTCGGGTGAAATAACACCGTAAGCACGAACTTGGCTTCGCCTATTCATGAAAAGGGACTTAATGTTGGAAATGAACTCTGGTACACCCTTTAACAAGAGGCAGCGCCAGAGGAGTGTGCAGTCAACTAAGTCAAAGGCCGCTTTAAGATCAAGAAAAACGGAGGTGGTGGGCCTACGAAAGGTGTGCCTATGTTCTAAAATTTGTCGAAAAGTGAAGAGGTGATCAATACAACTTCGACCAGGTCTAAACCCAACTTGGCTCTCGCGCGAGCACTGTTCGCGAGCGTAAGATAAGCGGTGGAGAATTATACCAGCGAGCAGTTTGGACGCGATGCTAACCAGACGTAGTCCTGTGTGGATTTCACTGGAGGACGTTTGGCCTTTTTTCCAATCGGTACGATCACCGATTCACACCAACCCTATGGAACATGTTCCCTTTCCCAAATCAAACCGAGGGATTTTGAAAGTAGACGAAGGCAACCCATCTGGTCTCTCAGTCTTATGTCATTTAAGGTAGCCCATCTCACGGAGAACCTCCTCTTCCGACGGAGGATTGGAATCTACAACCAGAGCTGGAACCATCGTGCTGCTTAGCAAACCTATTGTGGAAAAGATCAGTTAAACTGCTTCTCCTAATGCTCCGCCAAGTGAGTTAGACGACGCTCCTGAGTTTGAATCAGTAAGCCGTTCGTCTCCTTGATCATTTCGCTAACGCCTGGTTTTTTTGTGGGCCTGCATTTCTAGTTAGACAAAAAAACGTCGCGGCTGTTGCCAATTGCCACAGCTTTCTTCATCTCCCTACACTTAGGGATCCACCACCGCTCACGGTCGTTTCTCAGGCTCTGAATCAATCGGCGTTTAAGGCATCTAATAGCGCAACTGAGGATGCAGATATTCGTCGTTTCTGTATTTTCCTGGTTGTTGAACCTTGGGCAGCATTACCAGCCTCGCGTAGGGCCTGCTTGATCTGTGTCCATCGCTCTTCTGGAACCTGGGCATTTGACTGCATCGATAACCTGGCGAATACTTCTGCTTGGAAAAGCACATCGATGGGTATCTCCTAGTAGTAGCTGGGTGGGACACTTGGCTTTGGCGTTGCTTCGGTCAACGACGAGACGTAGATTGAAACGCGCATAGACAAGAGTGTGATCAGCGTCTACAGACGTGAACCAAAACGATCGAAATTCTTGAATTGATCCCACCAGCCGCAACCTATAGCAATGTAGTCCATCTGGATCCAAAGCTGTGAAGGCGCAAGAGGACGCCAGGCTAATCAGTGCCGCTTTTTTGTCCGAGAAATATGTGCTCGCTAGGAATAGTTCATGGTCAGAACATGGTTGGATGAGTCGGTCACCATTATCGGTTCTGTCGGCTGGAATGCAAAATCGGCCTCCCCTCCGTCCCGTCTAAGCTTCCAACTCGAGCATTGAAATTATCAGCAGCAACCGTAATGTCCATAAAGCGCACACTGCGGAGCAGTTGAAACAAATCTTGGTAGAATTCGTCTCTAGCCTCAGGAGAACTACAGTCAGTTGGGGCATACACAGAGACGACAAACAGGCACCGAAGCTTCAGTCCGGTGCGGTCGACATGTACAGAAGCACTGAACCGTACCGCGCACAGACGACTGCTGAGTGGGATCCAGCCGAGCAATGCACGCTCAGCTTTCAAGCTCAGAACGATCCCAAAGCCAGCCTGACCACGAGCACGAGACATCAAATCGCTTGAAACGAGAAGCCGAGCTTGTATCAGAGGATCGAAGTGTTACCACTGAGGTTGAGTCTTGTATGCGTGTTTCGGAGACACAACACACGTCTATGTTAAAGGTTTCAAAAGTTCTAGCTAGGTCAGACTGTTGCCCCGTTTGGCAAAGTGTGCGGATGTTAAATCAGCTAAGCAAAGAGAAAGCTTAGGTCTGAGAACTGATTCTCTGTTTTCCCGTCTCCAACTTGTTGTCCCTACTAAGAGCTGCAAGTGCTCGGTCACGACTCATCGCGGCTTCCCGTACCCCATTTAGAACTGGGTTGTAAAGGATGAAGAGCAGGGATAATAAATGTTTCTCGAGGGACCGCTAGAGATTTTCGTGCATATTATACTACGCGGCTGCCCACGCCGCAGTAGAGGTTCGGCTTTGGAAGCCCTAACCGGGGCCTTTGATTCAAAAACCTCACTCACAAGGCGCTTGGGCGTTAACCCAGCACTTGAACGTGACCGAAGAACCCGTAAAGAACTTCTTCTGGTCTTTCACATGAGACCTGATTGTTGCATTCATTGTGTGTTGCCTTCGCTGGTGCTTTGTTATCGATCCACTTTTCAGATTCAGTCCTTAGCCCCATGCAACCAATGAAACGATTGGGCTGGGGGCTGCTCAGCTTAGGCAGGCAATAGCTGCCCAGTGAAGTGCAATGACTTCTGTGAGAGTGTGCCGACTCATGGTCGATAGCCAGCCTTGTCCCGTCAGCAGTCAGCATGTCAGCGCCTGTCTAGAATCCAGGTCAGTGTTTGTATCAGCGGATGCGCAAGTAACAAGGTAGCGGATCGATGAGACATGAGCGGATTCCCTTCAAGTGGTAGCTGGTCGCGTAACCAGTCAGCCAATCAGAAGACAGGCTTTTTGATGGCACTATGAGCCAGTTGATTTGCGTTGGAACGATTGGTGTCAGTGACTGTTTCTTCCTATATAAACGATGTGTTTTGTGCGAATAAAATGAGATGATTCGTGGGCGAAATAGACTTCTTACTAGAGTTAGTGGGACGAAACAAAACAATTTCTCCCACCGTTGAGAGAAACCCCAGGTACTCCACTTCCACGTCCATCTAGTGGAGGTTCTTAGACCGGCAAATTGTTTCTATCCGTGTTTATTCATTCAGGTGTCCTCTCCAGGGGCATAGTGGTTACAACCAGATGTTGCCCATCAACTGGCTCTGAGAATGGACTTCGTCTGGTCTCTACCCATTGACCTGTCAGGCATGATTCCATCTCCGGCTTAAGGAAGCCATCCTGCATAGCTCTTTGGGTCGTGGAGATATGCAAGTCATCACACCACGCCAAGGTTCAGTCTCGTCGTGATGGCTCATATTGATTACTCTACTGCTGCCCCAGCGGATGGGAAACATGAGTGAACTATCAAAGTATCGAGAGAACAATAGTTTTATTGTGTCAGAACCGAGACCGGTTCGGATTGCATCGAAAAATGATGTGCTGAGTGAAATATTATAGTAAGATTTTATTGTTCAATAACAACGTAGTCGAAATTGTTGGTAGGTTGTCGACGTTTCGGTCACCACGGATAACCTTTTTCAAGACTGGGTTTACAAGCGAATGAAATTGGAATGACGGCTTAGAGAACCTACTTAAGATTTCTACTACGCTGTGTTATTGAACAGTGAGATTTTACTGTTGTAATGATTTTATACCTTCATGATAGATCTGGTAAGCACCACTGGTCGTCCGTGTTTGCACATTATCAATCGGCGGTTGATGACCGACGGTGGTCAAACAGTCATTGATCTGACTCCTCCCGTATGGACTCCAACTGCCATGAGCCTCCTTCCCAAATTATTCTCTCATAAACCCAATAGTATATCAACTTGTAGCAAAAATGTTGAAATTTTGGACTAGAATACACAAAGTGTCACTTTTCGTTTTCATTTTTATTGCCCAATTGTAGTGTCTTGACCAGTCAGACACCTCTCTATACACCGGTAATGTCCCCTCGGTTATCGATAGCACGTTGACGATCTACATGACAGTTTGAGTGATCAGTGGTCTATGAAGGACTTCTTGTGAAATTTTACGTTCTTTTTATTTGCAGGGTTGACGGAAAAGGAATTTGGGAAAATAGTGAAGCATACACAGCAGTGCTGCAGTAGAAGAGAGTAGCAGACACGTCGCTAGTGTTTTCGGTGCTTTTCTGTAATGGGATGGACATTTCATGAGGTAAATAATTTCTGTTGTGAAGCAAGTGCTTTCGAAGTTTCCGTTTAAATTTTTTTCTAAATCGAGGGTACTTAAATAAACCACTAACAATAGAAATGAAGTATACTCCTTTCGCAGTCGCTTGCTTCCGCAGTAAAAGGGACCGATTCACATCTAATGGGCATAAACTGTGTTGGTCCGCGTCGCCGAATAGTAGAACTGAAGTGGAAAATCCGAGCCTGCCACTATTGGCTAATTTTGATGACGGGCAACACGTTGCTGGGGCCCTCATCCCTCCCCTCGGATTGTTGCCACGGCTGACTTGTTGGAGGTATATTTGGTTCTCCTTGAAAATCTCAAGGTAATTGTTGCTGCTACCCTGCCACGGGACAGGATTGTAGCCCTGTACTCAATTTGCATGTCCCTGCCACCATACTCATGCATAGGCGTGTAATAAAAAAGTATATTTCAGTTCAGTCACTTGAAACCTGATTGTTGCACGCATTCTGTCTTGTGTGCGTTGGTGCTTTGTTATTGATCCACTTTTCAGATTCAGTCCTTAGCCCCATGCAGCCAATGGAGCAAGCGGAACTTGGACGCGGCAGCATACGTTTGACTGGGGACGACCCAGCTCTCGTGGAAGATAGCTGCCCAATGAAATATGACGACTTCTCCCACCATCTACAAAAACCTCAATTACTCCACTCCTACGTCCATCTCGTGGAGGTGCAGGGTGAAGAAAAAATGACAGAATGTCGAGGATAAAAGAACATCTGTTTCAAAATGCGAAAATTGTTCACAAAACCAGCGGCTTGAATCAGCAGTATATTTTTGGGCGAACGAGGCAACTCACCTGCGGGCCGCGATGCTGTTGCAGATTAGGCGATAATTTTAATGCGAACACCTCCCCACTGAAAGATCACGTAGAAAAGGTCACCGACCCATGAAAACATTCAAACGACATTTTTCAGGGAATGAAACTGGTATATAGATGAATGAGTGCCCGCACAAACGATAAACTCATAGCAAGCGGAAAGCCGCATTCCAGTATTGAATAGTTTATCTAGGTACACATTTTAAATCGTGAAAAACTCCCATGGTCAATTTTCGAACCCACCAGGAAGAAGTAAGGTCAACTAACCTTTGCGTAAATAAATAAGCAACAACCAACGGGTATCAATGTCAGCGTACATGCTCTGTTTAGGCGAGTAGCGTATCGATCGTAAGCGTGCGTGTACTATCCAACATAGACGAAGAAGAGATCAGTGCAAGCTCCATCTTGCACCGTTTGCTAATCAATTTCAGCCGGCAAAAGCCGTTGAGATCAATTAGACAGAAACGAACAAAGAATGTGACCTCAGGTTCCCATGGTAGCAATCTGACCTGTTTTGTAATACCGGTAAAGTTTTCTTTACGACCGATTGTGTTTAAACCTATGTTGCATACGAGATTAAATTACGGCACTAATGGTATTTGAAAATCGACTCACAAGTGAAAACAACCGAACAATCCGCCATCTGTTATTAGCATTTCATTAGCATGCGAGTAATCTTGGTTAAAAAACGGGGACTGATCACTGACTGCGTTCGGGCAATACTGGCATCGGGTCGACACGAACTCGTCACGCCTAAATGTCGACGTGGACAGCAGATGAGTGATATGAGAGGATATCTACGGCAGAGAATAAAACGGATTTGTTACTCCAGTAATTGACCCGTACGCAGAGACTGCTGGAACACGAAACTGCGGCTTCATGATTTTGGAGAAGAACACGAACTCATTGTTGACACTCGTCCCGACTGGTGTTTTTTGCAAAAAAAACAAGGAATTACCCAGCTATGGAATTAAAGGATAAACCGTTACTTTTCTTTTTCATTCACAGCTTCAGCGCTCACAGCCTGGAAGAAGTAAGGCCTCTAGCTAGAATGACTCATTCAACTTTTAAAAGACTTGGGAACCTTCACTCGGAAATTTGAAACGGTGAGGCTTGCTTTAGGCCTTGATATTTCCAGCAATGGCAAGCCACACGATAGCGAAGCTAGAAACCAGCAGTGGCTGCTGTCGAACTATTGCGCTGAAGTCTTCCATTGCTCCATTACTGTGAAAAATAAAGTGTAAGTGGACAACTGTATAGCTTTCTCGTATACTGTCTCAATTAATTGATCGCTGCTGAGAGTACGGCAGCCGAAACGGAACGAAATCAGAAAGCAAGGATTGAGTCACAGAAAATCAATCTAGGAATATGGTGCGGATAAAGTCAAGGTAGAATGTAACTTCCTCATGGTTCACCATTCCGAGTTTGATTCGTCGCAAGATGATGTGTTGTTTGTGTGATTTTCGGAGACCTGATCAACGACACAGGTGGAAACATTCCTACGGCTGCTCCATGTTTCGTGGCACTGACACAGCCCTCGGTCAAAATTGCCGTAAAAGAGAATTGTCTTGGATGTTTGTTTAACAACGACTGATCACCCACGCTCCCTGTACTGCTCCGTCTGCGTCCTTTTTGTCTCATCCAGTCGTGGTGCTTGTTCCATTGGGAAGCGATTGGCACGGTTGGTCCGGTACCTAAAACCCTGAATGCGCTTGATGGTTGCGCTCTGTCAGAGATTTAGTTGCATGATTCACATCCGGAAGGCCGTCGTAGCGATAGATCAGCTAACTAGGAACCAACCTGATAGGCAGAAAACCTCCTGTCCGATTTCATCTCGTGACGGGAAATCTTGGATGTGTAAAGCGTGTGAGCGGTATCATGGACCGTCATTGGGTTATGAACCCATCGAAATTGTGCGCAGTGTCATGAGGATAGAACCAGATGACGTTCACTCCCAAAGTAAATTTAAAATCACACGATTTCAATTTATGGTACAAATCTTAATGAGCTTCTTACCACTGGACTTGGCGTTTAGATCGCAACCGTTTTACCAGCAGATGAGGTGACACGGCCATCAGTTCTCTGATAAAATCTATTAACCCGGTCGATGTACAACACAAGCTTTCAAAACCACTGAGAATAGTAAAAATCGAGAAGACTGAAGTTACAAGTTTTTCCCTATAGGCCTGGACTGAAAGAATGACTTAACCGGTGGTGCGATGACTCATGAGGCGCCCCATCTTCGAAGAGAGTCTATCGGCGAAGCGTTTCAACGGGGTGAAAATGCCTTGATGTATCAGTTAGACAACGTTTGAATTCACGTCCATTGTTGCAGCCATAGCTTGAGAATCATTTGTTGTGAAGCCATTGGTTCCGCGCTGGTTCTCATGAGATCTATACTCACATAAAATCAATCACATGGCCAAAGTTATGGTATGTATTGGTTTGTCTTCTTCTCTCTACATGTGAAATTTATTAGGCTATAAATGGAAGAAATCATGTGAATTAGATTCGTAGTAGAATCCATAACCATATTATCTCCATTTAATTGGACTAAAGAAAATGACGAAGGCGTTTTTATCGAATCCTTCTTTTTTATTTGGTTTGCTCATCGGATGAATGTGGGATATTGTGCTGTTTAGTAGACCAAGCGATTCGAGTCGCAGCCTTCAAACACCGGTAGTCACCCAAGTGCTTACAGTGCTTGATACATTGGCTTCCTTAATAATTCTCCACTGCAATTACAACGGCTAGTGTTTCTGACTATTTCCTGACAGTGCACAAACATACGGCCATGAAGGATCGAGGAAATCCGAGGATTCTTGACCTTAAAATTATGTGTTTATTGGGGCATTTGTGGTAGGCATAGTCGCATAATACTGCTTACGCACACATACGACACACACAAGAGAAAGGTCCAATGACAGCCGAAATGCGAATCAGCTCAAACGACCGTTGAACAGATTCGAGGGAAACGGACTTATACAAAACACAATCCCCTCAAAGGAGAAGACGAGGCGGTGTTTCACTGAAAGTGACTCCAATCCGGGCCCTGGTGTTCTGCCACGGACTAGTTCGTGGGTAGCCAACGGTTTCACTTTGCTCCACGCACAATATAGCATACTTGGACAAACCGGTTTGTGTGGCCAGTGCCAATTTTGTCGAACGGTATGGAGCCCTGCACAGGTGGCTTATCGGAAACAAAGAGTTCCAGTGTGGTCAAAGGGCTACTATTGTCAGTTCAGTCACATGGGGATGCAAGGTGCAAACGAAAGTCAGGTAGATAATCAGACGATTTCCGGTCATACAATGCATGTTTTGTTCTGCCATCCAGATGTGACAGTTAAACTATTCAAGATATATTTGGACGTAGTTACATCATGTAACTCTCTACTCACCGTACCACAGTTCGGATCCGCTGACGGTAATGATGCAAATGAGACACAAAGCGACTCGCTGGTGCTTCAGCGGTACTGATTGAAGTGATCGTTATGACGGTTTCAGTTTATTTGACAATGCAGTTTTTCAACCTAATGTCATGGTCTCCGATTTTATCTTGCAGTGTCACTGATTAAGACATAAAACAAGTCAAAAAACCAAGAACGAAATATCAAGCTGAAAGAGTATCCGCGAAAGCCAATCACTTTATTTACGTTCAAGGCCATCGGTCCTCCTTTGTCTCCTAAGCAATTCCTCGAAACCGCATAGCTAAACTGACCAAACATAAACCTGGATAGACAAACAGATGTCAGGTCGACACCAAATCGGTGTAATCCGGAGGCGTAGCATCGTAAAAAACAAAACGAACCAATGATACAGTCGGAAGCAGACTTCAAACCGAGGGATCCATTCTCATCGACTGGAAGTCTGCTCGCCAATCGGTATGCTTCCTAACGAACAAGCAGTAGGTGACGCAGACAAGTGATCAATCAGCAAATTCTTGCACCTGTGTGACCGGTCGGTTTCTTCAAACAGCACATAACCGAATGATGGTAGGAAGCGAAATGGCTGACCAAAGCCGTACTAATCAAGGCGGACGGGTCTTTTTTTTGTTCCATCGAGTAAGAAATGTCCCACGATTTGGATACATTTTTCACTGATTGTTCGTAATTCTGTCAACATAAGTGTGGTGATTTCATGCCATGCTTACACGAAACACGACCAGCTAAGTGCAGACCAAATTCCATCAATAGTTCATTGTGCGGTCGGTCACATAGCCAACAGCACCCTGCCCATCTGCATAACCCTTAGTATACTAAGGTAGGCCCTTGGAGGACCCCGCGGGGTGTTTACTTCGTAATGGTGCTAAAACTCCCGCAACTTCTTTTATTCACACTTTTTTCTGTTTGTTTGAATCATCTTAATATATGTATTGTGTAGTTGGACTTCTAAAATGTTAATTTTATTAACTGAAAATCAAGGTTCGCTCTTGACGAGAAAATGGCATCGTTTTCGCTCGGAATTGTGAGATTCAGAACTAGTTTTCACTGTTGTGCAAATAGCCACAATTTTGATACAGTAGGATGTTACTTTGACAGGAATGAGGAGCAATGATTGAAGCTGCAAAAAGTAAGGACCCGCTTCCATCAAAAATCATCTGTGCATATGGGCTAGCAATTATCAGTTATATCCCAAAATATAGCAAAACAATCCACGTAGTTTCAGCTCAATTTCTTGATGATTCAGCAACTTCTAAAAGTCAAAAGAAGCTCAAGGTAATCCTTGAATACAACGGCACCGAAGATGGTGTCGACAATACAGGCAAGCTGCTAAGAGAATATCCTTGTGCCAGAAGTACCTCAAGATAGCCTCTGGGACTTTTCATGGACGGGTTTTATGTATGAGCTCCAAATGACCTCATGATTTGGACGTTGAAAAGCGAGGACTGGAACAGAGGCAAACCAAATCGCATGTATCTATTCCTGTTGGATTTAGGTAAGGAACTGCGGAGGGCAATCAACCCGGATGGTCCGCCACTTCCAGTTGTCAGAGCTATTGAAACTGGAGGAGTAGCTGTTGCGTACAGCACCGGAATTAAAAACACTACATCAACATCATGAGAGCAGCAGGGTCACAAAAGGAGATGTTCATACAGTCTCAGAAACCACTATCGAATAGTCAGAGCAGCCCACTCCAGTTGCAGTCATTTCATCTCTACGAAATACAGGAAGACGAGCACAGTTGGGACATGTGATAACTGCTGTAGCGATGGCAACACAAATATGTACAATTTCTGAAGTGTAATGAGAAAACCCATTTTTGTAACCAGATGTAAAAGTATATACCCTGTATTACTAAAATAAAATAAGTTTTAAATTAAATTACAGAATACAGAACAGGTTAGAAAAACGTTCAAATGTCCATGGCAAAAAACGTATGGACTTTATTTTTTTTCGATCTTTTGAAATGAAATAAAGATTTAATAATATGTGCACACAATTCTTGAATCATCAAATTATAATTTCATAAACTTTCTACACAAAGTTTGAATACATTTCCGCATAAACAAAGTGGAAAAATTACACAAAAAACATGTGGTCCTCAGGGGGCAGCAGTTAGGTAAATAGTGTTGATAAAATAGTCTTGATCGGAAGTGCACGAAATGCCACTAAACCCACACCGTTTTTGTTATTTCTTTCGCACTAAATCCCTTTGGGTGGCCAAATTGTGCAAGTTAATGTGTTAACCCATTACTATATCAAATATGGACACGGATCCCAGGCGTGAAACCGATGAGTAGCATGGTGGTGGTCGGATGTTTTAGAACGTTTGCTTACCCTCTCGGAGGTCCGAGGTTCGAATCCCCACCATCACCGGTTACTTTGGTGGTAGACAATAATCCGCCGTCGTCCGGATCGTTACCATACCTGACCTATTTGGACCTTATGTGGTTCTCCACTACAAATCTCAGGCTCTGGCTGCCGGTAATCCCTTAGAAGTGGAATGACCCTCTTGGCTTTGGGTTACTCCCCTTTCACCGCACTTACGTGCAAGTATGTAATTAAGAGAACGATTTATTCTGAAAAATTATCCTGAGAGGGTATGGAATGTTATTGCACTCACTCTGGAATAAATCGAAAAGACATCGAAGTGATTTTAGAAAGCAGTGACCTTGATCGGTAGTGACTGCTCTTCGATACTCGGTGGTGCGTTATTGATCATTATTCACGTCACGTGTGATTTGTAAGTAGAATTTAGTCAAGTTATACATTCTGATTAGAAGCAGTGACCTCGCAATCATCAAAACAGAAGTGAAGTCCAACTTTTAGGAGTTAATTTTATGGCAAACATTGATTGTATAGCATGACTATTGATTTCTAGAGGTCGAATAATAGATCCGACTCTGTATTATTTACCAGTATTTGACATACTTATGGAAATACCTCACAGTGCTTGTAGTTTAACTGCTTCTCGCGTGTGTTTCACGCCAAACATTTTCTGCCTATAGGAATGCACAGTCTGGTACGTACAACATCCAATACATTCAAATGCTGTTTCGAGTGTATACTGATTCCATTTCGGCACTTCGGTCACCACAACAAGGCTAGTTCAAAGCATATCAGTCCGGTGTTTTTATGAATGCACGTAATGAATTGTTACTTGTTTGTCTCGCTCATCGGTTTCGTACAAACAGCAACTTGCAGTCTGACCAAAGAATCTACTTCAGCATCCTCAGAATTCCAATTTCTATTTTGGTTACTGGGTACAATAGTAGTAGTTGGTTTTCAAATTGCTTTATTGTCTGTGGAACATGCACGTTGAATCCATAATCAACGACACAAAAACTTGCCAACTATAGCTTCAGCAGTGCAATATTTACCCAAAAAGTGGATGCACAAATTTGCCGATGTATTCCAGCGAACCTGCTCGTGGTATGCCAACGACTGTGAACTTAATTATTGTGAACATATTGGTCAAGCTCGCAGTCCCTCACATGGAACATCCGAGTCAAGTCGCACTTTTTGGAACAATTGCCCTGCGGTATTTCATTCACCAGCACAGGATTTATCGCTAACCTACCCATTGGTATCGTGAATTTATGGTTTTATTGAACCAACTCAACAGTGTGGACAAGTGGATGAAAAACACAAATGAAGATTTTTCATCATTCATGACGTTCCGGCTCCGCTGGTCATCAAGAATTTCTACATGTGAATCAGACACAGTTGGAAGAACAACCATTACCGGTTCACTAGTATGCGATGCTCTACTTGCGTAATTACGAAGGCCAAGCACACAGTTTAGTCTGTTGAGTTTCTTGGTTTATTATTGTGGAATATTTTAGACAGCGTGTATAAAGCAATAAAACAAAAATTAGCCCTTGTTTGATGTATGATCCCCAGAACACATAAGTAATAATACTTCTATTCACGGTAATAGCATCAGGAATTGAAAACAATTATTTCTCGAATGGGATTTGAACAGAGAATTCAGTCAGTTGACTCATGCAACAAATATATCCTGGAACGTTCCGCTCTGCTTTCTTGATTGTATAAACAGTTACCGTGATTGCAGTATGTAGTTTGTAAAGATGCGGCGAAATAATCCCAAATACATTGTGCAAACCAATCTTTTTGGTTTCTCTATTCATACTATGGAAAAGTCCAGTTAATGTATCAGACCCGAAGTAAGTTCAAAGTGTAACTGAAAAATGACGATCCGTGTGATATGCTGAACATGGGAGTTTAATGTTGGGCAACATAGCATTGTCACAAATGCCGGCAATCAATCGGCGTTTCAGTTACCGGGTATCAAGACCAGGATACCAGCTACCATCACTTCCGACAATGCTGTGTTATCGGACATTAAAAGCTTACTTAGTAGATCAAGTAACTTCCAAAATATAGTGCTAAGGAACAGAAATCCAGTCCATCCAGAGCAACCATTTTCATTCTTGACTGTTTTATTGTGGGTGGCGCTTGATCCTTTGTAGAACCACCATCTAGATTTGCAGAACGGCTGACTGGAACCTTGACTGAGAACCACTCCTGTTGGTGATCCAGTGAAGTGGTGGTGTCAATGTATCGTAAAACTGCATCATTCACTTGAAATCACCACCATTATTTTGATCGCTTGGGGTAATGTTAATTATCGTTATCCGTGCCTACCCCTGAATAAACACTACCCTGAATTTCTAACTGGACTAGTCGGACTAAAAAAAAGCATGATATTTCGAATACAGTCAATGTAACCATTCCCACAACAATTTCGATTTAGAGATGAGCTTGGCTTCTTATACAGGACCTGATTTTCATAATAAAAATCCTTTCCTACGAAATTACAATTCGAATATTGTGGACGAAAATAAAAACGAGGCCTTATTCGGTGCTGTCTTGCAGAAGAATACCTTCCTCCCTAACTTCGATCTCAGAAGTTCCACGAAATCGCTTAACTGTCAATTCATTCGATACTGGTTTTTCTGCTAAATTCCAATTTCCTTGCAAGCCGTCATACGTCCACGTATTCTTATCCATTACAACTTTTCTGTCCCTGAATGGTCCAATTCTGCACTTAGGCAAGGTAGTCCCAGTCAAGTATTTAAGCGATAGAGCTGAATGCTCCTTTGTCTCGTAGTGAAGGTTCGGTAATATTCGCGTGGCTAATTTTTCCGACTTCTCCTTCGCTATCTCTTGGTTGGGTCAACCCTGTCCCAATCTGTTGCCCAGCCGACGGCCAGTACGTTCAACTACTACGAGTATAAGAAGTTCGACCTGAGTATTACAGTGCCATTCGTAGCGAACGTGTGTGTCGTTGCCGTGCGAGATGGCAAGTTTTGTATTCCTCTTTTGTTCTTTGCGTGACATTCGGATGCCAAATGCAATCTTCGTTTTCGCGGTCTCAGTAAAATGAGATATTCAGTGTAGATTTTGTATGTGATTTTGAGGGCCATAAATAATTTGATTGTTTTTCGCATCTGGGATAAGCATACTTTCTAGCCAATAAATGTGCTCGTTAACACAGGGACGTGAACAAGCGATTATTTCAACTGATATTGCAGGGGTTTTACTTTCCTCCGCGTGGGCTTAACTAGGTACGATATCTGATATACTAAATTATTATTCTAAGAAAACAAACTGTTTAAGTATTTTCTCATGGTAAAAACATACTGTTTGATGCCCCCTGGTATCCAGAACCAAGATTGATTTGAATTTCCAAGGAGCAAGTAGGTATTTACACAGTCGTTGAGGTATTCTCTTCTCTCCCCACCCAGTCAACTTATTCTTGCATAGACCGGTTCACAGGTGACCGTTAAATAGCTGTCAAATCTAATCAGACACGTTGGTGATAAAGTAAGGTGATTTTGATGCCCCCTTGAGAATAAAAGCATTCGTACGTGGTCTGTGAAATAATACTGTCCATACTCGTCGTTCTTTGACTAGAAACTCAGAGCAACCAGGGTAAATGATACCGTACATGGTGGTCGCTTGTCCCGAAAAGTGTAAGTTTTGCGTCGATACTATCAAGAGAAAAGGGCTAGCCAACTGTTTCCCGATAGCAATGACAACTTAGGGACAAATTAATCTCACTAATTTAAAGATCGGCCATGACACTCCAGATTGCAATTGTGGTTACTCAAATTGAGGGGTGCATTCAAGCAGGGGTCATTTGACAGTCAGTCAGGACAGGAGTTTAGCGAACCAGTCAAACGCAGGAAACACACTAGACTATTTGCAGGTCTATTCATGAAATTGATTAGACCCGCTTTGTACCCTATATAAACTATTTGATATATACCAACGAAACGAGGCGATTCATTGACAGCGGCGTCTTCTCGGTGGAATTAGTGGGACGTACACTGAGGGACCTGAAGATTTTTCAGAAAATCCTAAAATGAAACATATTTTAGGGGCAGATATGGTGTGATGTACATGCGCTTATGCATGCGACACCACATATGGTAATTTCGTGGTCACAATTAACGAATACCACCTTTTATGTGCAAGAAAACACTACTCGCAAGTAATTGTGAGCTTCAGCATCATGAAAGTCAAAATTGCTAACAAATGTACTACATATTGATCCATAGACCGTTAAAACCAAAAAAAACCCGTCGCTCAACTAAAAAATAACAAAATACCTAAAAATAAACGACGGCCAAAGAAAATGGTTTTTCATGGCACATTTATTTGTTTTATCTAGAGGACCTCGCTAATTGATATAAATGTCAAGACTTATTCACTACGCACATCCAGGTTGAGCACCGCAGCACAGCATGGAAAACAGGCACTGAAAAAAGAATTGGAAGTAAAATGGCCTCTTTTTAGTGTACTCACCGAGAACAGATGATCCACAGATCCTTCACTGATTCGTTCGGCCGATTCAGCGCGACCCGATCTACTAACACGTATTCGCTCAAAATTAAAAGCTTCATTCTGTCGGTGGCACTTACTCGACTCAAACCCGTCTGAACCACGGCCTATGGTGTACACTGGAGCATAGATCGGTTGGTTTTGTTTGAGAGAATGTTGCGCAACGGATCGCTTACACAGCTGCGGTCTAAGTGCCCGTCCTAGCGTTTGATCTAACAGTCAAACTGAACACGTTCACAAACCTTATGGTGAGAGGCGACACGAACTGCTATCTTCCTGGATTGCGCGTACTTAGAACGTGAGATTCGATTTGTTTCAACAAAGTTGTTGCAGATTAGACTTATTATGAGTTATCTCGTCAAAAGAAAGCTGGAAATGAGGCAAAATTTCGTTGTCAAATATTGGCGCACACCTTTATTCCTTATGGAATAACTTTGATCATGTAGCGTCTACATTCAATTCGATTTTGCAATTCAGTGAAGTTGGCAACACAAGAGTTTCACCTGTTTCCTCACAAGTCATCGTCATCGATGAGTAATTACCGACTCCGGACTGGAAACTGGAATTCCGCCCTGTCACGGATAATTGTTTGAAACTTGAATCCACGCGAACAACCATATGTATTGAAGTAGTTCGTAACCGGAACTATGTGCACCACGAGTGGATAAGATGAGAACAGCGAGTATGTATTTTATTAACTTTATCTACTAAGCATTCTTTTTTATATGAAGCAAGACACTAGTTGACAGCGTACTGACTAATTATAAAGCTACCTAACTACCAGGGTCCAAGTACATCCGACTGGCTGAATCCTGGACTTGAAGCTATAGCGCACCGCGCCACGTGCAGAATGGTTCTAATTACCACAGAATGTGAGTCCTACACGGTAAACATAATGCTACCGGAGCCACAAATCCCTGTTTGCCTCACGTCCTTGATACATGATATAGCACCCACTCGTCGCCGGCTTCAGACGTCAGCAGTTCGTCAATCGCGTAGCAACCCATCCCTATGGCGAACATTTCAGCAGAAGTTTAGGTGAAAAGTAAAAACATTACGAATGGCCCACCAAGAGTGGCTACTTGATCATTTTCATGGCAGAAATTTTAAACTGATTATGAAACGGTTCACTGTACCGGAACTCTGTTGTCGGTTATCTCAAGCGATTTCATAATGCTAGATAAAACCAACTTCTTTTCATTTACTTTTTTGTTATTTAACAATAGTACAATACTGCCGGAGAGGGACCGCGGCCAATTTGAGGCTGCCATTCAGGGGGAACTGACCGGAGGCGGAAACGACATTCGAACCGCCGGGACCACAGCTTTCGCATTCCTTGAATGCTGTTTTTCTCTCGGAAGTAGTTTGGTCTCGTAATAAACTTAAACAAACAAGCCAGAAGACAAACTCTGCTGAAGGAATTCCACGCGGATATTCTCATTGATCGAGAACGAATAACATTAGGGAGAAAAAATGAAATGGACTGCTTGGAAATATGGGATTGATAGATATGGGTGGGAGGGGTGGATAAGACTGCACATGACGGACTGGCACTATGGTAAGTTCGAGGCGAATTTCATACGGTAATGAACGCACAAGGTACGGTTAGGCTATCTGATGAAAAACGCCTATAGTATTCTTAGGTGATGTGAATCACAGTGATGTAGGCTGACGGAGAAAGAGTTGGCTGGAATGACCTTGGATCCACCACAGACCAAGCTGTGAGCGACAACCGAATTGGGTTTATGTGTCACAGTCAGCGCTTGTGGACTGGGGTGATTTATCATTTTCCCTAAATACTTGGATAGTTGTTCGATTTTTTTGCGCTTAGCTTTCTATCTGTTCCCCTGATGTGGGCTTCCTCGCAACTGCAAGTGAAGGCGTTAGTGTAATGAGAGGTAGAATCAGTAATGATGCGGTCCTTGAATGGAGGTGTGGGAAAGCGACGAGTGGCTGACAGTAGCCTTAATACTTCGGCAAGGTGCGTTCTCTGTAGCTTTCTTCTAATCCGCTGTGCTGTAAATTGCATCAGTCAATCCGTCAGATAAGGAACTGAGCCGTACACGCAAGTTTTTTTCTCCGTCTCCAACGATGTAGAGGCTGTAATCGTTTGTCTGCAATGGAAGCGATTAAAGGAGTCCGGGAATCCATTAGAATGCAATGTACCCAAAAGAGTTTATTTCTCAGTTGAGAGCGTCCTCCGTAGATACCTTTCTAGTCCTGAAGAATGAAGTTATGACTAGGGAGAGTTTATATTCCGCAGATGATAAACTATTGTCCGAAACATGTTTTTTCCAAGCACTGATCGTTGGACAAAGCCACTCGGTCATTGTGTTATTCGAAGTTTCAAGAAAGCTATCAAGCTGTCGGTTTCAGTTTCGCTAGTGAAGCTAAGTGTGGACGGACTGCAGTGAGTTCCTTCAACAGTGGTTGGACGTCAGGACAATGGATATATCATCTACATAACTCTTACAAAAACAGTTTATTTGATTACCTTATTTAACCGCTGTTTGATAACTTCAGTAAGAATGAATGGAAAAGTGGGGCCGAAAGGACTTCCCACAGCTACTCCATTACCCTGTTTTTACGGTTTACCACGAAAATGAGAGTGGATATTATTGATTCCCAAGAGAACGAAGGACTTGAGGATGTCTGGCGGTAAACCAAGTCAAATGTATTCGTTTTCAATAAACCCACAAATAAAATCAACCGTTTCATGTAGAGGGACACGTGTAAATATTGCTGGGATACTGTGTATGCCGATCATAGGCAAACCATACAAAAGTGTGCATGACAGCCTACTGGTCTCAGAATATTTGACTGTATTCCATTGATAAAAACGCGTAATACACGACATTGTCTGAAGCGAAATCTCACTTGAATTTGGACTACTAATCCATAATAGTAATCATTTTCTTGAAGCAGTCAGCCCTATTCATTGTGGTGACACTGTGGGCTTTGGGCACTTTTGAAACCAACAAACACTAATCAGGTATTATTTGGCTTAACGATTCCTAGAGCTCATACTTTAGAGGACACTTTTTTGAACAGCAGTTGTATTAGAAAGCTGTGTGTCACGTCTACCAGCCTGGTTTGAGTCAGCTCTGACCATCTTCATCTAATGGGACCAGTTTGCTGGTCTGTTTTTGTAGAGTCTGTCCAGTTTTACTCTAAAGTAGGCTTTGCGAGTGTATTCTTTTAGTGGATATTTTAAAACTAAATTTAGAGACGGAGCCTTAAATCGTGCCATTGTCATGGTTGTGATAGATTGATTGTGCACAAATTTGTTCCTGTCGGAAGGTAAATCATGATCGATGAAGGATTTACACAAAGGCTTCTCCAGTCTTATATTCGTGGAACATATAGTTCTGCAAATAGAGGTTCATGTGAAGTTGGAATCTTTTGTGTAATACTTGATCAAAATATTGTTTAGTGTATTCCAGAGGTGGTGATGGCTTCGTTTAGAAAGATACTGAATCAATTAGGACTAGATAGAACAGCGTTAAGTGACGATGTTTGGCATCTGTAGGTGCGGATTATTTGTTCTCAAAGTAGTCCGTTGGGAAGAATTCAAATCGTGGACAGTTCTGAATAAAAGTTGTGTAGTATTTTAAACCACAAATTTGAAGAAGGATTTTACAAGGTGATGAATGGCCTAGTTGTTTCGGGTAAGAGTCTTTCTTTCAACCGAAAGATTTGAGTACACGGCTATGAATCCTCTCACAGTATCCATCTTCTCTTTTGTTTATTTTTCTGGCAAATATTGATGATGATGTCCTGAAATATGTCTCATATAGAGTGCTATGCTTTTATACAGTGGGCATTTATTTATGCGCCTCATTTTGGCCTTTCAATCAGTTCAATTTTTGTGTATCTTATGAGTTATCCAAAGAAGTTACTGTAATCAGCTGGTCTTATGGGCGCACGGAAGTGTGCTTACGGTCCGTTGGCGTACAGTCTGACAACTAACTCCGATGATGGTCCACATCGGTCGAATTCCAGCTTCTACTACTAAAGCAACTATCAGTAGCCAAAAATCAGGAGACTGCTGTGAATGCGGAGACGTCGAATGAGGCATACTCGCGAACCGGATAGTCAATGATCCGATTACGTGCTAATTTCTCAGCAACGGATGTCTTCCAAAATGGACACGAAATTGTCATTGGTTGTCACCGTGTTTACCAATTTTCTTGTTCTTTCTTCTATCATCTCAATTTAAGTGCCTAGAAAATGCGTTGTATTTAACCATTTGTGAAGCACTAAAGAAAATCTGATTCTCTACCGGGTGTTCTGATGACTCAGTCCGGGATTTTCAGTTAATTCTGCTTTAAATCGACATTTATACTATTCTTTGTTTCTCAGTGCATTTTACTAAAATCACTTTGTTCCTCGTAATATTCCTCAAGTTATCAATGCAGGATTTGGGGTCATCATGAAGTCAGTTGTACGACTTCCAACCCATTTTTGAACTCAGTAACAAAATTTTGGATATGAGTAGTATAGCATTGTATCTGGATGGTGAGGTGAAATTCCCCGGAAGCACACGACCGGTTTCGCGGTTATTGCCACTCATCAGGTATGCGTACCCGGTACACTTCCGCACAATCATCCTTATACTTGAGCACTCCACAGTTGGTTTACAGCTGTAATCTCGTTTGAATCAAATGGAGCGTGCATGAACGGGGAGTCCATTTTTAGAATCACGCAGTGATTCCTTCAAAGGTAATTCGTCGGTTAACACGGGTACCCTTCTGAACGAGGACACAAGGTCTCAAGTATGGATTTTCGATATGAGAATAAAGCTGTAAACCAACTGTGGAGTGCTCAAGTAAAAGGATGTTTGGGCTGAAGAGTACCGGGTACGCATACCTGATGAGCGGCAATAACCGCAAAACCGGTCGTGTGCTTCCGGGGAATTTTGTCCTGTCATCCAGATACAATTCTATACTACTCACGTCGTAAATCCACACTTGGGACTATGTGTCCGGGTTCCGAAGTTTAGCCATATTACCGGACGAAGTGACTATGGAAGGCTCATCGAGTGATTCTAAAAATGGACTCCCCGTCCATGCACGCTCCATTCGATTCAAATGAGATTACAGCTGTTCACTAACAACATATTTGATTTATATGCTAACGCTCGTGAAAAACTTGGTGGTTCGAAGTGGAGTTTCGGACAGTACACATGGATTGATAACGGCTTTACTTTTAATTAAAATGGTATAATTGCTTTCATCTTGACGCGATGGTGTTTTCATTTCTATACCCTAAGAAGAACAATAAGCCGTTCTAGAGTCGTCACGTGCATCCGACAACACTAGATCGTTCTTGACATCTCCAATATTAACGAGCCACACTCCACATTTTGCACCGTTCCTGTCTCCACTGGGCACTGTTCACCCGACAACCGTGCTATCACTAGCGAAACAGTTCAGGCAATCAGTACTGGACCAATCCACACGTCTTCCTACGATACTCACCCTCGCTGTGGTAACAAGTTAGCTGGGTTCAGCAGGCAACTTCATGTATATATCGAGAAAGGCAAGACACTATTGATAGATAATGTACTGGCCAATTGTAAAGTAACCTCGCTGTATGGAGATGGTCTGACTGTCAAAGTCCAGCTGCACTTGGTTGGCTGAATCCCGTGATAGAAGATACAGCTCAGCGGGTCACGTGCGTGTGCATCTAAAATCACCATAACCAACCGTCAGCTTTGGTGAGAAGCGACAGTCCTCTTTCACTTGCTACTTGATCATGCTCAACCTATTTGAGGCGTTGTGCGATTCACCACCACTCCTAGTATCAGAGGTCTTCACTGTCAACTCTCTTTTGTATTTATGTATTCGTAACTTTCTCTGTTAGGACTCAACGATCAGACACTGCTTTTACCGATTCCGAGCCAACTAAACATAAAAGAACTTACGACTTTCCGTTTTAAGTGCAGTGCTATGATAGCATCCTATACCATGAATCAAACTGGTTTTTTTAAAAAGTGGTTTGATATAGATTGTCATTCCGATCCACTGAATTAAGAATATTAGTGTTATCACCAGAGCCGTCTAGTTGCTTTTTCCCATGGACATTCTTGTAAAAGTTACGCAACTCGTTTCTCACGAATCTCCCATTGAGAAATTAGACAGCATATACATCCAGTGTAGGAACGCGCATACCTGGCTAAACAGCACGGTAGTTGAGGTACAAAATAGAAATCACGACAAATACTCATATGTGCAAAACAATAAGGCATCGGCTCATGTGACTGACGAGAATTTGCCCACTTCGTGGACTGACCATGTATCATGACCTGAGTAGAAACGTGTTGAGCAGTGGCTGATTGTTGACATGTTCGTCCTGAAGTACAGTCCTCGTCTCAAGGTTTCCGTGACCCTTTACTGCCGGCTTTCTACCCCACCCCCGGTAATACAACTGACCATTGTTGCCCACCTCAAACATGAAACAGGTGCATCGTCATTAAAAAGTGTGAATAGTGGGTATATCTTCCGAAACTTGTGTGCGCATTACCAACGATCGAATTCTAGCTAAAACCAAACTCATCGGTTTCTGTAAGCAGTTATGATCGAGCAATATATTTGCCTCCCAAAGGAATTTACACGGTATTACTACCCTCGGTCAGATTGATGGTGTCCCAAAGTGACTGGGACTGTTCCGTATCATATTGGTGGAAAGACTATCTTAACTGGACGACTTAACTACTAAGTAGAGTCAACATGCTATCCGTAGAACCAGAGAGACAATAATGAAGCAATTATAGAAGTCAGTAAGACATGATCACATCGAACATGGGTTTCCCACTTACTCAACTGGAGAAGAATGATAAAAAAATTTAGTCTGAGAAAATTTCAAACGTAGAGTGATGTGCAACTGAATCGGCGTTTGGATTGAGAGCAGAATGACCCAAATCTACTTTACTGATTACCTATTGACCCATGTTCTTTGGCTACTACGATTACTCACTAAACCCACACCTTACATCCGACAGAACTATTTTATCCAGTCTCATTTAGGTCTGCACTGGATGGCATTGCTTGACCTTACAGATCGAATCTTCAGCCCATGGTTTGTCAGTTTTTAGGATCTGCTCACTCATGCGTTATTAGACTGAATTCTTTTGTACTCTGTTCTCCTTTATTCCCGAATACTACACTGAGAGCTTCGTTTCGTTACTCCACCAAAGAAGCTCAACAGCCTAGAAGCGAACACAGTTTGAATATTTCCACCAACGGACACGGAAAATTAGATAATTTAAAACTCATAGAAATGGAAGAACATTATTGAATAACTCCTTCCAGACAATTTATTCTACTCCAGTCAAGACGTCTGACAGCACCCAAAGAACCTTAGTCACCAGATGACTTAGTGATTGTACTTCCCGACAAAGGATTTGCGGCTGTGATGCTGGACAAATCAAAATGTGGCAGAAGAATGCAACCCACCTCTTAAATGACACCAACAGACTTAAACATGAAAGAAACTGAGATGATTTGCAGAAAATACAACAACAAATGGCATCTGAAGTGCACTTCACCTAGGTCATTTGAAAGTACAGCTCTCACTTCAATCACGACGATGCACCAAGCAGTTCAGCTGGTTTCCACTTCCCCTCCCTACTTGCTGTTAGTATCACAGTGATGATTCGATAGACATTTCCCAGGACATGAATCGATACAGCTTCCGGGCCACAAACGCTGAGAAACCCCAGACAATCGGGATCATGGCGAACAGGTACTATAAAGTTAACTGTACTTGGCTAACCTGTGATCCACAAATTAATGGCTTTGGATTTACATATTGATACAGGTCAATTCTGTACTAAAAATTGATTTCCAGTTCCACAGCCCTGGTCTTCTTGCTATTTTATTGTGCATAACTCCGAGTTGCAGCGATTTCAATACGTTCACTCAGTTCAAGTACAGTAAATGGTACACTCGACGAGCACGATACTTTCATATTCTGTCCTTTGTTGAGACATGGTAAATTCATATGGATTTGTATCTGTCTGCCTGGAGAGTACACACGGAAACGGAGCAACCCATGAAGACAAAAAAGATTGTCACCACTAGATGGCGGTTAGAATGTGCAATACCTTACAAATAGATCACTGCAGTTAAACACACTCTCCAAATCCACTGAAGTTCTGAATGCTGATCATGCTAAAAAGCAACTGAAATCGGATACCTGACCTAGTGATCTGTTTGTGCAGGTAAAGTCAATGTTTCCATGCCGATCACTTACATACCATAGCATGTAAAGTCGAAAATAGAATTTACTGAATATGTATTCTCCTACGTAAGTATTATAAAAATTTATAGAATTTAAAATGTATTCAAGGAATACATAAGCCAGTTTTCGAGGCAGAACATTGTAAATTCAAATGTAGAAGTCGCCGATGGGCAAAGGTTCATTCAACTGACTTTTCGAGTGCACTTCTTTTTATTTGTTCTCTGTGGACCAGATACATAATGAATGATAATAACGTTTCACTAGTAGCCCTGTCACCCATTTATTAAATTTACGTGTCTATTGACTCTAATTACAGAACAATAGTGCATTGTCCTGTTGTCTTGAAAACTTGATACAATGAAAACGATTGGTTTAGACACAGCTCCTCTCGGTATGTTGTATGTGAGGAAGTAAAACCGGTATTCATTCGTACTCCTATCGCTTGCTTGACGTTACGACGAAACGAAGGCCTAAAGGCATTAGATGTGGGGGTGGGTAGGTTGAATTATCACGGCTGATTGGAAAAACCACACAGTAAATCACGATACGTGTCAACTTATTTTCCGTAACAACGAGGTCGCCAAGTATACTAAAAATAGTTCGGCGGTGAATAGGAAGCAGTACGGCCTGTTGATAGCACTGATTAACTAACAATAAAAACCATATACCGCCGAAACCACTTACTGGTGACCCTTCCTGATATTAATAATAGCAACGAAGTCAATGATAATGATATCGTCATTAATAATAACAATAATAACAATAATAATAATAATAATAATAATAATACTGACGGCAATAGTAGCGGTGGTACTGTGTCTCCTATGTGGACGAAATTCGAGCGAATTAGTTAATTTGTCTACCGGACTAACAAATTTCCATTCGTGAGCTATCTTCTATGCTAATCAGTTGTTCAAAACCAGAGTTGGCCCAATGATCATCCTGATGAACTTCGAAACTTTACTTTCCCGGGTTCTAGTCATGACGCTACGGGTCACTTCCTCCCTTTGGTTACCTCCGAAAGTTGACTGCGATCGAATCCCTAAAATGTTGTCCGATTTTAATATAGTTACCATTCAAAAATAATCATCTTGTTTAGAACTTTGTCGAAAAGCCTATTGAGATAAATAGCATCATATGCAAAAACGTAATTATTTTCAACGAGTATGGAGTGCGGCTTTACAGATCACACAACTGAAAAAGTGCAATCGGTTGACCATTTAACCAAGTGAGCATCAATGGAGTAGTGTTTTGGTGACCGAGGTGAGATGCGGTTTTCATTATATGCTGCTGAGAATCGAGACTACATCCGTTCAATCACTGAAAGGGGTTATCAGAAATACGCAAACTTTGCCCTTGACTAAGGTATCTAAAGTGTCCGGGCTAGTCAGTTCAGTTGCCTTTTGTAGTATGTTGGATACAGTATCTTCCGTGAGGGTTGCACGTGCACCATCTGCAAAGATAGAAAGAAAACTCGGTGGGCCGGAGCTCAGTAAGTACATAAGCAAGCATCAACACTTACACCGATAAAGATGGGAGTGGCCATCTGTCTGAGAGCTTTACTCCTTTGCTTCCCCAAGAACTCTCCGATCTTCATACCATTGAATCAAAAGAGAAACATTGTATTAGGTTCAGATACTGCTTAAGGCAGACTAAAATCCGTCAATCCCTAAATAATAATAATATTATTAATTAATAATATTATTATTATTATTATTATTATTATTATTATTACCATTATTATTATTATTATTATTATTATGAATCGCTGACCGAATTTCAAATATGAAAAGTGAAGCCAACCGCATTCGAAGAGTATTTCTATCATTACACTAACAAGAGTGCGAATATGAGCATTAGAGTGATAGATGTCTGAGGAAGTGTTTCATTCATTTTCTTTCTATATTGGCTGTAGTCTGAGGTGGAAAATAAGACAGCGTCTTTGAGGTGGGATTATTATGAGAAATCGGGAAAAACTGGTTGATCGATGAGATGACAGAGGAAAGTGAAAACGTCGATCGACGGATAGAATCACCCACGCTGAATTAGGCTTTCTAAACTACGCCCAGACGAGAAGGCTAACCTGTCCAAATGTTCCGATCGATGGTATGTGTACTTCTACCCAAACTTCTCCCACAGCCCTTTTTATGCTATTCCAGCCACGGCGGAAATTTTCACACCTTTGTATGCTTCCCTCATACTGTTGATGCGTGGCTTTCATAAACATGAAGTTTTAGTGTGAGACTGAATGTTGAAAACGTACTGACACTTAAAAAGACACGATCGAACGAAACCATTGTCAACCCTGCTGTGGGTCACAGCATATGTGTTGATAAGTAGGAGTAGCACCTCTGATTGGTGGTCTGTCTCATCCATAGTGGATACCCCTTCGATCCCCAGTCAGGGAACTGACACAAAGCTGCTATCCATGAATGCCGCCAGATTCGTAGGTTTCCGTACATTTTTGACTTTTTCCATGAGTTGCAATGTCCCTTGGTCCAACACTCCCTTACAGCATAAACGTGCCAATGTAAATAATCAATGCACACTTTTTAAAATGTACACACACGTGATCACGCTATACGACACCTCAAATCTTGGAATAAAACACTCTCCGAAGCAGCTTCGCTTTCTGGCTTGAGATTATTCTGGAACTTGTTTAGCCGGAGATCTGAACGTGATCAGTGAACGGGCGTGGGTTCATTTCATGCCTTCTGACTCTATTCTATTTCTATTGAGTATGTTTTCACTAATCGTCTGGCACCACTCCGTCTGTTCTAACTTGTTAGTGTCATCTTAGATAGTTTTGACACTGACTTAGTGTACCGCATAGACTGATTAGTACACTACAAATCCCATCTGACGATCAACAGTTTCATTTAGCTAAGTGGAACCCTGATGTTTTGCAGGTTGCAAACTGGAACAGGAAGGCCGGATGAGTTCCTTTCATTCATGAACCGGGCGAACGAGTGAAATAACAGCGTGCACGAGCTTCATCTTCTTTGCCACTATTCTACAGCGCTAGCGTCATGTACGTTTTCAGGTGCTGATGTTCATTAAACTTTTGAGAGCTAACCCGGATAAGCTGATAGTCAGGTGCTCGCGTCTAAGTTAATAATCCAGGATTCCAGTCCCAGCCGGGGCTCATTGAATACGTACTACTGATGATTCTCAACAATGATAAAGTTTTACAGTGACCTCATAGTTTTCAGTGGTGAGTTGAGATTTGATACTGCGTGATCAGTAGTTTCAAGTACACGTAATGGGGTGACCAAACTCGGATGTGCTGTTCATGATCGTCAGTGCATTTTTCATCATGTACAATTAATCCATTTGAACCTACCACCTTTGTACGTGGTTATTATGCTTATCTACACCTAGGATTTTATAGTGCCACAGATTAAACGCGTACCTCACTGAGTAAAACTGGTATTATTTCCTCGTCGTGTCCCAGGTGTGGCCTCTGAAAGCTGAAAAGATAAACCAGCCAAAGGAGTGACCATCTCGGAGACCCTCATCGAACACTGACCCTGACCACATGTATATCGACCCTGTGCCCTGTTTATTTTCTAGCTGTAGTTTTCACTTTCGGTGTGTACACGTGTCACCGTCCATAAATTTTCCATTGCCAACCGATCCCCTTGCGTGCCAGTGATTCCGAACCGATCGGTTATGACGGAGTCCACCTCACATTACATACTGAACCACATGACGTACCACAGCATGCAATGTATTCGCGCGCAGCTGCGGAATTCCCGAAGAATTACCATGACAAGTATTTAACATATATAAAAGACTAGAGCAGATGCAAAACGGCTTTACTATAAAATACCGCACAAACTGGTAAGTGGCTTCGCTCCATTCGGACCAGAAAACTTATCAATACGCATCATCCTCACAACAAACCTGCGTTCGCTGTTGGGTAAAGTCAGCGATACTAATAATAATAGCCGTACTGTTCTATTTCTTTTTTCTCAATCGAACTTAAACGGCGGATTATTTCGAGTAGGAACAGCGATAAATTACGGGCTGATGAATGGGAAAATGGCGGGATTCGAACCCGGTACATCCAGATTTGAAGTTCACCACGATATCCGTATAGTAAAATGGTTTAGATTTTTTGCTTTGGAACCCATTAGGCCGCCAGAGACCTGGTCATACTGTGATATTAATGACTCGCTGACTGTACGCGAAGGATACACTGTTCGTCGGATTGATCAGAACTATTAGTATTAAATTCGCGCAGTAACGTATATGAAATGTTGCTGGTGCCCGTCTTCCAGGATGTTATTTGCGTGAAGATTACTTGTTTATCGGAGAAATGAAATTCATGGTTTCTCGGCTAAAATTCATTTATCATCACGACGGACATCTATATATCACCCTCCCGCCCATCAAAAGATATTTTTGTTCCCTAACACATTCAGGTCAGAATAAATAGAACATATTGAAAATTTAATTTACCTTTGTCGCTGGAGACAAATAACTCGGATGTCCATTGTCTGAATTGCTTGGAGCAAATAAATATTGTGAACATCTCTACAACAAAGGGTGTGCGGCTCTATTACTCTGCTGTAAATAACGCGGAGGTTATTTCGGTCCAGAAGCGAGTACTCTACTCCAGCTCTGATCATTGTATCATCAAGGTTTACTCTGAGATGTATTCCAAGTCACGTCATGTAGTGCACACTCGTTTTTCTGACCACAGGGTTGTCCGGATAAAACAACCCAAAAATCCAAACAATACTACGAGAAGTGATTAGGGACACTGATTTCGGTCTGTTCTAAAATCTTAATATCTCAATTTACTGCCACCATCTGTCAAGTTATTTCAATTATTGATACGATTTTTTCCTCCCTTTAAAGTTAATCTATGTCCAACTTAACAGGTTTTAGACCCCATATCTGGAAACGCCTACAGGATGGGAAAAGCTTGCTTTCGTGGCAGCAGTGAACTTAACAACTTTAGCCAAATCTGAAATCAAAAAGCCGGGTGGATTTTACCCAGTGACTATACTTTTCAACTCCAATCGTCGCCAGATTTGGAATACGATGGAAAGGCTTCGTGGTATCAGCTTCGCACTTCAAGGACCACAGAAAACGACTGTGGCTCTCAATCGTGTTTCTCGCATCATTAATACTTAGCAAATCACTAGCGGAATTCGGTTTTTATCCTAGCACAGACCAGAAAGGCTGCGGGCCTTAACAAACTTCAAACCACCATCCTCGATGAGTGTACTTCCGATTTAGCTGAGCCCCTTGCGGTAGTTTCAGACGAATGCATTAAATAAAACACCATTGCCGACCGCGGGAGGTCAGTTCGTATTGTAGCGGGGAATGCCGGAGCAACAGATTGATGCGAATATTAAAACGATCGGGCCAACAAGTCGAGAGCCACAGACCAAAGAACGAACGGTGAACATGTCGGAAGCATCCCACAACTGACAAAAAGAGGCATTCGAACTAGCAGATGGGACGCAGCGGAATCTCGGGCAACCAACAACATAGCCCATGTGAGGGGCTACTGACCAAGCCGTCAACGGGAACCATCAAATCAGCTGAAGAGAAATAGTGCACAGGAGAATCAAGCTAATGGCCACAGACAACTAGCCAGAACGCAGCCGAAATGCTCGGGCAGCCGACGGGTCTATGTTGCTGCAGTGCGGTCTGGAAAAAAACGATATAAACGGTTATACATGTCCATCGACTCGACTCGCTTTGCCGCCCGAATACAGTTGTCCTCACCCGTCTTGCCTTCTTCGTTGAATTATCACTCGCATACACAAACCGAGGTCAGAAAACTTCGCCCAATTGCATACACATCTGATCTGCTAAAATTAACCAAGAAACTTAATCTTACACGAGTGTATCGATATTTGTGACGGTTATCATTTTGCTCAAGGAAACAAACGTTCCATAAGTTGGTTAACTTCATCTGAGTATCATTTGGCCGAGCCGGAAAACCATTCCACGTGTTTTCCTGATCACAACAATATATTCAACTAGGGTTGATGGGACTGTTCTACCAATGCGGCAAAACGCTAGCACATTTTCACTCCTACTGTCATTATATACGAACAATTTCATTGATGGAACTCAATTAACGATCCCCAAGAGCGACATTTTTGATTCTCTGCCTATCGGCTCAGGGGTACCTTAGCGTGCCATTCCGTCTCCTTCAATTTTCCCTTTCACATTCACAACGTACCAAAGGGTTCTGATTAAATACACCGATGAACTGCGACTCCCTAATTTCCATTGTCCAGTGGCCTACATCATCACATTCATCTCAATGTACCCTAATGTAATGTCAATCTACCTTCATTCACCAAAGCAGGACGTCTACCTTCAATCGGATGTAGTTGTCCTTCCTTATGATTTGATAACAAAGCAATACCTAAGGTTCGGTCGGTAAAATATGCTGGCCTAACCATTTGTCGAGACCTCAAACGGTCCCAGCACTTAACTGCACATCCAGAGAGATTCGATTATCGTTTTATCATGTACGCCTGAGATCCTTACACGTTCCACAATACCTCGTTAAACGTTTTGTATATTCTTGCGCGATGTCATACCTCATTTACTGCCCCTTGTCATCTTTGAGTATTCGAAAGATTTTATCATTTTTTTATCATTTATTTCACGATCCAGTGGTAACCCACGCCTCAACTCAATCAGTTTCCTTATTGATGAGCACTTGTCTTCGTGTGACAAACTTTGTACAAATATCTGATCAGACTCGACTCATACACCGCACTCGCATTCAACTATTTTTCACTTTCTCATTCACCAGGTGTACAACTTGCTCTATTCCCGGACAACTGCTTATTGTTTGTCTACCCCATTCTACTTTTCAAGATACCTCGACAACTCATCACTGTTGACGAATGAACTGCTTTGTTATCATTCCTTTGTTAATGCTGCTTGAACCAAGTATTTTTTGTTCTTTTTCTAATTATGTGGTGGCCGACAAGTATATGCAAGGAAAGGACAGGGCCTTTGAATTTGACCGTGCTGTATCGCTGGAAATTCGTATTACTGCATTTTCTGTGCATTTTTCTATCAACATTCACATTTGTACTAATTTAAACGTCATCAATGCTAGCGTGCACGTCCAAGTGCATTAGATCCTTGCGTATTATCGTACACACTCCATATTTTGTGAATTACGGCAATAAAGTTGGAAATAAGTTCAAACGTATAATCACAAAAGAGATAGGAGAGGAGAGAAGCACCACATAAGCCGGCATGCCGGTCTCCGATAATGTAGCGCAAGAAAAACCCAAATATTCGTGGACCTAACGAGTCATGTCCGTTCTTTGTTGAGAAAAAACCGAAATGCATAACTTATTATGCCACCGGAATCTTGGCTGAATTAAGATATACCCGATCGAATTACACAATCTCATTATTTCCATCCGTACCGTGTTCACCGTCCCACGGGCGTCCATATTCGTGGAGGCGTTGCCTCCTTTCGTCAAAAACAACAACAATAGGAAGAAATCAAATAATTTTGTCTACACAAACTCAACTGAAAAGATTGGCTGTCACATCATAGACCGCAGGCTACATTTTCTGAGTGGATTTCGATTGATACTCATCAGACACATATACTTCGCACCTAGGACATCACTGAGTTGAGTGCTTTCTGCTCTTCTGTCTACCTCAGCAACTGCACAAATGAGTGAACCTCTTTGCATCTTTGTCGACGACTTCGACAAGTATGACTTTACTTTCCTCAGCATGCTTGGTTTGACAAATTCAGTGCATTTTTTCGCCAGATTTGACATACAATTAGACTTGATATTTACAAATAAACCATAACTGTTTACTGTTCAAACCATGCACCCCTGATCACTGTGTCATGAAAGTATACCAGGGTACGTATGCCCGCTATGCACAGTAAGATCGACCGGTAGACTATGTTGAGACGATTTAGAACATGAATACTTTAACTGTTCACGTGACAACCTGGTAAAGTTAAGGCCTCCGGTTACCTGAGCCGACTTTTTTGTATCTTCAAGCCACAACTGTTCTATCCTCTGTAAACATGACACTAATTACCTTCACTTTGCTTTAATCATTGTGACCTGGTTGAAGCTGTCTACGTCCAAACTGATCTACCTTTTTCGTCATTACTTCAACAGCAGTGTAGAAATAAAGCACAGGCTCACGAACGTAAGTCAAGAATCTTATCAACTTGATCAAATCTGAAGTGAAACGCCTCAATACGTTGTATACGTACACTATCTTGGGAAATATCAGTTGCCGTAGTACGTGGAAAGCACTAAAACATGTCACAGTATCTCGATAAATAAAACAATAAACTGATGTTGAAAAACAGCTCTGATTGCACACTTACATTGCACTTCCATGCCATCCTTAAACAACTTATCTCAGGTACCGACTGTCGAACTCGCTATTGTCTGTGGTGAAAAGGCAGAGGCAGCGTAACTGAAAACGCGTTTAATAGAAACGTGAACGATCCAACATACACACGAAGGGACCGTACGTTCGTGCATGTGCGTCAGTAGAATCAGCTGACTACAGATGGATACGAGAACGCAGCAAACGAGCGTGGATGGGACAGCAGGGATGAGAAAAAAAAATCAAGTTGACAACGTCCGGACCGAGGCAATCAGGCACGCCTACTGAGACCTGGAGTCGATAACCACATATGGTCCCAATAAGTAAGGTGTGATAACGAGGCGCGTAACAGTGGATTATTGTCTAGCTGCTTCATTCACTCAATAACTTAGGCTCTATACAGAAAGCGCAAGACCGTTAGAATCGTATTCTCAGACTACAGCAATGAATCTTCCAGCCTTAAGCGAGCTGATTCGTTCAGTATGCTCTCCGTAAGTGGTGTTAACCCAGACATCTACAGGGTGATTTCAAACTATTTGACTGGTCGAAGACATTTCATCCGCTTCAACGGCAAAAAGTCCTCCTCTTCCACATGACTCTGGTAACTTGCAGTGTGCAATTTTCCCCCTTTTTTCGCTGCACATTAAACAGATGAAGGTTATCACTAGAAACTTGTCCCCCACCAACATTATCGTTCTTCTAACATGCCTGTCCACTGTTTTCCCGCAATTTTATTTCAATTGTTTTGTTTACCCACTAGACTTATTCACGAAGACACTGAGTGCGGTTTTCGATTTTTCACGCAGACTGTATTTTTAACAAAGGCAGAATAACTTCTCCATTTCTGAAATCTCTGAGAAAGCAAAAAGCAAATGCCTATAAACTGAACGACCAGGCTCCGGTGAAACTACACTCCATCCTGATCAAACGAGAGATACGACGGCCGAATACATTTGCCCACCAGTTCTTCTGTACCACCAATAGCAAACCTTTTCTGGTACGGAATCCAGTTTTCATGTGGACAACGGGCCCGGTCAAAAAACTACGACGTAGATACCGGCAGTCTGAAAGCCGCGTTTGTTCATCCTTCATCGGATGCCCTGCCATCCCCTCTCCTTTGTGTTCCCACAGATAAAGAGGCATTTTCCTCAGAAGTCTTCAAGTTACTTCGAGCCTCAAAATCAGGTTTTGCTCTGGATGCAGATGGCTTATCCGCCACTGTTCTTAAATTTGAATCAAGTCAAGTATCTGCAGTTATGACTTCCTTCATCAATAAACCTGTTGATGCTGGTGTTATTCCTGTCGCCTGGAAATCCATGACAGTAGTACCTATTACTAAACATCCCACTTCCAACATTTTGTCAAAACGTTTTCGTCCTATCGCCATCACTTCTCCTGAGATTAAGTTGACCGAGTGCGCTACCCTAAGTCGACTGCGTTCCCCTTTTTTTTTTATCCCAAATGACCCCCCATCAGTTTGAATACAAACCTAGTAGCTGCAATTGCTTCGGTTCATCATTTTATTTCAAGGAACTTACATAATTCCACGGAATCTGTTCGCTGTATTTTCCTCGACTGTTCCTTCGCCTTTGAATCGGTTCCCAATCCTCTACTTCTACAATAGCTGAAGTCGTTTGGCTGTCCCATTTCTTTACTCTTGGGGATAAAAGTCTACTTTGCAAAAGAACTCAACGTACTAAAGCTGGTACGTGTTTACTGAGTCCTCTAACTAACAACTCCGGCGTTTTTCAAGGTGTCATTCCTTCCCCTTTTCTCGTTATCACATATATCTGCAACTTGATCACTGCACCACCTGCACAACTTTTTAAGTACGCCGATGACGTCGTGCTCCGTCAGTCTACCTCCAACCAACAAGGCTTTAACTTTTTTTCCGAGAACCTATATAATATTCAGAACTTTTCGTCCCATTCTTGACAACATCTCAGCACTTCCAAATTTTCTACGTGTACTTTCTCCATTTCTCGTTCCTCTTACCCCAATGAGCAATCAGTCACCAACAGTGTCCCCAGTTCCAGAGCCGACTCGGTCGAACACTTTGGTGGTACAATCAGCACCAATTTATAGTGGTTTCCTCATTTTCTTGGTTGCGTTAAAAATTACGCAGACTATTCTCCCGAATTCGTAAGCTAAGGCAGTTTGGTGCTACATAAGCTATCATTCTTCCTTTTGTTCACCAATGTATTCCCCTGGTCTTACTCTACTTCTGTCCGCAATCTTTCCTGGTTTACATAAAAAACATTTTATCACACTACAACGCGGCCTAGCCATTATCAGTCGTGTTTCTTTGATTTCTGTGGGCTCTCTTATCTCCAAAGTTTGTGATTTGCACACTACATTCTGTGAAAAGTTAGTCAAGATTCCTGCGGAAGCCTTCCATCCCCTGTATCGATTTATCTGCATGCCTCTCGTATCCCCCTACACGTTCCGCACTTAGACTTATCCCCTCCCGCACAAATATCTATCACAAGTCTACAGTGCCTTGATTAGCACGTGTTCTGGTTGACAAGATGAAAGCCACAGAGGAACTTCGCATGAACCTCGGTGACTGAAACAGTTTTTTTCCTGCAGTATTTATTTTTTATGCTCACTTCAAAGTGACAATGGTCAGTTTCCCTCCATTTGGTTGAAATGTGAGTATATTACCTTACTGAAATCTGCAATGCAGTACAATACAAGTTCCCATCTCTTCGATATTCGTTAGCCGCAACTAAGCCCATGATGTAGTTTGAAACTGAGAATTATCCACACCTGCAGGAACTTGGGAACAAATTAAATGTGGTTCTGAGCTGGTCCTCACCCCGTTCACTTGTACTGAACGCTTCTGAATGCCAGTATTATTTTTCCCTACTTCTTGATGAACCACAAAAAGTCCTTATTATTGAATTTCTCCTTTGTTATGCAAATAATGAACCCATATTAATATTATCAATCGTCAAATATCTTGGTTTTACACTATCCCACAATCTCGCACAGTCCATGAACGCTGATGACCCACTTCATAAAGCGAAAAAGTTGTCATTTTTCTCACTCCGTTAAATATTATCTTCGGTCCTCTACCAGTAAAACATTTAATTTGAGACTCCATGCATTCTCCCCCACTGGTTGTACAGTTTTCCAGTTATTCCCTTTAGTTTTCTGAAAAAAAGTTTCAACTTGGTAATAAGATCCATAAAACGCATCGAAAAATGCAGTGGTTTATCCAGAGATACGCCTTTTGATACTATAACTGATAAACACTTCAACGCTTGCGGCCAGTTTAATTCCAGGATACTTCCAGACATTCATCATCCTCTACAGAACAAACTTCCAAGAGCTGGTTTACATCATGTGTGTGCTCAAAAGTTCAGATTCATACTACTCGCACTATCGTGTATTGCTATTCCGTTTCGCCATAGCTTACTCGTCTGCTTGTTGGTCCGACGTAAGTCACCAGAAACTTACGAAACTGTTTTCTTGGATGAAAATTACCACAATTTCTACATATTTCCCGGTTCCGTATATCTATAATCACAGATATGGTGTACAAACTGAGAATCCACCCATTCGGATGTATTAGGCTACTATTGATTCGAAGAATGTATCGATGAGCATGGCGGTGAAGATCCATACCTTTGGATGATTAAAAGACACGTTTTGATTTGAAAAATATAACAAATGCCATGCTGCCACGATCTCAAATCTCACTGAGACTGTTTCAATTGTTCGGCACGTTCATGTGAACAGTAATATTACGGATTTATTTTTCAGGGCTGTTTAATACGGAACCAAACACCATCAAACAAAGGAAGGATAATGCGCGAAGCAGACAAGTTGCATCTATCGAGAGCACGAACAAACAAGGGGCGCGGGGGTAAACGATACGTCCGAAATCGCGCACCGTTTGTTTGATAGAACAAGAAAATAGGTCGCATATGTCAGCAAATACTAATTCAAATCAGAAGGCATAAGCAAATGACCGTATGAAATCAAATCGCAGTTACGATTATTGTTCACTGTCGAGTTACCGTGTTTGCAACCTAAACAGACGTATAAAAAAACACGCACTCGCACAGAAGCAGGCATCTGTGCAAGCAGATCATTCATGAAGACGACTTTTTTGTTTGCACTTTTCGAGACCTCCAGTATGAGAAGGTTAGAAGCTCGCGCACTTCACAGCCAATTACAATGCACCAGGAGGAGTTAATGTTTGATCAAGGAATCGACGTTTTCCGAAACAGATCCAGAACTGGGAGGACCCAAGAGAGCGAGAGGAAAGAGAAACGGAGGAAATGAAGCCGCAAAATACAGTAACGCCTGGAGGTATTTGGTTGGAGATTATGTTAAGGGGAGCCAAAAGACGGAACGATGAAATATGACTGACTGAAGAAATGCAACGGCCTCATTTCAATGGAAATGCCATTTCGGTGACAGTTTTACCACACATCTAAACACTACGGTTCAGCGCTGTTAGGAAAGATCATGTTCATAACCTATACTGACCTCATCCCAGCCTTGGGGCGAATGAAACGGCGATATCACTTGTTGATCCAGAGCTGTAGCAATAATCTAAGCTTACAGATATTCTTGCATTAAGGCTTGATAATTCTTGTTGTTGACTTTCAGCAAAATCCGATCTGGAATCGAAGGCGCTAAAGTGCACAAGCATTTATGGAAGCATCAGGCGGGAGTGTAGATCCAGTCGAGCCACGTAACCTATTATCACTGAGCGGATGGATCCAATGAATCTCAAACAGGAATTCTAACATGCTCTACACTAATGGGCCCGCTGAACAAGGTTTCCTCACTTATCTACAACAACACGAACTGATCATCCGATAAACTCTCCGTACGCTGACCGTTTCTTTTTGTACTCCATGATTCCACATAAGTGCAGTGAAAGGAGCATGTTCCATAGTCCCCAGTACTCGTTGCACTATCAGGGATAATCAACAAACTGAACTCCAGACCGAAGTTAGTGGTGAAACACGTAAAGTCCCAACAGGTCAGGTGTGCGAACGAGCCGGGCGATAAATGATTACTGTGTATCATTAAAATGAACAGCGCTGGTAGGGTTCGAACTTCTGACCTCCGAGGTCGAAAGCAAACACTCTGAACTACTTGACAGCACCGACCTCAAAGGCGATTACCGCTCATGCAACTCGACGACCAACGGGCTGAGAACAAAACACGCCAAGAAAGTCCTTCCGGAGGCATACGCAATCAACATAAACAATAACCATTTTCGTTTGGTATAGTCCCTGATTGTCCGTGTCAGACGCCTACTCTCATCTCAACTTAGATTCACAGTCGGGATTTCCGAATGAGCTTCTCATTGAGAGATAGCAACCAAGACCAGTGCATCCTGTGCAAGGTTAATGGTTGTTCGTACTGAAGTGAGCTGGCTTGAACGATCTTACGGAGCGGATCAATCAGAAACAGAAAAAGATGATAAACCTACAATGGAGAGAGATAGAAACATATACAACGGCTTGAAAAATCTTATTCAAATTTAGCGAAAACAAACATTGAAAATTAATCGACATTTAAGTAGTTTTCTACGAAGACAATATACAAGTAGCAGATTATATTTTTGTATCATGCGCTTCATCCTGCAGTGTGAACGCTCAACTCGCCACTGAAAACCACGGAAGCATTGTGCAGCTGTTCCATCTTTGTTACGAATCATCAGCAGTGCACGTCCACCGAGGCCCAACTGGGACTCGAGCCCAGAGTGGACGATTTTGAGTCGAACACCTTAACCACAAGGCTATCCGGGTTGACACTCAGCAGTTTACTGAACTTATATACCACACGACAAGGATTAAACAGCCGTATGGTGCTTCCACAGTTTCCAATGATGAGTCATGCAAAGATAATATTCTTTTAGCCATCAAGAGGTTTAAATTGAGGAAGAAGGTACTTTTCCCAAAACAGTCTCCAGAACACCTCTTGTTTGTTGAGGTCGTTACGTGAAACCGCGGGTCCGGCTGTAGTCACTGAGTTGCCCTCCTTGGGAGGTTAGACAATCGAGACAGCAGCTCCTCGTCATTGTGTTCGGCCTGAACAGTCATGCGCCTTGACAGATATTCTCGCATGCACGCACACACAGCATACACTGATACACTGGACCAAAATATGCTGCAGTCACGGGCACACGCCTGCGCCCATATATATACGTACACAGATGACATTTCACGTGCTTCGTCCCGGGCAGTATTGACCATTCAGATCGTATCACGTGTGGCACGACCTTGAACGGCTTAATCCGATTGTACAGTTGTCATACGCGTCTGACTGCATGCATCACTGACTCACGCACTTGCATACGTGTTTACATTTTCACCTGCCTGCCTGTACTTTTACTTTCCGTACGTCGTTAATGGATACACGTCCATCCGTACAAACGGGCCTTCCTACTTACTGAATTCGGGATACAACACTCATCAATTTCCTCTGCTGACGTTGGCGAATCAGGTATTTTGGACGTGTCCATCAGCACGCTCAGTGGTATGAGTTGATACTGTATGTCCGGTGCTGTTGGGTTATCACGGGAACCTGGAGGGGTTCTGATGGTGCGTCCATGTTCCCCCAGGTACAGCTACTCCGAACAGTTTTGCCTCTTGGGATCACAAGTCACAGCATCAACCCAACTAGGTTTACCTGTACGGAAATCTCTGACGTGAACTGGGGTTCACCCGTAAAAGCCGGTTGAAGGTGTAAAATGAACCAGACGTGGTACTTTCTTCAGAATCAGTTGGCTGTGGGCTGCCCTCTAGTTGTGGCCCACTTAAGAGACCGTTTGATGCAGTCTTGTTGGGTATATGAACAAAAGCTGCGGCACAGTTTCCTCTATTGTCCATCCACACCCCCCCCCCCCCTTCACCCTCCTTATATTGTAATACCGCTCAGATGTGTCCACGAAGCACTGAGCCCGGTGGCTGGATCGAGAATGGTATGGAGATGAGGAGGTATGTTGAGTGGCAAAACTGCCGGAACATGTCAGACGTCAGTTGGGATCCATTATCGGACACAATCCGGTCTGATAGTTCGCGTTGTCCAAACATTCGTTGAAGGGCAGAAACTGTACCGTAGGAAGTTGGAGGACTGACGGGGGGGGGGGACATTCCCGACCATGTTGGTAGTGTAGCGAGCAGGCTGCTGAGTCACATTGGTGTTCCATTATCGTAGGTGTAGGATCCTGTCGATGCACTTACTGAGCCTTTGTGCCCATGGGGTTTTTGATGTATTTTGCAGATCGAAAACAAGCAACCCCCGCGGAGGAACACCGATCCTCGCACACTACAATAGGGCGTTCAGAATGACGAATTATGATATACCGCTCATTGGCCCAGCGAAGTCTACAAGCATTCTGGACCATGGGCCGTCTGGAACGGGTCACGGAACAAGAGTCTGATGTGTGGATATCTTGGTGGCTTGTTGGCACATTGAACGCTGTTGGACGATAGACTCGACATCGTCGTCCATGCTGAGCTTCTGCATATAGCTTCTGACGATTGCTTTCTGTCGGTTATTTTCTGGGTGCTCGGTGTGGAATTGTCGTAGAATGGAACGCCGCACGGACTTCTGTATGGCCACGTTTTGATGAAATGCGGTAGTTGATAACTGAAAAAGACCCGTGAAGACAGTAGAGGAACAACAGCTATCCATACATCGACCCGGGGTCGTTCTTAGTTGTTCGATAACGATTTCTGTTGACGGGAAACGCGCGAATCGCATACGAAAATTGATCCAACACATCAACTTCGACCGATACCGAAGCGATGACAGTCGCCTCCTCTTTTATTTGCTACTTCCCGATGATTCGAAACAATCCGTCGGCCTGGCCGAACTCCGTCGATCTGCGATGGTGGATTCAGAAATCATGCCCTTGTGGAACTGTGATCTAACGTTACCGACGGCTGGCGGAATAGGCCTGGATTCTCTTCTTGGATTTGAAAATCGACAACAGTGATGTGTGGTCCGTGAGCGAAACAAAGTGGTGACCTTGAAAAAAATTGTGGAACTTCTTGAATGCAAAGACAACAACTAATGCTTTGTTTTCTATTTGTCCGTAGTTCTCCCGCCGGTGTTATAGTGCGGATATATATATATATATATATATATATATATATATATATATATATATATATATATATATATATATATATATATATATATACACCATTAACCCGGTGTAATGTACAGAGGCGTGGTGACATGCAAAATCGTGAGTGATCATACATGTGGAGATTTCATGTAAGCATGTGGGCTGGATACTACCCGGTTGCCCAGGCCGAAGTAGGGGGTTGACTTGGGTGGCCCCACCTCAGGCCTTTCACCAGAACGCCTAACCTACAGGGCAGTAGGACGATATGGGGGGCCTGGTGGCCCTCTGGGGGCTGGTGGCTGATTGTTCAGTCCATATGCCCTTCGGATGGGGCCAAACATCCTGGATGCCCAGTACACCCTCTGCCACAGATGTCGGTGGGCATATTGTTGTACGCCGCAGACGCCATCCGTAGTTGGTTTGGAATCAGGGTTTAGCCATCTCCCCTAGCCTGACCATTAGTCAGTCAACCCAGTGAACAGCGCCAGGCATTCGCTTTCGTCTTCTCACATTAGTGGAAACACCTCCGCCACGAGAAGGCAGTGAGTGGGGCTTCCTCAGCAGAGACTGTAGAAAACGCACGGTCATCTGAGAGCCATTTTGAGAGGTGTTCAGGACGAGTAGCCATCTCGGAGCCTGAAGCACCCACCCTCGACCACAGTGAAGCAGTGCAGAAAGCATTTGCCGTGGCTTTTTCTGACCGGTCAGCAAACATGACACAGAAAGGCAACGACAGCAAGACAGGATGTATCAGTAGCCCCAAGGATTGGTAATTTCTGATTGTAGTTTGTCAACAGCAGACTGCACGTCAGCACTATTTTAACAGCTCAAAACAGGTCTAACATGGTTTTGAAGAATTTCACGGTGTGGCGTTACATAGCAAGTTACGTACGTACTAAATGTAGATCGGATATGAACGCACCTTTTCGGCTGGCGGGGTCTAAGCACGACCTCAGCGAGGACATATCCGTCGGTGCGAGTATCCGTTGCATTGTTTGAATGTCTGCAGGATCTAGGTGTCGGTCAACGACGCTGAATTCAAATCTCACGTACTTGATAGGCTTGACGAAGAAATGAGATTCTGCGGCTCGCAGGCGTGATTCAAAATTCTGGACGTGTTGTAGAACAACGGTGATATGCTTGCCGGGTTCTTCGGAGACTGGTCGATAACTATGATGTCATCGAAAGATGTGGATGTTCGAGATAGCCCAGCTGTCATGATATCCATCAACCGCCCGAAAACAACCAGAGCCGTTCTAACACCAAAGGGTTAGCTTATGGATTGATAAAGACCCCGATGTGTATTTATTGTCATGAGCGGTTAGAAAATTCGGGCGACCATTATCTCGAAGTAGGCCTGCGCCCGGTTAAGCTTTGATAAGCCAGTACCACCGTTCAGAATCGTGAATGTATACTCGGACTGAGGAACATCAATATTATTCCCCTCCCCTTCCGAAAGAAGCGACATGACCGTGTGCACAAACTACCGTGGCATCAGTTTAATCGATGTGGCCACAAAAATACTTTCCGTGCTTTTTGTTGAACTACTTCTCAGCGGTGCGGGACACGCGCGCACGCCATAATCAAGGAGGTATTCACCGTGATAGATAATATGTGGGTCAATTATTCATCCTTCGCAGATTATCAGAACATCGGTACAAGTTCCAGTAACTGAGTGTGGCTTGTTTTATTGATTTTTGGGCTACCTTTGACTCAGATGACAGAGAATCACTATCGACTAAACTACAAATAGACTGAATGTCCCAGAAGCTTGTCAGTCTTACGAGGTCGTACTACGCAAATTAAACATCCATGGAAAAGAACCCAATGATCTGTTCCTTTATTTCGGTGCTAATCATGGATACCCTTGTCGCCAGTGCCTTTCAACTACACCAGCATTTGGAGTACGCGTTAGGTGCTCACCGATTGCCCTGGTATTCAGCTCCAAGTCGATGCTTTCCTCGTCGATTTAGAATTCACAGAAAACATCGTCACAATTGAATACAGCCTGATTACCTTATGACCGGTTATAAAACTGCAAAGAGAATTTCTCAAAATCAACGGAACTGAAGATCAACATATTGAGGACCAAGATCCTTTCGACCTGCACCACAATCCATTCTACCGACGCACATGAGCGGCGAACAAATCCAACACGTACCGGCGTTTAAACATCTCAGCCCCACGATCCTTCCAAAACGTTACGCGAAAAACAAAGTAAAGTTGTGCATTCATAACGCAAGGACTGCACTTCTCCGGCTTTGTAATGCACTCTGGGCGGGCAACAAAATTAGTCTTCAGACCAACCGTCTGCGTCTTCCGGGTCGGTATCCGTTCAATACTGACCTACGGTTGCAAAACGTGACCACTACGCGTTGAGTACATCATAAACCTGGAGTTGTTTGACCATTGATGTCTGCGACGGATACTTAAAGTGGCTTGGCACGAAAAGCTTTCCAACGAGACAATATGATAACGGTGCGTCGACATTGAAAAGCTGTCAGCGTTCGTCCAACGTCGACGACTGCAATGGTTTGAACATATCCTACAACGTCCAGACAAGGAGATCACAAAACAGTGTCTCTCTCTTGTCCCATACCCAGGATGAGGCTGTCGCCTGGGAGGACAGCTGAAAACACAGGTCAGTATTGTCAAATCGGGTGTTGAGGGATTAGGACTCCAGTCTGTCTACGGCGTTTGCAACTGGAAGTAAACCAGAATTTCCGTGTGCTCAGGTCTCGCATCCGATCGCCGCTTATGGGCTCATCCTCTCGCAGAAGCTAGTCGCATAAAGGTCAAAGTAAGTACCGCGTTGAGCTCGGTAGAAAAGTCAGCATACATTCTGACTGAACCGTTTTGGTTGCGCACAATCACGATGGGAGCTGTCCATTCAGAGAACGTAACGGGAATCAGGATGCCGTGGTCTGCGAGGTATTTCAGTTCTTGGTCGCCAAGAGGCAATGTGGCGTATCGGACGGGACGTTTGGATCGAAAAACGGACAGGTTATCATTATTAAACCAGTGTTGCCTAGGTATGGGTAGAAAGACCCAGTTTGTGCGCAAAAACGGTGACCATTTGTTTTGTGAGGTGATAGGCCGACAGACGGGATGCAGGTATCGCTTGGGTTTGGCGAAAAAAACTGCTAATCGGAAGGTCATTGAGACCAACCTCGTCAAACCAATGGAATTGCAGTAGACCGGCGCTGGACCCTGGGACAAAATAGGTCGCGGAGATGGCTTTGTCTCGGAAATATACCGTTCACTTCAGCTGATGAATATGTCAGAGGCAGTTTCCAGCTGATGATAACCGGCGACATGATTTCCAAGAGCAGCTGTCTACACGATTATCAATGCAGCTGGATATCCAGGACCCAGATGAACGCTGGCAACAGATCAAGGAAGCCTTGTACGCCGCTTCGAATGCCGCCCAGGACTCGGGTTCAAGTGGGTCTCAAACGATGGATATCTTCGACATCAGTTGCTCTGTTCGATGCTTGCAGATCCGTCCCTCCGGATGCCACATTCAATGCAGTGCGTTATCCCTGAGACGCCAACTGACTAGGAATCTGAAAAAATGACCGTGAGCAGTGGTGGATTGCGAAATGTAGGAAAATGGAAAAAGCTGCGTCCATTGGCAATACTCGCAACCTTTTTCGTTTGATTAGAGGCACCGGATCACGAAAACCCGGTGTAAGTGAGCTAATCAAGGAATCCGACGGGACGTCTTTTGGGCGGAGCACTTCAAGGAACAATTCAGTTGGACCATTTCAACGGTGAACCTTCCAAATATACCCGCCAGCAGAACGATGCAGGCGGATATCAATCCTCCATCAGAGATGAAGATTAGGCGGGAAATAGGTTAGTTGAAAAGATACGAAGCCGCTAAACCGGATGGGTTGTCTCTATCTTTTTTCAAGGATGGAGGCGAAACTTAGGATTCGGAGTTAATAAAACTCCTCCAGGTTATTTGGGATCGTAAACAGATTCCCAGGGAATGGTGGTGATCGGTGGTTGTGCCAATTAACAAGAAAGGTGACAGGTCCTCTTGTGAAAACCACAAAAGAATTAGCTTGATGAGTATTGCATCCAAACTGCTCACCGGCATTATTTTCCACCGATTATCCAGCACCAGCACGAGAATCAAGCTGGTCTCAGACCCGGTCTGGGTTGTACTGACCACATCTTCACTCTTCGACAAACCTTAGAGCATAGACAAATCTTCCGTAGGCTCATAATCTCTGTCTTTCTTGATCTGAAAGTGGCGTTCGACTCTGTCGACCGCACAGTTCTCTTGCACTGCCTCTGTAGGGTGTGTCAGAGAAGTTTATTTCTCTTTTCCGATCCTTGTATGCGAACAGCCGAAGCCGAGTTCGTGCTTATGGTGATCTTTCATCCGAGTTCACTATGAAAAGTGGTGTTCGTCAGAGTTGCTCTCTTTCGCCCTTCGTCTTCAATTTTGTAATTGAATTGATTCTTGAGATAGCCTTATCCTCGTGTGAGAATAGCGGCATCGATCTCTGCTCAGGCACTAAACTGTCTGACTTAGAATACGCGGACGACATTGTTCTTTTCAGTGAAGATCTAGGTAAGATGCAAGCCTTCTTAGATAACCTAAACAACAGTGTAGCAATGTTTTGGATGTATTTCGCATCTTCAAAGTGCAAAATCCTGCTGCAGGACTGGGCTGACTCAACATCAAACCACTTCTTGGCAGGAGAAGTTGTAGCTGAAGTGGATAAATTGTGTTACCTGGGAAGTTACATCTCACCAGGTGGACAGATATCAGATGAAGTGTCATCGCGTACACAGAAGGAGCGTCTGGCATTTGCCAACCTCAGTCATGCGTGGTGTTGGTGTAATACCCGATTGTCTGTTAAGTGTAGTGTACAATACAGCGGTTAGGTCTGTTCCTTTATACGATTCAGAAACATGGCCATTAGGAGTAGAAGACAGACGAAGACTACCGATGTTTGAGCATCGGTCTCCGTAGTATTGCCCGAGTATGGTGGGAAAATTGTATCAGCAATGCTGAAATTAGGCGTAAGGTGCTGGGAACCGGAGGTTAGTCTCTGGATCAAGTACTAAATCTAAACAGATTAAGGTGACTGGGACACGTGTTACGCATGTTCACCGATAGAATTCTTCGGCATACGCTGTCCTCTGAGGCCGGTTGTGATTGGAAGGTAGGCCGGGGTGGTCAGTCCATACCGTGGCAAAAACGTATGAAAAACTTGGCCAGTGGACTTGGCCACGTAGGACGATAGACTTCCAGGTTGGGGTCCACGCGACCCAGCTACGAAGTGGTTGGAGATATTAAGTGATATGACTAGGTGTTACGGCCAATGGCGTAGTCGCATTCGGGCTGTTTCTTTGTCTTCGTGAATACCGCCTTTTACATTGACTTTTTTGTCTTCCACTTTATGCTTCCGTTCCTTTTGCTGTTTACTGGACGATGCTGGGTAGTAGCAACCGAAACAAGAGCACTGAATTGCGAGGTGAATGGTTGAATAAACTGAAACTGAACTGAGTTTCTAGCTGAAATCGAAAACGATTTGGCGGTTAACAAACTTCCGACATTCCGTCATTCGGGAACGGGCGGTCGACTGATCAGTTTTTTTGTGCTCCAAATAGGGTGAATGACTTTCTTCTTTGAAAACCTTTGTGTTGGCCTATCCCTGCGCCCGAAGTGATGACACCACTTGCACCGGCTGTACCCGAACGAGCAAAATATGTGGAAGTGCTATGTATCAAAACTTCTGCATGGGGAGAGTGGTTCGGATGAACGATATTGAGACACGGATGGTTTCCGGATTAGTGGACGATGTTTTGGGACAGTAACGCCGTGCAACACGTGCGTTGGTCGTACAAGCAGTTGCATCACCTCCGCGCCATGCATTCAGTTGATCAGACATTCACACTCCTCGACTAACTGCCTCAAAGTGTTGACTGGCCGTTCTTGGTCGATCTTGGTTAAGAGTCGAGTTCGCAAGTCTGAGTGCATATCGAACTGAAGACAGCAAATGGAAATAAGGCACGTGAATTTGTCTTCTGTGAGGGAACCAAGATCGAAGAGAATTCACTCACGGTTGGCAATCCCGACATACGTTAGCGAATGATCCACTTCTCGTGTATCAAGTTTGAGAAATTCACGGTGAATTTTGAATAATGAGGATCTGTTACCAGAAGCTTCGGCATCTCATCGAGGTATTTCCTGCGCACCTCAAGAGACGAAGCAGCTAGAGCTGTGGATCAACGTGGTGTAGGAATTGTCTTGACTGACAAGGCTGAGGCTGAGACTCTAAGGGTCAGTTGGCGTTCGAAAGGATAGTTGTGTTAAGCGCAGTCTGTTTGTAATCTCGGCATACGCCCCAACGAACTGCAGCTGAGACGCGCAGAAAGATGAGTTCTACGATGAACTCGGCACCCTCGTTCGCAACGGGAAAGGTTCTGACATTGTAACGCTAACTGGTGACTTCAATGCACAATTTGGCAAACTTAATGTGTCAGAAGCTTGTTTAGGTGGCCGTTGTGCTTTACCTGCTGAGCGTACAGATAACGGGGATAGACTTCTCCAGTTTTGTGCAGACAATCGATTGTTCTTGTCTAGCACCAATTTCTGACACAGCTCGCGTCGCACAGCGACATGGCGCTCTAACTCTACAGGTACTTGTAGTCAAATCGATCATATCGCAGTGAGCTACCGGTGTCGCAGTTCTATTCAGAACTGTAGATCCTACTGGTCCACGTACATAGAGTCGGACCATGCATTAGTTTTAATGCGATTATCTCTCCAGCTCCATGGTCATCGTCGCAAACCGCAAACCCGATTAGCCGTGCAACGTTTGTGTGATCCAAAAGTACGCACCCGTTATGAGCAGAAGTTAGAACATGAGCTAGGATCTACGATGAACAGTAATGTAGATGAGCATTGGGCTCATATCAAACAGGCGATGCACGTTGCAGCAGGTTTTGCCTGTGGTCCTAGATCCGTTGTTCGTCAAAGACATTGGATCTCGCAAGAGTCGCTGAGTATAATGGAGCAAAAGCGTCAGCTCTCGAACTGTAAGGAGATGAATAAGATGCGGAGAAATCTACAAAGACAAGCTACGAAAAGCCTTAAGGATGATCGCGAAAATTGGTGGGTCAAGGTAGCCGAAGAAATGGAAATAGCAGCTGCTTCAGGTAACAGTCAAAGACTGTTAAAACTTATTCGTGACACCGGTGGACGGCGAACTCAGGTCAGTGAAACGATTTGCGATAGGAATGGAGAACCCATCCATAGCAAACAGCAAAGGCTTGACCGTTGAGCCGAGTACTTCAAGGAACAGTTTAGATGGCCGCACGCTAGTGCAGTTACTCCTGTGTCAACAACTGTGACTCCTTGGATGGTATCACTTGAGCCCCCATCGGAAGTAGAGGTAGAGTCATGTATTCGACTACTAAGGCGGGGGAAAGCGGCAGGTCCCGACGAACTTCCTCCAGTTCTTTTCAAACTGGGTGGTGAGGCGTTGATAAAATCACTTACCGCCTTTCTCCGTGACATTTGGAACGAGGAGCGTACTCCGTTAATGTGGAGTGAGTCACTGATTGTTCCCATCTTCAAGAAGGGAATACGCAATGACTGTAGTAATCATCGTGGGATTAGCTTAATTTCGATTGTCACCAAAGAATTAGCCTCGATTTTGCTGCATCGTCTTACACCGGATCGCGAGAGGAATGTCCGCGAGCAGCAGGCTGGATTCCGCCCAGGTCGAGGATGCATCGACCAGATTTTTAATCTTCCCCGACTACTTGAAATGCGTCACACGCGCCGCTGACCGACAATAATGATTTTCTTAGACTTGAAAGGCACCTCCGATTCAGTTGATCGAGCAGCGCTTTTCAGTGGTCTTCATCGAAAAGGTATGCCCCAGAAGTTCGTGAACCTACTGAGATCATTGTATTCTCATACTTCTGACCGCGTTAGAGTTTACGGTGAACTATCCGGTCGGTTCGAAACGACCAGCGGTGTTCGACAGGGGTGTTCCATGTCTCCATTCCTGTTCAACTACGTCATGGACGAAATAATGGGGAGTGCGCTACAAAAGATTTCCAGGATGTAGGCGTCGAACTAGGAAATAGTGAAAAGATATGTGACCTAAATTACGCAGACGACGTTGTCTGCTTGTTCGAATGCACGGAACATGCCCAGCGTGCACTAGATAATCTCGCAAGAGCTGTAGCTCCATTCGGCATGCGCTTTGCACCTTCAAAGTGCAAGGTGATGTTACAAGACTGGACGTCAACGATTCCAAGCTTAATGCTCAACGGGGAGATGCTGTCAGTTGTCGACCACTTCACCTACCTCGGTAGCTGCGTGACGACGATGGGAGCACGGTAGTAGAGGTTAGCACGCGGATATTCAAGGCTCGAGTGGCGTACGCTGGACTGAAGCACTTGTGGCGCCGACCTGATATTTCACTGAAGTTGAAAGGTCGTGTATACTGTGCTGCAGTGCGTTCAGTCTTGTTGTATGGTTACGAGACTTGGATTCTGCGTGCAGAAGATATCCGTCGTCTTGAGGTTTTTGACCTCTGATGCTTGCGTAGTATCGCTAAGATTGGGTGGAGTAGCCGAGTAAGCAATGCTGAGGTCAGAAATCGAGTATTGGGTATTAATTCGGAGAACGTTTTGTCCCAGCGTATCCAGCTTAGTAAACTTCGTTGGTTGGTGCACGTGTTACGTATGTCAAACACACGTCTACCGTACCGTGTCCTATTCTCCGTTCCTCCTCAGGAGTGGAAGAAACCACTTGGAGGTCAACAGATGACGTGGCAGCGAGGAATGAGAAAATGTACAGCAAACTTAGGAAAAGTAGGTGCTTCACGTCTTCGTGGTTGGGGGTCCAAAAGATCCGTCTACCAGTTGGCTGAAAACACTGAAGGATGTGGCAGCGAACCGTGAACAGTGGCGATCGTGTTGTCACTTTCTTTCGAATCAGAATGACTGATCGATGTGCGTTTGTACAGTTAGACTGTGTATTCCGTGTGTTGGCTACTAGGGCATTCTTTTTTCCTTTTCCCACCCGTGTAGGTCCACTCCCTGTTCATCTTGTATATTCATACTTTCGAATTCAACGTGCAACATGGTGAGAAAGGCAGTGTTCAGTGGGGCTTGCCCCTCTGTCTAGAGCTGTACGATGATGATGATGATGATGATGAAACTTCGGTGAGAGTTGGGACAGTGGAGAAAACTGCGGTCCCAAGGCTGATATAGGAGGATGCCGTTTGAGTACCAGACATGCTCTACAGACCAAAGTTTGTGTAGTAGAAATCGGACCTGGTGGGCAAAAGCATATTTTCCACCCAAATTCGGAGTAGCAGATTTCTTAATGGGAACCATATTTTTTCCAAAAATGGCGAACTATTCAGTAAACCAACGACTCTGCCTTTTTGCTTAATTCGATTTTTCTCTGCCGCCGTAAAATTTCCAATTTCGCTCCCATACCATTTTACTGCTGTATTTGTTGGTCTCTGATTGGTTCGTTTACGCACTTTCACATGGCCGGCTGTGAACACTATATAAGCAGTAGAAATGAAAGCTAATCTGCCGCATATCATTCGATTGATAATAAACGTATGGTCGTATTGCTGTGCGTCTTCTCATCCTAGCTAACGGGTGGGCTAGCCTAGCCCAGTTCTACGGTGTTTCTGAGTTGTTGTCTGGCCGAGGACCCATTATGCGAGTACAAGTCTGGCGTTACCGTATCTCGCGTAGTGATCAAGTGCATCGTTGCGCTGCGAGAGCGCAGGTGCATCTTCGGCGTAGCGCGTTATGCTGCTCTGTGTCCTATGTGTGGCACATCACTATGAAGTGCAATCCGTATTTATTCAGTCTTAGTTAAATGAAAGTTCTGTGTATCATTCATATATTACCTGGAGCCATAATAGGGCCTTCGTCTTATCTGCCTTGGAGGCCGGTTACACGTCGAAAATATCTTCCTAGTGTCTGAACCATGGGTCAAATGTGACATCTGTCTGTGGATCGTGCACAGAACCCGTCACCTTTTAGAAGTGTGCCCGGAGTAGGTTCTGAGAGAGCGGAATTCGCGCAGAGGACCGTGAGTTTTGTGGTCAACATCTTCACTAAAGTCAAGTGGAACCGGAAAAGCCTCTTGAAGTAGGATCGGTAGCCGCAATTGTGAGTGGAACCCCGTCACCAGAAAATGTACTCTCAAGTCGCACACACGCGTAAACAATTCACACTGAATGTCTAAGTTTTTTGAGACCAAGACACACAGATTCTGCTTGGCCCTGACACACCACACAAACAACACAGCGCACGATAGACACACAACACTGAATTTGACTCTTTTTAGAACCGGTCTACATTTGTCAATTTCACTTCACTATAGTTTCATGGTTGTATTTTACTGTTTCTGACAGAATCGACAGCTCATTCGTCTTTTACTATTTGTTCGCTAATGTACGCGCGGCTGTGTTGTGCCTAGTTTCTGTTTAGCCAGCGGGTGGACTGGTTTTGTCAAAATCCCCGTCCTGTGTTTGATTTGCTGGCAACCGAGGGCTATTCTGTTCTACAATTACAGGTCTCCGAGGTCCACCCCAAGATTTAGTGTGTTATGTGTACTGGTCGAGTATTGTAGCTCTTCGAGGACACAAACGTTGAGCACCTCGTGTGCGTGTGTGTGTGTGTGTATGTGTGCTAATGCCAAGTGCAACTGAACTGAGACACTCAGTGTGAACTGTGTGTGCGGATGTATCTGTTTCGCTTGAGTATACAACACAGGTTCAAATTATGGGAACGGTGTTTCTTCCAAAACAGAGTCTACAGAAAACACCCTGAGAGTAACGGAAATTCGGATATGTGCAACTGTCAAGACCAATCGTATTCAGTTTCTGAAATGCCTCTTCCAGCAATGAGTTCCTCACAAAGAGACATTACCAGAAACAACTTTCTCAGTTTGCATCAACGTGAGACAAATGATGGTAAGAACAGATCTTGTAAGCACAAATAATCTAGCCAACAATCGGGGACATATGCATCCTGAACTGTCACACTTTTGATTACAGACAGTAATAATAACAGTCATATTAAAATATTATTTTCACTTCCCTTTTTTATTTAATATACAACAATTCAGGAAGGGGGTCGGAGCTAACAAAAGGTTGCCAGGTGGGGAAGTGATCGGCGGTGGCAGGAAACGAACGCGGGTCGTTACTTTCCAAAGTCCACGTTGGTAACCGCCTGATAACCGCCGGTTGCATTTACCCGGGATGAGCACAACCGCTCAAATTTATCCAACTTCAGTGTTTCACATGTGATTTGCTCATAGATCAGACCATACACAGTCATCCGAAAATGTGATACAGAAGCATGAACACGCTCTGTAACTGGCTGAGTCTATTGCGCTTCTTCCGTGAAATTAATTACGTGATTCATATGGCTTACTTTTACCTTTACACAACAATCTTCTGCTAGACAATAAGTCCGCCCTATGGATATCGCGGATCATGGCCAACCATACGAAACCGTTGGATGCAACCTCAGCGCAAACTGCGAGCTAGTTTTTCTTTAAGTATCACGGACCGAAGACCTTCTGCAGTCCTAGGCGTCTTTCCGACGGTGCTCAACCATTTTTTCAGTTGACCTCCAGGGCGACAGCACCATCCCGCACATGGCTGGTTTGTCTGAACAGTTCCGTGTCGGGTCGTCGGAGTATGTGGCCGAAATCCTGCAGACAACAGCTTACAAGGATGGAGAGTTGTTCAAAATCGCATTATCACCTCCTTCTTTCGTCGTTTGATAGCATTTCCTATCAATTTGTACGAAGAGTTCGGCGTAAACACCGGTAGCGAACACCACCAGCCTCCTGGTATCTTCATCTCGCGGTGGCTAGGGTTCGCAGAATCTAAGTCTGAGATGCGCATTGTGCGATTCAGTTGGGCACGGAGAAATCAGTCAACGCTCTGTTTATGGTCCAATCGACTGCATAGTTAAGCAAAATTGGTGATGAAGGGCAGTCCTATCTAACTGTGGAATTAAGTATGAGCCTAGAAGATTCTTCGACATACATTGGAATACGTGCTCTCGTGGAGGTATAGTAAGTTCTCAGCATCCCTGAGAGTTTGGCGGGAATGCAATCACCATTAACCGAATCAAAGGCGACACGGAAACTGGGGAAGCAGACTACTGTAGCGATGTTCCCATACTCGATGCACTATGAAGATTTGGTCAACACAGCCTCTGCGAAGCGGAAACATTCTTGGTTCGGTCGAGTACGGCGGTCTCGTAACTGGGAAGCGACTGAGTAGCAGTACGCAGAAAATCCTTGCAGCAACCTCAATCAGAATGATCCCTCATTAATCATCGCACACTGCCTCATCTTCTTTCTTGGGAATGAATAATAGAATAAACGCATTACAATCATTCGGAAATATCCCACTTTCCAATATAGGGCGGAATAGCACATGGAGCCTGTCGATTAGTGATGACAAACAAGTCTTGAACACTTCTGGCGGGATACTATCATCTCCAACAGCTTTCCTGTTTTTCAGCCGGTTGATGACCATGGAGATTTCTATCATACCTGGTGGCAAGCAATTGACATCGTACATATCTACACTTATGGAAGGTGGTGAGTCCGCGGCGCGTTCGGAAGGTTGGTTGAGAAGCCGGTTAAAATGCAGCACCCAAAGTTCTATTTTTCTTCCGTATTTGGGGATAATCTGGCCTGTTACATCACGTAGGAAAGACTGAGGCTTGCATCGCCGATTTGAAGCGCTGCGAATAAGTCGAAATAATTTGCCTGAGTCACCAGTATCCGAAGCGGTTTTTATCTTCTCTGCCACTTCCCTTCAGTACCTCTTACGACCGGCTCTAGTCGAGCTCGAAGCCATTCGCTGTAGTCTGCGACGTTCGGTGCTTACTACTATCCAAGCTTCCTGTGCCTCTGCTGGTAGTTGAAAAGTGGTTGCCGCTTGTTACAGTAGCCAGATAAGCCGTGGTAGAATTCGATAACGCGTTTCGCTTTTCTGGAATTCGGCTCGGCTGTAAGACTTTCAGGCGCGCAGACAGATGGATTTTGAAGCGCGCACGTACAAGAGTATGTTCTGTACCATTTGCGTTTCCCCTTACTGAGCCGCGGTACGGTCGGCAGTCCTTTACCGATGAAGACCAACGAGATCGCACGAGAATATAATTAATATGATACGCCGTGCGACCCTTGTTTCAGTACCAGGCTAGAAAGTGTCTTTTGGGGTGCTGGAAAAGTGTTTCAGATGAGAAATCTGTTAATATCGGTCAAATTAATTAGGCGACTTCCCTTCTCACAACGTTGACCAAGTCCAAACATCCCTATGGCACGGCGAGTAAACTCATCAGGGGGGTCTGTTTGTGTGTTCCAGTCTCCGGTGCCGAGGAATACGTCGCTTATTGAGATAATTGATTAGATCTTGTAACTGGTCATAAAAGTTGTTTTTCGTCGTCTTTTCAACCGCACTTGTCGCAGTCACTGACAAGTTCTGGGGTGAGCCCTTAAGGCGAGCCAGGTCAAACCTCGAAGAAACTGGTTCCCAAGATATCAGAGCAATGTTGGCCTTTTGCTCAGGCCGAATGCGGCACCATGGTGACCGGAGTTGTTCGTGGGTCTGCTATGATAGTTAGTAAACTGTATCCGCTCGCGGAACCTTAACATATCGAGTGCCGGAGCTGGTTAGTCAAACTTTTGAAAGGCAGGCCATATATATGAGGTAGTCATGTAGTGCTCACATTGTAATATTTTGCCACCTACGTCTAACAGCGTTCTCATATTCCAACAGTTCATGTGTCTGTTTTTTACAGCGGAGAATCCCAACTCGTTGTCCTGTCATCCTGATCACTGGGGCACTACGCCTCGTCACTTACTGGGGACACCGCAGTATGATCAGAGTGCGCAGATTCACAATAACCCATAGATAGTCTTGGAGAAAGTGATACGACGCAGTGTCCCCAGCACCGTTCAGGGCTTTTGGGATATGTGACAGCCCAGCTCGACTCTTTCTGCTTAAGACTGTCTCTCTAGTACTTGCACATTCAACAGCAACCTGTAAGGCAGCAGGGGCAACGGCCTCACTCGGTGGCGGGTCGCCTACGCCACGTCACGGTGCAGTCGACAGACTTGTGGCATTTTAGAAAGGAAGATGCCAGCCAAGTGAAACCCCATCTCGTCCTCAGGCATTCCCGCTGCTCATCCACGGCCGCTTATTCAGTAAGCTTAAGCCCTCTTTACTCACCACTAATCACGGATTCGTTGTGGCAGTGCTTCCTTTCGCAATCTGGGGACGCGCACGGTAGCATGTAGCTCTGCTAGAGGTCAGTATAATCTTGACTGAGGTTGACTCATATGCATTATTAAAGAATGAATGGCTCGTCGGGTCACATCAATGCCCATCAGTAATTGAAAAAATGGAATTGTACAGTAGTTGTTCCAATAGGCTTGTTATAAATTATCATCAGTGCATATCCACCGCCGAGACTTAATTAGGGCCCGAACTTGATGCAGCACTGCAAGCCCCACAGATTTCCGGTAGGTTATCCTCAGACCTGTTCCCAAGATGGTTTACTTCGCGTCAAGAAACAAAAAGGTTAAAGATCTTCAAAGGGAATTGTTCTGTCTCTTACTACACTTTTTTCTGTCCGCCTTCTATCAACAGCACCGGACCATTTCCGTCCGGATCGTTACCACACCTGATCTATCGGGACCTTACGAGGCTCTTCGCCACTCCAAGTCTCAGGGCTCGGTTACCGGTTATCCTCAATAATGCAGCGGGCCTTCGTGGCTATGGGGTAAATGCTCCTTCCACTGCACTTATGCGCAAGCATGTAATAAAAACACCTGGTAGACCATAAATTGCATGTTCATTGTACTATTTTGTCACGTCCGACAGCTACCAAACTTAACTCCACATGGCTTTTCGGAAGGAAGCGGGAACCGCCCAATTTACCGTGCGGTTTGTGCCATTCAGGTTACCTCAAAAGTCCACCTCCGTGTCAGTACCTCAAAAAGGCAATATTGATGGATAGTGGAACGTCACAAAGCCGACTATGGTCCGCGAAAAACAAGAGCCTTAGCTGGAATTGAAAGAGGAATGTGACAGGTAACGAAAGCCATAAGATAAAGTAGCAAGCAAAATTTCTCACTTTGTTCGGTGGGCTGGTGTCTGAGGTGTATACTTTGTCTAGTAGACGTGTTCCCACTTCTTGACGAATTTGCATCAGATAGTTACGCATGGTTTCTGCCTGAGCCGGTGTTTTAGGTTTTGCATAGAGTGGGTTCAGATCACGCGGGAAGTCCGGATCGCCGGGTATGTCAAAACGACCGATAGCCATGGAATAGAGTTCTTTTGCAGCTACAGTCTTGTTCGGACACTGAAACGGGTGGAAATCAATAAAAAAGGGAACCTGAAGATTGGGCGTAAATATATTTACACTGAATCGAAATCAAGCACGATGACAAAACACATAGATGGAACCAAGGTCGGAGCTAACACAGTATACGGTGATAAAGAGAAGCAAGAGAGAGAAAGAACCATAAACAAAGTAATAAATATAAGTCAAGACAGGATAACAGCCATATTACAACTGCGCCACTGGCTGCGACACCTAACAATGTCACCAAATGGTAGGCGACTACCGTGGAACCCAAGCCAAAAGTCTAAGATGTCCTACTCGGCCAAGGCCACCAATCATGGTTTTCACGTCATGGACTGATCCATCTATCGACTTTCCAACCACAGCCTGCCTCGGAGAACAGTTTACGCCGAGGAAGTCTATCGGTGAGCATGCTTACCATATGTCCCAGCCACCTTAACCTGTTCAGAATCACTACTTCTTCCATTGTCTGACTATGGGTTGTCAACAACTTACGACCAACCTCAGCCCTGCTATTATGGTACTCGCACCATATTGGATCTATGTGACGAAAACATCGATGCGCAAACACCGACATTTTTCGTCTGTTTTCTACTCTTACTGACCAGGTTTTTGAGCCCTATAAAAGAAAGGACCTAACCGCCGCAATGTGCACTCGACCATTAACAAACAATCAGACCTCACGAGGACGCCATAGCTGGGAAAGATTTGGCAACGGCGAATCCCGCCTTTGGCATGCGCTATGATACCTCATCCGTTATCAGACCGCTTGGCGCGATGCCAATATCAAGTTGATAAAAATCACTTCCTTCAGTTAGAGCTTTCCCCAACAAAACAAAAGTCGGCGTAGAGCAAACACTATTATTATTATTATTATTATCATCATCATCATTATCAAAGAGGCTTACACGAAAGGGCGAGCCCATCTGACCACTGCCTTTCTCACCATGTTGCATTTAGCAATAGAATGAATGAATATACGCGGTGGATAGGGAGTGGACCTACAGAGGTGGGAAAAGGAAACAACGCCCTAGCAACCAACACACGGAGTACACAGTCTAACTGTACAAACACACATAGATCAATCATTCTGACTCGACAGAAAGTGGTAACATGATCGCCACTGTTCACGGTTCGTTGTCATGTCCTTCAGTGTCTCTAGTCAACTGGTTGAAGGGTCTTTTGCACCCCAGCCGCAAACACGTGAGGCACCTAATTTTCCTAAGTTCGATATACATTTTCTTATTTCCCGCTGCCACGTCACCTGTTAACCTCCACGTGGCTTCTTCCATTCCTAGCAGGAACGGAAAACAGGGCAAGGCACACTAGACGTTTATTCACCATGAGCAGCACGTGTCCTAACATACGCTGTGATCGAACATTCTCTGAAGTAATATTCTATACTCGATTTCTAAACTTAGCATTACTCATCCGGCCATTCCATCTAGTCTATGCCAAACTACCTAAACATTGATGGTCCGAGACCTCAATACGACGAATATCTTCCGCACGCAGAATCCACGTCTTGCAACCATACAACAAAACTGGACGTACCGCGGCACAGTACAAACGACCCTTCAACTTCAGCGAAATACCAGATCGGCACCATAGATACTTCGGTCCAGCGTACGCCGCTCGAGCCTTAGATATACGCATGCTCACTTCTACCATTGTGCTTCCATTCGTCGTCATGCTGCTGCCGAGGTAAACGAAGTGGTTGTCAATTGTTAGTTCGTCTCCATAGAGAACCAAGATCGGAATCGTTGACATCCAGTCTTGTAACATCACCTTACACTTTGAAGGTGCAAAGCGCATGTCGAATGGAGCTACAGCTCTTGCGAGTCTATCTAGTGCACGTTGCGCATGTTCCGTGCATTCAAAGAAGCAAACAAAGTCGTTGGCGTAATCTAGGTCACACGGCTTTTCACTGGTTCCTAGTTCTACGCCCAAATCCTGAAGATTTTGCAAAACATTCTCCATTATCTCGCCCATGATGAAGCTAAACAGGAATGGAGAAATGGGACATCCTTGTCGAACACCGCTGGTCGTTTTAAATTGACTGTATAGTTCACTGCAGTATGACAGTACAATGATTTTAGTATAATCACAAACTTCTGAATAACGTTGTTCGGTCAACTGAATCTATACACTCCGGACCTCTTTCGGTCCCGGCATACTGAATCAAAAGCGCCTTTCAAGTCGAGGAAAACCATTATTATTGGTTGACGGTATGTATGACGCGTTGTAAGTAATTGGCACAGAGTAAAAATCTGTCCGATGCATACTCGACCTGGGCGGAATCAGGCCTGCTGTTCGCGGGCGTTCCTCTCGCGTTACGCTGTCAAACGGCGCAACAAAATCGAGGCCAATACCCCGGTGATCATCGGAATTAAACTGATCCCACAATGATTACTACAATCATTGCGTACCCTCTTCTTGAAGATGGGTGCAATCAGTGACTTGCCTCATGATAACGGAATACGCTCCTCGTTTCAAATGTTACGGAACGAGGTGACAAGTGATTTTATCGAGGAATCTCCACTCAGTTTGTAAAGAACTGGAGGAAGTTCGTCGAGGCCGGCAGCTTCTCCGTGCTATGGTAGTCGAATTTTCAACTCTAATTCCACTTCCGAAGGGGGCTCAAGTGATAATTTCCGAGGAATCGCATTTATTGACTTCAGAGTAACTACATTAGCACCTGGCCAGCTAAACCGCTCCCTGAAGCATTCGGCCCAACGGTTGAGCCTTTGCTGTTTGCCATGAATGTGTTCTCCATTTCTATCGCATATGGTTTAACTGACCGGGATTCGCCGTCCGCCGCTGTCACGAATAAGTTTTAACAGTCTTTGTCTACTATCTGAAGCAGGTGCTACTTCCTTTTCTTTGGCTACCTTGACTCACCAATTTTGGCGACTCTTCTTAAGGCTTTTCGGAACTTGCTTTCGTCGATTTCTTCGTATTTTATTCATGTTGTCTAACTGGTGATCACGTCTGACTGTTGTCTTTTCTGGTTCATCAATCTGATCCTGGTGGTTTGAACTGCCAGTTATCGCCGGTTGTACATCGGACTTTTGCGGGTATGGGGTGTACCTGTCTATTTTACCAATATGTTGGCATGGAATCAAAAAAGAACACATAAGCTTCCAGATGGAAGGCAGTTCGTAGGTTGTTCGATGCTGCAGGACTGTTTGTTGTGTGTTCGCTTGCTGTACGGACAACTGGCTTCCGTAAATCGAAAAAAACACTTTTGACTGTTCTGTTTGTGTACGATTGAATCTTTAGCTTCTTTAGCTAGTATCGTCAGCACAGTCAACTCAATTGTACACAAGCTTTTTACACTTTGAAGGTTCAAAACGCATCCCAAACGAGTCCCCTATTTATTCTCGCTTCCAACCGGCACTGGCTGGTGTGCTGAGAAGGCGCAGAAATTCAGCAGAAATCCAGGGTGTCTCGACAAGACAGACTACAACTCACTGTGTCAGCGGAATACAAAGGATTATTGATGGGAAACCCGTGCTAGTCGATGTTCTCAGATGAGGTTGTTTCTAGCTCTTCATCTGGAGCGATTTGGAAGACAGACAGGAGAGATGGATCGAAAAGCGTACCGCAATCTAACTGCCAGTGCAGCGTGCGTTTGGAACACCCACCGAAGTACGTGAACAGTATGGTGCAAATTAGTGCATGGTCAGAATCAAACGGAGTACTCCAGTACGATCGGCAGTCTTGTATACAACCCCGCCATTAGTGGCTTATAGCGATGTAATCCATCTTGATCCATTACTGACTCAGAGGGGAGAGGACGCCACGTGGCCTGCAGGCGGTAAGAGCGTCTGAAGTTTGTACTGGCGAGGAACAAGCGATGGCTAAAGCACAGAGCTAAAACCCTGCTTTCGTTTTCTGAGCGACGGGAATCTAGCTCACAGCTGCGTCCTGGTCGATTGCAGCCGACCTACTTAAGCATTTGTATCTCCCGCCCAAAATTACGATATCGGCCCCATTCACTTTGAGTGAGAGGTCGTGTTTAAATTTACACCGGCTTGAGATCAAGCAAGGTGCCAACGCAACAACGAAAATTACAAAACAGGGGAAGGGGAGTACAATACAGTAAAACAGACAGTTAGTGGGAGAAAAAGCGTTGATATTTTTAATGGTGAAACTTCTTTGATGGTGTCTGGGCTGCAATTATTGGGCGCATACGCCAAGATGACAAAGAAATCGCGTATATCTGGACGGCAATTGCTCATCTTACCCGAAGCTCTAGGTCTCACTGCGCATAACCGACCGCCTACAGGTATCCGGTCTAACAGCGCGACCTGCATTCTCATTAACTGCCACACCAACACCAGCAGCACAAGAGGTCACAGCATGAGGGTCATCAGAAAGGCGTAAATGAAACGTCAATGAAGGATTTGACGGAGATTCGAATGCAAGTCTATTGGGTGTAACACATGGACCGCAAGAGTCTCAAGTGTACTTGTTGTCCTATACATATCAGCGTTCGTATGTCGAACGTGGCAAGTCTAAACAAGCATTGAAAACAATGGAGGGAATCAGCCGGTGGTACCATGTCAGGATACAGTGTTAAGCGAAGTAACTATATCACAGATCGTTGTCTTAACCTCTTATCACGCACTTCAATGTTTTGGTTTCGTTTGCAATCTCGTAGTATATTACTCACTCGGGGAATAACATAAATCAAAGCATAAAGAGCAAACGCGAAGTCATTTCGACAAGAAAAATCCAAATGTGAGCAGGCCACTGAACGCGACACCTGGCTGTCACTCGACAATCCGGGATTTGGAATGGTGAATAGCAAGTCAAGTCAGGAGTCTTACTTAGTAACCTAGGCGACAGCGACGTCACCCACAACCAAATGATGAACTATAAAAACCACATTCACAGTTCCTGGTCCGAAGTTCATATTGCTCGACCACAAATAGTGCGAACAAATGATCACTGCGCTTATCAAATGCGATCTTCTGAAACGGCCAGAGAAAATGTTCATACATTCTTGACTTCTGCGAGATTGACACCATTCTGTACTCCCAACTCACACTGCAATGTGCGACACGTAAGTTTGCAGCTCCAAAATAGAAGCATATGGCATAATTTTAAATAAGTATTATGGGAATGAACATTATATGCTACCGAGAGATTGTGAAGATAATTGAATACACAATGCAGCAAAGCAAATAAGCTCAAAACCATTGCGAGACCACCAAGAACACCGGAACCAAAAGGACACCGTTCTTATTTACCTTCTGCATTTTCTTAAGGCACTCCAGTGTATACAGTACAATATACACTAATACTCGATCAGCTTCACTCTGAAAAATAAAAGCGAGAGTAAAACAGCATGTGGTGTGAAGATACTGAACGAATCACATCACGCAAGAGCATATCGTAATCAATACACAAGCAGAAACAATCATCGGAAAGATGATAATCCTACAGAAATAAGTCAATATTTCACGACTTACTTTAATTTCATACTGACGGAAAAAAATCAGTGGTTTGAACAGGTACAACGCCTCATCAATGATATCCTTCTCCAAGTCGGGCATCGTTGGTGCCGGTCCGCGATATTTTGTGCGCAACGGCAACAAAGCCATGTTACCCACCGTATCCGGGGCTGGCACGAATTGGGAATGGTAGCTCTGAGTGTGTAAATTGTGTAATGGAAAATGCGGCAAAAATAATATTATTTGGGGCGCAATGCATTTGATGGGATTTACAATGGTAGAAATTGTTGAAATGATCTTTGTCAGTTGCATCTTAAATCGATCGCAAGTTCGGGTTACGAAGCTGAATGCATTATATATATATATATATATATATATATATATATATATATATATATATATTATATATATATATATATATATATATATATATATATATATATATATATATATAATGGTCGGGATTGGGTGTCTCAGGCTCCCAGATGGCTAGCCGCCCTGAACGCCTCGCAAAATGCTCCCAAATAACCGTGCATACTAAATAGCTTGTGAATACAAGAGCGCCAATGATAGCGAAACTTAATGATAACCTCAAGCGCATCAAACTGTTGAGTGGGTGGATCTCTTGGATTCCACCTAAGAAGCCTAACACACTTACATGTCGAAGTCCACTAATATCCATCATCCATGCCACGGACTGCACACTTTTATTCATGTTCCAACCAATGCCGGTCTCAGCGAACAGCGCGCGCCCAGGAATCCTGTTCGGGGACATGCATAACGCATGTCCAAACCACCTCAGCCTGGTGAGCTTTAGTTTTATCTAAGGATTTGGTTTCATCACCCTTGTTATCAACGTGACTGTGTACCCAACACTCCACACCGGACCTCAACGTTGCTGACACGGTATTTCCGCCAGATTCGACCAGTGCTACGGAAACATTGATTTTTGAATACCGACGAGCTTCGTGTATCCTCCACCGGAAATGGCCAATTTTCTGGACCATACAGAAGCACTGACCTGCTTGTAGAAGCGTACACTCGATCCTTGAAAGATAAACCGATGACACGTGGATGCAACAGATGACTGAGGTTGACAAAAGCCGAACGCATCTTCCGTATCGGCGGAAATAATTCATCCGATATCCGACCACCGGCTGAAATGCAGCTGCCCATATAACACAACTGGTCTAATTGGTCCATAGTTACCCCAGATACTGAAAGGTTTGGTGTTGGACCAAACCAATTCTGCGACAGCATCTTTCACTTCGAAGGTGCAAAACGCATACCGAACATCGCTACGCAGTAATTCAAGCAAACACAACGAACAGTCCTGCAGCATCGAACAACCTACGAACTGCCTGCCATCTGGAAGCTCATGTGTTCTTTTTTGATTCCATGCCAACATATTGGTAAAATAGACAGGTACACCCCATACCCGCAAAAGTCCGATGTACAACCGGCGATAACTGGCAGTTCAAACCACCAGGATCAGATTGATGAACCAGAAAAGACAACAGTCAGACGTGATCACCAGTTAGACAACATCAATGCTACCCATAATTTGGAAATTCGATTGTACTGGTTGTCGTCGGCTGCTTTCATCAAAAAGACCTGGAATTTGGGACAATCGGTACAGCATTGCCACCACGGAGAGCAAACATTTTTGAAAGAATTTTCCGTGTTGTGATTAAGGTCAGTGTCAACGTTTCACGTACAGCTGCCTCATGGATATTGTTAGAAACTGATAGCAATGCATTTCCAATAAACAACACGATCTGCAGCTTAATGCTCAACGAATGAAAGCAGCCATTTTATAATGGTTATCTTGCACATTCACTTGTCAAGAAAGCGGTAAAATATTTCATAACGAGAAACTCAAGAGATAGGAGGCTCACCTAGAGCGAGGTTGGCCGGCGGGATAGAAATGTCCAACCCTGGGACTTGAAGGCTTTAATCCACCATGTTAACCGCTTGCCCCCCCCCCCCCCCCTCGCCTTAGGAAGATACTAACAATTAACCGTGGATGCGTGAAATTTGCTGATGTTACGACAAACTATCGAAACAAATTCAAAAAGTTAGAAGGAACGTATACACAATGAGGAAGGTGTGTAATAGAAGGGACAGATATCGGACTCTTTGTGGGAGCAAAGGATTCAGATGGGACGTTTTCCTGTTGAAGCCGTGGTATCGCACGTGTTAACGTTTGCATAATTCAGGTTTGACAATTGTATTTGCCAAGGCTTCAGATATGGTGAGGAATCTTTACCGTCATCACTTGCTACGAAGCCTGGGCTTTGCTACCACGATCTTGACCGTAATATTTGGGTTAATTTTATGTTCACTCTCTATCAGATAGCGCTAGAAATGTTGTAGATGGTACTTTTGATGACTGAGGCCAGACATTGTTCTGGGATTTTTCTGAACAATCGCCTTTTGTGTGTCCGAAATGCTTCGCACTACAAATTCACGTAAAGCAATGTGAAACAAAATATTGGGATTGACAAAGTAACTTACTATTCGAATTGAAAACCAAAGTTAGCTTCAACTTTGCCGCAGTATCTGACGATTATCAGTTTTCGACGGCTATTTACAGTTGTTGCCCCATGCCTTACAAAAGCTTATATAATACTCAATGGAACTCTTGTGAGTACTTTCTTCCGTTTATTCATGTGTCCTTATCTGTTCGCCTTTGGTGACCATACATCGAGGACGTAACGAATGAAGATATCCGTTTTTTCTCAAAATATAACCCAGTTCTTTCTTTAGTGTCCGGAATGCTGATTTTACAGGCTCTCTAAAGTAGACAACAGACAGTATACCGTTTACACTGCAGTAGGACACTGCTTTACATATATATGGAGTGCACTTATTTCGATGTGACCGTCGTCTTTTCTTCTCCGTTCTTCGTCAAGAAACGATAAGTGTTTCTTCCCAGCCTGTACGGTAAACCGGGGTGCTCAGTAATCTTTCTTGAACGTATTTAATAAATCCTGATTACCGGTCTCCGAGTCACAAATAGTGGAACTTTCATTCATGCCGCGTATAAACTTTCAAAATTGTTCCGCATTCAAGGTTTATCAGGAGTGCTCCAAGGTATTCCATCTTTTTATCTGATTCGTTCCAGTGTACAGAAGTCGCTGGTTGCAAGTTATTCTAAAAGTTGACTCTCAGTCTGATCACCAGGATTTCGATCTCAATGCCCCTTTGAGTCGTATCTACGGGTGAATTCTATTGTATCCAATAGTGACATTTTTATAACTAAGCAACGTACAGTGACGGCATAGCTTTGTTCGGCGAATCATGATGACTTATTTCATCGAAGAAAATAAACGGATATTTTACGTTGTACTTGTGTAGGGCTTGCACGCCAGTTTTATGAATTTGGCGATTCATTGAGCTTCGGTCTGATAAGCTGAATTACCATCCTCAAACAACGTTTCATCACATCTGATACCAGAGCGATTAAAACTATCCAAGCAGCGTAACCTAATGAGACGTCATACCAGACGTGTGTCAGGCGTATAACAGCATCCATCGTGTTTGCAGAAGCGTTCATCGCTGACTGTTCACACTCACTGCATGATGACCTCTCTCCTAGTCAATCCCACCAGTCAACGCGTTTCATGTTCCGATTACCTCGTTCAAGATTATCACTGTACATAAAATCTGTAGTTCCATTCATTGCTCGTGTTTGAACATACGGAAGGAGCTTAGCCTGAACTACTAACCAGTTTTGATTAGCAGAATTCTCATTTTTTGGCGACGACCGAAAAGCACCTTAGATGTGCTCAGTACAAAGTAACAATGATTTTACCGATAATCACAATGCAGCCGGCAATGTCATTGTGACCTTACCTAATAGACGATCCCACCTCAGTTGTTTGTGCATAAACTTGCCTTTTATCATACTGTACAATTTATCCCTAGTCGTTTTCCCCGCCTCTGTTATTAACTGTTTACAAGTTCTTCTGAACTTGCAGAACTTGGTCAAATACTTTGTCGTCAAATCAGCATCATGACGAGACTTCACTTTGACTTGGTGTGATGGCTTGTGTGCCTCTATAACCCAAAAAGCTACACAGAATGGCTTCCTTAAGCCGAAGATTCAATTATGCCTGAAAGGTCAGTGGGTAAAGGACTGACGAAGCAGTCTTCTGGTCCTCCAAGTTAAGGGTCCATTTGAGCTGGTAACTCAGTCGATAGAATCAATGGAAGAGTAATTAATCCAAACAGATGGGCTTCCACTCAGTCACTCCCCGCTGCCTTGCGAACGGGTTCTTGTTAGAATTAAAGGCTTTGGTTAAGAACCCTAATCGTTTTTCTGCTTTGCGGCCGGACACCTTAGCAGTACTCGTCCAACATTTCCCGTGAACTGCACGAATACAAAGAATTCCATACTGCACCAATCGTCGCGCAGGCTAATCAGAACCGCGTTGCCCATTGCATCGAGCGAGGTGGGTAGTGATAAGTGGGATACTGCTCACAGTTCCCTCTTTTATTCAACCTTTGTCTTCTTTCTCCAACCGTCTCTGTTTGCTCCCTCTACCTACCCATGATCCTTCCACTGATAGCACGCTCGATACTCACAACGGTTCATAGTCAAATAGTATTCAGAATAATCCTCGACCTCGTAACTCACATTTTCTCAAGTCTCGTCAGCCTCTGAATCTCGGTTCCTTTAGCGTGCGCGCACTCATGTAGGCCGGTCAATAGGCGTGCCTAGCACTCACAATGGACTCTGGCGATTGATTTCTGTTTTGTGAGTGAAACGCGTACCCAGAATGCGAGCAATTTGATGTAACTAACTGCTCCATGTATCTCATTTAGGTATTTTCTGCGCACTTCAGGAGACGAGGCAGATAGAGCTGCGGGTCAAAGTGGGATAGGGATAGTCTTGACTGAGAGGGTTGAGGCTGCCCCTTTAGACTGAATACCGGTTAGTAGTCGTTTATGTGCTGTAAGACTCCAAGAGTTAGTTGACGTTCGAAAAGACGGCTGTGTTAAGCACAGTTTGTTTGTGATCTTGGCATACGCCCTAACAGACTGCAGCTCTGACACGCATAAGAATTAGGTCTACGATGAACTCACCATTCTCCTTCGCAGGAGCAAGGGTTCTGACACTGTAATGCTAGCTGATGATCTTAACGCACAAGTGCGTCAGAATCTTGTCTATGTGGGCGTTGTGCCTTAGGTGCCCAGTGCACAGATAACGGGGATAGGTTTCCCCAGTTTTGTGCGGACAATAGGATGTTCCTGTCTAGTACAAATTTCCGACACAGTTCGTTTTTTATTACATGCTTGCGCATGAGTGCGGTGAAATGGGTATATACGCCATGGCCACGAGGGTCTACTGCACTATTGGGGATAACCGGTAACCGAACCCCGAGACTTGACGTGGCGAAGAACCATGTAAGGTCCCAAAAGATCAGGTGTGGTAATGATCCGGACGACAGTGGATTATTGTCTACCACCAAAGTAACCGGTGATTGCGGGGATTCGAAAGTCGGACCCCCGAGGTAGTAAGCAAACGCTCTAAACCCCTCGACCACCACCGGTTGCACAGCTACATGATGCTCGATTTCTACAGGTACTCCGAGTCACTAATCATATCTCAGTAAGGTGTCGCTGGCGCGGTTTTGTTCAAAATCGTAGCTCCTACTGGTCCACTTACTGTGTTGCTACGTTACCGCGGTGGTCAGGCTTGTGTGCTATGATGACTCAGAGGGCTATACCGATTAAAGCGCAGAGCGCTCCTTCGGGATCACCCATATCGGACTGGCCGAGGACCAGACAAAAGCAACTAGGCCCTTGATCGTGCACGGCTAGAGTTGCGACCTCGAACAAAAAGCCGAGTGACACTGGAAACGCCACTTAGTACCCAATTCCCAATATTCTTCATGAGCCGTTCCTCTACACACATTGCTCACGGGCAGGTGCCATTCGAGACATTCATGAAGTCGGCTCATCCTCTCGCAGGACCTATCCGCGAAAAAGTAAAGTACGTACATAGAGTCGGACCATGCATTTGTTTTAATGTGATTTGCGCCCCAGCTCCATGGTCATCAAATCGCAGACCCGATTAGCCGTTAAACGTTTGTCCAACCCAGAAGGTCGCACCAGTTATGAACAAAAACTATTACATGAACTAGAGAAAACGACGAACAGTAATGTAGACGAGTACTGGGGCCATATCAAATGGGTGATGCACGTGACAGCAGGTTTTGTTTGCGATCCTAGATCTAATGTCCATCAAAGACTCTAGATTTCTCAAAAGTTGGTCAGTCTAATGGACTACAAACATCAGCTCTCGAACTGTGAAGAAATGAATAAGATACGAAGAAATCGACGAAAGCAAGTTCCGAAAAGCCTTAAGAAGAGTCGCCAAAATTGGTGAGTCAAGGTAGCCAAAGAAAAGGAAGTAGCACCTGCTTCAGATAGTAGACAAAGACTGTTAAAACTTATTCGTGACAGCGGCGGACGGCGAATCCCGGTCAGTTAAACCATATGCGATAGAAATGGAGAACACATTCATGGCAAACAGCAAAGGCTCAACCGTTGGGCCGAATGCTTCAGGGAGCGGTTTAGCTGGCCAGGTGCTAATGTAGTTACTCTGAAGTCAATAAATGCGATTCCTCGGAAATTATCACTTGAGCCCCCTTCGGAAGTGGAATTAGAGTTGAAAATTCGACTACCATAGCACGGAGAAGCTGCCGGCCTCGACGAACTTCCTCCAGTTCTTTACAAACTGAGTGGAGATTCCTCGATAAAATCACTTGTCACCTCGTTCCGTAACATTTGAAACGAGGAGCGTATTCCGTTATCATGAGGCAAGTCACTGATTGCACCCATCTTCAAGAAGAGGGTACGCAATGATTGTAGTAATCATTGTGGGATCAGTTTAATTCCGATGATCACCGGGGTATTGGCCTCGATTTTGTTGCGCCGTTTGACAGCGTAACGCGAGAGGAACGCCCGCGAACAGCAGGCCTGATTCCGCCCAGGTCGAGTATGCATCGGACAGATTTTTACTCTGTGCCAATTACTTACAACGCGTCATACATACCGTCAACCAATAATAATGGTTTTCCTCGACTTGAAAGGCGCTTTTGATTCAGTATGCCGGGACCGAAAGAGGCCCGGAGTGTATAGATTCAGTTGACCGAACAACGTTATTCAGAAGTTTGTGAATATACTAAAATCATTGTACTGTCATACTGCAGTGAACTATACAGTCAATTTAAAACGACCAGCGGTGTTCGACAAGGATGTCCCATTTCTCCATTCCTGTTTAGCTTCATCATGGGCGAGATAATGGAGAATGTTTTGCAAAATCTTCAGGATTTGGGCGTAGAACTAGGAACCAGTGAAAAGCCGTGTGACCTAGATTACGCCAACGACTTTGTTTGCTTCTTTGAATGCACGGAACATGCGCAACGTGCACTAGATAGACTCGCAAGAGCTGTAGCTCCATTCGACATGCGCTTTGCACCTTCAAAGTGTAAGGTGATGTTACAAGACTGGATGTCAACGATTCCGATCTTGGTTCTCTATGGAGACGAACTAACAATTGACAACCACTTCGTTTACCTCGGCAGCAGCATGACGACGAATGGAAGCACAATGGTAGAAGTGAGCATGCGTATATCTAAGGCTCGAGCGGCGTACGCTGGACCGAAGTATCTATGGTGCCGATCTGGTATTTCGCTGAAGTTGAAGGGTCGTTTGTACTGTGCCGCGGTACGTCCAGTTTTGTTGTATGGTTGCAAGACGTGGATTCTGCGTGCGGAAGATATTCGTCGTATTGAGGTCTCGGACCATCGATGTTTAGGTAGTTTGGCATAGACTAGATGGAATGGCCGGATGAGTAATGCTAAGTTTAGAAATCGAGTATAGAATATTACTTCAGAGAATGTTCGATCACAGCGTATGTTAGGACACGTGCTGCTCATGGTGAATAAACGTCTAGTGTGCCTTGCCCTGTTTTCCGTTCCTGCTAGGAATGGAAGAAGCCACGTGGAGGTTAACAGGTGACGTGGCAGCGGGAAATAAGAAAATGTATATCGAACTTAGGAAAATTAGGTGCCTCACGTGTTTGCGGCTGGGGTGCAAAAGACCCTTCAACCAGTTGACTAGAGACACTGAAGGACATGACAACGAACCGTGAACAGTGGCGATCATGTTACCACTTTCTGTCGAGTCAGAATGATTGATCTATGTGTGTTTGTACAGTTAGACTGTGTACTCCGTGTGTTGGTTGCTAGGGCGTTGTTTCCTTTTCCCACCTCTGTAGATCCACTCCCTATCCACCGCGTATATTCATTCATTCTATTGCTAAATGCAACATGGTGAGAAAGGCAGTGGTCAGATGGGCTCGCCCTCTTGTTTACCGTTGCACAATAATGATGGTGACAGGATGCCTAGCCTCAACCGAAGGGCGTATAAATTGAACAAGCAGTCACCGGCTACCAGAGCTCTCCTGAAGAAGTGAATGTACCTTACAGTTACTCACCGGCTATCCTGGATCAATGCTGCTACTTTGCCGGACGCGTCTGACTGCTCAAAGGCTAAAGATTCACCCTTGAGTAAAAAAGGCCTGCTTTGGATCGAGCGACCGATTACGACAAAAGCCCACAACGCCAACAACCACGTGATTTTAGCAACACAATGCTTGGGGGTCTTTTCACGCGCAAACATGAACGCTCTCCCATACCGTACACCAGAACTCACTTTCCCATCTCTACTCTCTTCTCTCATTCGTTCCTTTTATCAGACCCTACGGGATCTTTGGACAGCCGTGCCAGCTGTAGTGCCACTGGTGGAAATCTTGGTTATGCTCTCTCGCGTACTTCTACGACTAGCTTTCAAGTCTCACCGAATCCTCTACCATTGGCTGATATCCTGCTTCATCCTTGATCTCCTATCAAACTAGTCACTTCAACGTGCGAACTCTGATGCGGTAGGACAACAGGCGGGTTTAGCTCGTACGCTTGAATCCTTTGCCATCGATGTGTGCTGCATTCAAGAGACTCGCATTCAGGATTCTATTTCCATCATACGGTTGGCGTGTTTCTGTAAAATTTCACTCACGAATTACTGGAAACCCTGAGGATACGACTTCTAGTTTTTCTGGTCTTAGCATCGCTCTCAGTGAAAGGGTTTAAGCGGCGCTACTAGACTGGATTCCCGTCGATGGTCATTTATGCACAGCGAGACTGAGGTTCGTGCAAAGTGAGCAGTCACCGTTCCGACAGACGCAATCTGTTTGTCGTTCCGGCGTATGCACCTACCGATTGTAGCCCAGATGCAATCAAAAATGACTTTCATCAAAAGCCCCACGACCTCTTGCGTAAAGCAAGCTGGGCCGATATCGTGATTTTGGCAGGACATATGGATGCTAGAGTTGGTCCGCTATCATCGGATGAGGCGCATTTAGGAAGCTCTTTTGGGCTAAATTCCTGAAGATTGGAAAACGTGGAACGGTTTTTGACCTGTGCTCAGGCCATCGCCTGGTCCTCGTGAATACGAACTTCATGCGCTTTAATCGCCGGTACGCCACGTGCGTCCACTCTCTTCGAGTTAGCAATGAACCCATACCAACAATGTCGCTGTAAGCCACTAGTGGCGGGGTTGCAAGCAAGACTGTCACTCGTACTGGAGCACCACTCTTGATTCCGGCCGCGAACTAGATTGTACGAAGCTGTCCTTGTGCTTCGATGGACTTAATTCCTACTTTTATGCGGCTTCATGCATTACCCGAATGAAGGGGAACTTGTCATGAAGGGACCTGGGTATTCGGTACGGAGTGGCGTCCCCAGCGTCCCTCGGCTTTTTGTTCTAGGTAGCAACTCTAGCCCGTGCAGAGCCAAGTGCTACCTGTCGGGCAACAGGAAGCTTTTGTGTTGGAAGTCGGTGACCGAACGAGTGGTTCGTACGCCTGTTGGATGATGGTCTACCAATCCGGGATGCCCAACGCGTCCTACTGATCTTGGTGTATGATTTTCAGTGGTTCCCTAAAAGCTCGTTCGCATTCAGTAGAAGTCACCTAGAACCAGGGGTCCATGCAACCCTGCTGATTGAACGGACTTCCTTGGCAGCCGTTAGGTTCCGGCAGGTCTCGTCCGCCTATGCAGCAGTATCCGTCTTCGCATGCTGGGCACCATCTCGCCGTCTTCAGGCGTCGATTACTCTCAACCTGGTTAGGACCGCCTATCGAGCGGTTTGCCGAGCCGTGGCCGCTGATGCATGCCTCAGCCTCGATGGACGCTCCAAACGCAGTCTGCAAAGACGGCTAGATTGCAATAAGCTTTCGATCAACCTTGCCTATCCGTCTGCCTTAATGCACTAGCTGGAAAATTAGATGCAACCACACCTGATAACATAAACCAGCATTGGTCGCTTATCAAGAACGCTTTTAATTCTATGACCTAGCAAGTTGTGGCCTGCCTCATCGTACCGTAAGACCTAGGATTTCCACTGTCTCTACGCCTTCTCGAAGCACATCAGTCGATCCCGGCTGGAAGCGAGTATAACGGGGCACAACTCGTAACGAGAGGTGCACCTTCAGAGGGACCGCGAAATCTGATGGTTGCAACGCGCATCAGAGGTGGAACGTGCTGCCACCATGGGAAATTCCCGCAAGCTGTTCTATCTCATATGAATTACCAGTAAGAAGCCATCAGGTGTGAATGGAACAATCCAGGAAACCGACGGTTCTCCAATTCACAGTCAGAAGCGGCGTCTCGAACGCCAGCCGGAACACTTTCAGACATATTTTAGCTGGTTCTCTGCGTCAGCTTTTTCAATAGCTTTTTCGCCACGTCTAGTGGTCTGTTTCGACAGGTCTGGAGATCTGCAGAGAAATCCAAGCCTTAGAAAGTCACAAAGCGCCGGATTCCCATGGCAGTCCTCCAACCCTTTTTAAAGACGGTGGACCACAGCTCGTTACAGAACGTAGTGTTTTGTCATCCAGTTTGGAATCCTGAGCAGGTCTTCTCATCGGGGGAATCGACTGGTGTCCCCATCTTTAAGAAGGGCTCGTGCAACGACTACGTCAGGAGCTTGTCTGTCATAATTCGTAGATTGTACCCAACGCGAGAGGAGTAGACTCGTGAGGAGCAGGCTGGGCTTCGCACCGATCACGGATGTATCCATCAAATCTTCACCCTACGACAGCTGCTGGAGCAGTCACACATTGCAAAGAATAACGATCATCGTGCCCCTAGGCACTTGCGCGGCCTTCGACTCTGGCGACAGGACTGCACTATGGAACTGATTGCTGAGAAATGAAGTGCCTGGAAAGTGTGTCAATCCTCAGAGAATTATGTAGTAACACCACGGATCGGGTTAGGGCCAGCTTTCGCCCCATTATCGTCTGCATTGGAATATGACAAAGCTGCTCTTTATCTTCATATCTCTTCAACTTTACCATAGAGGATGTTCTACAAAATGCCTTGTTTGGTCTTCCAACCGGCGAAGCTGAACTCTTCTCAGGGAACTGAGTTTTTTAATTGGAATATGCCTATGATATCGTTTTGCTGAGTGATAATGCAACACGCTCCGAATCGTTTGGTGATTGAGGTATCAGATATGGTATGTAGTTTGCGCCTTCCAATTGCATAGTACTTTTGCCAGACTGCTAGGAGCCCGTGTCTGTACTCACTGTTTGTGGAAATCAGCTCGATTTAGTTGACCACTCTAAGTACCATGGAAGTTTGATGACAACTGCAGGTGGTGCTCGGGAGAAGATCAGTTCACGAGTAGATAGAGCTATAGCGGCTTTCGCAAACCTTTGACACCTGTGACTTCGCCGTGGCATCCAGCTCTCTGTTAAGGGACGGCTATGTAACCCCGCGAGTAGCAGTGTTTCGCTTGACATTTGCGAGATCTGGCCAATTAAGGCTGAGGGTGCTCGACGTCTTCCTGTGTTCGACAACCGATGTCTCCGAAGCATTGTCTGCGTCTGGTGGAAACACTGAGTGATTAACGACGGGGTGCGCTGTCATGTTGAGCGCGGATAGCCGCATTGTTGACGGTTCCGGCAGAGAAAACTTCGTGGCTCACACCTTATGACAACTCGAGGAGAATGTAGTTATATGGCTTTCATTGTGATTTCTGATAAGAATAACGTATTTGTTGACGAAAGAACTGTACATCTGCATGATATATGCTGTCGTACAGTACAGACGTACAAATGTTACATAACCTATGGTCTTCTTCGGAAAAAATTATAAAATAGTGACTTATAACGACAGGAATGGGATAAGTAGTTTTTATTTAGGCAAAACAATGGGAATTGAAAGCCGCATTTATTTCTCGCGTACTTCCTCCTAGATGTGGGTATGCTCATATTGGCCCCAGATGCACTTCCCAAACATCGTAATGATAGTGTCTGCAGCTTGCCAGTGCGGGCTCCATATAGGCGTGTTGCTCGGGCAAGAGTTTTTAACTGGTGACGGTCTTAAAATACCTTCTGATTCTTCTACTTCACACAAAACTGGCTCGGAGTTTATCAGCTTCAGTGGAGGCTTCCACACCAATCGTCCAATTCAAAACGTACGATATCGAAAAGGGCACTCCATTTTCACCGAAAAGTCTCGGACAAACTTATATCTTAAGTAGGCATGTGTGGGTACCAAAATGTCAGGCCAAATAATACTAGGCGGGGCGTTCAAATTCGACTGTGCTATCTACGTCTCAGGATATTTCTGCCACAACCATTTTATCTGGTCCCATTCTCGTTTTCACTCACCAACTGTTGTCCAGGAAGCGTTGTGCTTTTACATCCATGTCAAATTCCGTATCCTATTTGAGTGGATTTACGAAGTCTTTGGAATTAACGAGTACACGGCGGAAAACATGACCTGGAAGATTTGGTGAGAACCAAGTGAGATGAATTTTTGGGACGTTGAACAATCACCCTCGGGAACATCGCATCGGATGGATAGTTGCTTCGCGCAAAAATGAGTTAAGTCACTGACCAGTTTCAACGTACGTTCTTCACTGGAAAGAATGCCAGCGTTGACCGATTTTGTGCGAAGGCATGAAAACAAATGACTGTGGGCTACTATTGTATGAGGAAGCCGGTTTCACGCTGATACTGATGATGAATTAGACAAAATTGATGGTTTCGAACTATTTTGCGCCAATTGTCCGGTCCCCTATCGAAAATGGGGTAGCGGTGTCAAAGCATACATAAGTAAACATTCGTAATCTTTCTCAATCTTAAAATTTTCGACGGCTCACACCAGTGCTTTCAATGTTAAGTGTAAGCCTAAACATCTCATTTGACACCAATCAATTATACTGGTCAACATTTACATTTCCCCAAGAGGCCCTACTGCTGAACTGGATCAATTCTCTGACACTACATCCTCCAATTTGTTAAATCATCTTGACTTTGCATTACGTGTAGTATCCGGTGACTTCAACAGGCCTGATGTGAGTTTCCTCGTCAACTTGGGCCTGGAGTATACTGTAACTTTTTCCACTGGATTGAATGTACATCTAGACCTTAGTCTTGTAAACACCCCATATTTACTGCACACTGCTCACCAACCCCGATAAGGAGCTCTGGTCATGCTGTAGTGAGAGTTTCTCCCATGATTTATTGTAAAATTAGCCACAAGCACTTTACTCGGAGCAGCAACCGAAAGATTGTAAGGCAACTGTGTCACCCGGACGACCTTTCCAGACTCAAGGACACGACGACCAAATCCGACCTAAGTATATTTCTCCAATCTGACCTGTCCTTATCCTTTGAATATTTGACAGACTACTGATTTCTGCTACAACCTATGTTGTCCCACATACATCCATTCCGATAGACTCTCCTCTCCATATTTGAAGCAATTACGCCGAAAGGAACAAGCGTTCAAGTCTTGAGACCATACTACGGTCAGTATGCTTCTAGATTCTATTTAAGTGGAACTACACAAGCTCAACGGTTTATGTATGCGATCCATAACGTCCAATAAGAACTGCCGTGATACCTGGACATCCATTATGCAGTTCCCTTACTACACGCTTGAGCATCAGCGAAATGGAAGGGGTCATACTCCATAGCCACAAAAGCCCACTATACCACTAGGGATAACCGGCAACAAGACCCTGAGACTTGGAGCGGATGACCATATAAGGCTCTAATAGGTCAGGTGTCGTGCCGAGCCGCTCGACAGTGGATTAATGTCTACCACCAAAGCAATCAAGCGCTCTAAACCACTCGACTAACACCGACCAGTGATTTCAGATCTAGTAAACGACAACCTTCAGTAGACATTGAAAAGCTTAATCGATGCTTCATCGCTGCGGCTCAACTGGAAGTGCCCAAAAAATACAACTCTCGGCAAATGAGACAAGCGGTCCAGACGATCTACCAGCGGGAAACCTAAAGAAGTGCACAAGAACACTGTTTCCAATAATGTCGGAACTATTCAACAAACGTTTAACTCAAAAGCACACTCTTGACTGCCAGACAGTGGCTTCTGTTATTCCGGTGCCTAAAAAAGGATCATCAAAATCACTTTCCATCGCCCATACATCAGTTGTCCTCAAAGTGTTTGAAAAGCCCGTTCTGCGTAGGATCTTCCCGCAAATCGAAGTTTTGGATGCCTACCAGTTTGCATATCAACGCTGTCGCTCGAAAATGGATGCTCTAGCATCACTCACCCACTTTGTGGTATATTCACTAGACAGCAAAATTCAGGTGATCAGTGCACTTTTTCGATTACAGTGACGCATTTAACTGGGTCGACAGGTCCAAGTTACCCTAAATTCTTGAGGACAACCAACTCAGTACATTCTATATACATTTACTTTCTCATTAGTTTTACAACTGTCAATACTTCACCGGATTCCATGGGCAAACCTCTTCAACGCTTCTTTCTACAACGGGTGTTTCTCAAGAAGCCACTGTCACCCTTCCATTTTTCTGATTATATATATTCCGTGCCTATATACAATGAGTTGACTTATTAAGTACGCTGATGACGTACTCCCCGGTATGCCCCACTTCGTTAGCTGCTTTCAAACACCCGTGCAACAGAGTCACTATCTATGTGACAAAACCGCTCAGCAACCGATCCGTTTTCCAGCGGTTCGCGCTATCACAATGATCGGTTTTCGAGCGATTTCCAATCGGTTTAAACCGATCGTGTGAAGTACGGGATATACTACATTGTTTTCGGTCACTTTCCCCAATCTGCGCTTTCCTTTGTTCGCTTCTATTTCCCAGATGATGAAATTTTAATAATTACCCTCATTACCCATTTCACGGGGCATGAAATAGAACCCGTACCCTACTATTAAAGGGTATTTCAACGTAGTCGAATCGATGTACTGAAGTAAAACGCTCAATAAAAATTAAGTATCCGGTAGTCGATCTTCTTCGTACCGATTTACTTCTGACCTGTGGAAGAATGGCTACCAAGAAACTGATGGGAAACCGATATTACAAGTGGGCTGCGCTGCAAGGATGAACTGGTCTTCCGGATTTAATATAAAAGTGAGCCTTTCAGAGTGCTTCGATGTCGTAATTTTTATTCGCAACAGCACCAAATATTCCGACTTTCTAGCACCTTATTCTGACTTAGTCATAAACGGTCTACACATTACTAAAACACCACCTATCAAGTATCTCGGAGTAACCAACAGCAGTGATCCTTCCTGGTCCCATCATGTCGCATCAGTTCCCCCAAAGAACTAGACGTTTAACATTCGGCGTGCTACCTCTGAAGTCCTTTTCTACTCCGCTCCATTTAACCGAACGTCCTATATTTGCATGCATCTTACCAGTTTCGCTCTATGTTTTACTCGTTATCCGCTCAGGTTTATTTGTGAAAGAATGCAAACTCACTGTCAGGTCCATCGAACATCCTCCTCGTTGTAGTTGGATCTCCGATGGTTAGTCCTCTCAAAATATATTATCCCAACACCAACATGCTTGCCAAAAACTCCCCTCGAAGACACTAGATAACCAACCCCATTTTTTACCTAGGTCTTAGTAAAAGTCTGTACATTCGCCACCAAATCGAGCTGCAAACGCGTTTGCCTGTATCGCTATATACAAATCCGTGACTCGCCAGATTCTTCACCAAGCCCAACACTGTTATTACAGTTCATTCATATATAAACGAACTGAGCAACCGGTTTAGCTGAAAATTCCTCTCATTTTCTAGGCATTTTTCTCTGTCCCGGTAGACGATGGCTATGTAGCTGCTGGTGCACAGAGCGGGTGAATAAAGCAATCATCTGACTCAACTTACAGACATTTGCCAGCAGGGCAAGTGTAGCGTGCCGGATGCAGTGTCTTTCGTGAGGGGAGTTTCACGAGCACAATCTGAAAAGATAGAAAGAAAACTCAATGAGCCGGAGCTCAGTAAGTGCATCAACGAGCATCAACACTTGCACCGATGAAGATGGACGTGGGGATCTGCCTGGGCGCATTACACTGCCCCCCCCACCTCAAACACAACACTGTCCTCAGCGTTCGTACATCAATTAAGTAGGTCAGCTGATAGGGTTCGCGGGAAGTGCTGGTGGACAGGGCTACTGGCACGGTGACTAGAAATGCAGTCTACTCAATGCAGTCTTTCGTGGCGGCTGCACGTGCACGACCTGAGAAGAAAGAAACATAACTTAGTGATTCAGAGCTCAGTGAATCCATCAACAAGCACCAACACTTACACCAACAAAGATAGGCGCGGCTTACTGTCGGAGAGCGTTACAGTTGCCGCGGGACCTTGGGGAGAGATTAAACGCACAACAAAAAGTTCAGTTGTCTTGAAGTCTTGAAGTACTACACGGGTTCGAGGCTTTAAGCCCAATTGTCCCGGTTCTTTAGGAAATCTTTGATCTTCTGTCGGATTCACCGAGCTGAAACGAGAGTAAAAAGAAGCGGGGGGGGGGGCGGGGGTGGCAGCGAAAACAAGATACATATAACCTCATTCAGTGTCACACTGTGGACAGTGCCTTGAGCTGAGTGGGGGTGCGGCATTCATGAACATATATGCGATAAAAGACAACTATTTTGTTTGTTTTTTTTTGACAAAGGGAATTATTGGGAGAGACCCAGGTAGATGTCTAGCTTTTTCTTGAAGATAGTTTTGTCCTGCGACAGAACAATATCTTCCGGAAGTGCATTCCACATGGTAATAACCCTATAGCTAAAAAAGTTAATCCTTAGTGAAGTGCGTGGCCTCGGTTTGAAAACTTTCCTGCTGTGACCACGGAGAGAGGAGGCTGGACAGACGGAGAAGAAGTAATCGCTTTGACCTGTTTCAAAAAGGTGAAACATCAAAAACAGATCACCTCTTACGCGTCTTACGTCAAGGGGATAGAGGTTGAGGAGTGAGAGGCGGACGGGATAAGGTAGATGGGATAGACCACTTACTGCCTTGGTGGAGGCCCGCTGAACCCTTTCTAGGATCTCACGGTCTCGGACAAGACCAGAGTGCACTATCTGACTACCGTACTCCAGCAGAGGTCGGATATAAGTGCCGAAAATTATGGGGAAATCATCCTTAAATATGCGCGGGAAGGACCTTCGAATCATGTTTAGAACTCGAAAGGCAGACTTGCTCGCAAGTTCGTGATGATGAGAGAAGGATAAGTTACAATCTAACCAGAAACCGAGCACCTTGTGTCGGTCAACCCTTGGCAGAGTGGCTGCTCCATTAATGGAAAACGTGTGACCAGTCTCTCTGCCGAAAGACATGCTCACGCATTTGTCATCATTAACTGGGAGGTTCCAATCCTCGGACCAGCGTTTTGTTTCATAAACTGCAATTTGCAGGTCTTCAACGCTTGAACTCCAGAGGGTTACATCATCTGCGTACATGGCAATGTTCGCAGGAAGGGCTGTCGGTAGATCGTTTATATAGATCAGGAAAAGAAGAGGACCTAAGACCGACCCTTGGGGGACCCCAGTTGTTACTGGGGAGGGTTGAGACAAAACATTCCCGACTTTAACCACAAAGGTGCGGTCGGTAAGGAAGCTACGTAGGATGCCCAACATGGAGCCTGTGATCCCGTACGTCTGCAGCTTATAAAGAAGAGGGGCATGTGGGACCTTATCGAAGGCCTTAGCAAAATCGATGAATACAGCGTGTGAGAGCTGGCCATCATCATAGGCTTTCGTTAGACTATCCATGACAGTAAGCATATTGGTGATGCATGACCTGCCAGGAAGAAACCCATGTTGGGACGGGGAGAGGATCTTATTTCTATGAAGATGGGAAAGGATCTCACTCTTAAGAATTCCCTCAAAAATTTTGCTAGGGATGCTAGTGAGGCTTATGGGTCTGTAACTAGAAGCAAGGTGTCTACTACCCTTCTTATAGATGGGTGCGATCACTGCTTTTTTCCAGTTACGGGGGAAAACTCCATCGTCAACACATCGCTGAAAAAGCGAGGCATAAGGAGCAGCTAATGTATCCGCGGCTTCCTTGAGAATACGGGGATGGATTAGGTCAGGACCCATGGAGCAATATTGGTTGAGCCGTCGGAAACCTTTTGCGACTGCACCAATGGGAATAGTTACGCGGTTAAGGGTAGTGGTCAGAGATAACGGGTGCATAGTAGGGTGGGATGATATGGGAAAGGAGCTAAAAATTGTACGGAAGTAGGAGCTGAATGCCTCGGCTACTTGGCTAGGGGAAGTGATTGGAGATCCGGCACTATCTTTGAGAGCTAATGGCGTCGGAGCTGTGCCCCTTAGACGGCGCATGTACTGAAAGAAAAATGCCTTATTGGTCCGTGCTCGATCAAGTACAGATCGCTGGACTGCATTCTGATAGGACCTAATCTTGTCTTTGCATATGTTCCTTATGATCCTGAAGTTTTCTGCATCACGGGCAAGGCCTGTGGCTTTATATCTAGCAAAGAGGCGTGCGCGTTCGTCTAGAATGCGCCTAATGGGGCGAGGGAGTGGTCGCTTAGCGGTCTGTGGGCGACGAATTCTGGGGACAAAAAGCATATCAGCTAAGGAGATTAACTCTCTGAGATTCTCTGCCATTTCATCCGCAGAGTTACCTGGGTTAGTTAAATTTAGCTGGGAGCGAAGAAATGCACAGACTTGGTCAAAGTTGGTCCTTTTGAAGGATCTCAAAATCTTAGTTTCTGACGGAAGAGGAGGCCATTTCACGATATGATCGAATCCAATGAGAATGTGATCACTTTTGCCGAGGGGCGGCAAGTAATGCACCACATCTATTAGGAACCGATCATTGGTGATGACCAGGTCTAGTAGGGACGGGGCGTGGCCTGTGCGATATCTAGTCGGATCTCTTACGTTCTGCACCCATGAGTTTTTCAGTACGAGATCAAGGAGGGGTTTACCGAAAGTGATATCCGGGGCATCAGCTCTTTGCCAGTTTGTACTGGGAGAGTTGAAGTCACCAGTGACTAACAGATGGGTGAAGTCTGTATAGCTTTTCAGGGAGCCTAATAAGTCTATGAGACCTATGCTGTCAGTTGAATTGCATGCGGGAGGACGGTAGACAACACCGAGCAATAGGGTATCTGTCCTAGAGAGGTTAAACACAACCCACAGACAATCAATACATGAAAAGGTTGGTGTTGTCAGTAAGGTGGGAGGAGGGATCGAATTATCGTAGTATATGATTACCCCGCCGGCACGACCTCTACTGGAGTCCCGCCTTACTGTGAAGTATCCCGGAATGGATATTTCGGCATCAAGTATGTCAGGGGTGAGCCAGGTTTCTGTGAGGGCTATGATCTGAGGCTCCTTATCCACTGCAAGCTGCCGAAGCTCCGGGATCTTATTCAACACACTCAGGCAATTGCTGTAAAAACACTTGAGCACATGCTCAGGAGTTGTTGCAGAATCGCCAGAGGCAGCTGGTTTTGGGTTTGAGGAGGGGGAAAGAGGGGGATTTGAGGATGGAAAGGTCCTGGGAGAGTCGGGGGCTGAAGATATTGGGGGGCTAGAGGGTAAGCAGACTGCTGGGGGGACCGGTAGGTTTTGATGTCTAGTAACCTGGGGGGTATCAATCCAGGTGGACGGCCTACATCCTTCGGTCTCCGAAAAGGGTGGGCTGCCTTTCGTGGTTTGCCCTTCTGCGCACTGCTTGATGCCCTATTCTGAGTTCTCTTGTTGAAGAGCTTATTTTTCATGACAGCACCAGATATATTTTCTGGTGCTTTAACCTCCTCACTGCTTCTTTCAGTAGAAACAGATTGCAGGTTCATGTCTAGGCTCAAGGATGAGTGAGTCTCGTCCGTTGAAACAGTCTTGGTGGCTATGATGGGGCCTGGGATGCTTTTCGTAGGCGACAGATGTTTAGTGGCACTAGGCCTACTACTGGGAGTACTTTCGGCGATGGGAAATGGTGTCAGTAGAGAAGCGAGGGATGGTGGGCATGCAGCTCGGTCCTCAAGGCGAGTTACCTGGACAACTGGCAGCACTCTGAGCTTAGGATCAGCATTTTGTGGGATTTTTGGCTTAGCCTTCTCACTGCGGAGCCTCAGATGAAGTGGCTTATCAATGGATACGCCCTTGAGCCCTTTAATTTCTTCCTTGAGCTTTGCGGCCAAGGAAACAATTCGTTTGGCTGCATCTGTGGAACCCATTACAATGAGAATACCGTGAACCCGGTTGGTGCGTTTGGTTACCAACCAAGTGGACCGACCTTTAAGTGGGAAAGGGAGCTTAAGGCGGTTAAACACCTGGGCGTAGGTGTCATGAGGGTGATCTGAACTGAGGAAGCGGCCCCAAAGGATGACTCGCTTGGAGCAATTCTCGGTATCTTGTAAAATCTTGGCGGCGTCAAGAATTTGCTGCTCAGAAACTCTACAAACCTGATCGGCTGCCTGGGACACCGGGAGGGATTTGATTACCAAACTCCTCAGGCTGGACAGCTCATCCTTAAGGGTGTGGACGGTGGCCCTTAACTCGGCTATCTCTGCAGCCTGACTTTGGACTGCACATTTTAGTGCATCCGTTGCCAGCGCATTATGAAGGACTGTTTCGTCCGGATTGAGGAGTGAGGCATTGGCCACGGAGGGGGAATCGCACTGCCTCATGGGGAAAGTAGCCTCATCTGAGCAAGCGGTTATATCAATGGTGTGGGGCATTGACATTATTCAGGATCCAGTCAGCACAGATAAAGATAAACTTAAATGGAGGAGGACGAGCTGTGTGTTCTAAAAATTTCAAAAACAGCTACACTCACCGAGGGAGACGACCGCACCGCTGGTGTACCGCAGTTCAGTTCAGTTCAGTTGTCTTGAAGTCTTGAAGTACTACACGGGTTCGAGGCTTTAAGCCCAATTGTCCCGGTTCTTTAGGAAATCTTTGATCTTCTGTCGGATTCACCGAGCTGAAACGAGAGTAAAAAGAAGCGGGGGGGGGCGGGGGTGGCAGCGAAAACAAGATACATATAACCTCATTCAGTGTCACACTGTGGACAGTGCCTTGAGCTGAGTGGGGGTGCGGCATTCATGAACATATATGCGATAAAAGACAACTATTTTGTTTGTTTTTTTTGACAAAGGGAATTATTGGGAGAGACCCAGGTAGATGTCTAGCTTTTTCTTGAAGATAGTTTTGTCCTGCGACAGAACAATATCTTCCGGAAGTGCATTCCACATGGTAATAACCCTATAGCTAAAAAAGTTAATCCTTAGTGAAGTGCGTGGCCTCGGTTTGAAAACTTTCCTGCTGTGACCACGGAGAGAGGAGGCTGGACAGACGGAGAAGAAGTAATCGCTTTGACCTGTTTCAAAAAGGTGAAACATCAAAAACAGATCACCTCTTACGCGTCTTACGTCAAGGGGATAGAGGTTGAGGAGTGAGAGGCGGACGGGATAAGGTAGATGGGATAGACCACTTACTGCCTTGGTGGAGGCCCGCTGAACCCTTTCTAGGATCTCACGGTCTCGGACAAGACCAGAGTGCACTATCTGACTACCGTACTCCAGCAGAGGTCGGATATAAGTGCCGAAAATTATGGGGAAATCATCCTTAAATATGCGCGGGAAGGACCTTCGAATCATGTTTAGAACTCGAAAGGCAGACTTGCTCGCAAGTTCGTGATGATGAGAGAAGGATAAGTTACAATCTAACCAGAAACCGAGCACCTTGTGTCGGTCAACCCTTGGCAGAGTGGCTGCTCCATTAATGGAAAACGTGTGACCAGTCTCTCTGCCGAAAGACATGCTCACGCATTTGTCATCATTAACTGGGAGGTTCCAATCCTCGGACCAGCGTTTTGTTTCATAAACTGCAATTTGCAGGTCTTCAACGCTTGAACTCCAGAGGGTTACATCATCTGCGTACATGGCAATGTTCGCAGGAAGGGCTGTCGGTAGATCGTTTATATAGATCAGGAAAAGAAGAGGACCTAAGACCGACCCTTGGGGGACCCCAGTTGTTACTGGGGAGGGTTGAGACAAAACATTCCCGACTTTAACCACAAAGGTGCGGTCGGTAAGGAAGCTACGTAGGATGCCCAACATGGAGCCTGTGATCCCGTACGTCTGCAGCTTATAAAGAAGAGGGGCATGTGGGACCTTATCGAAGGCCTTAGCAAAATCGATGAATACAGCGTGTGAGAGCTAGCCATCATCATAGGCTTTCGTTAGACTATCCATGACAGTAAGCATATTGGTGATGCATGACCTGCCAGGAAGAAACCCATGTTGGGACGGGGAGAGGATCTTATTTCTGTGCAGATGGGAAAGAATCTCACTCTTAAGAATTCCCTCAAAAATTTTGCTAGGGATGCTAGTGAGGCTTATGGGTCTGTAACTAGAAGCAAGGTGTCTACTACCCTTCTTATAGATGGGTGCGATCACTGCTTTTTTCCAGTTACGGGGGAAAACTCCATCGTCAACACATCGCTGAAAAAGCGAGGCATAAGGAGCAGCTAATGTATCCTCGGCTTCCTTGAGAATACGGGGATGGATTAGGTCAGGACCCATGGAGCAATATTGGTTGAGCCGTCGGAAACCTTTTGCGACTGCACCAATGGGAATAGTTACGCGGTTAAGGGTAGTGGTCAGAGATAACGGGTGCATAGTAGGGTGGGATGATATGGGAAAGGAGCTAAAAATTGTACGGAAGTAGGAGCTGAATGCCTCGGCTACTTGGCTAGGGGAAGTGATTGGAGATCCGGCACTATCTTTGAGAGCTAATGGCGTCGGAGCTGTGCCCCTTAGACGGCGCATGTACTGAAAGAAAAATGCCTTATTGGTCCGTGCCCGATCAAGTACAGATCGCTGGACTGCATTCTGATAGGACCTAATCTTGTCTTTGCATATGTTCCTTATGATCCTGAAGTCTTCTGCATCACGGGCAAGGCCTGTGGCTTTATATCTAGCAAAGAGGCGTGCGCGTTCGTCTAGAATGCGCCTAATGGGGCGAGGGAGTGGTCGCTTAGCGGTCTGTGGGCGACGAATTCTGGGGACAAAAAGCATATCAGCTAAGGAGATTAACTCTCTGAGATTCTCTGCCATTTCATCCGCAGAGTTACCTGGGTTAGTTAAATTTAGCTGGGAGCGAAGAAATGCACAGACTTGGTCAAAGTTGGTCCTTTTGAAGGATCTCAAAATCTTAGTTTCTGACGGAAGAGGAGGCCATTTCACGATATGATCGAATCCAATGAGAATGTGATCACTTTTGCCGAGGGGCGGCAAGTAATGCACCACATCTATTAGGAACCGATCATTGGTGATGACCAGGTCTAGTAGGGACGGGGCGTGGCCTGTGCGATATCTAGTCGGATCTCTTACGTTCTGCACCCATGAGTTTTTCAGTACGAGATCAAGGAGGGGTTTACCGAAAGTGATATCCGGGGCATCAGCTCTTTGCCAGTTTGTACTGGGAGAGTTGAAGTCACCAGTGACTAACAGATGGGTGAAGTCTGTATAGCTTTTCAGGGAGCCTAATAAGTCTATGAGACCTATGCTGTCAGTTGAATTGCATGCGGGAGGACGGTAGACAACACCGAGCAATAGGGTATCTGTCCTAGAGAGGTTAAACACAACCCACAGACAATCAATACATGAAAAGGTTGGTGTTGTCAGTAAGGTGGGAGGAGGGATCGAATTATCGTAGTATATGATTACCCCGCCGGCACGACCTCTACTGGAGTCCCGCCTTACTGTGAAGTATCCCGGAATGGATATTTCGGCATCAAGTATGTCAGGGGTGAGCCAGGTTTCTGTGAGGGCTATGATCTGAGGCTCCTTATCCACTGCAAGCTGCCGAAGCTCCGGGATCTTATTCAACACACTCAGGCAATTGCTGTAAAAACACTTGAGCACATGCTCAGGAGTTGTTGCAGAATCGCCAGAGGCAGCTGGTTTTGGGTTTGAGGAGGGGGAAAGAAGGGGATTTGAGGATGGAAAGGTCCTGGGAGAGTCGGGGGCTGAAGATATTGGGGGGCTAGAGGGTAAGCAGACTGCTGGGGGGACCGGTAGGTTTTGATGTCTAGTAACCTGGGGGGTATCAATCCAGGTGGACGGCCTACATCCTTCGGTCTCCGAAAAGGGTGGGCTGCCTTTCGTGGTTTGCCCTTCTGCGCACTGCTTGATGCCCTATTCTGAGTTCTCTTGTTGAAGAGCTTATTTTTCATGACAGCACCAGATATATTATCTGGTGCTTTAACCTCCTCACTGCTTCTTTCAGTAGAAACAGATTGCAGGTTCATGTCTAGGCTCAAGGATGAGTGAGTCTCGTCCGTTGAAACAATCTTGTTGGCTATGATGGGGCCTGGGATGCTTTTCGTAGGCGACAGATGTTTAGTGGCACTAGGCCTACTACTGGGAGTACTTCCGGCGATGGGAAATGGTGTCAGTAGGGAAGCGAGGGATGGTGGGCATGCAGCTCGGTCCTCAAGGCGAGTTACCTGGACAACTGGCAGCACTCTCAGCTTAGGATCAGCTTTTTGTGGGATTTTTGGCTTAGCCTTCTCACTGCGGAGCCTCAGATGAAGTGGCTTATCAATGGATACGCCCTTGAGCCCTTTAATTTCTTCCTTGAGCTTTGCGGCCAAGGAAACAATTCGTTTGGCTGCATCTGTGGAACCCATTACAATGAGAATACCGTGAACCCGGTTGGTGCGTTTGGTTACCAACCAAGTGGACCGACCTTTAAGTGGGAAAGGGAGCTTAAGGCGGTTAAACACCTGGGCGTAGGTGTCATGAGGGTGATCTGAACTGAGGAAGCGGCCCCAAAGGATGACTCGCTTGGAGCAATTCTCGGTATCTTGTAAAATCTTGGCGGCGTCAAGAATTTGCTGCTCAGAAACTCTACAAACCTGATCGGCTGCCTGGGACACCGGGAGGGATTTGATTACCAAACTCCTCAGGCTGGACAGCTCATCCTTAAGGGTGTGGACGGTGGCCCTTAACTCGGCTATCTCTGCAGCCTGACTTTGGACTGCACATTTTAGTGCATCCGTTGCCAGCGCATTATGAAGGACCGTTTCGTCCGGATTGAGGAGTGAGGCATTGGCCACGGAGGGGGAATCGCACTGCCTCATGGGGAAAGTAGCCTCATCTGAGCAAGCGGTTATATCAATGGTGTGGGGCATTGACATTATTCAGGATCCAGTCAGCACAGATAAAGATAAACTTAAATGGAGGAGGACGAGCTGTGTGTTCTAAAAATTTCAAAAACAGCTACACTCACCGAGGGAGACGACCGCACCGCTGGTGTACCGCAGTTCAGTCTGCACAGGACAGGTAATGGCCACGGCCAATCGAGCGTCCAGAATTCCTTCGATGGTATGCACACCAGTTATGCACCCACCACTGCACAGTGTATTTCGTCGAATCCCTGCTAAAAATGAGAAGGAAACGGAAAACCTCATCGCACATCAACTGCGAGAGACATTATGCATCGTGAGCGTACACTGAGACAGTATGCAATGAGGGAAAAAGTCTGTTAAAACATACTCTAGAAGGACCACAGTGCTACCCGTCATCCATCTAGTTGATATACTCAAGGCTCACTACAAGGAAAGATCTCGTACCACTTGCGATCTAGGGCACCTTTGAAGGATTGGACTGTCTGCAGATCTACCATTCCACCAGGCAGGCCGTTCCAACTGTTCACAACCCTGTTGCTGAAGAAGTGCCATCTAGCCATCAACCTAGATCGGGCTTTTATCAACTTCTTTTCATGTCCCCTTGTTCTGGAGTCTACGGCGACTTGGAATAGACTATCTGGTCTAAGGCCAGTAAAGCCCTTCATTACCCTGAACGTTTCTATGAGATCCCCTCGACATCTCCTCCTTTCCAACGAGAAAAGATTGAGGTCACAGAGTCTCTGCTCGTAAGTCTTACCCCTCTGCCCTTCAACCATTCGCGTGGCGAGACGTTGGACTTTCTCGAGGCAGGCGGAGTCCTTTTTGTAGAAGAGTGACCAAGCCTGCACGCTACCTTCTAAGTGAGGTCGTACTATAGCCATGTAAATAGGTACGAATACCTCCGGCTTCCGGCAAAGGTTTTAGTTCACTTCAGTTTTGTAATAAAAACTTCGTGAAGGTCGTACGAGTATGGCGAATTGAAGTAATGGATTTTCTATTCCGTTTCAGTTGGTCGTATCAACCTTGTACAAGCAAAGGGAAAACTGGAAGAAGGTAAAGAAACCACCAATCTGGAAGATGGTGCAACAATCCAAGAGGACTGATACGTAATGTGTTTATATTTGTATTTTTACATTAATGACAGTGTGCCACATATTTTAGACAAATCCTTACGTTGCTGAAGTTCGTTTTTTCGCCTTTGGATGGCTGTTACAGTTCAGTCTTCAATCTTCAGGCAAAGGGCAGTGGGAATTCATCCCGTATGAGCCCCATCACATCGTACTCTATTGACTCGGCTGGATGTCGGTGCTCCGTTAGTAATCCTTCAGGGTCTGATCCAATTTCCTCTTGAATAGTGTCTCGGTTTCCTCTTCCACCACTTCGGTCGGCAGAGCGTTCCAGAGATTAGTCACTCTCCTTGACAACCGATAGGTGGCCGGCGACCCGGTGGAATGCACCCTACGAGGCGTCAGGATGTGTCCTCTTGTACCATCATTACTTCCGAGCGGGAATTCTGGCTGTAGTTCCCGGCCCAACTCACCAGGGATTATTCGCCTGGCGTAGATGAGGTCGCCTCGAAGACGTCGATAGGCAATGGGAAACAACTCGGTGACTTCTAGGCGTTCCTCATAGCTGAACCCACGCAGTCCGGCCACGAGACGTGTGGCAGCAAGTTGCACCCGTTCCAGTTTGGCTACTTCCGCCGCCGCGCAAGGGTAGACAGCCGGACCGCCATATTCCAAACGAGCACGTACATGTGAGACATAAGGCAGTCGGAAAGTGTCCAGGGGTGGAGGCCCAAATGAACGGCGAATGGGACCAAGTATCTTTCACGCTGAGGCGCACGCTCTCTCAGTGTGCTCTTGTCTTCAGATTGTTGGTGACAACAACTCCGAGGTCCTTTTCTTCCTGCTTGTGACGGAGTACGATACTCCAGAGGCAGTAGTCGGAAGTATCGTTGGTGCCACCAACCACCATGCTCGCGCTTTTCTCCAAGTTTATCGGTAGACCCCAGGTGGTCGACCAGTTCACGAGAGCCTGCAGATCCTCCTGTAATATCTCGCTATCCTCAGCCAATCGAATGGTGCGCCAGATCTTTAGGTCGCCGGCATAGATAAGGCGTTGGGATCGAATGGTCTGTGGTAGGTCGTTCACGAACACTAGAAACAACAGGGGTCCTAGCACGGAGCCTTGTGGCACGCCACTGCTAACTGGATGCCATGCGGACTGGGACCGTGCAACTCCCACGGTATAGGTTCTCTCGGCCAAGGAATCCTCAATCCGGTGAAGCATGGGCCCTGAGGTGCCCATGGCCCGGAGTTTTAGCAACAGCCCATTGTGAGAAACTTCATCAGATGCCTTGCTAAAGTCCACAAAGATGACGTCCGTGACACATCCCTCAGCCTTGGAGTTCGACCAAATTTCAAGGGCAGTCAGCAGGTTTGACAGACATGATCTGTTCCGCCGAAAACCGTGCTGCTCCGCGCATAGCAGTTGACAGCGCTCCAGATGTTCACGTATGCGAGCAGCCACCAGATTTTCCATGACCTTCCCAGCTATGGAAATGAGGCTAACTGGGCGGTAGTTGGCCGAGGTGTATTTTGTCTCACCCTTGCACAACGGAACAAAGACTGCTTTTTTCCACTCCCGAGGTAGACTGCCAGTGGCCAACGATAAACTGAACAACCGCGTCAGTGGTGTAGTTAGTTGGTCCGCCAATTCCTTAAACATCAATGGGTGCACGTACTCCGGTCCCGGTGACTTATGGGTTTTGATGGTTTGAGAATCTTATTCACTTCCGGCTCCCCAAAATCATGCATAATGAACAGCGGCGAGCCATCCACCTTCGGCAATGGCGCACCTTCCTCCACAGAATAAACTGACAGATAATGCTTGGATAATGTCTCAGCCTTTCCGTCATCTGTTGCAACCATATCGTCGTTGTCCATCAGCGCCGGGATACCTACCTTCTATCTGGTGTGGCGCTTTAATTATGCAAACAGACGCTTGGGTGCTCGCACTGCATCAACGGAAAGGGCCTCCGCGAATGCCATCCTCTTTATCCGTGTTTTCGGTACATTGGTTACGAATCCTGCGATAGAGATCATAACCCTCACCTGTAGATCGGAACCGCTGCCAGGCCCCACTTCGTAGTTTGAGCAGGCGTCTGAGCTCCAGGTCAAACCGCCGCGGGCCTTTCACTCGGGGTCTACGTCGGTTGAGGGGGCAGTAGGTATTCATAAGATACAACATATCGTCACGAATAAAAGCCCAAGCTTTGTTCCTATCCTGGTGGACATCTGAATCCGTGGGAAACCAGTTGACGCCTAAAGCCGCTCTTCGGACATCTTCAAATGGAGTGCGCCAAACATTACGTCCAATATTTGGTCTAAGGGATGGACAAGAACCACTGCACCAGTGAATTACTAGCATCGTATGGTCACCGCTTCCAAGTGGGGGGAGACGTTCAACCTCATCAACTTCCGAGCTCCTGGGAGAAATCATCAGATCTAGAATGGAACAGTGACCGGATCGACTCCGGGTTGATTCCTGAACATGTTGGTGTAGTGCCAGTTCTTCGACCGTTGTCCGCAGTTCCCGACAGAAAGGATCTGCCCCGGCCGCTGTCCTGCTCGATGTCCAATCAATATGCGGAGCATTGAAGCCGCACAGGACGAGGCGGCGGCCGTCGCACGTCCATCTTCTAAATAACTTCGTCATATCTGGAGGAGTGGCCGCTGGTGTCCGATAAATGACTCCAACTGTCCTAAAGCCCCAGGCGGTAAGTTTGACGCGGCTCCAGATAGCCCCACCGAATCCTTGCGGATCTGCGAACGCCTCTAACGGCGCTGTTGGGATGTCTGATCGCACGAAAAATGCTGTGCCTCTACCAGCTCTGATAGAGTTCCCATCGACTCGTAGTAGAGTGTAGCTAGGGAGGGACACCTCAGAGTCTAGAACATTGTTACTCAGCCAAGTCTCCGTCAGCGCTATCATAGTAGTGAGCTGGACTGCAGCAAGTGTTCCAGGTCACCTCTTTAGTTCAGCAGACCACGGGCGTTAGACAACAAGTTGACGACACTGCCTCGGCCTGCTACCACCTCCGTTTGTTCAGGGCGTCCTAGCTTGGGGGGACAGATAGGGACACTAGCTCCAGCGGCCTCCACCGGAAGTGAGGGCGCCGTTTCTGCATCCGAAAACCCCGAATAATCAAGTCCGTTTCTTCTCGTTCAATTCCTTCAAGTCGCTCAATTAACGCATTTCTGAATTTTTCACGACCCGCAGGGTCTAGATCTCGGTGAAGCCGCACTTGCCTGCTTTTTAGCCGGTAGGATCTTCCTAACACTGAAGTCGCGGCTTCCTCAGAGTCCTGCACTACTTTCAATGGACGGGGGCGTTCAGCCTCTTTGGCTTTGCCAACCCGGAAGGCTGATTTTGCCCGCAACTTCTCCACAGTGTCCTCCACCCCGGGGACAAAATGTTTTGTCGGTATACTCCGGAGACTCGTGATATTGTGGTCCGGACTTGCCTGTACCGTGGTCTCCTTTGTCTCAGGCAAGTTCACTATTAGGAAGCACAGTTTCCTCGATGGTGGCGTTCTTCGTCGACGATCCGTTGTTGTTATCCAGGCCGGTCTACTTTCATCCACGGTGGTGCTCTGTTGGCTGGGTTTTGTTCCCATGATACCGTCCTGTGCTTGAGTGGCCACATCAGTGCCAACTGGGTCCGCATTGTAACGGGCAGACTTAGGTAACTTCTGCCGTTGGTGGCCTTTTGTTCTGGTTGGCTCAGTGACCGACGTTGATGCCACCTCGGCATACGTAGCACTGTCAGGAATAGATAACTCGGCGGAATTTTCCCCTTCTAACCGCGTTAATGACGGTGAGAGTGATGATATTGGCGAAGAAAAAGACGATGATGATACCGATGATTTCGCTGCTATTGATGAAGATGAACTGATTGATGGTGCTGATGATGATGACGACGAAGTTGATGACGCTGCTGTATCTGTGACAGGAAGAGCCATTTCCGCCGACTGCTTCGCCGGCCACACAGGTGTGTGACAGCTCGGTGCTTTTGATGCACAGCGCCTTGAGCAAATTTTCACGGCGTTTGTCCAGGGCTTCGTAAAGATCATCGCTTATTTCGGAACACTCAAGATGGACCCAACCATCGCAACCATCACACTAAAGAGATCTGTCGAGTGAACGAACAACTTTTGAACAAACTAGCCACTTGGATGCAACATTTTTGACTCCTTTTGGAACAAAAATGGAGCAAATTATAGTCCACCGAATGACACAACCACGGAAATTACAATTCCAAGTATCACCTCGAAAGACTTGCCGGCTTGGAGCAGTACTTCAGTTCAGTTGTACTGAGGTCTTGAAGTAATACACAGGTACGAGGCTAAAGCCCAAATGTTCCCGGGTGTTGTGATTATTTTCAGTTTAGTTCAGTTCAGCTTGCACAGGACAGGTAATGACCGCAGCCAATCGAGAGTCCAGAATTCCTTCGATGGTATGCACACCAGTTATGCACCCACCACTGCACAGTGTATTTCGTCGAATCCCTGCTAAAAATGAGGGGGAAAAGGAAACCCTCGTCGCACTTTTAATTCGAGAAACATTGTGTACCGTGAGCTTTCACTAAGACAGCATGCAATGAGCGAAAAGGTCTATTAAAACATACTCCAGAGGGGCAAGAGTGCTACCCGTCATCCATCCAGTTAACATACTCAAAGCCCACTACAAGGAAACATCTGGTACCACTTTCGATCTGGGCACTCTTGAAGGACTGAAAGGTCCGCAGATCTATCACTCCACCAGTTGGACGGCTCCAACTGTTCACTACCTTGTTGCTGAAGAAGTGCGATCTAGTCATCGATCTAGCTCGGACTTTTGTCAGCTTCCTTCCATTATCTGAATGTCACCAGCTGTAAGATAGACCACTTGATAGTGTGGAAATTGGAAAAGGAAAAAGGGTTCAAAATACAAATCTTGACAGTGCCTTGCATCTGGTATTGCCGGCGAGCTGGAAGATAGATCTTTGGACCGTGGGAGGAGTTCATCATTGCTGCTGTCCCTTCAGTTTAAAGGGCACGAAAGATGCCATCATGGGAAATCCATCAGACCTTATACAGCGAGATTTCCGGACCCCTGCCGCGCGCGGCCTTGATGGCTTTGCATAGGACTTGGTGTGGTTAGAGCTAATAGTGTGTCCAGATAATTGTGTTGTCGGCCCTTTTCCGTAGCTGCAAACACCAAGTGATTTTCTTTTTCTGAAAGGCAAGGATTTAGTGTAGTGCTAGCCTCCGGAAAAGCAAGGTGAAACCAGTGAGAAAATTGCGTCGGACCCTAGAAACTGCTTAAAATAATTAGGGGCGTACTACCCCCCAAAACTGGCCTGTTGCTATCTTAAAAGCTTTCACTGTTGTGGTATTTATGACCACTTCCGGGAGCTTACTCTAACAGAGCGCCACTATATTTCAGAAGTACTTCGCCCTAATCTGGGGCCTCGAGTGCTTCCTTTGTAATCCTAGGATATGCCCCGTAGTGCCTCTCTCTAGGATCGGAGACGAAAGGTCCTCTCAATTTATACCCGACAGTCCCCTCGTTACCTTGAAGGTTTCTATCAAATCCCCGCGAGTGCGTAGCCTTTCCATCAAGAACAGATCTAGGGCACGCAGATGCTCTGCGTAGCTAGACCCCCCTTGTCCAGTCACCACTCTGGTGGCTAGCCCTTACACTTTCTCCAGACAGTCTATATCCTTCTGGTAGTGCGGTGCCCAGGCTTGCGTGCGGTACTCGATGTGCGGCCCAACTATGGCTTGGTATGTCGGAACGAAAATCTCCGGCTCTCTACACGGCATAATGGATCTAACTCGAAAGAGTTCTCTCCTGGCCATGTTGGCTGCTGCGGTGCACTGCCTCGACGGCTTGAAGCTGTTGTCCATTGTAACGCCCAAGACTTTGACCTGCGAGACCACTTGCAACGAACCCACACTATTCCCACTAGCCCATGCATCAGTGGTCAAGCATTGACACTTGGTGGGGTTTAATGGAAGATACCATTTGCGTGACCAGTTTTGTACTGCTAACACGTCAAGTTTTATATCTACTCCGGCTATCTTGACGTCATCGGCAAACATAAAGGTGGGGTTTGTAATTTCACGTGCCAGGTCATTCATGAAGTTGAGGAAGAGCAGAGGGCCGAGCACCGAGCCCTGTGGCACCCCACTTGTTACACCTTCCGGTTTCGAGACATGATTACTCACCCTGTTGTATCCCTAATCCAGTAGGCAGAAGAAAGACACGCTTCTATGGGTAAATGTGTATTCTGCAGCAATGTACGGAAAGCGCCAGTACAAACGAGCACGTGCAAACGCAAACAAGTATGCAAGTGCGTGAGTCAGTCGTGTATGTAATCGGAAACGTAAGACAGCGGTACAATCGGACCACGTCGTGCAAGGTCGCGCAACACGTGATACAATCTGATTGGTCAATGCCGTCCGGGACGAAGCACGGCGAACGTCAGCTATGTACGTGCGTGTGTGTGTGCGTGCAAGATCGTCTGTCTGAGCACATGCCTGTTCAGGCCAAACACAACACCACCTCCCCTTATCTATTTAAGCTAAACGTAGCGCTCAACTGGAAATCGTTCGCGACTGGATCTTCGGAACCCCGCGTTGTTTGCTGCAGACATACGTGGAAGGGGTGTAGTACTTGAGGAAAGTGGCTTCGGTGGTCGTCTCCCACAAAGTGTTGTATAAAGTCGACGAGCGTTTATCTTAGTGCCGTCCTCCAACAAGTATGTACCAGGAGACTGAACGCTTTTAACTTTTATTGGGGAAGATAGCATGTTCCCCCCCTTTGCGAACTTGAGGTTTGCGAATTCTGACAAATGTTCCGGGCTGTAGTGTTTGACCGTATCGCCTGTATTTATTTTGGTAATTGGTTCTTCTTTCCTCTTCTTCCGGTTTTGGATCGTTGTACTCCAGTCGCGCCGCGTTCAGTCGCGTTTGTATTCGTCTGCCGAACATTAAGTATGACGGAGTCTTTCCGGTGGCAGTATGCGGTGTAGTTTCGTAAGCGGCCAATGCAGCAGTAAGGGACATCTCCAACTTCTGTCCTCCAATGGCTATGGTTTGGATGGTTTCTTTCAGTGTGCGATTTAAGCGTTCCACCATGCCATTTGCTGATGGATTGTACGGTACCGTGCGCACATGGCGAATGCCGTTCTGAGAAAGATAATTTCTGAATTCATAACTGCGAAGTTGAGGACCATTGTCGGTGACTACTTCGTCAGGTAGACCGAACCTCGCAAACAGGTTTTGCAGCCATCGGAGAATTATGGAAGTAGTAATTTCTCCGCACAGAAAAGCCTTTGGCCACTTGGACTAGAAACATGTGGCAACAAGGACGTTCCGTTGATGATAAGGGGCGTTTCCAAATGGTCCCATAATATCAACTGCAATTTTCGCCCAAGGTTTCATTGGATATTCAATCGGCTGAATAGGTGCATTCAGTAGCTTCGTGCTTTTATCAGAATGCTGACAAGGAGCACATTCCCTTACTGAAGCTTCAACACTGGAGTTGAATCGTGGCCACCAGTAGTATTCGCGTATGCGGGCCTTTGTTCTCACGATACCAGGGTGTCCCTCATGCCCAGCTGATATAACAGCAGGAACTAAACTTTCCGGTATTACAAGACGATTACCTCTCATGACACAGTTATTAACTACTGAAAGCTCATCTTTGACAGCGTAAAATGGTAGCAGTGCGGGTTGCAGTTGTTGTCTCCTTGGCCATTCGGTGGAAACGTAATCATAGACGGATTTCAGAACCGGATCACCTTGTGTATGTCTCGTAACCTCACCAAGCGTAATCGTTTTCGGGTTCGAATCATTAGGAACCCAATCATTTTGACCTCCTCCAGATCGTCGCTCTCACCTGCATTATCCGAAGGAAGACGAGAAAGCGCGTCAGCTACTTGGTTGTTTTGTCCACCAACATAGACGATATCAAAATCATAATTCAATAGTCGTGCGTACCAGCGGCTGAGGCGTAGAGGGCGTTGACCTTTGCTACCGCGACAAAGTGAGGTGGTCAAAGAGGCGTGATCAGCGCGTAAAACAAAACGCCGTTCAAAAAGGTAGAGGTGCCACTTTTCGCATGCCCAGACACATGCTAGGACCTCCTTCTCGCCGGTAGAGTAATTTTGCTCCGTGGCAGATAGAGACCGTAAAGCATAAGCAACTACCTTCTCCATACCATTTTGTAACTGCGATAACACAGCTCCAATCCCAACGTCGGAAGCGTCTGTAGATACGTACGTAGGGCAGCTCTCGTCAAAAATTGCAACGGTGGGAGTTGAAGCAGACAGTTGACGAATGGAATTGTGAGCACACTCTTGTTCAGTATTCCAAACAAATTCTTGCCCATTTCGTGTCAGTTTACGTAATGGTTCCGAAATGGTTGCAAAATTTTTAAAATGCCGTAGGTAGTAAGTACACATACCTAAAAAGTGTTTTACTTGTTCAACTGTTTCTGGCTTTCGGCATTCCAGGATATCACGTGTGTTCTCCTCATTCGGTTTCACTCCAGCAGATGAAATGACATGACCAAGAAACTCGATTTCTGACACAACGAATTGGCACTTTCGTAAATTTAAACGCAAATTTAGTTCATTCAACCGAGACAATGCGGTATTTAGGTTAGATGCGTGCTCTTCGGGAGATTTGCCAAACACGCAAATATCATCCATGTAAACTACGCAACCTTTCAGATCTGCAAAAGAAAGTGTCATAAACTTTTGCCAGGCTGCCGGTGTACTAGCCAGCCCCATAGGAAGTACTTTGTATTGAAAGAGTCCATCCTGTGTTAGAACGGCTGTTAAAGGTCGTGATTCAGTTGTGAGTGGCATGTGAAAATAGGCGCTTCTCACATCCAACCTCGAAAATACCTTAGCACCGACTAACTTTACGATTAGCTCGTCTGCAGTTGGCAACGGAAATTTGTCTACTATAATATACTGGTTTGGCATGCGTAAATCAGCGCAGACTCGTACAGATCCATCTTTCTTGAGAACCGCAACCAAAGGGTGTACCCATTCAGAGCACTGTATCGGTTCAATTAAATCGTTCTCGAGCATTTCCCGAAGTGCCGTAGTAACCGCCTCCCTTTTTGCAAGTGGTATTGGTCGATGTTGGTGGATGCTGAATGGGGTTGCATTAGAAAGCAGTCGTATTCTGTGTTGTCCAGTTGGAATTCGACAGATGTCGTTCTTAAACAAATTGGGATATTTCGCCTGGAAACCGTAAGCTTCTATGTTTGCGATAAGCATTCTGTCAACGCATGGAGCAACTCGCAGCGATACCATGGTATTTCGGCCCAAGAGCGGTTTACTGTTATTGTTGGACACGTACACAGCAATCCGGCACTTACAACTTTCGTTCAAAAATAACGTTACATATACAAAACCAAGAATGGGCACTGTATTGTTTGAATAACTGCCAAAAGTGTACGATGACGGGTGTATCGGTAAAGCGGTAAAATGATTGCGGTAAAAATCGTAAGGTATTACAGTTATAGGTGAAGCTGAATCTAGCTCCATTTTTAGAGAATGCACATTATTATCATGTTCGAAATAGACCGTACGAATATCAGGTAAAGACAATTTAGGTTCAAAATTATGCAATGCTGTACGAGGTGAACGAGTATTCAAGGCGTAAATGTTATCAGAAGGCTGATTTGTGGAACATAGATCACTAGAATTCATGTCACATACGTGAGAAACAGTACGTTTACGACAAACACGAGCAAAATGGCCACACTTACCGCAAATGCGGCACTGGACATTTAGTGCGGGGCAGAGTTTCTAGTCAGCTTTGTGTTGCGTACTTCCGCACCTAAAGCAATAAACACGTTGTTTGGAGACACGATCCGTATTCGGTGCGACAGCTCTGATGCGAGTAATATCCGTACTAATTGCATCGGAGTGGAATAGTTTCACCTGCTCATTAACATCACTTTTCGTACGTGCAGTGTCACATGCACTATCCCAATTGAGTTTGAGGGAATTTTCTGCAAGTATAGCTTCACGAATTCTTTGATCACAAACGCCCGAAACAAGTTGCTGAATAAGAAGCACCTCTTCAAATTTCTTTGCTGGCACGGAGTTGTAGTCGCAGCGGCTTACCGCACACAGAAGCCGAGATATGAAATCATCAATTTTCTCTCCGGGCTGCTGCTTTATGAGTGAAAATTTGTAACGTGCCACATAGGCATTTATACGGGGTCCCCAATGTTTGTCTAATGTTTCCAGTGCATCCTTCAACGACGTTTTTATGCACAGACCTAATGCGTCAAAAAGCCTTCGTCCTTCATCTCCCAGATGTAGTCGAACAAGTTTCAGCTTCTGTTCTTCTGAAAGCTTGATGTCAGTATTAAAGACGGACAAAATCTCCACATAATCAATGAAAGTAGTCTTCCACGATTTCCACGAATCTGAGGGTGGTTTAACAGCAGCATCGATCCAAAACTGATCTGGAGCACGAATTGTAGCTGTCATTCCGCAGGTTTGAAGCCGCGACGCCAAATGATGTATCCCTAATCCAGTAGGCAGAAGAAAGACACGCTTCTATGGGTAAATGTGTATTCTGCAGCAATGTACGGAAAGCGCCAGTACAAACGAGCACGTGCAAACGCAAACAAGTATGCAAGTGCGTGAGTCAGTCGTGTATGTAATCGGAAACGTAAGACAGCGGTACAATCGGACCACGTCGTGCAAGGTCGCGCAACACGTGATACAATCTGATTGGTCAATGCCGTCCGGGACGAAGCACGGCGAACGTCAGCTATGTACGTGCGTGTGTGTGTGCGTGCAAGATCGTCTGTCTGAGCACATGCCTGTTCAGGCCAAACACAACACCACCTCCCCTTATCTATTTAAGCTAAACGTAGCGCTCAACTGGAAATCGTTCGCGACTGGATCTTCGGAACCCCGCGTTGTTTGCTGCAGACATACGTGGAAGGGGTGTAGTACTTGAGGAAAGTGGCTTCGGTGGTCGTCTCCCACAAAGTGTTGTATAAAGTCGACGAGCGTTTATCTTAGTGCCGTCCTCCAACAAGTATGTACCAGGAGACTGAACGCTTTTAACTTTTATTGGGGAAGATAGCATGTTCCCCCCCTTTGCGAACTTGAGGTTTGCGAATTCTGACAAATGTTCCGGGCTGTAGTGTTTGACCGTATCGCCTGTATTTATTTTGGTAATTGGTTCTTCTTTCCTCTTCTTCCGGTTTTGGATCGTTGTACTCCAGTCGCGCCGCGTTCAGTCGCGTTTGTATTCGTCTGCCGAACATTAAGTATGACGGAGTCTTTCCGGTGGCAGTATGCGGTGTAGTTTCGTAAGCGGCCAATGCAGCAGTAAGGGACATCTCCAACTTCTGTCCTCCAATGGCTATGGTTTGGATGGTTTCTTTCAGTGTGCGATTTAAGCGTTCCACCATGCCATTTGCTGATGGATTGTACGGTACCGTGCGCACATGGCGAATGCCGTTCTGAGAAAGATAATTTCTGAATTCATAACTGCGAAGTTGAGGACCATTGTCGGTGACTACTTCGTCAGGTAGACCGAACCTCGCAAACAGGTTTTGCAGCCATCGGAGAATTATGGAAGTAGTAATTTCTCCGCACAGAAAAGCCTTTGGCCACTTGGACTAGAAACATGTGGCAACAAGGACGTTCCGTTGATGATAAGGGGCGTTTCCAAATGGTCCCATAATATCAACTGCAATTTTCGCCCAAGGTTTCATTGGATATTCAATCGGCTGAATAGGTGCATTCAGTAGCTTCGTGCTTTTATCAGAATGCTGACAAGGAGCACATTCCCTTACTGAAGCTTCAACACTGGAGTTGAATCGTGGCCACCAGTAGTATTCGCGTATGCGGGCCTTTGTTCTCACGATACCAGGGTGTCCCTCATGCCCAGCTGATATAACAGCAGGAACTAAACTTTCCGGTATTACAAGACGATTACCTCTCATGACACAGTTATTAACTACTGAAAGCTCATCTTTGACAGCGTAAAATGGTAGCAGTGCGGGTTGCAGTTGTTGTCTCCTTGGCCATTCGGTGGAAACGTAATCATAGACGGATTTCAGAACCGGATCACCTTGTGTATGTCTCGTAACCTCACCAAGCGTAATCGTTTTCGGGTTCGAATCATTAGGAACCCAATCATTTTGACCTCCTCCAGATCGTCGCTCTCACCTGCATTATCCGAAGGAAGACGAGAAAGCGCGTCAGCTACTTGGTTGTTTTGTCCACCAACATAGACGATATCAAAATCATAATTCAATAGTCGTGCGTACCAGCGGCTGAGGCGTAGAGGGCGTTGACCTTTGCTACCGCGACAAAGTGAGGTGGTCAAAGAGGCGTGATCAGCGCGTAAAACAAAACGCCGTTCAAAAAGGTAGAGGTGCCACTTTTCGCATGCCCAGACACATGCTAGGACCTCCTTCTCGCCGGTAGAGTAATTTTGCTCCGTGGCAGATAGAGACCGTAAAGCATAAGCAACTACCTTCTCCATACCATTTTGTAACTGCGATAACACAGCTCCAATCCCAACGTCGGAAGCGTCTGTAGATACGTACGTAGGGCAGCTCTCGTCAAAAATTGCAACGGTGGGAGTTGAAGCAGACAGTTGACGAATGGAATTGTGAGCACACTCTTGTTCAGTATTCCAAACAAATTCTTGCCCATTTCGTGTCAGTTTACGTAATGGTTCCGAAATGGTTGCAAAATTTTTAAAATGCCGTAGGTAGTAAGTACACATACCTAAAAAGTGTTTTACTTGTTCAACTGTTTCTGGCTTTCGGCATTCCAGGATATCACGTGTGTTCTCCTCATTCGGTTTCACTCCAGCAGATGAAATGACATGACCAAGAAACTCGATTTCTGACACAACGAATTGGCACTTTCGTAAATTTAAACGCAAATTTAGTTCATTCAACCGAGACAATGCGGTATTTAGGTTAGATGCGTGCTCTTCGGGAGATTTGCCAAACACGCAAATATCATCCATGTAAACTACGCAACCTTTCAGATCTGCAAAAGAAAGTGTCATAAACTTTTGCCAGGCTGCCGGTGTACTAGCCAGCCCCATAGGAAGTACTTTGTATTGAAAGAGTCCATCCTGTGTTAGAACGGCTGTTAAAGGTCGTGATTCAGTTGTGAGTGGCATGTGAAAATAGGCGCTTCTCACATCCAACCTCGAAAATACCTTAGCACCGACTAACTTTACGATTAGCTCGTCTGCAGTTGGCAACGGAAATTTGTCTACTATAATACACTGGTTTGGCATGCGTAAATCAGCGCAGACTCGTACAGATCCATCTTTCTTGAGAACCGCAACCAAAGGGTGTACCCATTCAGAGCACTGTATCGGTTCAATTAAATCGTTCTCGAGCATTTCCCGAAGTGCCGTAGTAACCGCCTCCCTTTTTGCAAGTGGTATTGGTCGATGTTGGTGGATGCTGAATGGGGTTGCATTAGAAAGCAGTCGTATTCTGTGTTGTCCAGTTGGAATTCGACAGATGTCGTTCTTAAACAAATTGGGATATTTCGCCTGGAAACCGTAAGCTTCTATGTTTGCGATAAGCATTCTGTCAACGCATGGAGCAACTCGCAGCGATACCATGGTATTTCGGCCCAAGAGCGGTTTACTGTTATTGTTGGACACGTACACAGCAATCCGGCACTTACAACTTTCGTTCAAAAATAACGTTACATATACAAAACCAAGAATGGGCACTGTATTGTTTGAATAACTGCCAAAAGTGTACGATGACGGGTGTATCGGTAAAGCGGTAAAATGATTGCGGTAAAAATCGTAAGGTATTACAGTTATAGGTGAAGCTGAATCTAGCTCCATTTTTAGAGAATGCACATTATTATCATGTTCGAAATAGACCGTACGAATATCAGGTAAAGACAATTTAGGTTCAAAATTATGCAATGCTGTACGAGGTGAACGAGTATTCAAGGCGTAAATGTTATCAGAAGGCTGATTTGTGGAACATAGATCACTAGAATTCATGTCACATACGTGAGAAACAGTACGTTTACGACAAACACGAGCAAAATGGCCACACTTACCGCAAATGCGGCACTGGACATTTAGTGCGGGGCAGAGTTTCTAGTCAGCTTTGTGTTGCGTACTTCCGCACCTAAAGCAATAAACACGTTGTTTGGAGACACGATCCGTATTCGGTGCGACAGCTCTGATGCGAGTAATATCCGTACTAATTGCATCGGAGTGGAATAGTTTCACCTGCTCATTAACATCACTTTTCGTACGTGCAGTGTCACATGCACTATCCCAATTGAGTTTGAGGGAATTTTCTGCAAGTATAGCTTCACGAATTCTTTGATCACAAACGCCCGAAACAAGTTGCTGAATAAGAAGCACCTCTTCAAATTTCTTTGCTGGCACGGAGTTGTAGTCGCAGCGGCTTACCGCACACAGAAGCCGAGATATGAAATCATCAATTTTCTCTCCGGGCTGCTGCTTTATGAGTGAAAATTTGTAACGTGCCACATAGGCATTTATACGGGGTCCCCAATGTTTGTCTAATGTTTCCAGTGCATCCTTCAACGACGTTTTTATGCACAGACCTAATGCGTCAAAAAGCCTTCGTCCTTCATCTCCCAGATGTAGTCGAACAAGTTTCAGCTTCTGTTCTTCTGAAAGCTTGATGTCAGTATTAAAGACGGACAAAATCTCCACATAATCAATGAAAGTAGTCTTCCACGATTTCCACGAATCTGAGGGTGGTTTAACAGCAGCATCGATCCAAAACTGATCTGGAGCACGAATTGTAGCTGTCATTCCGCAGGTTTGAAGCCGCGACGCCAAATGATGTATCCCTAATCCAGTAGGCAGAAGAAAGACACGCTTCTATGGGTAAATGTGTATTCTGCAGCAATGTACGGAAAGCGCCAGTACAAACGAGCACGTGCAAACGCAAACAAGTATGCAAGTGCGTGAGTCAGTCGTGTATGTAATCGGAAACGTAAGACAGCGGTACAATCGGACCACGTCGTGCAAGGTCGCGCAACACGTGATACAATCTGATTGGTCAATGCCGTCCGGGACGAAGCACGGCGAACGTCAGCTATGTACGTGCGTGTGTGTGTGCGTGCAAGATCGTCTGTCTGAGCACATGCCCAAACACAACACACCCTAACAATAAGAGTTCGCCCTGCTAACGAACTATTTATCCATTGTCTTGCCTTTCCAACATTTCCCATAGACTGCAGTTTGACATCCAGAAATCTGTGGTTCACAGAATCAAACGCTTTGCTGATGTCCAAGTAGCAGACCGCAATCGACTGCCCTTCGTCCATGCGCTTGGTTACCCCATCAAGGAACAGCAGGAGACTCGTCAGATAGGACCGTCCTGCCACAAACCCATGCTGAGCATTTGGTATGAGGTTGTATTGAACCAAATGCCTAGAGATCTGTTTCCCGACTATTCGCTCCAGGCGCTTACGCAGTACTGAATTCAAGCCAACCGGCCGGTAATTTCCGAACTCTTGCCGTGACGGCTCTCGTAAATACCTACCACTGTTGCTCCCCCCCCCAGCCTCCCGGCACAACTCCCTCTCTGAGTGACGCTTCTCACAGCTTCGTCACCGGAGCCTTAAGGACCTCGGCCGGAGGTTGAACATTTACCGAGTGAATCCCATCTGGTCCTGCTGCTTTATTTCTATTCAGGGTTTGCAACTCCGCGTACACCTATTCTCCCACAGTAAGTTAGGGTGTTGGAGGCGCCTGTGTGCCCTCTATTCTTTTCTCTAAATTATTTTCTGTTCGATATATGCTCTTGAAGAAAGCCAGGGGCATGTCAGCTTTGTCCTCATCGTTTAGAGCTAGTCGTCCCTGGGTCTTTTCAAAAGTTGCTACACTTTCTCTCATGCGTTTGTGGGATTGCACGTAAGCATAGAACCGCTTTGGGTTTGTGCGGACCGACGCAGCTAACCTACGCTCGAAGGCATATTTCTCCACTCTTTGGATCACTTGAGCTCCGTTTCTAGCCATCTTATAGCTGTTCCATGCCCCCTGAGTTTTGTGCAGCTCGCACGCCGCCCATCGTTGCCTACGAATAACTATAGACTTGCGAACATTTGACTTCCACCATTGGGGTTGATTTCTACTGCTAACCATCTCCAGAGGTGCAAACTCCTCTGTAAGTTCGACTAGTTCCATCTTTATGGCCTTCCGGCGTACCTGTATAGAGACGTTGGTATGGCTCTGTGTCCACTGAACTTCTTCCGCCGCCATCTAGTTCACCTATATTGATTCTTCTGTAGCGCCGACGTAACACGATTTCCTTCGGCGCCCCGCAAAGTCATACTGTGACCCTTAGGGCTACATGATCAATTTTTCCCAGTGTCTCTCCCCACTTAATTTTTTTAACTTCCTGACGGTGCCGCGTTATGGTCAAATCAAGGGGAGACGGGTGCTGTCCACCTCTGTTTCTAGTAGCCTGCGTCACATGCTGCCCAAGTGTATGTAACTGGACCCACTACAGAAACCTGTCGCCCATTGATCCCCTTGGAGAGATCCCGCTTTCCCAGTTAATTTCTGGCAGGTTAAGATCCCATTATAAGACCAGCTCCTTTGTTTATGCCAGCACCGCATCCAGCACTTGCAAGAGCTCAACGTCTTACTCATCTTTCGCCAGCTGTGCCCTGTAGATACAGATAATGCATACTGTTCGCGCCTCGATCCTGATAAATCAGGATCTGGCGTGTACATTTCCTGAGGCCAAGCTAGACGGAGCCTCCCAATAGCCTATGTCGGTCCGTATTAGAATTGCTACTCCGCCCCTTGCCTTCCATCATTTCTATCCCGTCTGTAGGAAGCTTACCCCTGAAAGAGCATGTGGTCAGTATCTGGCTTTATCTAAGTTTCCGTCAATGCAAAGACATCAGACTCAGCCATCCTAGTCGTCAATTACTCCTTTTTCCGGTGGACTACAGGTGGTTGTGTACCGTATTAACGGTTCCCTGGTCCCCGCTACTGTTATTTCTGCCAGTTTTACGACTGGGTTACCCTCGGGCGCAATCTCCGAGGTGATGCCCCGTCTTCTTCAGAGGTGTTCTGGGTTTCGAGGCTTCTCCGTCCCCACCCTTTGATCTGGCGTCCGGCCTAGCGTGTGCAGTGGTCATTTCTTCTTTTTGATTCACCATACCGATGGCCCAGGATGGTCTTGCGACTACCTCAGCCCAACTGGTTTCCTCGGCGTTTCCCTCTTATAACTCGAACCTAGTTGGTTCCACCAAAGTGGACTTTTTGGGCGTCCCCTGCAGAATCGGGCCTGCCGGCTGAAATTGCTCATCACCAACAGGACTGAATGAGCTGTGATTCCCCGTCCATTGAACTTTTGAACTACCTGACAGTTGGCTTGTTGTTTACCGGCGCCTGAAGCCACCTTGGGGACCTGAAATACTCCTTGCGCTTTAGGTGTTGACTTCCCAAGAGGGGTCATACCCAGTCTTGCTATATGGAGAGACGGCCGCTTCAGATCTGGTGTGCCCGTTCTCACCGAGACCATGGCATTACCCTGTTTGACGAATGCTTGACTGTCGAGTGTTACCCTAACAATTCCCTGGGTGCTCCCTTAACTGCTCCCACCCTAGACAGCAGCATATCTCTCAAGTAGGCACTGTGGAAAACAACTACCAGGGGTTGTGGTGGCGTTGGTTGCCTTCCACGTCGTAGTCCTATTCTATGGCACTTGGCTGTTGGCGTCGAAGGGGGTAGGCCAGCAATCCTAAGAACCTCAGCCACATGCCAGCGGTTTTTCTCCCTCTTCATTCTATCGTCGTTTACGATGTTTGCCCAAAGGTTATGAAGTAGTAGTCTTCTACTTCCGTCTGCCATGGCCTCCATGTCCCGCTTCATGCGTTGCACTTCAGCAACTAGGCGTTCAACTTGCTGCTTGAGGGACTGCACTTCCGTCAGGGGCTTTTTTCCACATTGATGAAAACTGCTGCCTCTTGTTTTTTACGTTTGGGTTGTCTTTTTGCAGTTTCCTGATGTGGCACACAGTTTTCCCTTCCCTCCAAGCTATGGATCGAGTTCACTCTCTCTAGATCTGGTTCCAGCTTCATGTTTCTGACCCCTTTTCCTAATTCGCCTCGAATTATGCGCGAGCGCTTGCTTGTGAACGCGAAGCCGTGGCCGCACATCCACTTGAGTGATGCGCACTTGATGTGCTGCTCGAAGTCTTTCTCTACCAGCTTGGAGCACTTTTGGTGGTACCAAAGTAAACACTGGTCGCATTGAACTCTCTCATATTGCACCAGGTCCGTGCATTCCTTGTTCCCACAGCTCACCGCCTGATCGGTAGGATCAACCTCTGTTCCTTTTATTTCGGAAGCGGTGGTCGAGCTTGTTTAAAAATATCGCATCGAACACCAGTAGGATAATACCACAACCCTCCAAACCGACAAAAGCTGTACGCTACAGCAGGTGCTACGAAAGATATACACTACAGAAAGTGCCCCAAAAAGATGTTATCCGGTATCAGTTGCACTGGCGCCAACAAAAACACCAAAATGTACACCAAAACCAAAACCGGCTTTTGAAGGTAATGGACACTTATAAAGTACGCGCGCCTTAATTCTGATAACGATGCTTTGGTTTCCACGAAATTACTTGTGCTATTCCATCAAGCAAAGCAAAAATGCTAAAAACTGTGAACGATTCGAAAATTCAAACCAAGCACAGGACAGTTAACGGCCACTGCCAATCAAGCGTCCAAAGGGGAAAACGCAGTGGATTTAAGAATGACCCTTGAAGTTCCCCGCTGGTTACATCTGCTGTATTTGATCTGCAGGTTTTCACTCTAGCACGAAACGTCCTTTCTGTCGGGAATGCTGATACCCGCTTATGTATTTTCCATTCTATCCCAAAGGTCTTCAGTTTCCTCACCAACAGGCTATGGTTGGCTGAGTCAAAAGCCTTGCTGAACTCTAGGCAGCAAACGTCGAACATCCTGTCCTCGCGAAGCTGGTCTGTGACTTCATCTTAGAATGCCATAAGTTTCGAAAAACAGGATTTGCACCTCAAAAATCCGTGCCGCGCTTTACAGAGCAACTTGTGGCAGGTGTGTACACATGTTCTCCTCCCATTCGCCCTAAACACTTGCAGAGAATTCATGTGAGGCTTGCTCGACGGTACTTTTATTTATCTGACGGTGACCCTTCCTTGTCGATAGCCACAGGTGTAGCTAACTCCCAGTCCGAATGTAGTACCCCCTGATTAAGTCTGGCACAGTATGGAAGGCTGACGTGTCTACAAATCATGGTAGCCAATAGATAAACGATAGCTGAGGGAGTACCATCAGGCCCCGCCGACTAGTGTATCATGAGTCTTTCCAATAATTGCCCTGTCTCCTGTTTCCCGATTTGCTGGTTGGAAAGGATGGGAGCAACCGCTTACTTTTCGTACAATGTTTGTTGTCTCCCATCACATCTATGCACACCCTCGAAGTACGGGCCCAAGGCATCCGCTTAGCTTTGCCCATCACTGCATATTCCCCCTCACCCCCCAGGACAAGAGATCCTACTCCATTCTTATTTGAAACCTCTGACAGAGCATATATATAGTGAATTTTTTGGTTTTGTTTAAATTCTTTGTCCAGTGTGAGTTCAAAAGTCCTCTTTGCCTCTCGTTGGATTTTTACGACTGAGTTTCTATCCTCTTTCTAAAGCACTAGGCCCGTTCGCCACCAATGACCTTAAAGATCTGCCAGCTTTTGCCCCTCTTTTTGCCTGTTCGTCAAGCCGCCACAGTCCACCGAGCCGGCTTGCCTGTTTCTGAGCCCCTGGATTGGGTCAAAACTGTCCTGCAGCTCCAGAAGATTCCCCTTGATCCTCCGCCACATTTCCTCTACTATAGCTTCCTCATCCCCATCCCCCAGTCTAGTTCTGCAGCCCGGTGCACGAGGAATGACTAGCCCGGTAACCTCAGTTTTCCAGTGGCCCGGGTTCTGCGGTCAGGTGGGCTGCTCATTGCTGGAAAAGAGTCCCCGGAATTTGCCACGTATCCTTGATTTCTGGTGCAAGTGCGATACGGTTTGGTTTCCAGTTCTGGCTGGGACCTCTGTGGTTTCTGTTGACTTCGTACAACTCTGTAGAGGAGGCAGGGTTGGGAAGCATAGTAAGGACCCTGCTTTCTGGTACATGGGGCAAAAAACCTCAGTGATATAAACTGAGACTCTGCCCAGTTCCAGCTCCATCCATGAGTGAGGATTGTACTCAAATGCCTATGTAGCTCCTGTTTCCAGTTTCTCCGTAAGCTTTTAGGTCTCTCGTCTCGTAAATTACCTGGATTACTCTCTTTCCACGCAAAACCACTCGGACATCTTTCGCACTTTGTCCGTCTGTGGACCCCATCCGAAGAGGGGAAATAATGGAGAGTCCCACCTCCACCGCGTTGAACGATTTGACTTTTACTGTGCTATCAGCCCTAAAACATTAAGTTGGAAACCAGTGGCATGGTAAGGCGCAGCATATTGCCGAAGTACTTGCGGGGTTGTGGGCTAAGGTGCCCGTCGGGTGAAGCTGAATAGGCAGAACCCCAAAGCCTGGTGACACATGACATTCATTTTTTGTATTTTGTTGGTCGGTTTACGAGAGGTGCAACTGGTATTCATTACATTCTTCGTCAGTTTACTCAATATGCACAACCTTCTCTTTTTTCTCTAAACTTTTTAGATCTCCCCTTTAATTTCTGGATTCTTCCCCCCATAACTTTCTTCTTTGCCGTTCACAAACTTATGCCCTTTCTTCTCCTCCCTCATACCCTTCCGGTGTTTTTCAACATATTTTTTCCTTTTTTCGTTTTCTTCATCTTTTCATCCTCTTTTCATCGTTTGCTCTTTATTTGTTTCACGTTCAATTTCCTGTCCCTCGTTCAACTTTTATTTTATTTTTCAAGGTGCTTTGAGCCTACCACGCTGGGGCCTTCTTTGTCCTCCAGGGTGTTGCCGTTTGCGGTTTGAGGCAGATTATCTGCGATGATCTTGGCAAAATCTCTTTCCTGTGTAACCTGCCGAAGTACTCTACTTTCCAAGTAGTGCGCTTTTGCCCTTGATTTCGACCAAATCAGATGGAAAGTCATTGCATGCTGACCGTTAGCAGAGACTGTCAAGATCAGCATGTAAATCACCTCCATCCACTGGAAGGTTTTTCCAGGGAGCGCAACATCCAACGCAGTTGGACCAACGCCGGGCTACCGCTGAGCTAAAAGGACTCTAGGCACGTGTCTTGAAAGCGAGCACAGAAGTTCGTGAATTCTTCCAGGGAATATAATAATAACAGCGACACAGTATTTATTAATATACTTATGCTTCGCGGAGACAGTCTTTTTTGTTTCACTGACTGCCCCTGTAACTAGGCGGCTCCGTGCCGGTTTCCTTATCCTCTATTGATAGGAACCGCTGTTTCTCTTTTCTACGGAGTAAATGATTCATCACTCATAGAGATAACTGATGCTTGTTTTTACAGCTTGTATTATTTGTGATGTTTTGTTATCTCTCCGTGTACATAACGCTGTCTATACATATATATATGCACGTACATGCATGCTAGTACATACATCCTCGGACAATGAGGCTGTCGCTTTGTAGTGTTTTTTCCGTGAAATTCGTGCGATGTCAGGTACTAATAGCTGTTTACCTTTGGTCATTTATCTTCAGATTCTGGGAATCAGAATATGTTGCCAAGCTGGAAGAGATCCGGAGAGGGAGCTACTGGAGGGGTAGTGTCCTCAGTGCAAAATGCCCCATTCGTGGCGAGATAGATACAGTTGCTCCCGGTGTTCATGTTTTTGAAGTACAGGCGCAGGAGTTGAGCCAGCTGCAGGTGTGGAATCCGCGGGGTGATCATCCATGCAGTTTAGTACATCCGTATCATTTTAATTTTTCAAGCCGGCCGAAAAATAAAGGTTGGAAGAATCACATTGGCCGACATTAACGTGGATGCTCTTCTGCAGTCCTCTTCCAACTACTTTTTGACCAGCATGCCAAGCGCCGGGCAAGATCATGAGGTGCTGCACTTGGTGAGCCATCACCTTCCGGCTTTTTTGAGTGACCCAAGGACATTATATCGTACCTCAATGCGTGAGACGCAGCCATCGATTTGCCTTATGAATCCTACCTGTTGAAACTCAGATCTTTCATAAAGAGATCCGGAAGTTCAGCGGAGTAGCTATGCCGAAGGTTCCACTAAGTCGGCGAAATGAGCTCTGCAACAAAAACAATGTTGCTACGGATGAGATATTCACTCCTGTTCGTGCCTATCGCATTCATTCGGTGTTTCGTATGTTTTTCATTCCACCACGCCACCAGATAAAACTACCATCACCGGGAAGGCCCAGAAATATTTGTAACCCGACCGAAAATGTGGCTTTTTAAAGCACTCTGATCTTCAGGTAGATTTGTCGCAAGGTTTCCATTAGATCTTTCGTCGGTGCATAGTGTACTACCAGGAGCACCCACAGCATCCTTTCTGGCAACCACTTTTAAATGTTTATCAATTCCTAATAACGCACATGAAACCACTGCTCCAATTCTGCAGACCCGCAAGAAAATGTGTATTGTCCCCCTCCACCTTTCTAGATTACGTATTTGCATTTGATTATGATTAAAGACTGCGCCCACTGGGCCCGGAATGGCGTTAATCTGCTTCTGGTTCGCGAGTGCGCAAAGAAAATCCGTTGAAAAACAGGCTCGTTTTTGCCATCAAGGTTAAGTGAATGAAATTCGTTTATTCTGACTGGACTCCAGAATCTGTTCCTGCCATCCCAAGGTTAACGGGAGGACCGAGGTCTGTCGTTGAAGGACACGGAGAGCTGATTCACCGAATCTAGAAACCGAGGCAATGCAAGATTAGAAAGCAGGTAAGTAAATCATCATTTCCTTGGATACAAACGCCAAGCTGTTTTTTCTCTGCAATCGTTTTGTTCACCCGGCGAAATCAACATACTTTAGACATTCTAAAAATTAATGAAAGCTAATCACAAATCACAGGTATGCGTATTCCTCCGGATAAGTTCATGGTTTATTTGATACCTTACTATTTTATTCACTGTGGGTTTTTTGATGCAAAAATTATCAGATGCCATTCCGTTTCGTAGAAAACGGTATTTCATCAAACCATCTTTGGAACACTCACCCGGGAAGGATTTTTGTCCAACGTTTCTTTCAGTGTGACCCTCTAACCTTTCCACATCCTGATAGCTTAGATAAGTTTACCAAGGAATAAAAGAATGAAAAACTTATACCAGACATCTGGGAGGAAACACTCCCCGAATAGCAATTTTGCAAAGGCTTTCATTGTACCAATTAGTGATCTTCAAAAACGGACATTTCTCAAACTTTGATACGTTAGTGATTCCGACCGGAACTATAGATGATGGACAAAAAGACTAAGGAACGAACAGGCGAGATGAATCATTAAAAGAATAGGTACCCATTTTCAGTGATTGCTTCAAAAGTCGGGCTCGGCGCATCTCGCGCCAAAAAAGGCACCGTTGGCGTTGAGCAAAGAACATACTGACGTGGCCAAACTAAGGCCCAGCGAAAGCCAAAAATGAGTCCAACTTGCCAACATGAAGAAGCAATTTAGAGCGCTCCCGGAATGTGGTCCTGTCTTGGACGGGATGGTCCCCTCGAATAGGCTCTAGATTCCCGGGCGAGGGAACATGAGAAGAGGCTGATGGAGGTCCAAGCTAGGTTGATAACAAACATGTGTTTATTTAGCAATAGGATAGCGAACAATGGGAACAGTCTGCCTGTATGGTGATGAGCCTGCGGATGGTCCGGTCCTTCAAGGGGGCCCCAGGTCATGGGTGGAATGACGTTGTCGATGGTGGTGAGTTTCGAGCACTTTCACCAGGTGGATGATGGATAACACTATGGCCCATTTGAGGTGTATTGTAATTGGCGCTTTCGTTTGTTTCACACTGTCTCAGCGAAAGCTCACGATGCCAAATGTCTCTCGCAGTTGATGTGCGATAAGGTTTTACTCTCAGTTCAGTTCAGTTCATTTTGCGCGGGGTAGGTAATAGCCTAGCCAACTGAGCGACCCGAATTTCTTCGATGGTGTGCACACGAGTTACGCACCGTTTCGTCGAATCGCCGCTGAACTTAAGAGTTAGGCCGCGCTCGGAAGGGAAAGAAATGTGACAGTTAGGAGCACCGTTGAGCCAGTTATGAGAGATGGAGCAAGGAAGGACCGAGCAGTGGTGTTTTAAGTGGTTCAACTCCCAAGGACCATCGGTACCACACCAATAGTGTTGGGCACCCCTGACACTTGGAATACAGCCGCAGTGGCGACTCACAGGGGACATGAGGTCCCACTGTCACGTCTGCATACCTGCTGGAAGTGTAGCAGAAGTGATTCTGCCTCTTCGTAGTTTTTGTTTGCTGTTCGACCGTGAGAGTCTCTTACTTTTCCAGTACCCACCTTTATAGTCGCCTTGGACTGCTTCCAATTGCAATTTTTCTTCGGGTTTATTTCGACATCTTCAGCTAAGCTCTTCCAGTGCCTACTTATTCACCCCTCTTAGTTCTTGTCCGACTGAGTACCTTCTGCTAAATACAGCGGGCAAGGTATGTGACCAACTCCGCTTCGACGTCCGGTCCAAGCATATTTCTTCCCCTGGACAGCCTGCCGGGCTCGACTTGTCCAGCATGTGTGGGAAACCCTCCTGGAGCTTTCCCGTCAGTCAGCGAAAGGAGGTTTCCCTATTGTGCATCAAAGGCTGCTCCACAATGTCCTCACTCTATTCAACCTCCCGTTTGATCTGTTACCCCAGTTCCCACAAAAAGGTCTGGTCTGACAGGTGTCAACCACAACTTCCCTTGTCTGGGGGTGGTAATCTGCACAGGTCCAGTTTTAGGTGGAGAACCCCGTGGTCACCGTTTCCCAGCGAAACATCAAACTGAAGGTCTGAAACTTTCTATGGGCCCCTTGTAATGGCAAGGCTTAGGAGGGATGGACGCTGCCCTTGCCTCCATCTGATCTCCTCCGTAACATGCCGGGCCCGGGAGACGGTGGCAGAAAGATTCCCTAAGATCTATCGCGTTTACCCAACTTACCTCCGGCTCTTTGAGGTCCCCCAATATCAGCACATTCCCCTAAACCCGTGAGACCTCAAAAGTATTGCACTAGCTGGTAACCTCCCTCCGCTGGAGACGACGGACTGCGGTATACACGGCCAATTCTCATTCCGTTGTGGTAAGTCATGAGGGCGGCTGAAGTGGCCTGTTTAATATTAATATTTGTATATTTCTCGGCCACGGTAGAGACGCACGCGCTAGCGCATGATCATGGTGTAACACGTTACTGAAACATTCACAAATTCTAAGTATGAAAGTCGAGAGTATCAGAGATGGAAAAACAAAGACAGCAACGGTTTGAATGGATCATTCTGATAATGGTTTGCGCTGCAGTTTTGAACCAGTTTCGAATCCGGGCTAGGCAGTGGTGCGCGGTGGAGATGTCGAAAAATCGCTAACGCAGTGCCAAGAAAGCATTATGAACAAGAACGATGCAAGCCAAGGAAACCGGAGGCCAACTTAGGTTCTGCAGATGGAGTAAATTTTGAACAAGAAGAAAAATGGAGGAAAATCGACGCATGCGAAGAGGATAGCTGTCCATGAAGACAATGCAGACCCTGAATGACGGATTTACCGGAGTTCGATAAACGGAATGAGTTTTGAAGCAGGGGGACATGAGGCCAATTTCGTGAAAGTGAACATCGGTGGATGTGGGAGAAACAGCAGTCCATAAAAAGGTGAGTTTAGATTCAGGATCAGTAACATGTACTATTCAGAAATGAGAAAGCGCAACTGGGGGGTCCTCGAGAAGTGGAGAATCGATTTCCAGCCGGCTACGGTTAGGAGGAAATATAACCTGTGGTAACAGATAATAAAGTGGGAAATCTCCGCATGGACTTCAGCGTTATTGTGCTGTTTCACTGACAAATATGTATTCATGTGTTGACGCATTTGCCTTCAGTGTTATTCAGCGTCACTTCTGGTAACGTACGACATCGAATGCGTAAGTTTCGTCTGGCGGGGCAAAGTATGTGTCGGTCAATCAGCGGAGTGTGGCTGTATATTAGCGGCATGCGCGTGAACTGGAATTCGTGTTGGATGCGTTAGAAAACGCTGAACGATCTGATAAGCAATTAGGGGTATTTTCTGTTGTGTGGTTTGATTTCGGTCCCAGTTGCTATGGTAGGTTCCACTTGAGTCTCTGTCCGTACGAGTCAAAGCGGCATCCTTGGTTAGCCAATTTGGCGACTGAGATAGTGGGAGACAACAAACCTGAAATAAAGGGAGATTGCAGTCTGGACGTGGTTTCAGCTGTTATGATAATATATGAAGACAATAAATAATGGATTGGTTGGGTATATGTGAGTGGGGCATGGGCAAAATAGGCTCGCAGTGGATTAAAGCTATACAACTGCAGGCTGACGAGGTTGCGTACACTGGCTTGTTAACTGTGTATGCATTTCAAAAGATTTATGATTTGCCCGTGAGCACGGCATCGCTGGGGTACTAATAAAAGACCTAGGGCTTCACGGTTAAGAGTGGTTAGAAATGATAACCCTCAATACTTTTTGCTTACGCGGAACGCAGTTTTGCAACGAGGCGATTAGATAGGTTTGAAATAATAGACTGAGCGAGTAGGACTAACACAATGTTTGCGTGGCGCTACGCTGTTACTGTCTCTTTCGGTATAGTGGTTATCTTATACTGAGTAGTTTCTGAGGAGTCTGAAAGTAGAAGGAACTATTGGGGTGGCAGTGGTGATACGTTAGATATAATTGGTCGCTTGCCTTGGAACATTGACGTGAGTTCATCTATGCTCTTCCTCGACAGCGCTATCGTACTGAGATTAAGCTCCAATGTGGGCAAGGCAATCTGACGTGGATATGATCGCATGGTTATCGTGGTATCTTTTTCGTTGTTACCGTACTGCAAAGCAGGACTACACAGATGTGAGGACTGGTTTGGGGAACCGTGAGAGGTGGGAATGAGGTGGGTCCGAATTTTCGTCAGGGAAGCAAACTCTAACGGTCTACATTCGGTGCTCGTGGTAGGCGGCACAAGGGCCAGCTTCAGGTAGGGAGGTAGCACGATACACAACTGGCATCCGGCACGTGGCACTCCAAGAATGATCCACACTTTTTCAGACGTTCTTCTTATTTTTTTAATGGTTTTATCACAGTCAGGTATCTGGCTGTCAGAGAAGGCGGAGCTGCTTTTGGTGGGCTACCACAGCTCCCACGCCCCGGTCGAAACATGGACCGCATGTAACAAGCCGCGTTTGGAATAGGTCAACCACACCAGTCAATCCGTAGCAACACTACAACCCGGAGACATGGGTCACGTGTGACAAGGCTGGTGTGCCTGGAAGAAAAAACAGTGCTGTATTTTTTGCTTCTTTTTTTGTGCCAATCTCTTACTTTTTGGTGTTCATGTCTTATTGGTGGTCAACTCTGTGCAAGGAGACCACCACGGCCAGGAATGTTTGCAGAAGTGCCGCGCTAACACTCGCCTTATCCGTGAAGTCAGAACAACCAGGCCGTTTACATGGGACAAAAAATGCATGGGGAGGTAGAGTCAACCACAGGCTGCGATTTTTCGATGGGGTTTATGTTCAACAAAACGCCAGTCTGCACAAAGATGGGGTACAACTTGCAGCACTAACAACGTGATTCGTCGGTACAATCCACAGATGGTTTGTAGTTTTGCTGGCTAAGTATCAAATGTTGTATAGGCAAATCTTGGAGAATGCTAGATTTCTGTGATAGGGACAGAGTTTGAGCTGTGAATGTCTAATGGTGACTACTGGATGGAGGTTGAGGAGTGTGACAGGTGCTGCGTCTTGGGCTAGAGACAGAGGCAAAGACCTAACAATAATCAGCACTGTAAAAGTTCAAAGACTATCTTTCATGCTTCCAGTGGTATTTCATATAATCAAATACGACTTCTGAAGCACTGGCCTCAGTTATGAGGGTTTTTATGTTTAGGCACTGTAAACCGGTAGGTTTACGCTTAAGTGATAGTAACTACGGTGTATGGTGTGGCACATCCTAGATTATCAAGGGTTCAGGTTAGTATCCAACGCTTTCCCCATAAGCTCTGTCAAACGACATAAGGATTCGTAAGAGGGATCAGTTTTTGGATGTCCAGAGCTACGTGTAGTCTAGACTTAAACATAATTGTGGAATCTACGGAACGGATATCAGCTGGGAGTTTATTCCACAGAGTTGCATATTTCAGGAGGAAGAAGTTTTGCCTTAAGGATTTCCGAGAATTAGGATTCGTTATACGGTGTTCCTTATTACGCAGCTGATGTGTCGAGTTTATACTGAACTGAACTTGGCTGGAGGATACAGCTTGTTTGTGGAGCAAAGTAAACAAAAATGCGAGGTTGAGTTTTATTCTCCTAGGCCATAGGGGATCAATCCACATGAGTGTACACCGCTGTCTGTAGGTCAGGGTCGTAGAAGGTCCAAACATATTTTGGCACATCGAGGCTGTACATTCTCAATGTCGATAATGTCACGTTTATGCATATTTGAGAACACAAGTGTACAGTACTCTAGGGTTGGGCGAATATCAGTTTTGTATATCTCTAACTTACTGTTCGTAAGAAGAAAATTTCTCTGCAACAAGCCAGGGGACTATCCGCCTGTGCAGTTTTCTAGGAAGTGTGTTCAGAGAAATTGAAAGTGTAAGAATATTGCAGTCCAAAGCCTCTAATTGTTAAGGAATATGGGAGTGAGACACCGCCAATCTTAAGCGCATCTTAAGGAATATTGCAGTTTAGCTTGAGATAACTGCTTTTGTTCACTAAGAATTCCATTTTCCAGCAATCGCACCAGGAGGAGAAGGACAGTACCTCGACCATGATGTTATTCAGTGCTACAGGTAGGTTTCCTCGTTCGAATTCGTAGACTACCCTCATATCGTCGGCAAACAAGAAAATTTCGCCATAAGTGATGACATTGCAAATATCATTTATATATAGTAAGAACAGCAGTGGTCCTAAAACACTACCTTGGATAACCCCGCTGTTTACTGGGTGGGGGTCTGATATCTTACCGTTGATGCAGGTAACTTGGTGACGGTCTTGTAGATAGGATTCAAACCAACTGAGTAGGGGGTTTTCAATCCCGTATCCCTAATCTTGTTGAGTAACTGCAGATGCGGCACTCTGTCGAAGGCTTTTGTCATATCAAGATAGATGATGACGAGTGCTCTGTCTTTGTCTGCAGCTATTGTTACCAAATTCAGAAAGCCAAATTGGCAGGTTGAACAAAACCGTGATTTGAGAAATCCGCGCTATCTTGGGCTGATGAGCTTATGTGCAGAAAGTTAGTCGGTCAGGTAGTGTTTTACGACTTTTTCTAGCAGCCTCGAGATCATTGGCGTATGACTAATCGGGCGGTAATTGGAAATGTCATGCACTGCGCCTTTCTCGTGCCTGAGGATAATAATGGATTTCTTCCATTGGCTGGGGAAGGTCCCGGTTTGCAGAGATAAATTGTATAGGTTTAGTAGTAGTAGGGGAATGTCCGGGCCGCCTAGTGCGAATATTGCTGATGGTAGGCCGTCAGGACCGGGGTAGTAGGTCGGTTTGAAGGTGTGAATGTATCTATTTATATCCGTAGTGGTAACCGTGATAGAACTCAGTGGGGAGTTTGTGACAGACGGGGTGACAAACTGGGTACACGATGGACTGAGAGACACGGTGGTTGCGAAGAAAGTATTAAACGTGTCAGCTATCTGTCGAGGTGAGGTTACGAGGTTATCCAAATGGATGATCTGTTTTATCCATCGAGTTGATTATGGGGCACGAGCCCTGTGTAGCCGGGCTAGCTCTTGAGCTTTGTTTGGGTGGCGTAACGCTTTGGTTTCTTGCTTTAGTTGTAGGTCACGGGCCTTGCGGTGGATTTCATGATAGAGGCGTTCCAGTCTGAAGACTGTAGAAAAGTCTCTATTTCTTTGGTACTGCCGTCGAAGCTCGTCGTGTTTCTGCTTTAGCCTGGCTATATGGTTACCTGCTGGTCAAGATGGATTGTAGGGGCGTGATATGTTTTCAATGCATGAGTGTAAACTTGAGTAGAGGAGGTCATCGGCGTACTGGGGATTTGCTGTTAGGAAGAACTCGTCCCAGTTTCTGGAGCGAATTTGAGAGGGGATATGGTCCCATTTAAAGTGACGGAAGGAGGGACCGTTACGTGGTAGGCTAACAGTACGTGGCTTGACTTGAAACCTGCAACTAACGATTTTATGGTCGCTGCCTGTGTAGTCGTTTAGTACGGAGGCAGAGACGTTCGTGAGACCCAGGGTAAATATCTGATCAAGGATGTTATTCTTTCTGGTAGGTTGTTTTACATGTTGGGCCCACTGGCCCAGGCGAACGCATGAGGCTAATTGTAAATACTTGTAGGGGGCAGGAAAGGAGGACCAGTTTACGCCCGGGGCATTGAAGTCGCCTGCTATGAAGTTACCTACAAATGGCAGGTCAGCGACGTAATTAAATGCATCAATGATGGGATTAAATGTGGAAGTGTCGTTTCTGGGAGGTCGATATACACAACCTACAACTATGTTCATCTGGGATAAATAAATTGTAAACCATATAGAATCTTCAACATTTGCCAGCACGGTATTTTCCAGTAGGGTGGCAGATAAGCTGCTCTTGACATACCCCATGCAACCTCCACCGCGGCGGTAGGTTCGTTGAGTCCTGAAGGTTTGATAACCGATCAGTGATATTTGGTCAGAAGGTATGTTCTCGGTGAGCCAAGTCTCAGTAATCGGGATTATGTCGAAGTTGTGGACAACAGCCAGTATTTTTAAAGCGGAAATCTTGTTCAAGATGGAACGGGAGTTGAATAGTACCATGGTAAGCATTTCTGTAGAAGGCTTCGAGTCGTCAGTGGATTTGGTAGCCAGGGTGTGCGTGGCTGGGCGGTGGTCAATGGGCGGGTCATACATGCAGGAAGACTGGATGCGAGTTGCTACTTCCTTTTGGACTGCTCTATCCTTATCGCAGCACACTGTACATTGGGCCGAACACTCATGATGTTCAGTAGAGATTAACACTGGATGCTGAGGTGTTATTGTAACGCGGGCTAATAGATCTGGGGGAGGGTATGGTGACTCTAGGTGGGACCTTTGAGGAAAAACAGGTATGAATAGGGGGAGAGTTAGTAAGGATGCCAGGGGGTCAGCAAGGGGGCGGGGAGCAGTAGGGGAGGGGCAGCCATGGTTTTGATGGAGGCCCTGTGAGGAGAATGACGAAAGGCAGGGTAAGTGGGATTTTAAAGGAAAAGGTATGATGTTTTGGATGGAGTTTGTTGAGGTGGCAGGCATCTCACAAGGCTCCATGGAAAGAGCGTGAAGGGGTGGAGTATTAGCAAAAGGGCTGCTGATGAATGAGGCCTTGGTGTGAAGGGTCAGTTGGCATAGCGTGCAGCGGTGTCGGAGTAGAATACGGCGATGTTGGGTGGTAAGGGAGCAGAGGACGCTGAAGCTGCGGAGGGTTCAGATGGGGCACACCATGAGGCGGAAAATGGTCGTGCGCGGGCCACATGTTGTGGTACCGGTTGGCAACGATGCTGGTAACTTGTCCTGCATGGTTCGAGTTTGGAGGCGGTACACTGAGTGAAAAATTTGTGATATGGTACTGCATCTGTGGATGTGATGACGGCGGGGTCCGGGTTTGTGGGTGTGGGATGTAGCAGTGGGGTACGCGGATCTCCGAGGAACCAAATAAATGCGCTGGTGGTCTAGCGCTAGGTGAGCGACGAGATTTCGTGTGTATGGCCGAGGTGGGGGTCGTGAATGGGTAGTAGGACGGTTAGCTGGAGCGCGAGAGGTCTTATGTTGACTGTCGATTAAAGATGGGAGCGTGACAATGTCAGTGCAGACGAGGTTTTGGCCATTAGGAGCAACAGGTGACGAGGGTGACGTTGTGGCCGAAGAATTGGGAGATAACGTTGCAGTTGGCTGGTCGGTGCAGGGTGGCTTGTTGGAATCTGTCGGTTTGTTGGCTCGTTTGGCAGACAGACCAGAGCGCGGATGGCTGCTGGCAGAGAGAGGGGGTTAGATTGCTCGGCTGTGGGTAGACAGCGGTGGAGACTGGAGTGTAACATGGAGTCTTTGGGGGGACATTGAGGTGTTGGGGGTGAACGGAACTAATCTAGGTCCACATTTTGCTCTGGTGCACTGGTAAGCGGGAGTGGTAACGAGTTGTTTACGGGGGTAAGCTTCTCAGGGGAGTTTTGTGGCACTGGGTCAGAGGGTGGTGGGAGTACTTGTTTGCCGGCATTCGATCTAAGGACCTCCCTCTGCAGAGAGGTTTTGTCAAGAGCAATTTTTATATTTTTAAATGAAGCGGACTTTGCGATAGACTCTCTCTTTCTAACGAATTCCACGGCAGTGCGCCCTTCTAGAAATTGAAACAGAAGCAGGCACATGTTTCGATGTGACCATTTTCTGAGTCTTTTGCAGTAGCACTCGTGGTGTAACATATCACATGCCATGAGCAATGACTGTTTGACCGAGGAAAAAGGCAAACGGTCTAAAACATTAAAAACAACGGCATTTTTAGAACTTTTTATCCGTCTATGGGCTTCAGATGCAACAGAGTCCAGGAAGTGGCCGGCTGATAGGAGACTTTCAGTGTTTGGATGTTTTAAGGGATCAACAATATATGCTAGTGGCAGCAGCATGGTCAGCGCATCGTCCATGGATCGTAAGTCTTTCTCTAGGGAGGATAAGTTTTGCTGAAGCGCATTATATTTGTTACTGGCTTCCCTGTATATATCCACCAGTGGTACTGAACAAGGCACTGAGGAGGTAGAAAGTCGGGGGCGCTTAGTGCTTGTTAGTGGATTTAGACTTGCCGCTCGGCGAATGGGGCGATTTGAAGTCGATCTAGGCATGATATTTGAAAGAACTTTGATAGAAGTGGATCCGCAGGTCAAATGCTAACCTCAGATTTTACTGTTCAGAAAAAAACCCTGATTTATTTTAACTAATGGGGATGTCTTGCAAAGCTGTTTGTGAGCTATTTCCCTAGATACATCAGTGGAAACTTTACCAATAACAGCACGGCTAGTGATGTGGTGTAGCGCGTTTACCCAATCTACCTCCGGCGCTTTGAGGTCCCCCAATATCAGCACATTCCCCTAAACCCGTGAGACCTCAAAAGTATTGCACTGGTTGGTAACCTTCCTCCGCTGGAGAGGACGGACTGCGGTATACACGGTCAGTTCTCATTCCGTTATGGAAAGTCATGAGGGCGGCTGAAGTGGCCTGTTTAAATGATATATGGTGAAAGCCTTTCCAAGCGTTCTTCATTCCTTGAGAAAGTGACTTTATTTCACTCTGGTTCGCTAAGCTCTTCCATACACAAAAATTTGCGCGTTCTTTGGTTTGTGATCAGCTTTTGAATCTGACCTTGAACCGTTTCTGACTGTCGCGCTCGGACCGCGAAGCTTAGAAGCCTTGGACTTTACTGTTGAGCCCAATGAGCAGCGCTCTTGAGGTTTTGCGTATTTTCGTACTTTTCGTGACTTCCACTCTAGCACCGTAGAAACTACCAGCCAATTTTGTTCCGGTTTTGGGATTCGTGTGGATTGTCTACGCGTTGCCCGATATGCGACTACCGCGACCTACCCCTCGTGTGTGGGGCTGAAGCAGCCTGGACCCGCGCCGCGGATGGAAGGGTCCTGTAGCGAGAAGCTGTACCAACCCCTCCCTGCCCAACCGTCAGTGCAGCCTGTTCGCACGGCGGACTAAACTGTCGGGATATATTTGGTGTTTGATGTCCTCCTGAGGCTGAATTCAGATCCCAGCGACCCCTATCATTCCTTCGTTTATTTCACTGGCTTCAGGTTCCGACCACTTACTACTCAAGCTTACTGAGTTTGTGTATGCAGCTAGCAGTCACGCAGTCTCCCGACCATTACTTGGATCTTAAGAGGCCATAAGCTGCTCGGATTTGGGGTCCGAGCAGCTTCCCCGTTACTTAAGACTGGTGTTTCCGTAACCCGGGCTTCTGCTTGCGGGAACACTCATCTTGGAAACATACGAAGGTCGCGGACTGGATAAAGCCGGACTTCTCAAGCTTTCGTTATGGTTTCCTCATCGTGGTCTCGAATTTTGCTGGGGATTCCTCTGAGCTGGCGCATGGCAACAGTGGCAACCAAGCACTTTGGACTCTGGGCAAGTGGAGAATAATTGCGTCGAAGCCCGTGGGGAAACCAGGTGGGCTCGTCAGCCATTCTTTAGCTACAGCTGACGAGTAGTCGGCAAGGACAGCCACTGCACCCTTAGTGGCGCTCTTGAACTCGTGTGCAGCCGATGAAAAGTATCTTGGTGACTGGGATTAACGGACTTCACAACAGCCGGCCAAGACACTTTATCTTGACCTCCCTGAGGGCCCTTCCAAATACAGAGCCAGAGAATGCGTTTTATGGTCACATAGCCGGAGGTACGATGGTCCTTGGGAGTTGAACCACTTAAAACACCACTGCTCGGTCCTTCCTTGCTCCATCTCTCATAACTGGCTCAACGGTGCTCCTAACTGTCACATTTCTTTCCCTTCCGAGCGCGGCCTAACTCTTAAGTTCAGCGGCGATTCGACGAAACGGTGCGTAACTCGTGTGCACACCATCGAAGAAATTCGGGTCGCTCAGTTGGCTAGGCTATTACCTACCCCGCGCAAAATGAACTGAACTGAACTGAGAGTAAAACCTTATCGCACATCAACTGCGAGAGACATTTGGCATCGTGAGCTTTCACTGAGACAGTGTGAAACAAACGAAAGCGCCAATTACAATACACCTCAAATGGGCCATAGTGTTATCCATCATCCACCTGGTGAAAGTGCTCGAAACTCACCACCATCGACAACGTCATTCCACCCATGACCTGGGGCCCCCTTGAAGGACCGGACCATCCGCAGGCTCATCACCATACAGGCAGACTGTTCCCATTGTTCGCTATCCTATTGCTAAATAAACACATGTTTGTTATCAACCTAGCTTGGACCTCCATCAGCCTCTTCTCATGTTCCCTCGCCCGGGAATCTAGAACCTATTTGAGGGGACTTTTCGGTTCATGGCCGGAAGAACCCATCTCTAACCTCACCGTCTGTGTGAGGTCCTCTTGGTTTCTGCACCTCCCCAGCAACACTAGTTGGAAAATCCAAAGTATGTGCTGATATTTCTCACCCCTCTGCTTTTCGGCCCTTCACTTTTCGAGACGGTAAACCTCCTCGAAGTAGACGACTTCTTTTTGTAGATGAGTGGTTAGTACTACAGGCAGCCTTCTGGGCGAGGTCGTACCAAGGCAATGCAATTGAAACTAATATTTCTGGCTTTTTCCAGGACAACCCTAACCGAAGTCCAGAGCACTTCTATGCTCCCTAAATCTTGCCCCTCAGTTTCCTCACCGAACTAGCTCTTTGGTCCTTCGTGCCACGTAGAACGCATGCTTCACTTAACGGCTCGGCACTGGAGATATACGATAACCGAGAAAGCACCCTGTCTGACCCGCAAGAGCCAGGAGGCGATTGGAGGGTATAGCTATTTGCCTGCTTTTAATAGCATGCGTTTGAGCGTGCGCAACATCAAAGGTCGAACGGCTACTGCGCTTGACCGCCGGCTTTCAGTCAAACAATCCGTGTGTTAAGTGCACGGACGGAGGATACCACGGCCACGGGCTCACTGCGAGCATTTTTGCACCAGCTATTTACTGGTCGGGCTCTATAAAACCAGTGATCACAAGAACCAGGAAGATTTTAGCGCTGCTGGCTGCTTCTAGGGTGGAGGGCCCCCGGTCATGAACTGAAGTTAGGCCTTATTTTGACATTGGAATCAAAAGGCTTTTTTCATCTCTGGGTGGTGAGCACCCCTTGTAACGAACGAATACTGAAAATCCTTCTAAATGTTCAACGTGCTTTGTGAATTTGACTATATTTAACATTATCTTGGGAGGCTCGCTCATACACCACACATTTTCACGTTTGTTTATCCATGTGAGACATTTGAATTTGGCCTTGAACCGTTTCTGACTGTCGTGCTTGAGCCACGGGGCTTTGGACCTTTGGGTTTTACTGTGAAGTCTATTTGGCCGCATACTTGAGGTTCGTATATATTTGTATCCTTTGTGCATTTCAATTTAGTACCGTAGAAACTACGAATCAATCTTGTTCTGGTTTTGGGATTCGTTTGAATTGGCTACGCGTTGCTCGATTTGCGAGATTCGACTTACAGTACTCAAGTGGAACCTGGACAAGAAAACCCATTGGAAATGCCCAGACGAGGAAGCAAGGACCTTTTGAGACAACAGGAAATAACTCGGCAAGTCTCTGGGGATGGTTCGGGTGTTATTGATTCTCTAGATAATGCTAAGTTTACTAGCTCTATCAGTGCCAGGTCATATATCTCTAACCGCGATGCGTTTGACGATATTGGTACTTATAGAATGAGAGTAATAGAATTAGAAAACGGGCTGCGGTTAGCCAGAAAGGAAGCAGAGCCCCTTACACAAGGAACTGGTCTCAGAGAGCCGACAAAGAGTCCATGTAGTTCACAATGTCAACATCGAAAAGGCACTGTGATCGACGAATATAAACCCTTGAGACAGCCTGAAACTACCGAGGTTTTGGCTCTTGACCTGCCGAGAGTGGAGCTGTCCCACTTCGACGGGCACCCCGAGCAATACTGTATATTCATGAAACAATTCGAAAATTTTGTTGAGTGCAAAGTTGCAGATCCTGGTCAAAGGTTTTTGTATTTATTACATTACTGTCGTGGGAGAGCCAAAAGTGCTATCGAAGGCTGCGCGATGCTTGATCCACCGATGGGGTACATCAGGGCGCGCAGAATCCTGGAAGATTTGTTTGGACAATCATTCAAGGTGGCTAGAAGCCTAATTGATAGTGTTTTATTGGAGGCGAAAAGGACTGAGGGCAAGGCTGAATCACTGTCGAGTTTGGTGATAAAAATGCAGAATTGCAGTATAGCACTGGAACACTTAGGATACCAGTCTGATCTGAATGCATTGCACACACAGAAATGCATTGTCCGATGTCTGTCTATTGATTTACAGAGCCGATGGGCAGAGGAAGCTGAAAAAATAAATATGCTTGGGCGGGAATCTACGTTCAACGATTTGACGGAGTTCATAGGTCGTCAATCCCGTATCGCCAACAGTCGATTTGGACAAATCGTACGCGAAAGTTGCAGACTGGCGCGAAGGGAACCAACATCTCAAATTGTGGAGAAGGACTGTAACCAAACCCAGTCTTTGGCTAACATGCACGTGATAAGTCAAGAACCCGAGAGGTCAGCTGAATGCAAGCTATGCAACTCCCTGCAGCGGTTACTAGATTGTCCGACCTTTCATGGGATGAGTGTACCCGACCGGTGGTGCGCAGTAAAAAAGATTGGCTCACGCTTTATGTGTTTGAACAACTCTCATCGAGCCTCTGAATGCAGCTTAAGAGTGAAATGCAACCAAGACGGATGCTTGGGTAATCATCATTCGTTACTGCATGGCCTTCTCAACAATAGACCTATTCATCCAGATGAACCCAAAATTGTCTGCTCAACGGGACATGATGATTTCAAACCGGCAAGATTAGGCATCGTACCTGTCGGTATCGTGACACCTAAAGGACTGAGGAGGGTCAATGCATTTTTGGACACGGGGTCGGATACCTCGCTGATTACTCGCGAGCTTGTAGAAAGCTGTGAACTAGTAGGCGAGCCTACCTCGCTCACTATCAGCACGATTGCAGGGGGTCATGTTAGCAATTCTAAGAGGCTGACCCTGCAGTTAACGTCTTTATCTGATGAGGGGACCGTAGAAATTCCAGAAGCTTTTGCAATAGACAGCTTGCCAATGAGACCAGTCGACTCTGTTAGATCGATCGCCAAGAGATGGTCTCATCTCAGGGACATAGAGTTCGAAGACGTTTCTAGCCCCCATGTCGACATACTAATTGGATGCAATGTACCAGAGGCTCACTGGGGGCTTGAACAGAGCATAAGCAATCGAAAAGAACCATTCGCTACGCGAACGATACTAGGCTGGACATTTCTCGGACCCCTGACGAGCGAACTTCAACAATCGGCATCAATAAATTGCTCAAATGTTGCTGAGAAAAGTGCCTCTGTAGAACACGATCAGCCTTTCGATATTGAATCCAACGGTCCATCTCAGGAAAGCGAAGTTCACTCGAAGGATCAGTCGGTGCTTTCGATGGCGAATTCAAAGACGGGACTTCACAGTGGGCAACATGAAGTTGCTATACCCGAGATACCACCGTCAAGTCACTTATTGAGAAAAGGAGAAGTTGCCCGGAGGCTTTTGAAATATCTCAAAAAAGGACACCAGCAGGTCACCCAAAGCAGCTTGAAATTTGCCGACCCAGTTACAGTGTACGGTACCTGGGTGGAAGTGCATGGCCGGCGGCGAAACAAAGTACCCTTTGCCAAAACAAAAATTGCTGAGCTGAAGTCAGTATCCCTAAACGAGCTCAAAACGACTGCACTGGTATTGGGTTTTAAGGTAGCACGAATGCTAAAAGAGAACTGCACCACCGCCGAACTGAGCCTTGCCTATTGGACAGATCCTACAGTTGTGTTACATTACAGGAAACGGAAGAAACGAAGAACGTGTTCGGGACATCAGAGAGTTAATCCACTCGTAGCAGGAAACAGCGAGGAAAATGTTGATGATTCGAGCTCGAAACCACATACAAAAGACAAAGTAGCTAGCAGATCGCCTCGCTCCGAGTTACTCAGCACTTTATTGCATTTCATGCCCTACAACTAATCAACTGGACCCATTTTTTCTGAAAGGTTGCAAATGTACTTAGTTCCAGTTTCTATCTGGCGTGCACATAGGCGAAGAGGAGAAATTCACCAGTATTTCACTTGAACAGTTCGGGTGAGGCATACTAGCTGCGAGCACATTGTGAAACTATTATTATCTTTAAAGAAGAACATTTATTTACATTTTATACAATATTGATTGTCACATATTTTGTGCACAGAAAAACTTTGAAATACTCTGATAGATGCCAGTATTCGATCAATCTCCGTGTTCATGTGTATTTCGATACTGTCCGCCGTACACTTGTTTTCGAAATTTATTCATAATCAGAAACCGGTTTTCATTTCTTTCGAAAGATTTGGTGCGTTAATTTTATGTAAATCCACTGGTTCGTGACCTGTCGATTTTACGCGATATCTCACTAGGCGTTGCACCTGCGTTCAACCTCTGCGCTCATGCTTGTAAACAAAATTAGTCTAACCAGTTGCTGCAATGGGTTACTGCTTGTAATGCTTAGACTTATTTCGTGCGGCGAAACTCTTCACTCTGCGAAGCCTTCATCTTCATCGTGCGTCTGACTATATGCGCCGGTCTCCTGATGAATATGTCAATCTCAAGTTGTGCAGCGGGATTTGGAATTGATTCCTTATGGATTGTGCGATGATGACTACGGCAAAAACCTGTTTCACGTACAGATAACACAGGAAGTTAGTATCCACAGGCACTGACAATAAGTTAAAGGTAGATAGGGTGAGAATCATGACCCCTTCCTGAACCTTAGACAACCATTTTCGCGGAAGGATTTTGGCCGGCGGTGTAACGAACGAATACTGAAAATCCTTCTAAATGTTCAACGTGCTTTGTGAATTTGACTATATTTAACATTATCTTGGGAGGCTCGCTCATACACCACACATTTTCACGTTTGTTTATCCATGTGAGACATTTGAATTTGGCCTTGAACCGTTTCTGACTGTCGTGCTTGAGCCACGGGGCTTTGGACCTTTGGGTTTTACTGTGAAGTCTATTTGGCCGCATACTTGAGGTTCGTATATATTTGTATCCTTTGTGCATTTCAATTTAGTACCGTAGAAACTACGAATCAATCTTGTTCTGGTTTTGGGATTCGTTTGAATTGGCTACGCGTTGCTCGATTTGCGTGATTCGACTTACTCCCCTGTATGCCTAATCCAGGACGGCTCTTGTTTCCCCGCCCAGTTCGCCTTCACCCTCAGATTCTACAATTTTTATGTCATCCGCAAAATTGAAACCAGGCGACTTAAAGGCGGATCCAAATTGTCAACAAATAACAAATGCAGCATCCGGCCCAGTGTTGTTTTCACAATTAACGGCGAACACAGTAGGCAGTAGATCCATTTATTAGAGCATCAGCAAGCACCTCAATAGGCACATGTGCAGGCTCGCAGGTAAGTGAATCACTGAAAGGCAGGCGCAAACAGTACATGCAATCCAGTGCGGTCAAGAAGTGCCGCTCAGAAGCAAAGGATTATGAAACGCATGTGGCTTAGCACCAAAGTGTGATTGGCTGGAGCTAGGCTTCCGTGGCATGCATGAAGTCACGTCGATGGGCGTAGGTGAGCTCGGGCTTGTATGAAAGTAGCCGGCATCGAATGCCTGATCGAAGTGTCTGCCTACACTGCAATGATGCAGCCAGTATTCTGACCAACAGTAAGACCACACAGAGCCGGGGACGGATTCGTGAGGCATGCCAATACTGATGACAATCTAGCTAGAGCACCTGCCTCCTAGCTTAAGTCAAAAATCCCCACGGGGTAGGAAATCAACCGGGTACCTACGCAGTGATACATGTTCCAGTAGCCGTTATCTCGCTTACTAACAGACGATGAATAACGGAGTCAGATGCCCCGCTGAAGTCAGGCAATAAGCTTCGATCCGTTTACCTTCATCTAAGTGTCGAACCACCTGAACTGGGAAACACATAAGCTTCGTCAGACACGGTCTACGTTTTAAGAAACCGTAGTGGTCTGGGATTGGTGTGGAATACTTTAGTGAGTGTTGACAGATGCAAGCGCCGACGATCTTCTGAAGAACTTCAGATGGGGTGCCTGCTGGTCTTGCCTGCCTATGGTTACCCACAACCGGCTTAGGTCCACTCTCATAAACGGCCAAGACTTCTCTAGTTTCCAGCTCTGAGACAGTTTACTCTAGTGGAGCTTTCACTTACACAACTCAGACGTCGAAGGAGCTACGAGCTCCCAAGCAATGAAGGTTGCCGGAAGGATGCCATCTGGCCCTGCTGACTAAGGGCCACTTAGCTTTTTTAGGTGTGCACCCGAATGTGCCTCCGAAAGATTTGGTTCATTTAACTCCAACGTAGAATGTGTCCTCGTCAAGTCGACTCGTACCCCACCATCCACTCTGAGCGCACTACCAAGGTATTCACTCAAAGCATCTACTTTTCCCGGGTCACCAGTCATGACACCGTCGTCCTCAGTGGATGGTGGACCCGTGACGTCCTCTGCTGAGTCTTCTGAATGGAAATGGATACAGAATTTCTGTGGTTGCTATCCTATGCACTTGGCCAACCTGAGCTCAACCTCATGCTCAGAAGTTCCCAGAATGCTTACTATCTCATTTCTTGGCTTGATATAACGAGTGTAGGCTAGCCGACAGTAGGAAGCTTTCTAGGTTCTGGCTATGGCTTCCACGGTTGACAGCCTGGGCCATCAGGGCCTCAAGCTACGTCGGTTTGCTACCCCCAACCTTCTGTTTCAGGTGTGCAAACTCTTCTTTAGAGCATTTATCTCATTTCTCCTCGGACAGGACTGTGTGGATACAAACAATCATGTGTCCAGATATTTGGGTTATCGGCGAGTTCCCGCAGCTCCCAGCTCTGCGCGATGTTGTTCTCCTGCTGAGGGGTAGAAGTCTTTTACATTGTGAGCTCTGACGGGGAAAGGGAAAAAGAAGGGTGAATTCTATCTGACCATTAGTCCACTTAACACAATTAGGGGTAGACCAATATTGAACACTGTTTTGCTGCCTTCTCACACCTTAACTTTCATGGTGTTCACGATTTCCGAGAGCTTATTCCACAGGGACTTCAGTCTATCGGAGAAATAATTTGCCATAATTTGAAGCCCAATAAGCCATTTTGCACTCTGAGCCTATGCCCCTCTATGCCCTTCTTCGGGATCAGACAGGTAAGGTCTTCTCGTTTATTGTCTGACAGTCCTCCTGTTACCTTAAACGTTTCTATCGAATCCCCGAGCACGGGTCGCTTTTTATCGAGAACATATCAAGGGCACAGTGGTGCTCCGCACCCACCATTCTCGCCCAGTCGCCCTCCCGGTAGCTGATATTCGCATCTCCAGACAGTCTACATCCTTCTGATTTTACACTGCCCAGGCTAGCACACAGTACTTTGATTGAGGACCACTTTTGGTTTGGTAGATCGGAACGAAACTCTTTGGCCTCTATGCGATATGGCATTTCCAAATGGAAAGAGTTAACTCCGGGCCCCATGAGCCGCCGTGGAGCACTGTTATCTGTCCCCGCGTGCAAGCCTTTGGCTTGAAAGACCGTTTGGAATGATCTCATGTTTTCTCAACGTACTCACGTATTTAAGGTCAGACGCTGGTGTTTGGCGAGGTTTGACGGAAGGTCATATTTGAGCGACCAGTTTTATACGGTTAACGCGTCCAGTTCTATACCTACTCCAGCTGTCTTGACGACATCATAAACCATATATGTACGGATGGTAAGTGGGCGTGCTGGATTGTTGACGACGAGTGCAGAGGGTCGGGCACCGAGGCTTGTGGCACTCAGCTGAGCAAACCTTTCGATTCCGGGACATCATCAGTTAGTTTTACACCAAACGTTCACCCCTTTAGAAAGATGTTTACCCACAGTTTCCAAAGAATGCAATCTAACGAACAGAAATCCGTAGTTTGCGGAATCAAATGTCTTACTGAAATCCATGGGACTGGCTTCTGGTAAATATCCCTCATCCAGGAACCTGGTCACCTCCTTGGGGAAAGGCAGAAAATTCATCAGTGAAAATCACCCTCCCACAATTCACAGCAATGCACTTGATACGGAGCTATACTTAACCAATTGCCCAGAGATGGGCTTACGTTATTCAGCAGGAGGATGGTGGCGACGGATATGGCTAAGCTGCTCAGGGCGATTGTGCATAAAAAGTGAAGAGAGATACCTGGGAGGTGAAACTGTCCGTGGTGCAAGATGCAGCAGCTGCGACGGCAAACAGCGTGGGAGAGAAAGGAGCAAAAAAGGTACCAGAGGGAAATAGCAAATAAAACGGACTGAAACTGTGAATGAGAACCACGACGAAACAGTGATTTTACATTAGATGGCAAGTAAAAAAGCAGAACCGTCTGAAAGGCACGCACAAAATGCCTGCGGCAAACAATAGACGGAACGGGAGATTGGAGCAAGGGCCGAAAAAGACAGGTGAGGCATAACCAGTTAGATCATTTCATTGCATGTGGAACACGAAAAAGGCAGAGAGGAAAGAAGCACCGGGACAGGTAAACTGGTGGAAGAACATAACGCATGAACTATGAATGCGCGTCGGAGTCAGGGACGTGGAAATTGGGGGCTGCGTGCATGCAGGCGGCTGTACAAGTGGATGCAACTGGACGATGCTAATCGGAGCACTGCCAAGTGGAAGGATCCACAGAGGAATCACGGAGCCAGGCAAGGAAAACAGAGTGGTAGTGACTGGATAATAAATGTGGCTGTGAGAGATGCGGAGTTTGGGGTGGCAGTTCTAACATGAGAATTGGTCATGGGTGCCGGTGGGGCTGGTGTATAATGGTATTGGGCATAAGAAGGGAGGACGAGGGAGAGTTTGACAGAAAGGTAGGCAGCTAGGCGTCGGAAGGCCATCAATGAGCTTTATAGGCCTAGGGTGATGCCAAATAAATAGATACTGCAAGCCGGCAAAAAAGACATGAATGAAGGAATAAAATAGTTGCCGTCGTCGGCAGAGTGAAGTGGGTAGGACGACAGTGACGCGCTATGAGAGGTAACACAGTGAGAGTCGATAGGAGCAATGACAGAATGGGTAGGTGTGCATACCATAACGAGAGAGATGCCGAAGTTGGTAGTTGCTGTTTTCACGCATGCATGCTGGCTCACTTACATACACACCAGTGAACTTCTGTTCGATGAAACGTGGCAGGCATCCCCGGAACACTTTTGCCCTCTGCCCTCGTGAACACATACCGGCTCTTATGAACTACGCTGGTGAATAACGATCGACGAGGGGAGGGTTGAATTTTGCTGCTAAGGGGCAACTAGTTGACCCAATTACTCAAGTGTGTGTAACTTTGTATACATGCATGTAAGTAGATTCGGGATGCCGGCCGTGGTAGTCACATGTGCTGACTCAGGACTTAGGCAGGTAGCCAGAATCAGAACCTTAATTCATAACCCTTCACTTTTCTAAGATAGGAGGGATTTTGGTGGGTGGCTTGAAGCATAGCTGTGGAAGATCCTCCAAGAACACCGTAACGCACTGGCTTCGTAAAAATACTCGACTACTTTTATTATTTGCGTGTGTGGCACTAACAATTTATTTGTGCACCGGTCTTCGTTTGTTCGCCTCCGAGGAGCTGTTATATCGTAACTCATTTGGACATGTGCGACTCGCGTGCTCATCTTCTCAAGCCGTGAAGCTGGCTCTCGTTTCGCGTCTTTGGAATCACATGTATGAGGTTTGCGTACATCTGAGAAGCTGCTCATTCCGTAGTCCACTACAGTAGAAACCACAAGTCCATCTTGTTTTGGTTCCGAGATTTGTATGAATAGATTGCGCACTTCCCGAAAGCACCTCATATCGGTTAGCGTAGGACCTCCCTGGTCCACAACGCGCGAAGAGATCTTTAGGCAAGTGCCCACGTTTGTTCCTCCCTTTCGTTCTTGAGAACATATCGAGGGTCTTTCATGGTTTGGTCCTAAGCTACGAAGAGCTCCTTATAGTAAGTCTGTGCACGGAAAAGCCATCGAAATGCTGAGAAGGGTTGTGGTGATACAAGGCCTTCCGAAACGTGTTCGTCTATGAAAATGAAAGAGGAAATTTTTTTGGATATATGCTTGCAAAAGGCTCCGTTACTGCACCCAAACGGCCTTAGAAATGTTCTGTACGGACCTTTTGTGAGGGTGGTTACACTACCCAAGAGCGAGCAAGAAAAGCCTGCTGAGACAGACCTTAAGAAAGCGTGGGTCTTTGCGAGCTACTACCATCAGCGTACGGGTCCGGCCATCCCTATCGTTTTGACGGCCTCCTGTGGCCGTTCCATCCAGACGGGGTCATTAAGGGACTGAGCAAGCCGAAATTTCACCAGCCTCCCGGACCGGATAGCCTTCCTCCGGCAGTGCTGAGTGCACTGACCAGCGAACCCGCATCATCCTTGGTCGATTTTCTCAGTCTGTTGATACACACGGGAAGGTTGCCTAGCAAACGAAAGAGTTAGATTATCTTTCCATTGTAAAAAGGCTTTCGCAAAGGGTAGCTGGCCATGGTAGCCACCGCCCGACAAGCCTAACCTGCATTTTGCAGAAGTGTTGGAACGCTCATCATCGGTCCGAATCCCGAGAGGGAGGCATTCACGAGGTGGTGCCCGGCTCAGCATCCTTTTCGTCAAAAGAGGCCTTGTATCCCAAATCTGCTGTCAGCAAGAGAAAGGTGGTCGGAGGCTATGGAGTGCGGCTACGACACGGATGTGGTGTTCGTTGATTTCAAGGAGAACTTTGATCGAGCACTTCATGGCCAACCTTCGGAAACCTCAGGACACGGTGTCTCCAATGTTCCATGCTCGAATAGAATGAGGGCTTCCTAAAAGAGAGAAAACCTTCAGTCAGAGATGCCAAGTCCAGATCAAACAGGTAAGCTACAACAAGTGGGGATTTTAAAAAGTCGGTCCATGGATCAACGGGTTTTCGGCCTACATCAGTGACTTGTCATTAGTCCTCCAGTCGCCCTAATTTGTTCGTACAGATGACGTGAGACGGTAGTTTCGCGGACACAGAGGTTGTCACAGAGGTTCTGCAAAAGGATCTGTAGGCCTCAGCATGATGGTTTGGCGTCTGGACCCCACCTATCAACGTGTCTAGATGCTTGTATATGCCTGCTGGGGGAAGATATTGGATGCAGTGTATCGCGTCGAGAACGAAATACTACCAAGGTAGTCGTACGGACGGAACCTTGGGGTTACGCTCTTGTCGACTCTCAAGACAAGAGCTCGAGCAGACAAGGTCCGTTATCCTTTCAGGGCTATGGCCAGTGCCATGTAATCCCCTTAGGTCGGTTGGATCCCGAGACATTTCAGTTACTGCTGGCCTCCAGTATTCGTCTGTGAGTCAAAAGAATCGTACTTACAGCAAAGCACAGCCAGTTCATGGGAACCCCAAAACCAGAAATATGCTAACCACAGGTCAGCGGATAGATATACTTAAGGGCTAAACTTGAAGGTTCAAAGCCCAGTGGTCAAAGCACGGCGATCCGAAGAGGTCCAAAGCCAAATTCATTAGTCTCACACTAATAAACATACATGAAAAAGAATTTTGTATGGGCGAGCCTAGAAAAGTATCATCGGATATAGCCACAGAGTGTATAACACTTGGAAAGATTTTCAATACTGGTCATTCACATCTTTTGAAACTTCGGTACAGATATGATACTGTAGCGGCTCTTCAGAGAAACAAAAATGAAAATCAATGGGCCGTTTCTTCGAGCCAATCAATTTTTGATGGCTCGCGGATTTCAAATGCCTCCAAGAACTCACCTAGATTCATCATCAGGTTCTCAAATGCCAGTAATGTGCGAGACGTCGCCGGAACTTGGATCACTAGGTTACTTGATTTCAGAAGTGGCCCAGAAGCAGGCTAAAGTCACCCACCAGCACGATTAAGTCACGGGCAACTTCTTCACGAGAAGCCGAACCTGATTGGGCGAATTTCACTATTCACGCTGAACCATGGGTCACTGGTCAGTTACGATTGATCTACGACCCCAAGAGTACTCACAACATAAAGTACATTCGTTCTTAGTTAGGGACTGGCTGTTCGGGTGATGTTTGTTTAAATGAACCTAGGGTTTTCTCGCTAGGGCTCACGGCTACATCTCCTCCCGCTCATTCTGCAATCCCGGTGCTTGACCGACTCACTGGTTCTCCCCTAGCCAGCTAGCCACCACGGATCAGTCAGTTCAGTTGGACCGACAATACACCTCCTCAAACTCTACCCGTCTTCTCTCTTGTTTACTGAATTCGGGGGGTCCAACTATGGAATATGAAGGCCCGGGGGATCGCAATACTACAACATATTCCTGCGTTATCTGCTAGACGGGGAAATCGGAGGTGTCATGCCCCGCGGCTAGACTCGCCAGCAATTTGCATGGGGCAAGCTATGCCGAGCGTCTGGGTTTCCTTGATCTCGCTCTCAAGTAAGGCCAGCGAATCATGATGAGGTAACCAGTTTGAGGAAGATAGTTCGTGATGACGAGTCCGAGGCTGCGAGCGGACTTTCTTCTCTGGATGAAAGACCGAATCCTAGGCAAGTCCTTAAAGCCACCAGGCTTCTTCTAATGGCCTAAAACTGGTTTATGGACTTTCAGGGAAGTGGGCGGCTTAGCCTTGGAATGCTTTACATGCACCAGTGGTGAAATAAACGGGCAAGGCTTGGTTCACGCGACTACCGGAGGTGCGTCTGTAGGTACTGTGGAGGTGAACCACATCAGTTTGGGCCTATGGAATCAAAATAAAAAGGCCCACAAGGGATGTTCCCCTCTACCCTCTGACAAGAAGTTTGAATATTCCATGCAATCCGTAGATCCTTTGTCGGTAGTGAGAAACTGGGGAAAAAAGCACGGTTGCATTCGGGATCAGCGGCCTGGTTCAACCTGACGACCTTGAAAGGAGATAGATTCAGAGCTCTCGCTCTCTGCACCTCTCGAGCAAGACTTGTCCCCGGGTCGCAAAGTGGTGAAAAGAAGCAAAGGAGGGAGGTGACGCACGGGGGGGAGGTTGTAAACAGACACTGATATGTGGGAGGGCCCATGACTAGTGAATATGCGGAGTAACTTCCGGGCACAAAATGGTTAAAGAAGAAGAAATTAGTTTTTGAAGAGTTCGTCCATTTGAGAAGAGTTTACTTTTCGGAGCCCTTTTTGGTGCTCTTGTTGGTGTCAGTGCAACTGACACCGGATAACTACTTTTTGTGGCACCTTTTTAGTGTACCTATTTTGTGGAGTTTTTGGTGCGCAGGTTTTGCAGGTTTTGTTTTAGTGTAGCCTTGAAGTCCTTTCAAAGGGTTGTGTTATTATCCTACTGGTGTTCGATACGATTGGAAGACACTTGATTGCATCAGGTCACAAAGTTGACCTGACCCAGTGTTTCAAAGCACTGTTGCGCAATCCAGTACCGAAACTACTAGCGTTCAGTGAAGCTATTCTAATCATGATGCATCAGCCAACGCTCTGTGCACAAAAAAGGTTGACCCAAAATATTTGTTTACCCTGGCGTTAACACGGCAGACTTCAATTACCCCAACGTACGTACTGTAAGAGCTTTCGATCGCGCCTACATTACTGTTGCATTTACCCCCCCCCCCTACCGTACCATGTATATATACTGACAAGTTTTACGTCCGCGGTTGACAAGAGTAAACGAAATGCTTGCATCTCGCGACTTGTGTCTTCTCTCTGTTCTCACGATATTTTTAAACAAGCTCGACCACCGTTTCCGAAATAAAAGGAACAGAGGTTGATCCTACCGATCAGGCGGTGAGCTGTGGGAACAAGGAATGCACGGACCTGGTTCGATATGAGAGAGTTCAATGCGACCAGTGTTTACTTTGGTACCACCAAAAGTGCTCCAAGCTGGTAGAGAAAGACTTCGAGCAGCACATCAAGTGCGCATCACTCAAGTGGATGTGCGGCCACGGCTTCGCGTTCACAAGCAAGCGCTCGCGCATAATTCGAGGCGAATTAGGAAAAGGGGTCAGAAACATGAAGCTGGAACCAGATCTAGAGAGAGTGAACTCGATCCATAGCTTGGAGGGAAGGGAAAACTGTGTGCCACATCAGGAAACTGCAAAAAGACAACCCAAACGTAAAAAACAAGAGGCAGCAGTTTTCATCAATGTGGAAAAAAGCCCCTGACGGAAGTGCAGTCCCTCAAGCAGCAAGTTGAACGCCTAGTTGCTGAAGTGCAACGCATGAAGCGGGACATGGAGGCCATGGCAGACGGAAGTAGAAGACTACTACTTCATAACCTTTGGGCAAACATCGTAAACGACGATAGAATGAAGAGGGAGAAAAACCGCTGGCATGTGGCTGAGGTTCTTAGGATTGCTGGCCTACCCCCTTCGACGCCAACAGCCAAGTGCCATAGAATAGGACTACGACGTGGAAGGCAACCAACGCCACCACAACCCCTGGTAGTTGTTTTCCACAGTGCCTACTTGAGAGATATGCTGCTGTCTAGGGTGGGAGCAGTTAAGGGAGCACCCAGGGAATTGTTAGGGTAACACTCGACAGTCAAGCATTCGTCAAACAGGGTAATGCCATGGTCTCGGTGAGAACGGGCACACCAGATCTGAAGCGGCCGTCTCTCCATATAGCAAGACTGGGTATGACCCCTCTTGGGAAGTCAACACCTAAAGCGCAAGGAGTATTTCAGGTCCCCAAGGTGGCTTCAGGCGCCGGTGCGCGAAAAGCCAAAGTTCAGGAAGTTCAAAAGACTAAAAGGATTGGGACATACAGGGTATTCAGTCCTGTTGGTGATGAGCAAGTGCAGCCAGCCAGGTCGATTATAAAGGAGACGCCCAAAAATCCTCTCTGGTGCAAACCGTGAAATTCGAGGTATCAGATGGAAAAACCGCGGAAACCAGTTGGGCTGAGGTAGTCGCAAGACCATCCCGGGCCATCGGTATGGCGACTCAAAAGGAGGAAACGTCCGCTTTGCAAGTTCAGCCAGACACCGGGTCGACCGGTGGAAAACAATAAGCCAAGAGACCCAGATCGTCACTTTATATTCAAGATGCTGCACCGCAGGCGCCTATAGATACAAAAAAGGGGCATCACCTCGGAGATTGCGCCCGAGGGTAACCTAGCCGTAAAATTGGCAATGAAGTCAGTAGATGGGTCCAGGGAACCGTCAGTATGGTACACCCACACCTGCTGTCTCCCAGGAAAAAGAGGGGATTGACGACTAGGATGGCTGAGTCTGATGTCTTTGCATTGACGGAAACTTAGATAAAGCCAGATACTGACCACATGCTCTTTCAATGGTAAGCTTCCTACCGACGGGATAGAAATGATGGAAGGCAAGGGGCGGAGTAGCAATTCTAATACGGACCGACATAGGCTATTGGGAAGCTCCGTCTAACTTGGCCTCAGGAAATGTACAGGCCAGATCCTTAACCGCTCTCTGCCCCGTATATTAGTGCATGACTGACATTTATAATCTCAATATTAACATCGAAAATCCTAGGTATGACCAGTCAACCTACGCTGGAAGAGCAAAGCACATTTTCATCACCGCCAATCCGTTGAATGTACCGAAAACTTCCAGAGAACCAGAGGATGCGAAAACAATTGTTAAGAGGTACAGATCGAGAAAGCCCCTTCCAGGAATAACAGAAAATGAGCTGTGGCATGCAAAACAAATTTACGATTCTGCTTTTCACCCGGACACTGGAGAAATATGCTGTTCTTTGGTCGCATGTCTTTCCAAGTACCAGGAAACATGTTCATTACTGGTCGTTTGTTGCAGTTTTATAAATCTGCACCTCAAGTGGCAGTGGTTTAATCAGATATTCAAAGCTGCTGTTAACTATACTAATCGAAGTGGTGACACTCCGATTTCGGTTACTCGCCTTGGTGTTTCGTACGCGTTGGCAACTACCGGTGCAGTGGCTACTGCGCTAGGAAATAATAAACAGTTTCAGCGTTTCCCACCACTCATCGGCCGTTTTGTTCCTTTCGTCGCAGTAGCCGCGGCTAACTGCATCAATATTCCGTGTATGCGCAGCGTCGAGTTTTCCAAAGGCACACCAATTACAGATGCAGATGGTCAGCCACTTGGAAAATCGGCGGTCGTTGGACGTCTAGCTGTCGCTAAAGTTGTGTTTCCTCGTATCCTCATGGCCTTTCCCTGAATGATTATTCCGCCAATCGTGGTAAATGCGCTTGAGAAGCGTGGCATTTTGGCTCGTGCTCGTTGGATCGGACCGACGGTCCGAGTCTCCTTTTGCGGGCTTTGTCTGACTTTTATGACGCCATTGTGTTGTGCACTGTTCCCCCAAATCAGTTCAGTTACATTCGACAAGTTGAAACAGTCTGTTCAAGCCGAAATTCGTAAAAAACTTGGTGCAAACGTGCCCAATCCGGTCTATTACAATAAGGGACTCCGAACACGCTTTCCCATTTTCACCGCGACCAACTCGCTCGCACCAACTGTTCGTCTCTGTCTTATTCCATCTCCGCTATTTAGATTTTTTACCATTTGCTTACCTTTCCTGAGCTGATATAGCTCCTATTTTCTTGTTTCCCGTTTCTGATTACTGTCCGATCACTACTACACATTCAACAACTGAACATCAAGCCAACGATTTTCATTTACTTATTTTATCCTAACGTTGAGTTCTGGTCATCACGGTGCCATGAGGTAATCGATTCCATTTCCCATGCTCTTTGTACTCCCATACGTTTTCTTAGTGATACTATGATTGCTGGAATTGTTGAAGAAAATTGTACGCTGATTATTTTCCAAAAAACGATCCTGATTTATCAGGATCGAGGCGCGAACAGTATGCATTATCTGTATCTACAGGGCACAGCTGGCGAAAGATGAGTAAGACGTTGAGCTCTTGCAAGTGCTGGATGCGGTGCTGGCATAAACAAAGGAGCTGGTCTTATAATGGGATCTTAACCTGCCAGAAATTAACTGGGAAAGCGGGATCTCTCCAAGGGGATCAATGGGCGACAGGTTTCTGTAGTGGGTCCAGTTACATACACTTGGGCAGCATGTGACGCAGGCTACTAGAAACAGAGGTGGACAGCACCCGTCTCCCCTTGATTTAACCATAACGCGGCACCGTCAGGAAGTTAAAAAAATTAAGTGGGGAGAGACACTGGGAAAAATTGATCATGTAGCCCTAAGGGTCACAGTATGACTTTGCGGGGCGCCGAAGGAAATCGTGTTACGTCGGCGCTACAGAAGAATCAATATAGGTGAACTAGATGGCGGCGGAAGAAGTTCAGTGGACACAGAGCCATACCAACGTCTCTATACAGGTACGCTGGAAGGCCATAAAGATGGAACTAGTCGAACTTACAGAGGAGTTTGCACCTCTGGAGATGGTTAGCAGTAGAAATCAACCCCAATGGTGGAAGTCAAATGTTCGCAAGTCTATAGTTATTCGTAGGCAACGATGGGCGGCGTGCAAGCTGCACAAAACTCAGGGGGCATGGAACAGCTATAAGATGGCTAGAAACGGAGAGTGGAGAAATATGCCTTCGAGCGTAGGTTAGCTGCGTCGGTCCGCACAAACCCAAAGCGGTTCTATGCTTACGTGCAATCCCACAAACGCATGAGAGAAAGTGTAGCAACTTTTGAAAAGACCCAGGGACGACTAGCTCTAAACGATGAGGACAAAGCTGACATGCCCCTGGCTTTCTTCAAGAGCATATATCGAACAGAAAATAATTTAGAGAAAAGAATAGAGGGCACACAGGCGCCTCCAACACCCTAACTTACTGTGGGAGAATAGGTGTACGCGGAGTTGCAAACCCTGAATAGAAATAAAGCAGCAGGACCAGATGGGATTCACTCGGTAAATGTTCAACCTCCGGCCGAGGTCCTTAAGGCTCCGGTGACGAAGCTGTGAGAAGCGTCACTCAGAGAGGGAGTTGTGCCGGGAGGCTGGGGGGGGGGAGCAACAGTGGTAGGTATTTACGAGAGCCGTCACGGCAAGAGTTCGGAAATTACCGGCCGGTTGGCTTGAATTCAGTACTGCGTAAGCGCCTGGAGCGAATAGTCGGGAAACAGATCTCTAGGCATTTCGTTCAATACAACCTCATACCAAATGCTCAGTATGGGTTTGTGGCAGGCCGGTCCTGTCTGACGAGTCTCCTGCTGTTCCTTGATGGGGTAACCAAGCGCATGGACGAAGGGCAGTCGATTGCGGTCTGCTACTTGGACTTCAGCAAAGCGTTTGATTCTGTGAACCACAGATTTCTGGACGTCAAACTGCAGTGTATGGGAATTGTTGGAAAGGCAAGACAATGGATAAATAGTTCGTTAGCAGGGCGAACTCTTAGTGTTAGGGTGGCTAATCATGTCTCGAAACCGGAAGGTGTAACAAGTGGGGTGCCACAGGGCTCGGTGCTCGGCCCTCTGCTCTTCCTCAACTTCATGAATGACCTGGCACGTGAAATTACAAACCCCACCTTTATGTTTGCCGATGACGTCAAGATAGCTGGAGTAGATATAAAACTTGACGTGTTAGCAGTACAAAACTGGTCACGCAAATGGTATCTTCCATTAAACCTCACCAAGTGTCAATGCTTGATCACTGATGCATGGGCTAGTGGGAATACGGTGGGTTCGTTGCAAGTGGTCTCGCAGGTCAAAGACTTGGGCGTTACAATGGACAACAGCTTCAAGCCGTCGAGGCAGTACACCGCAGCAGCCAACATGGCCAGGAGAGAACTCTTTCGAGTTAGATCCATTATGCCGTGTAGAGAGCCGGAGATTTTCGTTCCGACATACCAAGCCATAGTTGGGCCGCACATCGAGTACCGCACGCAAGCCTGGGCACCGTACTACCAGGAGGATATAGACTGTCTGGAGAAAGTGTAAGGGCTAGCCACCAGAGTGGTGACTGGACAAGGGGGGTCTAGCTACGCAGAGCATCTGCGTGCCCTAGATCTGTTCTCGATGGAAAGGCGGCACATTCGCGAGGATTTTGTAGAAACCAAGGTAATGAAGGAGCTATCAGGAATAAGTTGAGAAGACCCTTTCTGTCTGATCTCGGGGAGGGACACAAGAAGGCATAGCCTTAGATTACAAAGGAAGCATTCGAGGCTCCAGATTAGGGCGAAATACTTCTCGAATAGAATGGTACCTTATTGGAATAGGCTCCCGGAGGTGGTCATAAATACCACAACAGTGAAGGCTTCTAAGAAAGCAGTAGACGTATGTAGGGTGGCAGTATACCCCAAGTTATGTCAGGTGGCTTTAGGGTCAGATGCAATTTACTCATTGTTTCCACCTTTCTCTGCCGGGGCTGATACCGCACAAAATTTCTGCCTTTCAGAACAAGAAAAACAAACAGTGTTGGAAGCCACGGATACGCGCCAACAACACAACTATCTGGACACAAGATTGGCTCTAGCCACACAAAGTCTTATGCAAACTGAATTGAACTGAACTGAACCTCATGATGGTTAGTCCGGGTCTGGGGGAACTTCTACCCAGTGGGGGCGAAAATTCAGTTCGAAAGTAGAAACCGAGGTTGCGGTCACCACAAGCAGAGGAAGCTTATTCTACGCCTTTATCCAGTGAGATAATAAATGAGCCTCCGCTGTCCTGTTTCCAATGGATTATTGAACTAATTCAGGGGGCCTCGGTGTGAAAGATTTTGGCTATGAGAATCAGCTACGATACCTAATGGTATAGGGGAATTGGCGACGAAACATTTGGACACACCGGCGACTTCGGATACACACAATTCTGAGCAGCTTGAACAAAAATTACAAGTAAAACACCAGTGTACAGTTCGTTTGAATGCACCAACGGGATTCCGCAAGGCTGACGAGGCCCCCTTCCCTCTAGGTCAGGTCGTCCGTGATGTCGAAAGTATCGCCAACCGAAATTACAGTCGATAAGTGGAATGGATCAGCTGTGAAAAATGCTCTTGATGATGCTGCCAAAGAAGTGAGTTATTTTGAGGTTTTCACAGTCGTTCTCAGATATTGACTCTGCGGTTCAACTTAGTAGAAAATCATTCGCTTTTTGATGGCCGGCTAATCCTATGCACCATTTCGGTCCTCTTGGCTACGTTTGGAGTGGTATGGGATTATTTCTATCCACATCCACAGTCTCGGTCAGTGCTGATCATTTGCGTCTCTATCTACTTCGTATTGTCGGCCATAATAACATGCTACGTGATGTTTGTGGAGAAGAGCATTTTCTATACAGGGGAAAAGGCCGATCCCACCGGAATGGACCCTCCAGATGTCTGGAAGTTAAGTTCTCAAGTCAACAGGTGAGTGTACTCCTCTTAAGCTTCACCATTCAGGTATGACCCTCATTATCGGTTGACACTTGTAATAACAAACGGAACATCCAAGAAATCAAAGCAGTCCGTCATGCACCGTCAGTTTGACGAATTCTTCGATGTGAAGGGCAAGCTCCGCAATGATCTGTATAGCACGGCTGTGCTGAGGCTGGCTTCGGATATTTTGGATAAGAAAAAATGAACTTTGTGTTTCTGCTTGACTAAATTCTTGGTTTGTACGCTATATTTTGTGAATTGTGTGAAGTAAATTTGCAGTGGTATTCCCTCATAATTCAGATTTAGTATACTTTGAATAAAAGTCACTTGAAGGTTTGTCAACACAGTGCATACACAGTTGGGCACAGCGGCTATTCGATAATGCCGTTCGTTCTCTTCCCCCCGCTCGCTGTATTATTGTGTCCGAAGGTTCACAATTATTCCACTGGGTTACTAGAATGAGACGTACCATCTGTTGAGCGGTCAGCACCCGTAATCGAGAGGATCTGTTGTTTTCTGAGGATTCAGTATGATAGCCTGAGGTTTGAGATAATGGTTTCAAATTACTCCGCTGTGGAGCCGGTGGCTGTTGATGGACGAGATGGTTTACACCGATATTCGAGGGCTGCTGAGAACTTGTGACGACGGGGATAACAATCAATGACAAGAAGGTCCACTGTTTCACCAGTAGGTTCCGGCTCAGGCTAATTCATTTATTTCAGATGGTACTCCTACAAGCGGTGTTGTGGCCTTTTGGGTCCAAAATTCGACGTGGGCACGTCTTGATGTCCGCGCTGGTCAACAAGGACCTTGTTGCGCTAGGTCAAGTTAACTTACAAAATTCCTGAATACAATAAAAGTAGATATGTATCATGTCGGACCAACCGTTGAAAATTCAGAGGCTACTGACGATTGCCATCCAGTTAGAGACGTCTTCAGTGCGCCCACTCCACGATTTGGCATGAAGCGGCTGCGCTGCAGTGGCGGGCCATTTCTGACATTGCTGCGCAGCGATGATTGATGCCGTTCTCAGGATAAACAGTTGTCTTTAATCGATAGAATTCTGACCTCAGGGCCCCATGTGTTCCTCAGATAAACATTCTACCATAAGTAAGTTCCGATGGCCCAACAGTCCTTAACGTCTATGGGGCTTGGCGCTCAGATCTCGGGCCATGATCGCATGCGAAGCATCTGATGCACACCATCTGAGGTGGCAGTGCTCGTATCTTAAGGGTTTTATGTTAATGACTTAAACTTCACACGAGTAACTGCCTGCGATAGGATCACTCCACGAACAGCAACTTCATACGCGTGATTTGGTAAAGAAGCGTTGTAACACTGTGGGGATGATACGTGGTACCATTACTGAGCGACTGAAACAGACTGTGAACACCGTCGATGGTTCATTGATAAGTGCTCATCCTTCAGACAGTGCAGATTCAATGAGTTAAAAGCTGGCTGTCTCGTTACTTAAGCGGCTGTTCGTAGTGCTGGGCAATGAGTACAGTTCCGGAATGTCCAAAGTCCGGGTATTTGAATACTACCCAGCTGCCTAAAATGAAATAAGAACACTTTCCTGAAGTAGACTACGGTTCTGAATTCAGTGCAGAAGAAAAAGACCGATAGGTTGCATAAGTTGAAATGCCCTTAGACAGAATGCGCTTTTCAAAACTTGTCACTTGTATTCCAGTATTAATAGTATGGGTCGGACTCCACGTCAAGGACAATGTGGTGAGCGTTCCACACCTTCCCTGGCACTTTATCTTGTGTTGAGCTGCGGGAATATCCGCGTCCGTTCAATATCAGTGCACGTAGTGGTGGAAGTACATAAACATTTGCGGCAAGGTGCCATTGGGTGTTGGAGCCGACGTAATGCTTGCCTCACCTTTTTAAAACTGGAGAAAGGAACCGCTTTTCGAGCAACACAACCGAAAGGAGTTGAGCAGCTTATTGTAGTGAGTGTCAGTGTTTGTATAGGAGTTCTGAAAACAGCCCCGCCCACTACTAGTTATGTGCAATGTGAACTAAACTAAATCAGTGTAGTTATTCGTGCTGGGGTTTATACATTCCCTTGGTAAAATGGTACGACGAAGGCGAACAAAGTTGAATAAAAATTAGGCGATAAGACAGGGTTATTGAGCAAAACACTGGTTTTTCAGCTGGACCCAGTTGGTAAGCTTCAGAAGGAAGATTATCGGGAGCACGTATTTGGGCTAACACTAACCGGCTTAGGAACAAAGATAATGCAGATGACACAACCACTATTAGGCTTGCATGACTACTAGTTAGGGTTCTTGTATACTGCTCTGCCACTCGCTAAAGAGATGTGTTCTAGTACGTTCAGATAGGTCTGTATCTCCATCATTTGTCATCACAGGCGCTAGCTATAAGGCCGCTGTCGCTCGGTTCGTTGCCACAGCTGGTCTATTGAGACTCCACAGGGTCATCAATCGAATTCTCAGGGCCAGGCTGCCGTTTATCCCTAACAGCACGAAAAACCTATAAAAGACTAACGGTATGCGACCCCGAGTGTGTCCTTTGTCGAATCTCGAAGCCGATCTATCAACATCATCGTGCAGTACTAAACAGCAGGGCAAGCTCCAGTGACCACTGCTTTTCTCGCCACGTACGTAGAAGGAGAATGAATACACAAGATGGACAGGAAATGGACCTACCAGCGGAATCCCCTTATTCGAACGAACAGAAAACTGGAGTCCATAGGCATGCATTAGTTCATCATATAAACGGTGGTACCGAAAAGAGCAATACACGATAGACAAACCAAGTGCGACAGCGAAGCAGAAGCTAACCAAGTGTGTACGGTAGGTGAAAAACCGAGTGTCAGAAGCGAAGTCCTCATGAACTCAGTGGAGGTCATTTCAGCAAGAAAGTGTGCAACAGAAACAAAATAGTGACATCAGAATCTAGCGTCAAAGGGGATCTGAGCGATTCTGTACTGTTCATATGAAGTTTGAGAAAACCCATATGGATCAGTCCTCATTTCTCCAATCCACACTCCAATTAGCATCCCTGCATTTCCGCACATAAACAAATGCACCATGCGCGCGTGACTCATCTTAGTGTAATCGTGGATATCGATTATTGCGGTACGCTTGTCTCGCGCGCATGGTCTGCTCCCACGTCACGTGACATTGTTTGGCAAGTTTCTGTCGGCTGATCATGTTGCTCATGGATCAGCACGTGTGTGTATATGCGTTCCGTTACGTATTTCATGTCTGTATAAATGCCGGATTTTGTGCTAAGTCGATAATGCATTTCAGTACCAGTTGATGTGTCTTCTGATTCCATTTCGGGTAATTCAGTCATCACAAGATCGTAGAGATAAGAAATCCAAAATTGTCAGGAAAATGTCCGTTTTTTCAGAAAGATCGAGATCATTAAAGGCCTCCAAGGTTGTGTTTCATCCGGCACTGTACTCGTGCGCGATCATGCTATAAAAAAGAACAAGCAAGATGGCAGTATACGTAAGGTATAAAACTGAATGCCGTAACTGCATAAATGTGTACGATTATTTGACGGTAGTACTCGTCCAAGTCGACAGATTCCGCCGTTGTAAATCCCAATGTGTCGAGAACCTAATATTTTCCCGTATTGATTTCTCCTAACTAGACTGAGTTAATCAAGACTAACTGTGGACAGATCCGCATGTGAACCTCTAAGCTCAACTCGTTCTTGTAAGTCATTGGCTCACGTGTACACTGATCTGCCATTGTTGCTAATTTACGACACCGACCAGTCGAGAAAACAGGACGGATGGCGTAGATGACACGGTCAAGTTCACTGTCTCGTGCACTACTACTACTACTACGTGAGGTGAAGTATCTCTACCACGCCGTGTACTAGCTGGTTTGACGTAACGACCACTACACACAACAGAGATCAATATCCTTGTTTTCTGTGTGAATAACGTTGCAGCACAATTTACGCTGCTTGTTACCTTATGAACTCGGTGTGATTATTTGCTGTCCTCTTTTTAATTCCTCACATTTAACTGATATGATTTCCGATTGAGGTTCGTGCTGTGACATGTCCACCAGAACCACCGCACCTAGTTTTTCTTTATTAAATGCTTGCGCATGAGTGCACTGAGAGGGGCATTTATCCCCTGGCCACGAAGGCCCACCGCACAATTGGGGACAACCGGCGACCAGACCCTGAGACTTAGAGAAGCGAAGACCCACATACGGTCCCAATAGGTCAGGTGTGGTAACGATCCGGACGACAGTAGAATACTGTCTACCACAATGGTAGTGCATAGTTGTTGGGACTGAACTACTGGCGGATGACCCGTAGGTAAATACCAAGCGTGTATGCGTGTTTATAACGGCCATCGGGTGTCTACTGACAAGATTCGGACCGTGTGTCGAAACTAATGTAATTTTTGCGGCTTACTTTCTCTACTGTATGGACTAATGGTTTCTCCTTCGGCGTCACAGATGAAACGAGTCAATCGCACCTTCCTCATACACGTCGGCGCCCCACCGATATCCGACCACCATATTAGATGTAGTTGCCCACGTAGCAAAAACGTTTACTTCGACTAAGCTCCCTCTGCTAGAGTCGGCTTTTGGGTATCCACAGGGCTACATTTCGCAGATGCAGAACTTTGTTGCAGTGCCTGATAGCACTTATGCACCGTTGATTCAACGTGACAAAGTCAAGCACTTACTCCGATCCACATGCACCACGGAGCCCAACCGTGTCCCCGCCTGTCATATCGTGAGTGCCCTTGGCATGAGTTTGAATATGCCTCACGACTGTCTGGATTGCTCTTACAACTGGCGGGTCCGTGAGCGTACGGATAGTAAATCACCTACAACTTTTTGGAACTACTCAGAACGTAACACGCAAACGCAGTGATCATTTAAGCTTAAACAACCATTACCCATGCACGGTGCGGTGACTTCGGTTGGTATTTCTCAGCAGTACCATTAATCGGAAACAGTAAAAAGTATGAAAAGAGTAAGAACAGGACTACAAATCTTATAAAGTTAACGAAGATTGCGAACATAACGAGACTGCACCTTAACGTGGTGTGATGGCTTGCCTACATCTATCACCCAAAAAGCTATACAGGATGGCTTCTCTAAGCCGTAGATACAATCACGCCTAAACGTTCGATGGGTAGAGGGCAGAAAAGTCCAGTCTCCTGGTCGTCCAGGTTTGGGGGTCGATCTGAGCTGGCAACTCAGTCGGTAAAATCAGTGGAACAATAATTGGTTCAAGCAAATGGGCTTCCACTCAGCCATCCCACTGCCTCGTAGATAGGTTCTCGTTAGAACTAAAGACTTTAGTCGAGGACCCTAATCGTTCTATTGCTTCGCATCTGGACATTCTAGCGCAACCGATTCAACGTCGTCGTGCAGGATAATCAGGACCGCACTCCCATTGCATGGAGCGAGGTGGGTAGTGATAAGTGGGTTACTGCTCAGAGTTCCCTCTCTTTTATTCAACCTTTGTCTGTTGTCCCCAACCACCACTCTTTGCCCCCACTATCCACCCTGATACTCCCACTGACAACACGCCCGATACTCTCAGCGGTTCATTGTCAAAAAGTGTTGTAATTAATGCACAATCGCATGGCTCACATCTTCTCAATTCTCGTCAGCCTCTGAATCTCGGGTCCTTTGACGTGCGTACTCATGCAGGCCGGTCAGCAAGCGTGCCTTGAACTTACAGTGAATTCTCTGGAGATTGATATCTGCTGCGTAAGTGAAACACGTATCCAGGTTTCGAGCAGTGTGATTCAACTAACTGATCCTGGTATCTCATCGAGGTATTTCCTGCGCACCTCACTTCAGGAGACGAAGTAGCTCGAGCTGTGGGTCAACGTGGTGTAGGAATAGTCTTGAGTGACAAGGCCGCAGCTGCTCTTTTAGACCGGATACCGATTAGTAGTCGTTTATGTGCAGTTAGACTCCAGGGGCCAGTTGGCGTTCGAAAGGGTAGTTTGTTTAGGCGCAACTTGTTTGTGGTCTCAGCATACGCTCCAACAGACTGCAGCTTTGACACGCATAAGGATGAGTTTTGTGATGAACTCGTCACTCTCATTCGCAGGAGCAAAGGTTTTGACATTGTGCTGTTAGTAGGTGATTTTAGTGCACAAGTTGGCAAACTTAGTGCGTCAGAGACTTGTTTAGGTGGGCGTTGTGCTTCACCCGCTCAGCGCAGAGATATCGGGGACAGGCTTGTCCAGTTTTGTGTAGACAATCGTTCATTCCTACCTAGTACTTATTTGCGACAGCTCGTGTCGTACGGCGACTTGGCGCTCTAATTCTACAAGTATGTTAATTCCGATTGATCGTATCGCAGTAAGCGACCAGTGGCGCAGTTCTGTCCAGAACTGTAGATCTTACTGGTCCGTGTGAGGAGTCGGACCATGCGTTAGTTCTATTGCGATTATCTCTCCAGCTCCATGGTCATCGGCGCAAACCACAAACCCCGTTAGCTGTGCAGCGTTTGTCTGAACCAGAAGTACGCACCCATTATTAACAGAAGTTAGCACATGAGCTAGGATCCACGACGAACAGTAATGTAGATGAGCATTGGGCCCATACCAGCAAGCGATGCACGTGTCAGCAGGTTTCGCCTTTGGTTCCAGATCCGATGTCCACCAAAAACACTGGATTTCGCAAGAGTCGATCAGGCTAATAGAGCAAAAAGGTCAGCTTTCGAATAGTAAGGACGTGAATAACATACGAAGAAATCTACAGAGGTGAGTTGCAAAAAACCTCAAAAATGATTGCGAGAATCCTTGGGTCAAGGGAGCCGAAGGAATGAAAATAGTCTCAATTCTGCTGTGTCGTCTGACACCGGCTCGCGGAGAGACACCCGCAAACTATAAGCGGGATTCCGCCCAGGTCGAGGATGCATCGACCAGAATTTTACTCCTCGTCAATTACTAGAGGTGCGCCACACACACCGTCGACCGACAATAATGTTTTCCTTTGACCTGAAAGGTGCCTTCGGTCCAGTTGACCGGAAGGCGCTATTCGGCGCTCTTCGCGGGAAGCGTATGCCTCAGAAGTTCGTAAATCTACCGAGGTCATTGTACTGTCATACTTCTGGGTGCGTAAGGGTTTACGGTGAACTATCCAGTCCATTGGAAACGACCAGCGGTATTCGACGGGGGTATCTAATTTCTTCATTCTTGTTTAACTTCGTCATGGACGAGATAATGGAGAATGCTTTGCAAAATCTTCAGGACGTAGGTGTCGAACTGGGAAATAGTGAGAAGCTGTGTGACCTAGATTAGCGAACGACCTAGTTTGTTTTTTCAAATGCACGAAACATGCTCAACGTGCACTAGATAGACTCGCAAGAGCTGTAGCTCCATTCGGCATGCGTTGTGCACCTTCAAAGTGTAAAGTGATGTGGCAAGACTGGACATCAACGATTCCAAGCCCGATGCTCGATGAGGAGGAACTACAATTGTTGACCGCTCTAGTTACCTCGGAAGCAGCGTGACGACGGATTGGAGCACAGTAGTAGAAATGACCATACGTATATCCAAGTTTCGAGTGGCGAGGAAAGAATGGGGGCCCACAGGCGCCTCCAATACCCGAACTTACTGTAGGAGAAGAAAAAGTGTACGCGGAGTTGCAAACTTTGAATAGAAACAAAGCAGCCGGTCCAGACGGGATTCATCCAGCAATCGTTCAGCCTCTGGCCGTGGTCCTGAAGGCTCCGGTGACGAAGCTGTATGAAACGTCACTTAGAGAGGGAATTGTGCCGGGAGACTGGAGGAGAGCAACAGTGGTAGGCATTTACAAGAGTGGACTCCGGCAAAAGGCGGAAAATTACCGGCCGGTTAGCTTGACTTCGGTACTGTGTAAGTGCCTGGAGCGAATAGTCAGGAAGCAGATCTCTAGGCATTTGGTTCAACACAACCTCATATCAAATGCTCAGCATGGGTTTGTGGCAGGGCGATCCTGTCTGACGAATCTCCTGCTGTTCCTCGATGAGGTAACCAAGCGTCTGGACGAAGGGCAATCGATTGCGGTCTGTTACTTGGACTTCAGCAAGGCATTTGATTCTGTGTACCACAGATTTCTGGACGTCAAACTGCAGTGTATGGGAATTGTTGAAAAGGCAAGACAATGGATAAGTAGTTTCTTAGCAGGGCGAACCTTTAGTGTTAAGGTGGGGAGCCATGTTTCAAAACCGGAAGGTGTAACAAGTGGGGTGCCACAGAGCTCGGTGCTCGGCCCTCTGCTCCTCTTTATCCTCATCAATGACCTAGCACGTCAACTTACAAACGCCACCTTTGTGTTTACCGATGACGTCAAGATAGCTGGAGTAGATATAAAGCTTGACCTGTTAGCAGTACAAAACTAGTCATGCAAATGGGACCTTCCACTAAACCTCACCAAGTGTCAACGCTTGACCACAAATACAGGGGCTGGTGAGAATAGTGTGGGTTCGTTGCAAGTGGTCTCGCAGGTCAGAGACTTGGCTTTATGACAGACAACAGCTTTAAGCCGTCAAAGCAGTGCACCTCAGCAGCCAATACGGCCAGGAGAGAACTCTTTCGAGTTAGATCCATTATGTCGTGTAGAGATCCGGAGATATTCGTTCCGATATATCAGGCCATAGTTGGGCCGCACATCGAGTACCGCACGCAAGTCTGGGCACCGTACTACCAGAAGGATATAGACTGTCTGGAGAAAGTGTAAGGGCTAGCCACCAGAGTGGTGACTGGACAAGGGGGGTCTAGCTACGCAGAGCATCTGCGTGCCCTAGATCTGTTCTCGATGGAAAGGCGGCACATTCGCGAGGATTTTGTAGAAACCAAGGTAATGAAGGAGCTATCAGGAATAAGTTGAGAAGACCCTTTCTGTCTGATCTCGGGGAGGGACACAAGAAGGCATAGCCTTAGATTACAAAGGAAGCATTCGAGGCTCCAGATTAGGGCGAAATACTTCTCGAATAGAATGGTACCTTATTGGAATAGGCTCCCGGAGGTGGTCATAAATACCACAACAGTGAAGGCTTCTAAGAAAGCAGTAGACGTATGTAGGGTGGCAGTATACCCCAAGTTATGTCAGGTGGCTTTAGGGTCAGATGCAATTTACTCATTGTTTCCACCTTTCTCTGCCGGGGCTGATACCGCACAAAATTTCTGCCTTTCAGAACAAGAAAAACAAGCAGTGTTGGAAGCCACGGATACGCGCCAACAACACAACTATCTGGACACAAGATTGGCTCTAGCCACACAAAGTCTTATGCAAACTGAATTGAACTGAACTGAACCTCATGATGGTTAGTCCGGGTCTGGGGGAACTTCTACCCAGTGGGGGCGAAAATTCAGTTCGAAAGTAGAAACCGAGGTTGCGGTCACCACAAGCAGAGGAAGCTTATTCTACGCCTTTATCCAGTGAGATAATAAATGAGCCTCCGCTGTCCTGTTTCCAATGGATTATTGAACTAATTCAGGGGGCCTCGGTGTGAAAGATTTTGGCTATGAGAATCAGCTACGATACCTAATGGTATAGGGGAATTGGCGACGAAACATTTGGACACACCGGCGACTTCGGATACACACAATTCTGAGCAGCTTGAACAAAAATTACAAGTAAAACACCAGTGTACAGTTCGTTTGAATGCACCAACGGGATTCCGCAAGGCTGACGAGGCCCCCTTCCCTCTAGGTCAGGTCGTCCGTGATGTCGAAAGTATCGCCAACCGAAATTACAGTCGATAAGTGGAATGGATCAGCTGTGAAAAATGCTCTTGATGATGCTGCCAAAGAAGTGAGTTATTTTGAGGTTTTCACAGTCGTTCTCAGATATTGACTCTGCGGTTCAACTTAGTAGAAAATCATTCGCTTTTTGATGGCCGGCTAATCCTATGCACCATTTCGGTCCTCTTGGCTACGTTTGGAGTGGTATGGGATTATTTCTATCCACATCCACAGTCTCGGTCAGTGCTGATCATTTGCGTCTCTATCTACTTCGTATTGTCGGCCATAATAACATGCTACGTGATGTTTGTGGAGAAGAGCATTTTCTATACAGGGGAAAAGGCCGATCCCACCGGAATGGACCCTCCAGATGTCTGGAAGTTAAGTTCTCAAGTCAACAGGTGAGTGTACTCCTCTTAAGCTTCACCATTCAGGTATGACCCTCATTATCGGTTGACACTTGTAATAACAAACGGAACATCCAAGAAATCAAAGCAGTCCGTCATGCACCGTCAGTTTGACGAATTCTTCGATGTGAAGGGCAAGCTCCGCAATGATCTGTATAGCACGGCTGTGCTGAGGCTGGCTTCGGATATTTTGGATAAGAAAAAATGAACTTTGTGTTTCTGCTTGACTAAATTCTTGGTTTGTACGCTATATTTTGTGAATTGTGTGAAGTAAATTTGCAGTGGTATTCCCTCATAATTCAGATTTAGTATACTTTGAATAAAAGTCACTTGAAGGTTTGTCAACACAGTGCATACACAGTTGGGCACAGCGGCTATTCGATAATGCCGTTCGTTCTCTTCCCCCCGCTCGCTGTATTATTGTGTCCGAAGGTTCACAATTATTCCACTGGGTTACTAGAATGAGACGTACCATCTGTTGAGCGGTCAGCACCCGTAATCGAGAGGATCTGTTGTTTTCTGAGGATTCAGTATGATAGCCTGAGGTTTGAGATAATGGTTTCAAATTACTCCGCTGTGGAGCCGGTGGCTGTTGATGGACGAGATGGTTTACACCGATATTCGAGGGCTGCTGAGAACTTGTGACGACGGGGATAACAATCAATGACAAGAAGGTCCACTGTTTCACCAGTAGGTTCCGGCTCAGGCTAATTCATTTATTTCAGATGGTACTCCTACAAGCGGTGTTGTGGCCTTTTAGGTCCGAAATTCGACGTGGGCACGTCTTGATGTCCGCGCTGGTCAACAAGGACCTTGTTGCGCTAGGTCAAGTTAACTTACAAAATTCCTGAATACAATAAAAGTAGATATGTATCATGTCGGACCAACCGTTGAAAATTCAGAGGCTACTGACGATTGCCATCCAGTTAGAGACGTCTTCAGTGCGCCCACTCCACGATTTGGCATGAAGCGGCTGCGCTGCAGTGGCGGGCCATTTCTGACATTGCTGCGCAGCGATGATTGATGCCGTTCTCAGGATAAACAGTTGTCTTTAATCGATAGAATTCTGACCTCAGGGCCCCATGTGTTCCTCAGATAAACATTCTACCATAAGTAAGTTCCGATGGCCCAACAGTCCTTAACGTCTATGGGGCTTGGCGCTCAGATCTCGGGCCATGATCGCATGCGAAGCATCTGATGCACACCATCTGAGGTGGCAGTGCTCGTATCTTAAGGGTTTTATGTTAATGACTTAAACTTCACACGAGTAACTGCCTGCGATAGGATCACTCCACGAACAGCAACTTCATACGCGTGATTTGGTAAAGAAGCGTTGTAACACTGTGGGGATGATACGTGGTACCATTACTGAGCGACTGAAACAGACTGTGAACACCGTCGATGGTTCATTGATAAGTGCTCATCCTTCAGACAGTGCAGATTCAATGAGTTAAAAGCTGGCTGTCTCGTTACTTAAGCGGCTGTTCGTAGTGCTGGGCAATGAGTACAGTTCCGGAATGTCCAAAGTCCGGGTATTTGAATACTACCCAGCTGCCTAAAATGAAATAAGAACACTTTCCTGAAGTAGACTACGGTTCTGAATTCAGTGCAGAAGAAAAAGACCGATAGGTTGCATAAGTTGAAATGCCCTTAGACAGAATGCGCTTTTCAAAACTTGTCACTTGTATTCCAGTATTAATAGTATGGGTCGGACTCCACGTCAAGGACAATGTGGTGAGCGTTCCACACCTTCCCTGGCACTTTATCTTGTGTTGAGCTGCGGGAATATCCGCGTCCGTTCAATATCAGTGCACGTAGTGGTGGAAGTACATAAACATTTGCGGCAAGGTGCCATTGGGTGTTGGAGCCGACGTAATGCTTGCCTCACCTTTTTAAAACTGGAGAAAGGAACCGCTTTTCGAGCAACACAACCGAAAGGAGTTGAGCAGCTTATTGTAGTGAGTGTCAGTGTTTGTATAGGAGTTCTGAAAACAGCCCCGCCCACTACTAGTTATGTGCAATGTGAACTAAACTAAATCAGTGTAGTTATTCGTGCTGGGGTTTATACATTCCCTTGGTAAAATGGTACGACGAAGGCGAACAAAGTTGAATAAAAATTAGGCGATAAGACAGGGTTATTGAGCAAAACACTGGTTTTTCAGCTGGACCCAGTTGGTAAGCTTCAGAAGGAAGATTATCGGGAGCACGTATTTGGGCTAACACTAACCGGCTTAGGAACAAAGATAATGCAGATGACACAACCACTATTAGGCTTGCATGACTACTAGTTAGGGTTCTTGTATACTGCTCTGCCACTCGCTAAAGAGATGTGTTCTAGTACGTTCAGATAGGTCTGTATCTCCATCATTTGTCATCACAGGCGCTAGCTATAAGGCCGCTGTCGCTCGGTTCGTTGCCACAGCTGGTCTATTGAGACTCCACAGGGTCATCAATCGAATTCTCAGGGCCAGGCTGCCGTTTATCCCTAACAGCACGAAAAACCTATAAAAGACTAACGGTATGCGACCCCGAGTGTGTCCTTTGTCGAATCTCGAAGCCGATCTATCAACATCATCGTGCAGTACTAAACAGCAGGGCAAGCTCCAGTGACCACTGCTTTTCTCGCCACGTACGTAGAAGGAGAATGAATACACAAGATGGACAGGAAATGGACCTACCAGCGGAATCCCCTTATTCGAACGAACAGAAAACTGGAGTCCATAGGCATGCATTAGTTCATCATATAAACGGTGGTACCGAAAAGAGCAATACACGATAGACAAACCAAGTGCGACAGCGAAGCAGAAGCTAACCAAGTGTGTACGGTAGGTGAAAAACCGAGTGTCAGAAGCGAAGTCCTCATGAACTCAGTGGAGGTCATTTCAGCAAGAAAGTGTGCAACAGAAACAAAATAGTGACATCAGAATCTAGCGTCAAAGGGGATCTGAGCGATTCTGTACTGTTCATATGAAGTTTGAGAAAACCCATATGGATCAGTCCTCATTTCTCCAATCCACACTCCAATTAGCATCCCTGCATTTCCGCACATAAACAAATGCACCATGCGCGCGTGACTCATCTTAGTGTAATCGTGGATATCGATTATTGCGGTACGCTTGTCTCGCGCGCATGGTCTGCTCCCACGTCACGTGACATTGTTTGGCAAGTTTCTGTCGGCTGATCATGTTGCTCATGGATCAGCACGTGTGTGTATATGCGTTCCGTTACGTATTTCATGTCTGTATAAATGCCGGATTTTGTGCTAAGTCGATAATGCATTTCAGTACCAGTTGATGTGTCTTCTGATTCCATTTCGGGTAATTCAGTCATCACAAGATCGTAGAGATAAGAAATCCAAAATTGTCAGGAAAATGTCCGTTTTTTCAGAACGATCGAGATCATTAAAGGCCTCCAAGGTTGTGTTTCATCCGGCACTGTACTCGTGCGCGATCATGCTATAAAAAAGAACAAGCAAGATGGCAGTATACGTAAGGTATAAAACTGAATGCCGTAACTGCATAAATGTGTACGATTATTTGACGGTAGTACTCGTCCGAGTCGACAGATTCCGCCGTTGTAAATCCCAATGTGTCGAGAACCTAATATTTTCCCGTATTGATTTCTCCTAACTAGACTGAGTTAATCAAGACTAACTGTGGACAGATCCGCATGTGAACCTCTAAGCTCAACTCGTTCTTGTAAGTCATTGGCTCACGTGTACACTGATCTGCCATTGTTGCTAATTTACGACACCGACCAGTCGAGAAAACAGGACGGATGGCGTAGATGACACGGTCAAGTTCACTGTCTCGTGCACTACTACTACTACTACGTGAGGTGAAGTATCTCTACCACGCCGTGTACTAGCTGGTTTGACGTAACGACCACTACACACAACAGAGATCAATATCCTTGTTTTCTGTGTGAATAACGTTGCAGCACAATTTACGCTGCTTGTTACCTTATGAACTCGGTGTGATTATTTGCTGTCCTCTTTTTAATTCCTCACATTTAACTGATATGATTTCCGATTGAGGTTCGTGCTGTGACATGTCCACCAGAACCACCGCACCTAGTTTTTCTTTATTAAATGCTTGCGCATGAGTGCACTGAGAGGGGCATTTATCCCCTGGCCACGAAGGCCCACCGCACAATTGGGGACAACCGGCGACCAGACCCTGAGACTTAGAGAAGCGAAGACCCACATACGGTCCCAATAGGTCAGGTGTGGTAACGATCCGGACGACAGTAGAATACTGTCTACCACAATGGTAGTGCATAGTTGTTGGGACTGAACTACTGGCGGATGACCCGTAGGTAAATACCAAGCGTGTATGCGTGTTTATAACGGCCATCGGGCGTCTACTGACAAGATTCGGACCGTGTGTCGAAACTAATGTAATTTTTGCGGCTTACTTTCTCTACTGTATGGACTAATGGTTTCTCCTTCGGCGTCACAGATGAAACGAGTCAATCGCACCTTCCTCATACACGTCGGCGCCCCACCGATATCCGACCACCATATTAGATGTAGTTGCCCACGTAGCAAAAACGTTTACTTCGACTAAGCTCCCTCTGCTAGAGTCGGCTTTTGGGTATCCACAGGGCTACATTTCGCAGATGCAGAACTTTGTTGCAGTGCCTGATAGCACTTATGCACCGTTGATTCAACGTGACAAAGTCAAGCACTTACTCCGATCCACATGCACCACGGAGCCCAACCGTGTCCCCGCCTGTCATATCGTGAGTGCCCTTGGCATGAGTTTGAATATGCCTCACGACTGTCTGGATTGCTCTTACAACTGGCGGGTCCGTGAGCGTACGGATAGTAAATCACCTACAACTTTTTGGAACTACTCAGAACGTAACACGCAAACGCAGTGATCATTTAAGCTTAAACAACCATTACCCATGCACGGTGCGGTGACTTCGGTTGGTATTTCTCAGCAGTACCATTAATCGGAAACAGTAAAAAGTATGAAAAGAGTAAGAACAGGACTACAAATCTTATAAAGTTAACGAAGATTGCGAACATAACGAGACTGCACCTTAACGTGGTGTGATGGCTTGCCTACATCTATCACCCAAAAAGCTATACAGGATGGCTTCTCTAAGCCGTAGATACAATCACGCCTAAACGTTCGATGGGTAGAGGGCAGAAAAGTCCAGTCTCCTGGTCGTCCAGGTTTGGGGGTCGATCTGAGCTGGCAACTCAGTCGGTAAAATCAGTGGAACAATAATTGGTTCAAGCAAATGGGCTTCCACTCAGCCATCCCACTGCCTCGTAGATAGGTTCTCGTTAGAACTAAAGACTTTAGTCGAGGACCCTAATCGTTCTATTGCTTCGCATCTGGACATTCTAGCGCAACCGATTCAACGTCGTCGTGCAGGATAATCAGGACCGCACTCCCATTGCATGGAGCGAGGTGGGTAGTGATAAGTGGGTTACTGCTCAGAGTTCCCTCTCTTTTATTCAACCTTTGTCTGTTGTCCCCAACCACCACTCTTTGCCCCCACTATCCACCCTGATACTCCCACTGACAACACGCCCGATACTCTCAGCGGTTCATTGTCAAAAAGTGTTGTAATTAATGCACAATCGCATGGCTCACATCTTCTCAATTCTCGTCAGCCTCTGAATCTCGGGTCCTTTGACGTGCGTACTCATGCAGGCCGGTCAGCAAGCGTGCCTTGAACTTACAGTGAATTCTCTGGAGATTGATATCTGCTGCGTAAGTGAAACACGTATCCAGGTTTCGAGCAGTGTGATTCAACTAACTGATCCTGGTATCTCATCGAGGTATTTCCTGCGCACCTCACTTCAGGAGACGAAGTAGCTCGAGCTGTGGGTCAACGTGGTGTAGGAATAGTCTTGAGTGACAAGGCCGCAGCTGCTCTTTTAGACCGGATACCGATTAGTAGTCGTTTATGTGCAGTTAGACTCCAGGGGCCAGTTGGCGTTCGAAAGGGTAGTTTGTTTAGGCGCAACTTGTTTGTGGTCTCAGCATACGCTCCAACAGACTGCAGCTTTGACACGCATAAGGATGAGTTTTGTGATGAACTCGTCACTCTCATTCGCAGGAGCAAAGGTTTTGACATTGTGCTGTTAGTAGGTGATTTTAGTGCACAAGTTGGCAAACTTAGTGCGTCAGAGACTTGTTTAGGTGGGCGTTGTGCTTCACCCGCTCAGCGCAGAGATATCGGGGACAGGCTTGTCCAGTTTTGTGTAGACAATCGTTCATTCCTACCTAGTACTTATTTGCGACAGCTCGTGTCGTACGGCGACTTGGCGCTCTAATTCTACAAGTATGTTAATTCCGATTGATCGTATCGCAGTAAGCGACCAGTGGCGCAGTTCTGTCCAGAACTGTAGATCTTACTGGTCCGTGTGAGGAGTCGGACCATGCGTTAGTTCTATTGCGATTATCTCTCCAGCTCCATGGTCATCGGCGCAAACCACAAACCCCGTTAGCTGTGCAGCGTTTGTCTGAACCAGAAGTACGCACCCATTATTAACAGAAGTTAGCACATGAGCTAGGATCCACGACGAACAGTAATGTAGATGAGCATTGGGCCCATACCAGCAAGCGATGCACGTGTCAGCAGGTTTCGCCTTTGGTTCCAGATCCGATGTCCACCAAAAACACTGGATTTCGCAAGAGTCGATCAGGCTAATAGAGCAAAAAGGTCAGCTTTCGAATAGTAAGGACGTGAATAACATACGAAGAAATCTACAGAGGTGAGTTGCAAAAAACCTCAAAAATGATTGCGAGAATCCTTGGGTCAAGGGAGCCGAAGGAATGAAAATAGTCTCAATTCTGCTGTGTCGTCTGACACCGGCTCGCGGAGAGACACCCGCAAACTATAAGCGGGATTCCGCCCAGGTCGAGGATGCATCGACCAGAATTTTACTCCTCGTCAATTACTAGAGGTGCGCCACACACACCGTCGACCGACAATAATGTTTTCCTTTGACCTGAAAGGTGCCTTCGGTCCAGTTGACCGGAAGGCGCTATTCGGCGCTCTTCGCGGGAAGCGTATGCCTCAGAAGTTCGTAAATCTACCGAGGTCATTGTACTGTCATACTTCTGGGTGCGTAAGGGTTTACGGTGAACTATCCAGTCCATTGGAAACGACCAGCGGTATTCGACGGGGGTATCTAATTTCTTCATTCTTGTTTAACTTCGTCATGGACGAGATAATGGAGAATGCTTTGCAAAATCTTCAGGACGTAGGTGTCGAACTGGGAAATAGTGAGAAGCTGTGTGACCTAGATTAGCGAACGACCTAGTTTGTTTTTTCAAATGCACGAAACATGCTCAACGTGCACTAGATAGACTCGCAAGAGCTGTAGCTCCATTCGGCATGCGTTGTGCACCTTCAAAGTGTAAAGTGATGTGGCAAGACTGGACATCAACGATTCCAAGCCCGATGCTCGATGAGGAGGAACTACAATTGTTGACCGCTCTAGTTACCTCGGAAGCAGCGTGACGACGGATTGGAGCACAGTAGTAGAAATGACCATACGTATATCCAAGTTTCGAGTGGCGAGGAAAGAATGGGGGCCCACAGGCGCCTCCAATACCCGAACTTACTGTAGGAGAAGAAAAAGTGTACGCGGAGTTGCAAACTTTGAATAGAAACAAAGCAGCCGGTCCAGACGGGATTCATCCAGCAATCGTTCAGCCTCTGGCCGTGGTCCTGAAGGCTCCGGTGACGAAGCTGTATGAAACGTCACTTAGAGAGGGAATTGTGCCGGGAGACTGGAGGAGAGCAACAGTGGTAGGCATTTACAAGAGTGGACTCCGGCAAAAGGCGGAAAATTACCGGCCGGTTAGCTTGACTTCGGTACTGTGTAAGTGCCTGGAGCGAATAGTCAGGAAGCAGATCTCTAGGCATTTGGTTCAACACAACCTCATATCAAATGCTCAGCATGGGTTTGTGGCAGGGCGATCCTGTCTGACGAATCTCCTGCTGTTCCTCGATGAGGTAACCAAGCGTCTGGACGAAGGGCAATCGATTGCGGTCTGTTACTTGGACTTCAGCAAGGCATTTGATTCTGTGTACCACAGATTTCTGGACGTCAAACTGCAGTGTATGGGAATTGTTGAAAAGGCAAGACAATGGATAAGTAGTTTCTTAGCAGGGCGAACCTTTAGTGTTAAGGTGGGGAGCCATGTTTCAAAACCGGAAGGTGTAACAAGTGGGGTGCCACAGAGCTCGGTGCTCGGCCCTCTGCTCCTCTTTATCCTCATCAATGACCTAGCACGTCAACTTACAAACGCCACCTTTGTGTTTACCGATGACGTCAAGATAGCTGGAGTAGATATAAAGCTTGACCTGTTAGCAGTACAAAACTAGTCATGCAAATGGGACCTTCCACTAAACCTCACCAAGTGTCAACGCTTGACCACAAATACAGGGGCTGGTGAGAATAGTGTGGGTTCGTTGCAAGTGGTCTCGCAGGTCAGAGACTTGGCTTTATGACAGACAACAGCTTTAAGCCGTCAAAGCAGTGCACCTCAGCAGCCAATACGGCCAGGAGAGAACTCTTTCGAGTTAGATCCATTATGTCGTGTAGAGATCCGGAGATATTCGTTCCGATATATCAGGCCATAGTTAGGCCGCATATAGAGTACTGCGTGCAGGCCCGGGCACCGTACTACCAGAAAGATATCGACTACCTGGAGAAAGTGCAAGGGCTAGCCACTAGAATGGTGACTGGGCAAGGGGGGTTGAGCTACACAGAGCTTTTCCGTGCCTTAGACCTGTTCTCGATGGAAAGACGGCGCATTCGCGGGGACTTGATAGAAACCTTCAAGGTATTGAAAAGACTGTCAGGAATAAGTCGAGAAGACCTTTTCTCTCTGATCCCCGAGAGAGGCACAAGGGGGCATAGCCTTAGATTACAAAGGAAGTATTCGAGGCTCCAAATTAGGGCGAAGTACTTCTCAAATAGAGTGGTACCCTATTGGAATAAGCTCCCGGAAGAGGTCATAAATACCACAACCGTGAATGCCTTTAAGGAAGCAGTGGACTTATGTTGGGTGGCAGTATACCCCGAGTTATGTTAAGCAGCTTTTAGGGTCAGATGCAATTTACTTATTGTTTCCACCTAACTCTGTCAGGGCTGATACTGCACAAAATTTCTGCCTTTCAGAAAAAGAAAATCACGCAGTGTTGGGAGCTACGGAAACGCGTCGACAACACAACCATCTGGACACACCATTGGCTGCGGCCACACCAAGGCCTGTGCAAACTGAACTGAACTGAGCTGAACTGAAGGTTATATGTGGGCCAGTTTATAGGTGGCTTGAGGACGTCCTCTCCCGCAGGACGTTTTACGTCAAAGTGGGGGACAGGTGCTCTAGTTTTGTGAACGTCACCAGTGGTGTACATTAGGGACCCATCTTAGGCCCCGTCCTATTCTTGTTATTTATTAATGACCTAGCATCCACTCTTCAATGGCACAGCTTTATTTTTGCGGATGATGTGAAGATTGTTGGATCTAAGGGTAGTGCGGACTTTGGCAGGGAAATAGGTACCGTCCTAAACTGGGCATACAAATGGGACTTACCTCTGAACGCTCAAAAATGCCATTTGTTGTCAAGGGTGACAGAGAGCCTAACTGTCGCTCATGATCAAGGGCTTTTCACCGTAGAGGCAGTCAGTAGGGTTAAAGACCTTGAGGTCATCATGGACAGTGACTTCACATGGTCGGAGCAGTGCAACGCTGCTGCGCATAAGGCTCGTGGGGAGCTCTTTAGACTGCGATCAGCTTTGTCTTGCCGGAAGCCGGAGGTATCCGTACCTATTTACATGGCTATAGTACGACCTCACTTAGAGGGTAGCGTGCAGGCTGGGTCACCCTTCTAACAAAAGGACGCCGCCTGCCTCGAGAAAGTCCAACGCCTCGCCACGCGAATGGTTGAAGGGCAGAGGGGTAAGACTTACGAGCAGAGACTCTGTGACCTGAATCTTTTCTCGTTGGAAAGGAGGAGACGTCGAGGGGATCTCAGAAACGTTCAAGGTAATGAAGGGCTTTTCTGGCCTTAGACCAGATAGTCTATTCCAAGTGGCCGTGGACTCCAGAACAAGGGGACATGAAAAGAAGTTGATAAAGTCCCATTTGTATGCCCAGTTCAGGACGGTACCGATTTCCCTGCCCAAGTGGTGGGTGCATAACTGGTGTGCATACCATCGAAGGAATTCTGGAAGCTCGATTGGCCGTGGCCATTACCCGTCCTGTGCAAACTGAACTGAACTGAACTGAACTCCCGAAGTCAAGGAGGCTGCATCCTCAGTGATGTGGTATCTGCCAGAACCGTATGACATAGACAAGGCATGGGAGGTAATCCGAGATGAAATCCTTCAATTATGCCAGACTTATGCTCCATCCAGACAGCGGCCGCATGCGAAAGGCTCACCTTGGTTTGACTCGCAACTTAGGCGTCTTTTGAAGCGTCGGAACTGAGCATGGAAAAAGTGTCAAGCGACTGGAGAAGGATATGATCGATACCGCAACATCCGGAACCAGTGTACCCAAATGAAACGAGAAAAGCGACGTATCTTCGAGGAGACGTTAGCAATGGACTCGGTAAGAGCACCCAAACGACTGTTCGCATATCTGCGACGGAGAACGCGAACCACAACTGAAATCCCAGCCCTACAGGACGGACATTCGCTGGGAGTTACAGATGACCACAAGGCAGAGATACTGGCGAGACACTACTTGTCAGTCTATGCTCCTGAACAGAGGCACAATCGTCCCTCACAAATTGCCGGGGGTGCCCCCCAAATGTCTTGTCAAGAACTCACCGAGGAAGAAGTGGCGACAACCATGCGCACCATTAGAGTCAACCAATCCCCCGGACCTGATGGTGTTCATCCGTTGGTGGTAAAGGAACTGGCCGACGTGTTAACTCAACCAGTCACGCGACTGTTCAACGCGTCTTTAGCAGCGGGAAAGCTCCCCCAAGAATGGAAGAAAGCGGTCATCGTGCCACTGTACAAAGGTGGGGCAAAAGCTGAGGCTGTCAACTACCGATCTGTCAGTCTAACACCAGTGATAGGAAAGATTATGGAGCGCCTGCTGGCAACGCGAATCCGGGACCATATTGGGGTATACGACCTACTATGCCGGCAACAACATGGTTTTTGGAAAAGTAGATCGTGCCTGACAAACTTGGTAATCGCACGAGAAAGCTGGACGATAGCCAAGGCCGAAGGACACCCTACGGACGTTATCTTCGTGGATTTTAGCAAGGCTTTTGACAAAGTTCCGCGTGACCGTCTATTAGGTAAGCTTAAGGCTCTTGGTGTAGTAGATCTCTTGATTCTGTGGATAGAGGACTTTCTAAAAGGCCGAACCTTTGCAGTAGGAGTAGCACAGTCACTGTCAACTTGGCAAGTGGCAGCTAGTGGTGTTACACAAGGATCGGTTCTGGGTCCGCTCCTCTTCCTGGCCTATATCAATGACCTACCACCATTTTTTCAATCACCGTGCCTCATTTACGCAGACGACCTAAAGATCTGGCGCACGATTACATCATACGCTGACGAGCTCGTTCTTCAGGAGGACATCAGAGCCCTTGAGAGATGGTCAGATATGTGGTCACTACCAGTCAACACGGACAAGTGTGCGCATATGCGAGTAGGAGCACCGTCCAGCAGTGGGATGTACAATATACACGGGGCACCCCTTCGGCGCTCTGTCTGCGAAAAAGGTCTGGGAGTGATGGTGGCCTAGTCACTAAAAACGAAGCACAATACTGATAGAGTCTGTTCTTCAGCGTGGAGTATCCTGGGGCCGATCACTCGTTCATTCGGCCGTCTCTCACTCAGCGCCTTCAAGGTGCTGTATGCAACCCATGTGCGTCCCAGGCTGGAATACGGGGGGCCAGCTGTTTTCCCCTGTACATCGGCAGAGGTGGCAAAGTTGGAAAGAGTACAGAGAGGTGCAACCCACCTTATCGGAGGGCTACGTGGGGTCAGCTACGAAGAGCGGCTGAAGATCACAGGGCTGTTTCCAGTGGCCTATCGGAGAGTCCGGGGAGACCTGACCTTCACCATGCGTATCATCAGAGGCGACTTCGGCCCAGAACTACGTGCAGAGCTCCCTCTCCGCGGACATGGCCGTACGAGGGGAAACCCGCTAACTCTAAAGAAACTGCACTCGGTGGGCCTCCCTCTGGTGTACCGTCTATCTCGGAGGGTGACCAATCTATGGAACTCGCTGCCAGCCGAAGTGGTGGAAGAGCCCAACGACACATTGTTCAAGCGACTTCTGGATGTATTTCTAAAGAGGTGGTGGGAGACACACATGAGTCTACATCACTGAGCTGTGGTGAGGAGGCTTACACGGGAGAGATACCCTCTGCCTCTATTATGAAGAATGAATGAATGAATGAATGAATGTACGCTGGACTGAAGCAATTGTGATGCCGACTTGATATTTCACTGAAGTTGGGAGGTCGTGTGTACTGTGCCGAGGTGCGTTCAGTTTTGTTGTATAGTTGCGAGGCTTGGGGTCAGCGTGCAGAAGATATTCGTTGTCTTGAGGTTTTCGACCATCGATGTTTTCGTAGTATCGCTAAAATTGGATGAAATGACCGAGTAAGCAGTACTGAGGTCATAAATCGAGTATTAGTTACCACTTCAGGGAATTTTCTATCACAGCGTATCCAGCTTAGTAGACTTCGTTAGTTAGGACGTGTTACGTACGGCAAAGTCACGTCTACCAGACCGTGCCGTTTTTCGTTCCTCCTAGGGAGTGGGAAAAACCACGGGAAGGTCAAGAGATGATATGGCAACGAGGAACGAGAAAATGTACAGCGAACTCAGGAAAAGTATGTGCCTCATGTCTTCGTCGTTGGGGTGCAAAAGATCCCTTGGCCAGTAGGCAGGAGACACTGAAGGATACGGCAGCAAACCGTGAACAGTGGCGATCGTGTTGTCCTTTTTCTATCGAATCCGAATGATTGATCTATGTGCGTTTGTACAGTTAGACTGTGTTTTCCATGTGTTGGCTACCGGGGCGTTGTTTCGCCTTCCCACCCCTGTAGATCAAATCCTTGTTCATCTTGTATATTCACACTTTCTAATTCAACGTGGAACATGGTGAGAAAGGCAGTGATCAGTGGAGTTTGTCCTGCTGTTTAGCGCTGTAAGATGATGACACAAGGACGGTAGCGTACCATATCCTCCTTAGAGTAGAAGGACTTCTGACACCACCCAAGAAGTCTAATACGCCCCACTGGTCAAGTCCAATGGTTGGGCTTTCATTTCCTCCTTCCATGTCATGAACTAACTACCGCTATTCAACTCCGAACCACTATCCGCTTCAGAATTTTATTCTGAGTCACGCGCAAAACATGCCCGAGCCACCTTAGCCCTGCGAAGTTCAGAGTTTCATCTAATGATTTGGTTCGTGTGTCTAGCACTGCGCTCAACCTCAGCGTTCCAGATACCGTGTTCCCTCCTTAATCGAGGAATGCTACGAAGACATCGGTGTTCGAATACCGACAATTTTCGTGTGGCCTCAACCCGCAATGACCATGTCTCCGAACCATAGAGAAATACTGGCCTGACGGCTGCAGCGTACACTCGACTCTTGACGGATAAGCGGATGCCATATCGACGTCACAGGCGACTCAGGTTGGCATAAGCCGAACGATCATTCTGTGTACGCAGATACACCTCATCCGATATCCGACCTCCGGGTGAAATGCAGCTCCCCAGATAACAACTTGCCTACTCGGTATATAGTCACCTCTGATACCGAGGTTTGGTGTTGGACCAACCCAATCCTGCGACAGCACCTTGCACTTTGAACGTGCAAAATGCATACCGAACATTGCTACACAGTTATTCAAGCTGTCCGAAAAGCTTTCCACTTACCTGGATCTTTACTTAGAAGAATTATGTCGACTTCACATTCAAGGTTTTACACTTTTCCACCCGGGAAAAGTTCTACACAACTAAATCGCTGTTTCCAGCATTGTGTCAGTCACATTCAAAGAGAGAACGAGGAACGGAGCAAACCTGACGCATACTACGTTTCGTGGTGAACTTGAGTTGGAGACAACCGTAACCCCGATTTCGGCTTCGGCTATTCATGTATAGGAACTATATAACTTTTCTGGTACACCCTTCAACAAGAGGCAGTGCCAGAGAACCGTGCAGTCGACCGCTGCTTTCAGATCCACAAAAAGGGAGGTGGTGAGCATATGGAAGGGGTGCCTGTGCTAAAATCTGTGCAAGAGTGAAGATGTATAAACCCAGCTTGTTTCTAGAGCGAGCGTTAGATAAGCAGGGAGAATAATACCGGTGACCAAATTAGGCGCGATGCTAACCAGACCTAAACCCCTGTGGTTCTCGCAACAGAATCTGTCACCTTCCCTGTAAATCGGTACGGTCACCGATTCACACTAATTCTTTGGAACTTGTTTTCTATACGTTGTCAAACCCATGAGTTCTGTCAACCTCGGTGACAACGCCGAGCGACCATCTTTGAAAATGGACGGAGGCAAACCATCCACTCCTGCAGCTTTGCCGTTTAAAGTAGTTTATCTCATGTAGAACTTCCGCTTCTGGCGGAGTATTGGCATCTAAAACTAGGAAATTTGACCATCGTGCTAGTTAGCGAACCTATTGCGAGTAAATGCCAGTTAAACTGCTTCTCGAAATGCTCTGCTCAACGAACAAGACGACGCTCGAGTTTGAGTCAGTGACCCTTTCGCCTCTTTGATCAATTCGCTAACGGCTGCTCTACGTAGACCGATTTGTCTAATCAGACAGAGAAGGTTGCGGCTGTTGCCAATCGCTGCAGTTTTTCTACCTCCTGACACTTCGTAATCCAACACCGTTCACCATCACTTCTCAGGCCCCGAACCAGTTAGCGTTTAAGGCATCTACGTGCCTCATCATATCTGGGATTCGGCCCTCGTGCATCTAACAATGCAAATAGGGATGCAGACATCAATCGTTTGTGTCTGGTCGTTAGACCTTGGGTAGTCTCAAATAGAGCTACCGTGATCTCTGTCCATTGTTCATCTGGGCCCTGGACAGTTGACTGCATTGATAACCTGGCAGATAATTCTACTTGGAAAGCAGATCGATGGTTAACGTCCAGTAGCAGCTACGGTGGTCAGTTGATTCTGGAATTGTTTCCTCCATCGACGAGGCGCAGGCTGGGACGTGCACGGACAAGAGCGTGCTCAATGTCTTCAGACGTGAACCAAAGTGATCGACGGCTTTGAATTGACCCGCGTTAGCGATAACCGGCAACAACGTGGTCAGTCTGAGTCCAACGATGTGAAGGTGAAAGAGGATGTCATATTAGTGGGTGCCGCTTTTAGTGCGAGCAATCTATACTCGCTAGTGATAGCCTTTAGTCGGATGAGTTGGCCAACGGTATCGGTTCGATGGGATGAAATATTAAACCGGCCCTTATTGTGCCTATTTGTCTCGTGCAGGCTCCCAACTTGAACACTGAAACCATCTGCAACATCCATTATATCCGTAGACCGCACGCTGAGAGCAGTAAAGACAAATCATGGGAGAGTTCGTCCGTAGCCCCAGGAGAGCTGCAGTCAGTTGGGCATACGCAAAAACGGCAAACATACTTCAGTCTACTGCTGTTGTCATGCGCAGAATAATACAACCGAATTGCACAGATGGCTGCTGACTGGGATCCAGTCGGCCAGTGTACGCTCAGATCTATGCAGACACAAGTCTCATCACGAGTACTAAACGCTGAGTCACTTGACATGTGACGATTGGGACGGGAAGTCGGGTTTGCATCTAGGAAGCGAAGTGTTTACACTGAAATTGGGTTTTGAAAATGGGCTTCGGAGATAACATATCTACTTTGGAGTTTTCAACAGTTCTGGTTAGTGTTGCCCGTTGTCCCGTTCGGCAAAGCGTGCGGACGTTAAGAGCAGCTAAGTGAAAAGAACGCTTAGGTCTGAGGGCCGATTGTCAGTTTTACCCTTACCGAGAGTTACAAGTTCTCGAACACGACTCATTATGGCATTTTATGTCCCCTTAGAATTGGTATGTGGAGAACGAAGAGCAAACAAATAAGAAACGTTTCTAGAGAGACTGCCGGAGATTTCTGGGTACATACTTCGAGGCTGCTCATACTACAGGTGCTTTTCTTCGGGAATCCAAACCGAAGCCTTTAACTTAAAAGTCTGGACTACAAGGCACTGGGGTGTTAATACAGCACGGGAATGTGGCAGAAGCACCCGCGAAGTTTCTTTTAATCCGCCCTATGAGACCTGATTGCTGTTTCTATCGTGTACCCGCTGATGCTTTATCATCGTTCCGCTTTTTGGATTCAGTCCTCAGCTCCATGCACTTAAAGCAGCAGGTGGAACGTGAACGGGGCAGCATCCTTTGGGCTGGAGGTTGCCCAGTTCATGTAGGCGATAGTTACCCAATGAAATGTGATGAATTTTCCCACGGTCGAAAGAAACCCTAGATACTTCACCTCTACGTCCAACTGGAGGAGGTTTTTGATCGGTAAACTGCTTCTCTCGGTATTTGTTCGTTAGTGTTCTCTCCAGGGGCATAATGGTTCAAACCAGAAGTTGTCCATAACCTGGCCTCTACCCATTGACCTGCCAGACATGGTTGCAGCTCCAGCTTAAGAAAGTCATCTTGCATAGCTCTCTGGGTCATGGAGGCGCGCAAGCCATCACACCACGTCAAAGTGCAGTCTCGTCGTGATGGCTGAAATATGAATAGCGAAGAGTAGATGAAGGCACAATGCACAGTGGCGGACGCAGTAATTCAAGTTTACCATGAGCAGTCATATTTAGAGGTTTCGCGCCACACCACACCATCACTACTCCGGAACCAAACCGGGTCCGCGTGTTACCTTCACTTCTGCTCCTACTTCAGGTACATCATCCCCAGACCGAAGTTGTTCGGGCACGTCCGCGTCGATTACCGGTTTGAATCTACTAAAGTAGACGACCGCAGGTGATTGTCAGCCTGTTTTGTCGTGGAAGATACAATGTTCAAGATAATATCTTATCTACAATGAAGAGGCTTTCCACTGCTTGTGTAACGGTACGTCCGGAGGTAACGTAACCGTCTCCCCTTCTAACGGTGACCCATGGGTCTTTTTATCATAATACTCATGTCCTACGTGGCTTTCCTGCAGATGTCTAGCCAACGCATTTGCTTTACCCAGGGTCCTCTTCAACACCACCAAGTAGTTAGATGTCGTGTGGGGAATTAGCTGTAATGTTTCTTACTCTCAAACTACAAATGCAGTGGTCTCCAAAACTTCTGCGTCCGTACATAAGGATAGTTTATGTCTGGAACTAGTGAGACTACAGAACTGCAAGGGAATAGCGACAGACAGTGAGCGCGACAAGCTGTGTCTCACTACGAATTGGTACCATGAGCAAAGATCCCCTAGTTACATACAATGGTTGAACAAGGGCATACTGTTTTGGGATTTTATGGTAATGGGAGACGGTGGTGAAGGACTGGGTCAATTGAGTAGATTTCAACAAAGGTGTTTTGGCGGTTTTATTCCTATCAAATGGTGCAAGTATGAGCGATACACCCTCCAGGTTAAAACTTAGCTCGAGTCTCGCGTGCAATTCACGAACCTCAGATGCACGGACTCTATTTGGACAACAGTTAGAGCTAACAATTTCTACGAAAACCTAAAATGAGAATTCCCATGAGGTCCCCATAGTCAGACATGAACACCGACTGTTGTCACCTTCCTGTACGCACAACTAAGTAGGTTTGATTGGTGCGAATATGAAAGCTTTTTACACCATCTGCCAAGGGTTGACTACATAAAGTCAGGTAAATTCCTGATCTGCGTGGTAGAGGTCGGGGGCCAGATACTCAGAATAACGGATGACAATGAACCGTCTAGAAAATTAGCTGAGATACGTTCTGCATACTGCGACGAATACTGTACAACAGAGGACTGCCAGATTTGTTGTTTATAATGGTCATTCGAAGGGAGGGACGGATTATATCCAGTGAATTACGACTTCTAGGTGACATGAACACATCCCTGAAAATGCACTTGAATTGCTGTGAAAAGATTTCTATTAAACTACCAGTTTTCAAGCAACCCTTTTGTTATTACCGAAAAATAATGGTGTAATGCAGAGGGACTTAAGTCGCCGATAACTTCAGTAGTACTTCCTTTATTTACACAGAAACGACTGAAACAAACCAGTACCTAAACGAATGACTGAGTTACCGACTGAGCAATAGGAGAAAATAAACAAAGCAAATCCAGCGAATCACATGTTTTCGAACGTGCCAAATATGCACTTAGGAAGGAAATAGGTATCGAAATACCAGTAACGTTGGGAAAGATTGTTCCACAACTCGGGATCGGACACCTGGACTGGGAACGGTTCAAATGTACAGTCAATACCAAGTCTGAAATGCGGAAAAAAAACTAGAAGTTATTTTTGCAATGAACAATCGGAGAATGTTGGTTAGCGACAGTCACACCAAGCAACCTGTATATGAAGGGAACCGCGAAATTACGCTGCACATAAATCGGACTGGCTAAAACGCAGTAAAGCGATGGATTAGGTAGTTGCGATCTTGAGGTGAACTGTTTGTCGGGAGTACGCTGCTGGAGCTTCGAATTTCTTGTATTACTACTGGGAACAGTAACAAGAGTTCGATTTTCACGTTTTTTGGTTTCGCGCATTGCGTTGCCCAGTTGAGAAGACGGTGTACGACACAGGAGTTTGCAATTTATGCCTTCTAAAGTGCTACTTTTAAACACAGAATGATCGGACAACGCTATTTACGCAAATCGAGTGGACCGTTAGAGGTATATGAACCAACTTAAACATCTTCATTGTGAATAAACTATCGCATACTTCTTCAGTCACCGGGTCACAAGAATTATATCCACACATGAATTAAGCTCCGATGACCGTGCACACAACAATCACAGTTACAATGTATTCTGGCTTCATTACCTGACGTAGCTGTTATACCTAACTGATGTCTTGGGCGAAATTATTGCCAGGAAGCTGACAATTGTTAATTGTGTGAAAATTAGTTTCATCACAGTATGCCAGTTATCAAACAAAATACAATAACCAGGTTCAAACCATAATCAGATTGGTCACGTCAACTTTACTGGGTAACCATTTGCCACTTATAATGTGACACATCAACCTTGACAGGGAAAGCCACGCTAAATGTACTGTCTATAAAATGGAGGAAAGATAATAAAAGTTAGACCAGTGTACTTGACCATTCATGACGTGTCAGGCTTCCACGAGATTCATCCAACCAGTGATTACAGACAAAGGTGTGACTACGTACCATTACAAGCAAGCTTTCGTACTCAAACAAATTATTCACCATACTGCTATTATTGTTTTTTAGTGGTCTTCCTACTTTGTCACACTGGTGATTGTTCTGATTTCTTAATTGGGTTACTGCTGAGAAGTAGTAATTAAAGAACAGCCGAAAACCATGGGCCGTTATTAGTTGTTCTAACTGAACCAGATTCACTCAAGTCCGTAACATTCGGCAGACTGAAGTGAATAAACCGCAAACAGGTTAACGATAAACACTGTGCTAATGGATAACATACCGCTGAGCAAATATTAAAAAAGTTGCTATTCGACTCAGGTAATCTGTTCGTGTTAGAAGCAGACAGTTCCAGTGAACCGAGTAGTTGCATACATTTCTAAATGACAACGTCATTTGGCAGCCTCTAATTGGTTGAGAACCACTTCCTGGAACATTGTACCATAATTAGAAAATAAAAAGAAGTGAAAAAATAAGATAAAAAACAAAGGTGCTATGGTAGATGATCAAAACTGATAACAAACTGTGGACCAATTGTCCCACATCTGGTCTGCGGCCGTGCTTCTAGTTGTTTCACTGTTAAAGCTGCTTTGTTTCTGGTCGATCTAGCAGTGTATAGACAGGAATACCAATGTCTACCACGTACATATTGAGATGAATGGGTTTGGATAGTAGCTTGTTCGACAACATCTTTTAACTCCTGATCAGTGTTCTTATTACCAAACATATTCCATATGTTTTTATATCCCGTACTATTGCCGATGTGGTCGAATTAAAAAACAAAAATGATTAATTTAGGGCGGAACATACCATTGGATCGTGATATAAATTTGTTGCACCTTTACAAAATGACAAAATCTTTCACTACAAGACCGGACAAAATGATGGAGGAACAGTGAAGCCGAATAAAATTTGCGGACTCATCCGATATTCTCCAAGGTCACCTGACACGCCGTAACAAAACGATCGGAGAACTGGTCAATTATGAGATCACATGAACTGTGTCCAAAGTTATACCATACACGCAAATGATCATGCGCATAATAACTGCAGTGTATATTCCGCCAGAAAAATCCAAAATGATTTTCATCCATCTCCATATGACAGCTTCATAATGTCTTGTGAATGAAATTATTGCAACCATGAAGTCGAACACTAGAGATTCAACCTGTAGTTGGATTGGCTAATTAATAGTGTAGCACTTATCAGAGAGCACTATTAAGTGATCAGTCTGTAACATGGAAGGAAGGTATTAAAAGCCGAACCGGAGCACTTGGCCACTTAGGGCGTATTGGGTTTCTACAGTGGGTTACAGGACCACAAGATCCATCTAATCAGTGATCATATGCAGGAAGATATGACTATGTGACATGAAAAGTGACACTTTTGTTTATGGTTTTGCCTCTAATTTTCCATCATGATGATTGTTTCGATGTTGGAGTTTGGATGCTGCTGAGCAGTAGAAAGCAGTGAATCACCGCAATTATTGAAATGTTATTGGTTGTTAGAACAGAATAAGATGCACTAAATACCCGCAAATTCAGCAGACCAATGTGAGCATACGCGATTGGACCACCATAACTACTGTGCCAACGTATGACATACCGCCGAGCGAATATTACTTAAATTGTTTACTGGGATTTTCCATGCAGGCGCTTTAAGGTTGACCAACATGGCCAGTCTATTGGAAGTAGGCGCGTCCATATTGGTTAATATACCCCTAACAGTGCGGTAGGCGTACGTCGGTAACTTTGTGCAGTCACTCCGCGCCAAAATGAACCAATTTTGAAGTTTTAATTAGCAAATCTCAGTATCAGTCATCATCTCAAGCGGACAATGGAGAGCATCCTTTGGCTGGATGTCAGAATCTCAGTTATATTTTCAGTAGAACACAGAAATTTGACCATCTCGGGGTGGGCAAACTTACGATTAACACACTGTACAACATGACTGGTTTATTCACAAGGAACAAGTTGATGTTCGTTTATATACCACTGACGGCCCACTTGATTTACGTGGGTAGCTTTATCCGATCACCCTGTGGTTAGATGTAGCACTTTTGAAGGCATAAATTGCAAATTTCTGTGTCGTTACGGTCTTTTCAGGCGGACAATGCAACGTAATTTTTCTTGCGCGTGAGAACCTAACTAGTGCTTTCGATTTCAATAGTACTGTTAGAAGTTTGAAGCTCCAGGGGTATACCCACTCCTACACTTACATTTATCAACTATTCCCCAGGAGCAAGAAAAGGATGTTGAGATTACAGAGCTTGGTAAGCAGATAGTTTGTGCACTGATGACTGACCGATCTGATTTTGCTCCACTAGCGGACCAAAAGTTGGATAAACAGGCGATAGCACTGACAAACATTTACATGCTGGATGAATATCAATGAGATATTACACCGACTATATGAAAAGCATGGCGCAAAACCACGGGAATAAGGTGGATAAGTAATTGCTAAAAAAGGAAAGTAGAAAAACAAAAGCGGGATTTTAACGATGAGGCCCTTGGAATTTTTTTCTCTCAAAACGCCATAACTACAGGAACCCACTACACGAGTAAACGATCTGGTAGCTATGACTGTAACGTCATATGAAGCCAGGGTGACCTGCTACGGGATTTCACTGACTATGTCACACATTTGTACGACAGACTCAAACTGTGAATCGGATCCCGTAGTGTATCAAGGCAACCGCGTTTTCCGCCTGTTGAGTTAAATATGGTAGACTGGGAAGCACCAACTGATATCAGATTTGTCAGCGCAATGTTCCTGTCATTCACACCTCTACAGTGCAAACAGCGTCCGCGAAGGCAAACAATAGACTGGCACATGTAAGACACAAGAGTCGCCGGAAACGGTGCAGTGTGACTACCGCGATCACAGGGTGGCTACTGATGCCTAACGTACAAAACGTCGCACCGCACCCCACTCAATGTTCCCAACAAACTCGAGTAGTGTTTCGAGGAGAGGTTGTCTGGTGCCCAGAGTCATCTAACGTCTTCAGTGCACTCAGGTTTCCCAATCGCATGAAAAAGCCGGAAGTCATGCCAGTGTCACAGATTTGGAGGTTGGCGATGACCATTTATTACTCGTCATTAGATTCTACTCATCTCGGATAAGTGTAAACACATTCGATAAGCAGTAAGTGTGGCAGTTGTTGCGACAATTTGTTCAGTGAAGTATTTTGATTTCTCGTTTAACCGAACGTTCGCCACTCAGTGCGATTGTGCTATCGCTCTTCCATGCCTTTGCTCATAATGAACCATTTATAACTTCATGCTGACGCATAAATCCAGTGGAAGGAGTATATATCCCATTAGCTCAAAGACCAACTGCACTGTCAAGGATAACCAACAACCAGGCCCCAAGACTGAGTGGAGAACCATATAAGATTCAAATAGGTCTAGCGCGATTACGCGCCAGACGACAGTGTACTACTGTCTACCAGCAAAGTGACCGGCGGTGGCAAGATCCCAAATTCTGACGTCCAAGGTGGTTAACAGACGCTATGAACCATCCAATGGCTTTAATTCCCAACAAGTTTCTACCTTTTCCCGATCGAAGAGTTGTATTCCCAGAAGTTAACTAACGGACACGTGGTCCGCCCCGATCAGCAAGATAGAAATATGGGAGAAAAGACTGTGGCAGAGCGGCAGGCCTTACATGAGACCGTGTCAAAGAAGGTCTCTAGCTTTGACTGTTAGTTGCCTATGGACAGCGAACACTACGTGGAATGAGAATAGTCGTACCTCCGGACTAGGTTCATCTTAAGCCACGGGAAGCGATTATTGCAACATGACAACTGTTCATCTGACGCGTCAAAGGAACTCGAAAGCTGACCCACAGCATCCAATTCACGATGAACACAAATAATGTACCTAACAGAAATGACAATGATAATTTCTCCGCATGAAACCACCCCAAAAATGCTGAGAACCGAGCTTGCCTCTTCAAATGCAACCGTATAGTTTCGCAGGCTACACCGTGGAAAAATACGTTGTCTGGGCAGACACCATTGTAGTAGGAATAACGACCCCCTTGACTGCGGCTGCCGACTTGTGCGGGTCGCAGTAACTTCGGTAACCAAGAATGAAACTCGCGTAAGTCTAAGTCATCCTCAGCGTAAGTGTCAAAGAAAATCCCGTCGAAAGGCGACAAAGCTCCAGTTTGGATTTCTGCTGTTAACTTCGGTATCACATCTTGCCAACGTCCCCGAAGAATGCTCACACTGTTTTTCTTCGACCAACCATCTTCCTCCATCTTTTTGATGACCTGGAAAATAGTAACAATGGTTGAGACGCGACTACGGCGGGTTGCAACAATGACGCAAGAGAGCTTCGTGGGAGATATAAAAGATAAATGAGATTAAACAGGAACCCCTTAGTTATAGTAAAAAGGGAGATATGGTGCCTCGTTAACAAGTAACAGCCTATTTGAACATACCACAGCAACAACTGTGTTCAATACCAAACAAAGTGTGAACTATGAACCCAATCGCTGAGTAAATTTTGGAACTGGGACAGAACCGAGATCACCATCAAATCGAGAATATTGAGTAAACAGACATCAAATAAGGTAATGTGAGTGAGATATGGAAACCTAACTTCAGCGGAGCAATTTACAAATTGAAAATGGTAAAGGTAACTGAAACCATATCTACGATTGTTCAGCCATACACTGATTTGAGATTTGCATTACATATCAGCCGGTGATTTTATCATGTTAAGGTGGGGCCCGATCATCATCACCGTACAGCGTTACGCAGCAGGACAAACCCCACTGATCACTGCCTTTCTCACCATGTTTCACTTTGAATTAGAAAGTGTGAGTATACAAGATGGACAGGGAGTTGACTTACAGGGGTGGGAAGACGAAACAATGCCCTAGTAGCCAACACATGGAAAACACAGTCTAACTGTACAAACGCACATAGATCAATCATTCGGATTCGATAGAAAAGGACAACACGATCACCACTGATCACGGTTTGCTGCCGTATCCTTCAGTGTCTCCTGCCTACTGGCCAACAATTGTTAGTTCCTCCTCATCGAGCATCAGGCTTGGAATCGATGATGTCCAGTCTTGCCACATCACTTTACACTTTGAAGGTGCACAACGCATGCCGAATGGAGCTACAGCTCTTGCGAGTCTATCTAGTGCACGTTGCGCGTGTTTCGTGCATTCGAAAATACACAGACTAGGTCGTTCGCCTAATCTAGGTCACACAGCTTCTCACTATTTCCCAGTTCGACACCTACGTCCTGAAGATTTTGCAAAGCATTCTCCATTATCTCGTCCATGACGAAGTTAAACAAGAATGAAGAAATTAGATACCCCCATCGAACACCGCTGGTCGTTTCCAATGGACTGGATAGTTCACCGTAAACCCTTACGCACCCAGAAGTATGACAGTACAATGACCTCAGTAGATTTACGAACTTCTGAGGCATACCTTTCCGGCGAAGAGCACCGAATAGCGCCTTCCGGTCAACTGAATCGAAGGCATCTTTCGAGTCCAGGAAAACCGTTATTGTCGGTCGACGGTGTGTGTGGCGCACCTCTAGTAATTGACGAGGAGTAAAATTCTGGTCGATGCATCCTCGACCTGGGCGGAATCCCGCTTATTGTTTGCGGGTGTCCCTCCGCGAGCCGGTGTCAGACGACACAGCAGAATTGAGACTATTTTCATTCCTTCGGCTCCCTTGACCCAAGGATTCTCGCAATCATTTTTGAGGTTTTTTGCAACTCACCTCTGTAGATTTCTTCGTATGTTATTCACCTCCTTACTATTCGAAAGCTGACCTTTTTGCTCTATTAGCCTGATCGACTCTTGCGAAATCCAGTGTTTTTGGTGGACATCGGATCTGGAACCAAAGGCGAAACCTGCTGACACGTGCATCGCTTGCTGGGTATGGGCCCAATGCTCATCTACATTACTGTTTGTCGTGGATCCTAGCTCATGTGCTAACTTCTGTTAATAATGGGTGCGTACTTCTGGATCACACAAACGCTGCACAGCTAACCGGGTTTGTGGTTTGCGTCGATGACCATGGAGCTGGAGAGATAATCGCAATAGAACTAACGCATGGTCCGACTCCTCACACATGGACCAGTAAGATCTACAGTTCTGGACAGAACTGCGCCACTGGTCGCTTACTGCGATACGATCAATCGGAATTAACATACTTGTAGAATTAGAGCGCCAAGTCGCCGTACGACACGAGCTGTCGCAAATAAGTACTAGGTAGGAATGAACGATTGTCTACACAAAACTGGACAAGCCTGTCCCCGATATCTCTGCGCTGAGCGGGTGAAGCACAACGCCCACCTAAACAAGTCTCTGACGGACTAAGTTTGCCAACTTGTGCACTAAAATCACCTACTAACAGCACAATGTCAAAACCTTTGCTCCTGCGAATGAGAGTGACGAGTTCATCACAAAACTCATCCTTATGCGTGTCAAAGCTGCAGTCTGTTGGAGCGTATGCTGAGACCACAAACAAGTTGCGCCTAAACAAACTACCCTTTCGAACGCCAACTGGCCCCTGGAGTCTAACTGCACATAAACGATTACTAATCGGTATCCGGTCTAAAAGAGCAGCTGCGGCCTTGTCACTCAAGACTATTCCTACACCACGTTGACCCACAGCTCGAGCTACTTCGTCTCCTGAAGTGAGGTGCGCAGGAAATACCTCGATGAGATACCAGGATCAGTTAGTTGAATCACACTGCTCGAAACCTGGATACGCGTTTCACTTACGCAGCAGATATCAATCTCCAGAGAATTCACTGTAAGTTCAAGGCACGCTTGCTGACCGGCCTGCATGAGTACGCACGTCAAAGGACCCGAGATTCAGAGGCTGACGAGACTTGAGAAAATGTGAGCCATGCGATTGTGCATTAATTACAACACTTTTTGACAATGAACCGCTGAGAGTATCGGGCGTGTTATCAGTGGGAGTATCGGGGGTGGATAGTGGGGGCAAAGAGTGGTGGTTGGGGACAACAGACAAAGGTTGAATAAAAGAGAGGGAACTCTGAGCAGTAACCCACTTATCACTACCCACCTCGCTCCATGCAATGAGCAGTGCGGTCCTGATTATCCTGCACGACGACGTTGAATCGGTTACGCTAGAATGTCCAGATGCGAAGCAATAGAACGTTTAGGGTCCTCGACCAAAGTCTTTAGTTCTAACGAGGACCTATCTACGAGGCAGTGGGATGGCTGAGTGGAAGCCCACTTGCTTGGACCAATTATTGTTCCACTGATTTTACCGACTGAGTTGCCAGCTCAGATCGACCCCCAAACCTGGACGACCAGGAGACTGGACTTTTTCTGCCCTCTACCCATCGAACGTTTAGGCGTGATTGTATCTACGGCTTAGAGAAGCCATCCTGTATAGCTTTTTGGGTGATAGATGTAGGCAAGCCATCACACCACGTTAAGGTGCAGTCTCGTTATGTTCGCAATCTTCGTTAACTTTATAAGATTTGTAGTCCTGTTCTTACTCTTTTCATACTTTTTACTGTTTCCGATTAATGGTACTGCTGAGAAATACTAACCAAAGTCACCGCACCGTGCATGGGTAATGGTTGTTTAAGCTTAAATGATCACTGCGTTTGCGTGTTACGTTCTGAGTAGTTCCAAAAAGCTGTAGGTGATTTACTGTCCGTACAATAATACAAGCAATGGGCAACGCGGTTTTGATTATCGTGCAGTCCATGGCAGATGTTGAATCGGTTACGCTAGGGTGTCCAGCCGCAAAGCAGGGGTGGGGCCCAAGCGATGACTGAGATTAGTACTTCAGGGTCACAGGTCCATGCGTCCATGACCACCTCAACCTAAGAGCCTTGTCTACTAAGATTTCTTTCCGTGAACAGCGCGAACGCGGTGGATTGAATTTCACGAGGGTAAAAACCCACTTGAACAAACCAATGTCAAATTAAGTACGACTTTCGGCATGTATGATCATGAACTTAGTGCGAACTTGCACTGTGAATATTTTTTCCGGCATACAGTTGTATTTAGTTTCACGATTGGAATTGCCGGACTGGTAAACCTCTAGATGCTACAATGTCATGTTTGCCTCCTTTTCTGTTCAAAATTTGGGTCCTTGGTAATGTGCATTCGATCATGTGTATCGAAACGCGTCACGCTACGGAAAGACACTGTGATCGGTAGTACTTAAATGGAGCGTCAAGCTATACATGAATGCATGACCTATAAATTACGATCCACAGTTCCAAAACGACGGCGTGCGAATTTTAGTTGATTTGAAGATGGAACGAAGTGAAACGATTATCCTCTCGAATTAGATGTACGTTCACAAGATACTTGCTGAACTGGTCTTCATATCACTCTAACGGCTAAGCTGTATACCCAACATGATTGTGAAATGCATAGAATGAGGTTTTACTTAATATGCACATGGGGATATTTGAAACAGCGTCGAATTTCCGTGATGCTTGAACTTCAAATAACTGGCTGGCAGAAGCTCCTGATTGCTGAACTTGGGTTTATGACCGCAAACGCTTCACCACCATTGTCAGTGACATATTCAGCGAGCACTGATATATGCCCATGAAATATACAAATATACAAGTGAACTACCAAGGTTAAACCCTCGATAACTCATTCTGAGCATCCACAAATGACCCCCCCCCCCCCAATGTATTGAAGAAACCAAAGGAACCTCGACACTACGTCTCTGATGGAAGTCGGCTATCCACCCCTCACTATTTTCATTCTATCTAAATAGTCGAAAGGAAAACATTACAACCACAAGAGTTCATCGTACTGTTGAGAAACATAAAAGTGGAAACGATTCCTGTAGTGTTTAAAATGTCTGTACACGCTGTGGGGAGGTCAACATTAGCAATTCAGTGCCCGTTCGCCGGTAAAATAGAGTTTTCATCGGTTGATTGCACCCAACTTGTTCTTTATTCACCGTGCTGTGTAGTGCACATACACACACACACGTCATGTCACATGGCGCACAACTCTGGACAGTTAATCAAGTGCGGACACAGATGCTTACCGAGTATAAACAAATGCATGTAATGTGACTCGAACTTGGCCCGCTAATTAAGTCGGGTCACCTGGCGTCCTGGTATGTGCACTGCGCGGGGGTTCACATAGCTTAGTCTGCCTCCGATATGGTCGAGTTTGTGTGCGGGATGAAGCTCTCCTATAATCCGGGATAGTTTACGGAACAAAAGTTGGTTGAATAAACTTAATGATATTAAAAGTAAAATGGGAGTAAATAAAGTTAGCATCCGTGGTAGAAATTCGTCCGGACCAGACTTTATCACATTTAATCTTGATTAACTTATCGAATCATCCCCACACTGCGGTAACCTTTCACGCCAACCGCCCCAAAGTATCTTCCATCATGTCTTAAAGGAACTTGAAGAAATATACGAAATGGTCCACGTTGTCTAGTAATTGGCTACATTTAATTCATATCTCACTTGCATCGGTCTTTTACTTGTCGTGTTGCACAGAAATCGTATTTGGTCGATAACGCTGTTACCAAACCAGACATGCGGTGGATCTCCTTCTAACATGCTACACAGCAATAAATGTGGGTAACTATAGAACACTGAACAACAGAAAGCGAAATCTCGTCGTGCTGATCTTTGAGAAGACCGACTACTCGTTCATCGGTTCGAAAAAGAACCAGTATATCGTTCTTCAGTTCAGCTCTGTGATACGTTTGCCGTAACAAGTGTTCCAAAACAGCACCGTACTGCGCCATGCAAATCCTGTTGGAAGAACATTCTCAGTTTGTTAGAGGTTGTTCGGACGGTAGGGTCTGGTTTCGTAGACAAAAACTCTTTTAGATTTTGGCAGTGATTGTCCTTGGGTGCCCAGACGGCTTACAAAGATGAACACTTATTTATACCAAATCCCGGGACAACACAAATGCAAAATTGCACTGAAAGCTTTGAGTGATCGGTGTAAAGACCCATTGAATTTGGACAAAGAAATTCAGCTCGTCATATCCAGTCCAGGTCCCATACTTTCTATCCTAATTTTGTCCTGTATTCACCAAACTATTTGCTTGCTTTTCATACCCCGTCACCATTGAATTCCACACCGGCCAAACCCCTTGGCTTCGTCACCCGTGTAAAAATTCTTGTTTAGATCTATTGCGTCACGCAATTTTTAGTCTTGTTTCTATGACAAGTGTCGATTGACCCGAGTCTCATTGTTGTTCTTATTTATCGTTTACGTAACCATCTTTTCGGTTTTGGAATGATCCACGGCATAACTGCCTGGGTTACATGAAGAGGCACGAACGTTTAGACGTAACTATCCTTTCCTCCTAATTTTCCTTATCCGTGTGAATAACTGAACTTGGCCATCGCTCTATGATCTTGCATTGTCTCATAACCATAGTATTTTACTGTTCTTCACCTACGCTTGCGTGAGTGTTCCCTCGGGCCGTTAATTTTCTTACGTCTGTTGATTAGAAAAGCCAGAGTTGCAACATAGCACGATTTATGTCCGGGACGATTTCGCTGCTGCTGTGTCAGCAGAAACAGCTCTTTGTTAGTGTGTCTTTACCATGGTGATGCAACTTGACTATTGTAATTTTCCCTATATTTGTCGAACATAATGGTTTTGCATGAACTTATATAAGCAGTATCGTTCTGCAGTATGCACCATGTTGAGATGCAGCGAAATCGTCCCGGACATAAATCGTGCTATGTTGCAACTCTGGCTTTTCTTTTCAAGATTATTTCGGGAAAAGCATGTTTCAGTCTGTTGATTAGCCAAAATGGCCCCATAAATAAGGGCTTTCTTCGTGAACCACTTGACTCGTTCCTGCATTGCCCTCTCGGACGTTTCCTGTCTATTGCTGCTTGGGCGACTTGGAGATTTTTTGACTGCATCGATTCTGTGGCCGGTCTGTCCACAACTAGCGGTACGTTATTGTTATTGTCCTCTAGTACACGTAATAAAGCGAGCCTGTGTTCTCTGCCTTGGGACTTGGGGGTTGTTCATCCGCGAGTCACTCAATTACGGGATGACAATCCTTTACAATCAGGAGCTTTGCAATAAAATTCTTGGCAAATTTCCCGCAGAATGAGACCTCCTGTACTTTACACAGCTAACTCAACCACAAGCCATGTTAACACTAAGGTGCACGGGCGAAAACTAACCATCGTGTCAATCAAGGAGTAGTCCTTATAGCCAGGTCAGGGGCCAAGTAACCGATGTTTTTCATCTGAACGAGCGTTACACCACTTATTGACCGCGCTCGACTTGGTTCTCCAATTTGTAACGGTCAGATTGGAGGTCAGCATCTTGCTGTTCGATTAATGTAATTGTTGCTGCCTATTGATACACTTACTGAGCCTCGGCTCACGGAGTTTTTTCTCCTGTTTGTGTTTTTGCAGAATGAACACGTGCAACCTCCTCCGGAAGAGTTTTGACCTTGCGTGTTACAAATTCATCGTTACGGGTAGAGCACACGCACTTCCTGACGTCATGTGATTCAACCACTTGATTAGCTGACGCTGCTGTCCGCACTCCATAAACAGCCCAAATGTGTGCATCATGTGACATGAAGCGCGTGCATGCACGACACAGGAAGGTGAATCAAAAGACCTAATTAAGTGCAGTCAACCTGTAACAAAAACACATTGCTTCGTTTACTAACATGCATTGAAGTGGTAAGTTGCGAACTTCGAACTCCCCAGGATGTATGCAGACTTTTTTCAACACACTACACATTCGTAGAACGTGCCATTACAAAAACCGTTCACTGTGAGCTGTTTGAAATTACTGGAAAAATTGCAGCCCCAAATGCCTGTGAGGCTGAGAGATAAAATCTCATAATTGGTTAGACAAATCGCTGGGGTAGCTGTACCCCATACAACCACCAGATGCTGTGGTGGAATTCCATTTACATTGAGTCACTCTTCTGGACTGCAGCTCCAGTTCTTACTTTAACTTATTATCAACACACAACCATGCATGTCTCATTCAAAGCAAGTACAACCTGATAGCATTCATCTAACCAAGCGAATCATCAGAAGACACCGCGCGATTTATGCATGGTGATGTACAGCTCACTTCGTATTAGGTAAGATGCTCTACGATAGCCGCATAGTCAAATGACTTTTGCATTCAGCCAAATGTAACCAACGAGCTCAAATGCTTACGAAACACGCGCCATAAAAAAACGTACATCTGGATGAGCTTCGATAATAACATGGGACATTGGATCGTGTTTCTGGATCTCGCTATCCACGATACCCATACCAAAGCCGACATTGAGTACTCGTAATGAGCTCGGTCTATTTGTTTGATCGGCGTAACATATCCACGCTGCATGTTTGGCCATCAAAGGTTGTTCCCAATCCATCATCACCGCCAGTTCAGTACTCTTGTCAACCAAACGTTGACCGTCCGGAGTGAATTCAAGTCGGCTAGCTAGATATAAAGCATTCATAGCGAGCGGCCCGGTTTTTTTGTCTGGATTACGTGACATGAATATGGTATGGTCGTCCGGATCCTCGTCAGTATTCTTTTTGGACAAAGTCAATGACAGCAGAAGTTCGGACATCACAGCATGATCCAAAAGGGCATCGATGCAAGCCTGTTGGCCGTGCTGGGCTGCATAGTCTCCGGCGCACATGTACTTACGGTCCACTGCGTTCCATGGTGCGCCTTCCTCAAGCAAATAACGGACAATATCCACGTGACCTGAGCTTGCAGCGACCATCAGCACACTAATCCCGGTCTCTAAATCCTGAACCGGGGAACAGGGATTTAGTAAACACACGTGAGCGTAAAAGTTCAACTTCAAATCACTGGACTGCTAGAAAATATCGTTCTACCAGTTATTTCCTTCGTCTCGAGGTATGCGTGGGTCATGTTTGACCCATAAACGTAAATGCATCCGATGTGGGATAAAAAATCGCAAGAAGGTATCCACTGAATCTTCCGCGGTTTGGAATATTAGTGTTGTTTGTGGCCTAGGTCGACGGTTTGCATTGGCTGCTGTACATTGACGCCGTCGCCTTCACTGGTGATGAAATGTATGCAGCCTGAAAATCAATTTCAATCCGAAAAAAACTGATACAACCCACTGAGTTTGTTTATAAAATACGCCGACGGAGATAGCTTCTTGCGGCAAATACAACACACTCAATTTCAACGCAAGTATTGAATTGCCTTTTACTACTATAGTCATTCACGAGAAAGCTATCAATAGGAACAAATTTCTTTTCCGTGTATTACTACCCCATGCATTTATATATACAGCTAACCTCTTGCTAAGTCGCACCCTTACGGTCTTCGAAAAATGGGTACATTCCAGGAACAACGACATGTCGTGTTAATCAGTAGTGTGCACTTTTGTAAGTAGAGTGAAAAGCTGCGTGGGATATTTCGAAAAAAATAAACAAAAATGATGAAAGCTGCCTAACTTTTGCTACTTGTTTTAATCCTCCTATCATGGGCTTTTACTTATTGTTTGTTTTAAGTCAAATTCCAGATTTGTTCATGCAACAGCTAAGAAAATGACCAAAAAAATCCCGCAACAATAAATCTGTCGGGTTGAACTACACAATTCGCGAGAATTGCCTTCAGGGTAGCTGAAATCAAATTGCTGTTCGAAGTAACTCTTATGTTTGAAATTCTACTGCCCCAGTTTTCGAACTTCAATGGAAAAAGTTGCTCTTTCATTGCAGGCAGGCAGTTAATCGGTTTTCGAACACACTGGAAAGATTTCCGTGCAAAAATCGAAAAACGGAAAGGATAGTTTGCTTTATTATCACAGCCACGTGCGGTTTTCCCCACTTTCAGCACGCCAAAGCACAAGTTTGTGACATCGGTTGCTCACTTGTTTACTGAGACGAGTGTTATCTATGAATACGCGAGGCATTGCTTGTCTTTTACTTTGTAGGCTCAAGAGCGAAACCAACCTCTGAAAGCCTTTAAGTCATTAAGATGTAGCTACTGTGCTATGTTCTCTACAATCGGGAACTCATCATGGTTTTCCCTCATAGCGGTAAACGATGTCAAAGTCGCCTCATTTACTGGTCGGAACTTTTTATATTTTGAGGTGATACCTTTCCGGAGAAGCATCACTGTTCAGAAAATCTCTGATAATCGTTTGATTGGATTTGTAACATTGTAAACAGTATTCCTTGAAATACCGAGTGACTTAGCCGCCAGGCTCTGCGTTGCACAAGCATATCCAGCACATTTCTCCCCCCCCTCCTCTGACGGGCAATCGCTTGGTCATTGCCACGTCAATCGCACTCCCGATATCCACGTATGTTCACCACAAACGGTATCCAACCAGTAAACAGCACCATGTTCATCACGCAAGCTGGGGCGTCACTGACTGAACGCGACATTGCATGTCGGTTGGTCAATGGCCAAGCCGTGCATCAGTAAACAACAGGGCGAGAAAATAACAGAAAGTGCGACATACTGCGGGGGGACATTACATGTTCAGCTATTACTTTATTATGCATGCGATTGGTTCGAGTTTGTTGAAAAGTGGGCAGATATTAGGAAATGCGACGTTCCATAGGTATGACACAGCGGAGATTGACTGTATATGGCAACGGGTAAGTGACAGTATATGTGCAGCTATAGATAACAATTACCGGGCAACAAACTCCGTAACCTGACACGCTTCAACCTAATGATACATGTAAGCGTGGTGTTGATCATAGTACATGTGAAATGCCCGTAAAGAGCAAAGAAAACGAAGGGGATGAGGATAACGCACATTTTAATTCACATGCTGGTGCATGAATACAATATATAGCAATGAAAGCCCAATGTACGACTAGGAATAACCGGCAACCAGACCTTAAGACTTGGAATGGAGAACCCCATAAGGTCCCAGTAAGTCAGATGTGGTAACGATCCGGACGACAGTGGATTACTGTTTACCACCAAAGTAACCAGTGGTAGTGGGGATTTGAACCTCGGGCTTCTGATGTAGTAATCAAACGCTCTCAACCATCATCGGTCAGGAACTACAGAAAAATCACTATTTGCTACCGAGGCAACAACAACGGGGTTGTGTTCGCGTACACAGTAACGCGCTATTGTCCGGATTTCTGCCACGTCTGACCTATAGCTATGTGCATCTGCACTCCAGGTCTCAGGGTCCCGTCTGCTGTTTTTCCCTGATAGAGCAGTGGGTCTTTTAAGCAACAAGGGCAGACCTTTTCTAATAGGTTTACGTAAAAGCATGGAACAAAGAAATTCTTCAATGTAGAAACTCAAACAAAAGTAAAATTTCTCGGTGAGTATCAGGCTCTCTACGTTGCGCTTTTCAACACGTAAAGAACGGTTACACCTAAGCCTGCGGCATGTCTAAGAAACAAAAATGTGTTCGGCAAAACAGAAAAAACGCTTTTCTAATCATTTACCACTTGTCGTTTTCCTCTTCTGTATTTGTGGTGTCGACACCACGTCTGATTCTGAACTTAATGTATATTATAACCTTCAGTCATCGAGCAGGTGGGTCTGGATGAGTTTATCCACAGAAAAGACCGTATGCAGCGAGGCCGATTTCGAAGATCGAAATCGTCGCACTTTTTGTCACAAACAACTCAACGCTCAAACCCTTTTTCAAATTATTATTTTTCTCAGTCAACAAACACTGAGAATGGCCATCTAGTGACAGGTACAAGGTCGTGAACTTATACGGGAGATATTCTATAACTAACCTCAGCAATAGTGAACCAGTTCTGCCGTCTATGTCCGAGGTTTATTCGAAAGTTATTTCTGATCGAATACCGACAAACTTTGTGCACTCAAACCGTAAGAACCGCGATATTCAATAGCACCATGTGCAACACCAACTAAAGGTCCTATCGTAGAGAAAGTATTCACTAGATCGTGCAAATCTTTCTTATCAAGGTAGACGGTGCTTCGAAGAGAATAAAAGCCGGGTAATTTTCTAGCGCTAAGGAAACCTCTTTCAGAAGTTTCAACAGACGGATTTCATCCGTAGAGAGCCGAGTTTAAATAAATATTGGTGTAGAACATTGTAATTTGATCGGCCAGAAAAAGATTATGGAAAATTGCTAAAGAGCCAAGCCGAATTTAAGGTTACCTGATAACAGGGATCTGCGCCTTCTATTTCTATCAAATGATGGACTTTATCAAGATTACCATCACCACACGCGAGAACCAAATCCAAGTCCACGCGAAGAGGAGTTTCTGGGCATTCGCCTGAAATATCCATGGAGCTGAAAAGAAGCAAATAGAACAAAACACTGCGAATCCGTCGAATAAATGATCAATCAAAGAAAAAAACATTACCGACAAGGCATGTGGATGGTGTTAATTCCACACAATGGTAATGAAGTTCGGCACTAGAAACACAACGGTTGTAAACACCAGGGCCAAACCTTAACGAAAATCCATGTCAGTTTAAGTTACAGGACATGCGATATTAACGAAAAGCTATGTCTAACTGAATAAGTCAGGATTCCATGGTACTGAAACGTATGAATACTTCGGTTTTTTTCGACAGCGATAACAGATTAGGTCCGCTGTCAAAGATAATTGCGAATATACAAACAGTTCGGAGAAAAAGATCTTGGGCTTTACTGACAAAACTAGACGAATATATATATATATATATATATATATATATATATATATATATATATATATTCATCAATAACCCAGCACATAGTATAATATCTTTTGAGTCATGAAAACGTTTTTGCAGACTTGTACAAGCCTATCTGAACTGTATTCCGCGTCGGACTGTTTCCATACCTGTCATTAAACAAACTATCGAAAAATACACTTGGGCGTCCAGCCTGATTGCCCAGGTCGAATATTTTGTAGTGACACGAATACCGTCAAAAACAGTAGCAGTGAAAACCGAGCTTATAGACGGACAAACATCAGCATGTGGTTGATTCTCGGAAACTTACAATCATCATCATCATCGTACAGCGTTAAACTGTAGGACAAGCCCCACTGACCACTGCCTTTCTCACCGTGTTCCACGTTGAATTTGAAAGTATGAATATAAAAGATGGACAGGGACTGGACCTACACGCGTGGGAAAAGGAAAGAATGCCCTAGTAGCCAACACATGGAATACACAGTCTAACTGTACAAACGCACATCGATCAGTCATTCTGATTCGATAGAAAATGACAACACGATCACCACTGTTCACGGTTCGCAGCCTTACCCTTCAATGTCTCAGACCAACTGCTAGACGGATCTTTTGGACCACAACCACGAAGAAGTGAAGCACCTACTTTTCCTAAGTCTGCTGTACATTTTCTCACTCCTCGCTGCCACGTCATTTGTTGACCTCCACGTGGTTTCTTCCACTCCTGAGGAGGAACGGAGAATAGGACACGGTACGGTAGACGTGTGTTTGACATACGTAACACGTGCACCAACCAACGAAGTCTACTAAGCTGGATACGCTGGAACAAAACGTTCTCCGAATTAATACCCAATACTCGATTTCTGACCTCAGCATTGCTTACTCGGCTACTCCACCCAATCTTAGCGATACTACGCAAGCATCAGAGGTCAAAAACCTCAAGACGACGGATATCTTCTGCACGCAGAATCCAAGTCTCGTAACCATACAACAAGACTGAACGCACTGCGGCACAGTATATACGACCTTTCAACTTCAGTGAAATGTCAGCTCGGCACCACAAGTGCTTCAGTCCAGCGTACGCCACTCGAGCCTTGGATATCCGCGTACTCACATCCACTACTGTTTTCCCATCGGTCGTCACGTTGCTGCCGAGGTACGTGAAGTGGTCGACAACTGACAGCACCTCCCCATTGAGCATTAAGCTTGGAATCGTTGACGTCCAGTCTTGTAACATCACCTTGCACTTTGAAGGTGCAAAGCGCAGGCCGAATGGAGCTACAGCTCTTGCGAGTCTATCTAGTGCACGTTGAGCATGTTCCGTGGATTCGAACAGGCAGACAGGGTCGTCTGCGTAATCTAGGTCACACAGCTTTCACTATTTCCTAGTTCGATGCCTACATCCTGATGACTTTTTGTAGCGCACTCTCCATTATTTCGTCCATGACGAAGTTGAACAGGAATTGAGACATGGAACACCCCTGTCGAACACCGCTGGTCGTTTCGAACCGACCGGATAGTTCACCGTAAACTCTAACGCGGTCAGAAGTATGAGAATACCATGATCTCAGTAGGTTCACGAACTTCTGTGGCATACCTTTTCGATGAAGACCACTGAAAAGCGCTGCCCGATCAACTGAATCGAAAGCGCCTTTCAGGTCTAAGAAATCCATTATTGTCGGTCGACAGTGTGTGTGTGTGTGTGTGTGTGTGTGTGTGTGTGTGTGAAGCGTTTCAAGTAGTCGGTGGAGAGTAAAAATCTGGTCGATGCATCCTCGACCTGGGCGGAATCCAGACTGCTGTTCGCGGGCATTCCTCCAGCCACAAAGCAGGAGAACGATTAGGGTCCTCATCCAAAGCTTTTAGTTCTTACAAGAATCTATCCACAGGCATTTGTGTGGGAAAAGAATAAGCCATTCACGATCGCAGTGACACTAACCGTTGGTTTGTTTCTGTTTTCATAAGCGCAATGCGTAAGAGGCTTCAAAGGTCTACAGTAGACTGTCTGAAGAAAAGATGGCATTTCGTTTAAGACGGTTTCAGTGTGAGGTCAGGCTGGATGGAAGAGTGTGAAGTGTTTGGCAGATTTTATCTAAATTTATTGAAGTAGGTACGATTACATATTGTACGGTTGAGAACGAAATGCTACACGTACTTAAAGACAATTCTTTTATGGATCATTTCCCCCTGAAAGTGTCAGCTGACTGAGTAGTGGTGATGGTGACGGAAAATGGACACACTGAATGCGGCTCATGTGTTGTTTTTCGTATTAGTATTGTTATAAGATCTATTCGTTCTGTAATTCGTTACCAGGGGTAACACCAACCGAGGCATAGTGATACATTTCGACGCTTCATTAAATTTGAAAATGGGTTCTGTTAATTCTAATGAAATTAGCGTACATGTCCGTAATGCAGTCGCTAGAGAGTTTCATGCAATAAGGTGTTTTTTGATGAACCTTTATTGTTGATATAGATTATTACGTAAAACTTTTTTTCATTCGGAATAACTTCCAGTGTGAACGAAGGAATGGTTTTTAATTCAGGCATCCCTAGTGTCCATCTGCTCTCACTTCTGAGTTCACTTGTCATTTTCCTAATAGTATAAGTATATAGACCTGGGTCTCAGTTAACGTTAACTTCGTGAAACGAAATGTGAGACAAATAAATGTTGTTGGTCAAAACATGAACAACACTTGTGGTTTACAAGAATCATTCTTCACACTTTCCTTCACGTTCACTGGGTTCCCATGTGTTCCCGAAGCTAGTGTTATCAGAATTACATTTATGCTTTATTACGAAGGACCTATAAACATTTAATATATTAGTCAATTAATGAGCACAACTCGTGATATGTAAAAATTCTAGCAGCTAAATCAAGCTCCTGAGAGAGAGCATTGTGTGACCGTAGTAAACTGATATAGGAAAAATGAGATTGAACTCAGAACTGATTGTATCTGCCAACACACAACTGGGTTAATGATAAGAGTATCATTTATTTTCTTTGAAGGGGTAACAATGCGTGCCATTTGGATAAATTGTGTGGGGGTCAAAAAACAAATGAATGCCATCATGATCATCACAGTCTGACCGTTTGATCAGTCTCACTTGCAAGAATCGTTTACTTTCTCCGTTCAGTTGGACTCCGATAAGAACAGTTGGAAGTCCTCCTATTGTTTATGGTTTTTCTGATCCTATATTCTCATTGTCTCCTCTCTCGTTTTTGTCACGTTGATTTCGAAATTATCGTGCACAGTGCATTGTACGTTAGATAACAGTTGTTCAAAATGCGTAGTGCACATCTCATTCTTTATGGCTCAACCCGAATCGCCCTATGAGCCGAGAACTTGGTATCGTCACAGTTGTCGAGCTTGGGTTTTCCTACATCAAATGGTCGATTTTGAGTAACTGAAGTATAGATGAATGAAATCTGACCGACGGTAACGGTCTTCATGTTGTTAGTGCAACATGCATTTCAGTAACGTCGGTTTTTAGTGCAGCTAGATATTGACTATCCACTAATTTCGGTTTCATTCATGGGTTTCAGTATCACCCGTTGGTGACGATACATTTTACCTTGTCTACGGTCCGCCTAGTATGTTGTTAATCAAGTGGTAATAATCGAGTGCCCGTTAGTATACTGCCATACCTGTAAACACTGCTGTCTTCGGTAGTTAGTCCCATTGGTCATATCTTCATCAAAATGAGCATGCATATATATATATATATATATATATATATATATATATATATATATATAATGTATGCTCGTGTGTGTAACAATCGGCTGAACATCCATTTAGCTGTGAATTTCTGTGGACCGAAGTGCCGTGAGTACGAAAGCTGTCAGCGTGGTGTCAAAGTCCGGGGTAATTCCGCCCGTTTTTTGGTCTCTAAAAGCTTGGGCATAATGTGGTGACTGATTGGTAATCTAACTGAACGTGCTTCCCTAATCGAATCCCATCAGCGGTGACAACAAACAGTGATGCTTCTCAATTTACCTGTCTTAAATTCGAGTGACATGGTGCCGAACGAACAACGAGGCTGCATATGCGAGCGCTCGTGTCGATGCTGCTTACCGTCAATATGAGCGCTTGCGCACGCTGTCTCTTTGTTCGGTGGGTTCGCAATGACCTAGACAAGAATAACTAAGAGAAATCAGGGTTGTGATTCATTCAGGGAGACTTCAATGAAGACTATCGGTTCGCACTCAAGAGGACTCAAATTAGATCCTAGTTATGATAATATTATGGAGTGTACAAGTATAAAGATTACTGGTCAGAGGAGTACCGGGTACGCATACCTGATGAGCGGCAACAACCGCGAAACCAGTCGTGTACTTCCACGAAAATGTTTTCCGCCCATTTACATACTACTTACTATCAGTATATATATATATATATATATATATATATATATATATATATATATATATATAACGCAGCCAATGAGATAAAGGGACTAGGAAACTTATTAGTGTAGGGGGGATGACATAAATTGACAAGACTCCAGAACTTTTTACTGGATGTGTCAAACATCGAGTTGTAAATTGTTATCGTTTGTTATACATGTTGTTTTGATCAAACACTCATCAGGTCGGAATCAGAAAAAAAATAGCTCAAAATATAAGCTTCCTTCGTTTAACGTATTGAGCACAGACGCTGAAACAATAAAGCGTGAATGTACAGAAATGCGTTATATAAGTGGAATTTGAGAAGTATGAACGCCTTACTATTACTTACTTACTTACCATTACGATGCAGAATATGAAGGAATGTACCTTTGCGGAGAAAACCGAAGGCGTATTCAAGGAGGATTTCTTACCCTGTTCAAAACTCATCCAAGTCGCTAATTCGTTATACTCCAGCATTTCTGACTACACTATAATATGGAAATCATGATCATGTTTTTCACCCGCTGCAACGCCTACCTGATAAGTTATTGCAGTGCAAATACTAGTACTAAACCCAGCTGTAATGACGTTAATTTGTGAGCCGACAATGTTATCAAATGTCTCGGTGGCCGCAGTCAGTGTAGGAATCTTGTTTAGATTCAAGTTGCCAGATTGACGTTGTCCTTCGTCTCCGACTAAATGACCCAACAGCTTCAGCTTATTATCTTCAAGTTCAGTTGATGGACTGAACACAAGGAGAAGAGTGGTGTAATTGGAAAATGGACTTTTCCGTTGTTCAAATATCAGGCGAAGGGCGTAAATCGCCATCGAACCAAAATAGAGCAGATGGTGTGATTCCAGGACCCATAATTGGATGCCGCAACGCCGAACGTTGTATTCGGAACTAAACGGATTGACAATAGAGCAGCATTATATTGTAGACCATGAAACAGTCAACTGTTCAGGAGCTACCAAGCTTAGAATTTGAGTCAGTCAATAAGCACTCGGATTAGAGTCATTAGGTCATCGGTCCAAACGCAGATGGAGCAACACAACATTCGGAATCCAGGGGGTGCTTCGGTACGAGCAACAATCCTGGATTAAACACCGCGATTTGCGACTTACTCCGATATGTTTGATCTGGTCCCACTGCTGAATCGGGGAAAGTGGACGCCACGTGGTGTACCGGTGATTATAGCGTACAAAGCTTGTACTAGCGAGGAACAGGCGATTTTCAGAGCACAGGTCCAAAAACCGTTTCTCGAGCTACTGGAATCCAGCCCAAAACAGCTTCCTAAGTGCGCCTTGTCCGGCGACAGCCGATCGACTCTAGCATTTGTATTCCCGTCCGGAATCATGATATTATCCCGGCTCACTTTACGGATGTCGTGGAGTTTTTGATGGAAGTTATCTTTGGTTGCATCTGGGCTGCAATCAGTAGGTGCATGCGCCGAAAGCACTAACAAGTTTTGTCTATCAGGGCGACAACTGCTCTGGGTCTCATCACGCATGAACAACTGAGAGCAATGCCAACGCCACCAGTACCATAGTTTAATGGAGGCGTCAATTGAAGAATGGAACTGGAGTCCAGAATGCAACACATAGTGATGGCACTGGATTCAGGCGTGCGAGCTAAACCCACCTGCTGTCCTATGTGCATTGGGGTTTGTTTTGAACTGTCCCGCTAACTGGTGAGAAGTCTTTTCTGCCTGAAAATCATCTCAGATTATTGGCAAACAGTGAATATAGAGGTTGTTGGTCCATGTACCCAGCCGTTGCACACAACCTATTGGTCCGACTGGTGTAGATGATCATGCCTTGAGGCTCAAACTCAACTGACATGATTCATCTCTCACCCTGTTAGTCCACGCCACCGATCGACTGTCCTATTGCTCGTGGTTCCGTTGTCTCAAGCCTTGGGCTCGATACTGTGCAGGCGCTGACCGCTAACGTGACTTTCCTCTCTACCGACAGCGAGTCAAAACCTACAGGGTTTGCACGTTGAACGTGACTAGTTTGAGTGGGCATCGAGGACGACAGAGGACATCAGCCGGTGGTAGCGGATTTGGCGAGACTCGAAAACTGATCAAGGAAGAACAAGTAAAAACATGGCTAGGATTTCCACCAGTGGCACTACACCTGGCACAATCGACTGAAAACCCCGTGGAGTCTGATAAAGGAAAGGAATGAGGAAGAGGAGTCAAGACAGGAAAGTAACTTCTGGTGTACGGTATGAGAGAGCGTCCATGCGTGCGCGGTAATGGACCGCCAATCATTGTATTGCTAAAATCATGTGTGGTTGTTGGCGTTGTGGGCTTTTGGCCTAATCAGTTGCTTGGTTCAGGGTAGGCCTTTCTATTCATGGATGCACCTTTGCGCAGTCAAGCGCGTCCGGCAAAGTAGCAGCATTGATCCAGAATAGACGGTAAGTAATTACACGGTACATTCACTTTTTCTGGAAGGCTCTGAAAACCGATAACTGATTGTTCAATCCATACACCCTGCGGATAAGGCTAGGCGTTCTGCGCGCCCAGTACACTCCTCCGCCACACGCAAAACGTGGCCAGTTTGGACTCAGGGTTTAGCCATCTCCCTCAGACAAGTTATCATGGTTTTCATTGATTAGGACACGTGTTGTGTATGGCAAACACATGCCTACCGTACAGAGCCCTATTCCCCGTTCTTCCTCGGGAGTGAAAGAAGCCAAGTGGGTCATAGAGGAGCGCAAGCCATCACACCAGGTCAAGGTGCAGTCCCTTCGGGATGGGGAAATCTACAAGGAGTTAATCTAGTTAAAAGGTTTTCAAGCCAGTAGTCCAGATTGCTGAAAACTGAAAGAACGAAAAATATGATCGCATAATGCGTATAAAATACCTTGAAGGCACGTGAAATCTTATTGCAGAAAATCCTAGATGCGAATCATTTTTTGTATTACTAATGACGTAGTAAATCGGATACTGTGGTCCCCCTAATGTCATACATTTTTTCTCCCACTCATCGGGAACCGTATGTGTCACGATGCGTTAGTTAGATTTAGTCGAGTTAGCAAGAAAAGTTACTGCATGCCCCAGCAACAAGCGATATCCCATCCTCAACCAGAGATCAAGTGACCAACTGCTTGCTTTACAACACGTCGTTGTAGTTTAAACTGCTTGTTACCCCTTTCGACAACAAAACTGTCCATGATGAACAACTCAGTCTCCCTGTTCGCGTTCAATTTGTCGATTATCATTCATCCTGGTTTGTTCATCAAGTATGACAATGCATATACGAACGCCTCCGTTGTGTCCTTTTCACAAAACGGTCATCTGAGATGTCCAACTGACAAGCAGCTGACCACTTATGTGCCGAGAAAATACTTTCCTATCATCAGACTTCTCGGCACTTCAAACCACCTAAAATATTGACGAAACACGCAAAATAATCCACATCGTCTACCAATTTGACACTTACAATGGGTGTTCCGCTTAGATCGGTCTTTTATTAATTAGCCAAATCAACATCAATCCAACTACGGGTTAAATTTGTATATTGTTTGATTGCAATAATTTAATTTAAAAGGCTTCATCAAGCTGTCGATTAGGGACAGATGATAATGACTACACACGCGGCGGTCCTCTCTTCCAACTGCCCTAGAGAGACTACGCTGGAAAACAATAAAAAGTTTGTTCTAGTGGGGTGCACAGAAACTGCAATTGTTGTGTGCACGATCATTTGCGCGCAGAATACCAAGAGTCGAAGGGGACACTAGCCAGTAGTAAAAATTGAATAACTTTTTTTGTTTTTATGGCAGTTTGCTGAAATATGTTAATCAGTCCATAATCTAGGAGGACCCTAATCGCTTTCCAGGACAAAAACGAGCGTCACCTCTCGAACTGTAAGGAGATGAATAAGATACGGAGAAATCTACAAAGACAAGCTACGAAAAGCCTTAAGAATGGTCGCGAAAATTGGTGGGTCAAGGTAGCCGAAGAAATGGAAATAGCAGCTGCTTCAGATAGCAGTCAGAGACTGTTCAAACGTATCCGTGACACCGGTGGACGGCGCATCCAGGTCAGTGAAACGATTTGCGATAGGAATGGAGAACCCATCCATAGCAAGCAGCAAAGGCTTGACCGTTGGGCCGAATACTTCAAGGAGCAGTTTAGCTGGCCGCACGCTAGTGTAGGTACTCCCGTGTCAAAAACTGCGACTCCTTGGGTGGTATCACTTGAGCCACCATCGGAAGTAGAAGTAGTCATGCATTCGATCACTAAAGCGAGGGAAAGCGGCAGGTCCCGACGAACTTCACCCAGTTCTTTTCAAACTGGGTGGAGATGCTTTGATAAAATCACTTACCGTCTTGATCCGTGACATTTGGAACGAGGAACGTATTCCGTTAACGTGGAGTGCGTCACTGATTGTTCCTATCTTCAAGAAGGGAATAAGCAATGACTGCAGTAATCATCGTGGGATTAGCTTAATTCTGATAGTCACCGAAATATTAGCCTCCATTTTGCTGCATCGTCTTACACCGGCTCGCGAGAGGAATGCCCGCGAACAGCAGTCTGGATTCCGCCCAGGTCGAGGATGCATCGACCAGATTTTTACTCTTCACCGACTACTTGAAACGCTTCACACACACACACACACACACACACACACACACACACACACACACACACACACACACACACTGTCGACCGACAATAATGGATTTCTTAGACCTGAAAGGCGCTTTCGATTCAGTTGATCGGGCAGCGCTTTTCAGTGGTCTTCATCGAAAAGGTATGCCACAGAAGTTCGTGAACCTACTGAGATCATGGTATTCTCATACTTCTGACCGCGTTAGAGTTTACGGTGAACTATCCGGTCGGTTCGAAACGACCAGCGGTGTTCGACAGGGGTGTTCCATGTCTCAATTCCTGTTCAACTTCGTCATGGACGAAATAATGGAGAGTGCGCTACAAAAAGTCATCAGGATGTAGGCATCGAACTAGGAAATAGTGAAAGCTGTGTGACCTAGATTACGCAGACGACCCTGTCTGCCTGTTCGAATCCACGGAACATGCTCAACGTGCACTAGATAGACTCGCAAGAGCTGTAGCTCCATTCGGCCTGCGCTTTGCACCTTCAAAGTGCAAGGTGATGTTACAAGACTGGACGTCAACGATTCCAAGCTTAATGCTCAATGGGGAGGTGCTGTCAGTTGTCGACCACTTCACGTACCTCGGCAGCAACGTGACGACCGATGGGAAAACAGTAGTGGATGTGAGTACGCGGATATCCAAGGCTCGAGTGGCGTACGCTGGACTGAAGCACTTGTGGTGCCGAGCTGACATTTCACTGAAGTTGAAAGGTCGTATATACTGTGCCGCAGTGCGTTCAGTCTTGTTGTATGGTTACGAGACTTGGATTCTGCGTGCAGAAGATATCCGTCGTCTTGAGGTTTTTGACCTCTGATGCTTGCGTAGTATCGCTAAGATTGGGTGGAGTAGCCGAGTAAGCAATGCTGAGGTCAGAAATCGAGTATTGGGTATTAATTCGGAGAACGTTTTGTTCCAGCGTATCCAGCTTAGTAGACTTCGTTGGTTGGTGCACGTGTTACGTATGTCAAACACACGTCTACCGTACCGTGTCCTATTCTCCGTTCCTCCTCAGGAGTGGAAGAAACCACGTGGAGGTCAACAAATGACGTGGCAGCGAGGAGTGAGAAAATGTACAGCAGACTTAGGAAAAGTAGGTGCTTCACTTCTTCGTGGTTGTGGTCCAAAAGATCCGTCTAGCAGTTGGTCTGAGACATTGAAGGGTAAGGCTGCGAACCGTGAACAGTGGTGATCGTGTTGTCATTTTCTATCGAATCAGAATGACTGATCGATGTGCGTTTGTACAGTTAGACTGTGTATTCCATGTGTTGGCTACTAGGGCATTCTTTCCTTTTCCCACGCGTGTAGGTCCAGTCCCTGTCCATCTTTTATATTCATACTTTCAAATTCAACGTGGAACACGGTGAGAAAGGCAGTGGTCAGTGGGGCTTGTCCTACAGTTTAACGCTGTACGATGATGGTGATGATGATGATGATGATGATGATGATGATGATGAATGAATGAATGAATGAATCATGTTGCATGGGAGTTATTGCGATTTCCGAAAGAAACTCACAAGTATAGTTTATCAAAGATGTTAGCGGTAGCGGCAGCGGTTTAAAACGTTGCTTACGGCTTGCTCAGTGATGTCTAAAAGCGACAGTGAACCGGGAACAGTACCCCATCAGTGGTCGAGTGTTGGTGATGCAGATTTATTGGCACCACTGATTGACACCAGTTTGCCGGAGGTTCATCTGCACAGTAAACGTGAGTCCTTGTTTTCGGTAATATTTCATAATGAATTACATGGCAGTAGAGGAATCATTGCGACAATGGTACGTCCGTATTCGCATAGAAATGTCAAAGATGAACGAACTACTGAACAGTCTGAGATCTAACCTCCCAACGCCGCCAAAGGCCACGGGAACACTAATGGGTACTCCACGAACAACGGAACTTATTAGGATCCAGCCTGGAGAATACTGTCACGTTGGTCTACAGAAGGCGCTCATTACTAACCGCTTAATGCTCAACGGTAGCTATTATTAAAAACCACCACATAGGTTACCAGTCCAGCAGGCTACGTGCAGGGTACCTTGTCATTCTCGTCATCAATTTTATTGCAGGTGAATCCACCTGTGGCAACACCATCAAGGTTGTTCCAGTCAACCCCAACACCATCGAGTAAGTTACTGCATACGAATGAACATCGTAATATTCCAGCTCCCGCTTCTTCTATAGCCAACGAACTTTCTCGAACTCTACAAACTCAAACAACGATCAAGTCATTCATCGCTTTGCACGATAGTAACGTGCCTATTCAGGAAACTGTGGCAAACGCAGTCAGTGCCCAAACTTAGTTCACACCTACTTTTTCCGTTGGAACTGTCTGGAGGTTTCGGGAAGTAGATCGGGATGTCTAACGTGGAGGTCCGCAGGGAGCTGGTAACTACATCTCTCTATTCTACCTTGTCCCCGCAAGAGCACGTTATCAGCACTACCCACGAAAGTACCGTGGGTAAGTTTGTGCGGAAACTGACGTCTCGCACCATGAATGCCTGTTTATCAAGGAAAGTTAATTATTTTTGGGCTAACGGAATGTTGGTTTTGAACGGACCACCATACACAGAACAATAGTCGGTAGGTTGAACGTTATTCTATTTATGCCTCATATGTTATTCACAAGAGGAACATGCCCTGCAGTGTTAGGGATGGTATGAACTTAGCCGTGCGATAATAAGGCAAAGAACATCAAAAGGCGTAATCTATTATTAGAGGTATGAACATTTCAGTGGACAATCGTTACTCTTTGTTCCGCAGCGAACAGTCGGTGCCAAAGAAAACGCGGCTCCATCGGAAAACGTGGACATGGATGCTTAACTGTTCTGTACATCTATTATATTCGGATGGTGTTCCGGAAACAATGTTACCTCGGTTTCATTTCCAGTGGTATTGGCGAGCACGCAACTATAGCTGAAATATTTAGTTCTTTATGGACATCGGGATTGGATTATGCTTAAGACTAGATTTGCCTACGGTGATTTGTCCAACAAATACTTCCTTAATAACTTCGCATGGTAATTGGATGGGTCTCATAAAAACAGTTTTAGATGGGTCCATTTTCGGTGTTGGTGTACACCACCACTAACATGGGGTTACGTCCTTAGAAGTGGCCTGTTTTTACGATTCAAACAGAACCTAAAAAGGGGTCTATGAGAAATGCAATCCCAGCTTTTGGTGAACCAGCGCAGGCACCACGTTTTCGCCGCAATATCTCGGTTCGTAGTCGGGAAACACAGGGACTGAGGCGGTAGGAGCGACCGCACTTTCAACAGCCATTCGATTATTAAAGAGGGTAGAAAATGTGTCGCGCAAGAATATAGAGACAGAAAAGTCTTTTCGCACCGATTAGTCCACGGAACCCAGGGCCAAAATCTTGGAATGCTATTCTAAAACACCACATTCAGCCCACTGTTTGCATTCTGAAAACAGGGGCCGACTCAGAGAAAATAATCTCTGAATTTCCGGATGGGCACTTTTGCCAGAATATCTATTTCCAACCCAAGCAACAGACTATACGTTTTGCCAATTAAGAAACGGCTGCGTAGGATTGCGGTCATAAACCTGAGACCTATTCAAAATTTTGTAGCTGGCATTTTTTCGAAATTTAGAACATTTTGAACTGGATGTGTAAACCACACGGTGTGACCACAAGGAAGCCCAATGCGGCACTTGAGATAAGGTAGACAACGCAGTAATCACGAGACAAACACCTCCGAAGAGGAACGTTGGGAGGCCATAAAGCTGGGGCTAGTTGAACTTACATAGGAGTTTGCACCTCTGAGGGTGGTTAGCAGTAGAAATCAACCCCCATGGTGGAAGTCAAAAGTCCGCAAGGCTATAGTTATTCGTAGGCAACGATGGGCGACGCACAAGCCGTACAAAACTCAGGGGGCATGGAACAGCTATAAGATGGTTAGAGCTCGAGAGATCCAAAGAGTGGAGAAATATGCCTTCGAGCACAGGTTAGCTGCGTCGGTTCGCACAAACCCAAAGCGGTTCTATGCTTACGTGCAATCCCACAAACGCATGAGAGAAAGTGTAGCAACTTTGGGAGGAGCCCAGGGACGACTAGCTCTAAACGATGAGGACAAGGCTGACATGTTCTTGGCATTCTCCAAGAGCATATATCGAGCAGAAAATAATTCAAAGGAAAGAATGGAGGGCCCACAGGCGCCTCCAATACCCGAATTCACTGTAGGAGAAGTATACGCGGAGTTGCAAACCTTGAATAGAAATAAAGCAGCAGGACCAGATGGGATTCACTCAGTAAATGTTCAACCTCTGGCCGAGGTCCTGAAAGCTTCGGTGACGAAGCTGTATGAAACGCCACTTAGAGAGGGAATTGTGCAGGGAGACTAGAGGTGAGCAACAGTGGTAGGAATTTACAAGAGCGGACCCCGGCAAGAGTCCGAAAATTACCGGCCGGTTAGCTTGACTTCGGTACTGTGTAGGTTCCTGGAGCGAATAGTCAGGAAAGAGATCTCTAGGCAATTGGTTCAACACAACCTCATATCAAATGCTCAGCATGGGTTCGTGGCAGGACGATCCTGTCTGACGAATCTCCTGCTGTTCCTCGATGAGGTGCCTGGACGAAGGGCAGTCGATTGCAAGGCGTTTGATTCCGTGAATCACAGATTTCTGGACGTCAAACTGCAGTCCATGGGAATTGTTGGGAAGGCAAGACAATGAATAAACAATTTTTTAGCACGGCGAACTTTTAGTATTAAGGTAAGTAGTCATGTCTCAAAACCGGAAGGTATAACAAGTGGGTGCCACAGGGCTCGGTGCTCGGCCCTCTGCTCTTCCTCATCTTCATCAATGGTCTAGCACGTGAGCGTACAAATCCCACCTTTATGCTTGCCGATGACGTCAAGATAGCTGGAGTAGATATAGAACTTGACGTGTTAGCAGTAAAAAACTGGTCACGCAAATGGGACCTTCCAATAAACTTAACCAAGTGTCAATGTCTGACCACTAATACAGGGGCTAGTGGGATTGGTGTGGGTTCGTTGCAAGTGGTCTCGCAGGTCAAAGACTTGGGCGTTATAATGAACAACAGCTTCAAGCCGTCGAAGCAGTGCACCGCAGCAGCCAATACGGCCAGGAGAGAACTCTTTCCAGTTAGATCCATTATGTCGTGTAGAGATCCGGAGATTTTCGTTCCGATATACCAAGCCATAGTTAGGCCGCACATAGAGTGCTGCGTGCAAGCCTGGGCACCGTACTACCAGAAGGATATAGACTGTCTGGAGAAAGTGCAAGGGTTAGCCACTAGAATGGTGACTGGACAAGGGGGGTCTAGCTATACGGAGCATCTCCGTGCCCTAGACCTATTCTCGATGGAAAGACGGCGCATTCGCGGGGATTTGGTAGAAACCTTCAAGGTAATAAAGGGGCTATCAGGAATAAGTCGAGAAGACCTTTTCTCTCTGATCCTAGAGAGAGGCACAAGAAGGCATAGCCTTAGATTACAAAGGAAGCATTCGAGGCTCCAGATTAGGGCGAAGTACTTCTCGAATGGAGTGGTACCTTATTGGAATAGGCTCCCAGAAGTGGTCATAAATACAACAGCAGTGAGAGCTTCTAAGAAAGTAGTAGGCCTTCGTTGGGTGGCAACATACTCCGAGCTATATGAGGCAGTTTCTAGGGTCAGAAGCAATTTACTCATTGTTTCCACCTTTCTCTGCCAGGGCTGATACCGCACAAAATTTCTGCCTTTCAGAAGAAAATCAGGTAAAGTTGGGAGCTACGGAAACGCACCGATAATACAACTATCTGGACACATGGTTGGCTCTAGCCACATTAGGTCCTGTGCAAAATGAAATGAACTGAACTGAAATAATACTGAGTTTCCCCAAACAATATACATGCTCCCTTGCAACGCCCGTCAGCGGTAGCCTGCTACAGCATAATATACTCAAGCACACAGTGACATTACAAGAGAATCCTCAATACCTACAAAACAACTTCCACGGGGAAATACGTTACGAAGTATCAGTCGATGTCACGCCATGGCAAACCCGGTGTAGCGCAATCAGGCTAATTCAGTACAGCTCAGTTCAGTTCAGTTCAGTTCAGTTCAGTTCAGTTCAGTTTGCACAGGACAGGTAATGGCCACGGCCAATCGAGCGTCCAGAATTCCCTCGATGGTATGCACACCAGTTATGCACCCACCACTGCCGAGTGTATTTCGTCGAATCCCTGCTAAAAATGAGAGGGAAACGGAAAACCTCATCGCACATCAACTGCGAGAGACATTATGCATCGTGAGCGTTCACTGAGACAGTATGCAATGAGGGAAAAAGTCTGCTAAAACATACTCCAGAAGGACCACAGTGCTACCCGTCATCCATCTAGTTGATATTCTTAAGGCTCACTACAAGGAAAGATCTCGTACCACTTGCGATCAAGGGCACCTTTGAAGGATTGGACTGTCTGCAGATCTACCATTTCACCAGGCAGACCGTTTCAACTGTTCACAACCCTGTTGCTGAAGAAGTGCGATCTAGCCATCAACCTAGATCGGGCTTTTATCAACTTTCATCAACTTCAGTTCAGTTTGCACATGACTTGGTGTGGCTAGAGCCAATCGTGTGTCCAGATAGTTGTGTTGTCGGCGCGTTTCCGTAGCTCCCAACGCTGCGTGATTTTTTTTTTCTGAAAGGCAGAAATTTTGTGCAGTATCAGCCCTGGCAGAGTAAGGTGGAAACAATAAGTAAATTGCACCTGACCCTAAAAGCTGCTTCACATAACTCGGGGTATACTGCCACCCAACGTAGGTCTACTGCTTTCTTAAAAGCCTTCACTGTTGTGGTATTTATGACCTCTTCCGGGAGCTTATTCCAATAGGGAGTCACCTGCTATTGTCAGAGTGCGTATTTTGTGTTTGGGTAAAGAGCACTTGAGTTGTTTTCACCCTCGTTTTTGGGGTTTTTCGGTATGACACGCGTTTCCGACCCGTGTCTAGCACCCAAGTGCGGAAAACGTGTGGTAAATGGTATAGAGTGCGAGATATGCAAGAGGTGGGCTCACCCAAGGTGTTCAGGGATAGCAAAGGACATCTATATCCTTTATAAACAGAACTCATGGGCTGAATGGGTCTGTGCCCCCTGCAAGGAGGCGGCCAGTCTGGCCTTTAAACTGCAGGCCCAAGGGCAGGATCAACGTCCACCAAGTAGTACCTCGGTTGTAAGCCCCAAACCACCGCAAGCAGGTTGTAGTAAGTCGTTTGCGGAAGTAGTATCAACACCCGATAGGACAATCATCCGAGCGAATGGACCAGCTCCGAGAGCTTGCCAGGCGGTCGTTGCCTCAACTCCTTTGAAGCAGACCGACGAGGGCCAGTGGACGGAGCAGAAGCCGAGAAGGGCGAGGCAGGTCAACACAAAGGGCGACCGTCATAGAGCGAAAGATGGGTGGATGACCCTGCTCTTCTGGTACTAGAAAACAAGGTGAAGGACCTGCAGAGGTAGATCTTGTCGATGGGCAGGGTCTCAAGCCACAGGCTTCTGATCATAAACCAGGAAGAACCCGTTATAAGGGAATCGAAGGCCAGGAGAGACATTGACAGGAGGAGGGTCTGTGACATACTGCGAATCGCAGGTGTTCCGTACCCTCCTACTCTAAGAAGGGTGCACAGAGTGGGGACATGGAAGTCACTACTAGGGAACAAAGGCGAACTCCGTGCGAGACCAATACTGGTGGAGTTTGCTGATGAGGCTACCCGGGATAAACTACTGGCGAGGGCAGCGGTAGTGGCTCAGATTACCAAGGGCAGATACCAGATTGTGCCGGACGAGCATAGAGTAAGACCTGGTGGTCTAGCTCCGGGGGGTAACCTTGCTCGACCAGCCAGGGCGCTGGTGAGAAACCTAAAAGTTCAGCGGAATGCCGTACTCGGCTCTCAGGCCCCGACCCCGACAATAGTAAAGAAGCCACGTGCGGGGTCGCTAATAGTTGTAATTGAAGATGCGCTGGAAGACGAGAATTGGCAGTACTGTCCGAAGATAGATGACAGCGCGACCCCTGCCAGTCTGGATGTTGTGGCCACTCCTATAGAGATGGATTGGGAGTCGTCGGAAATTCTGGACCATCAGCCGGCCTCATGCACCCCAGTGGGGTCATCCGAAGCAAAAAACGGGTCATCATCTCAGGCGTTGCTCCTGAGAAACAGTCAGGAATGAATAACAAAAGACACCTAGGCGACGGAGCAAACGCGGTGGTGTTATATACTAACGCGTGTAGTATTAGAAACAAATGGGTGGAACTTGCCAAAACCGCTGACGAACAGAAAGCATCAATAGTTGCCGTCACGAAAACGTGGCTTTCTGAAGAAGACCATGTGCCAGGCCTAATAAGTAACAGTGTTGCAGTCTAAAGGCAGGATCGGGAACAAGATCGCCTTGGTGGTGGAGTAGCCATCCTCGTTAGGTCAGGTGCAAACCACCTTGAGTCCCAGACCAAGATGTGCACTCGCAATATCCAGCTATGCGCCGTTACGATCATCCTTCCAGGCAGAAGGGTTAACGTCGTCTGTGTCTACAGGGCACCAAGCACAAACCACGAAGAGGTTGTTTTTTTCCTTTGGACTTTGACTGAACTAGTTAAGGACGCACAAAAGACCCTCATAGTGGGTGACTTCAATCTTCCGCACATCGACTGGGTGGCTGAGGTCTGCGTGCCGGGATCGGAGGAGCAAACCTACTTAGAATGGCTGCATGATAATGCGTCGCATCAGCATATTAGGGAGAATACCAGATATAGGACTGGATGCGTTCCATCCAGTTCCATCCATCTGGATCTAGCTATAACGAACTTCCCCAACGATGTGGCTGGACTGCATTATTGTGCACCGCTGGGAAAGAGTGACCACGTGTGTGCCAAAATAGTTCTATGCATGCGGCAACCGAAGGTACCCTCAAGTCTGATTAGGAATTTCGGCAGTATGGACATAGATAGGCTTCGTAATAGGGCGATGGGTTTGACCTGGGACGCGCCAGAGGAGGCTACTGTGGAGGAGCGCTGGCAGGCCATAAAGGGATCCCTGACTGCCCTACAGGAAGAGTTCGCACCCTTCAAACGAAGGAGTGGGGAGGGCAAACCCATGTGGTGGAAGGCTGCAATAGCCAAGGCCATCAGACGTAGAAACCGCTCTTGGAACCAGTACAAAGCTTCCGGCAGTCAGTTAGCCTGAAACCGCTATACGAAGCTGAGAAACGAGACTGTAAGCCTTTTGAGAACTTCTAAGAGGGAATTCGAGCTCAAATTGGCCCAGTCTGTAAGACAACAGCCGAAGAAGTTCTACAGCTATGTACAATCTAAAGGCTCAACAAGAAATGCCGTAGGTCCGCTATCCACTAGAGACTATGGTATTGTCACTGATGACCAGGGCAAAGCAGACGCCCTGGGGGAATACTTTGGTAGTGTACATAGGATAGATAGTGGGGTACGAGTAGATCTGGCCCTGGTGCATCCTCCTCAGTTAAACGAGCTAGATCTCTCAGAGGAGTGCGTGCGTAGGTACCTACAGGAGTTAAACAGCCACAAGCCAGCGGGCCCAGATGGCATTCATCCAGCTATCATCAAGCCGTTGGCGGATATCATAGCTCCATCGGTATGCAGACTGTACAGATCCACGTTGGACCAGGATAAGCTGCCTGAGGATTGGAAAGTCGCGGCAGTCGTGGCAATACATAAGAGTGGGCCCAAGTCGGATGTGCAGAACTATAGGCCGGTAAGCCCAATTGGCATTCTCTGTAAAGTCCTCGAGAAGATCATCCGTGCCCATATCTGCCAGCACTTACTGCAGCACTCCATGCTAAGCCCGGCGCAGCATGGATACCTGAAAAATAGATCTTGCCTGACCAATCTCCTGTGCTTCTTAGATGAAGTAACTCGACGACTGGACGAAGGTAAGCAAGTTGAGGTATGCTACCTCGACTTTAGCAAGGCGTTCGACCCCGTTGATCATTGTCTTTTGCTATGCAAGATGAAGACGTTCGGCATAGGTGGGCCAGTATGTAGGTGGCTGGAGGACTTCCTCTTCCACAGGACGTTTTACGTCAGAGTGGGGGACAGGTGCTCCAGTTTGGTGAACGTCACCAGTGGTGTACCTCATGGATCCGTCCTAGGCCCGGTCTTATTCTTGTTATTTATTAATGACCTAGCATCCACTCTCCAATCGCCCAGCTTTATTTTCGCGGATGATGTGAACATTGTTGGATCTAAGGGTAGAGCGGACTTGGGCAGGGAAATAGATAACGTCCTGAACTGGGCATACAAATGGGACTTATCTCTAAACGCTCAAAAAAGCCATTTGTTGTCAAGGGCAACAGAGAGCCTAACTGTCGCTCATGATCAAGGGCTGTTCACCGTAAAGGCAGTCAGTAAGGTTAAAGACCTGGGGGTCATCATGAACAGTGACTTCAAATGGTCGGAGCAATGCAATGCTGCTGCGCATAAGGCTCGTGGGGAGCTCTTTAGACTGCGATCAGCTTTGTCTTGCCGGAAGCAGGAGGTATTCGTACCTATTTACATGGCTATAGTACGACCTCACTTAGAAGGTAGCGTGCAGGCTTGGTCAGCCTTCTACAAAAAGGACGCTGCCTGCTTCGAGAAAGTCCAACGTCTCGCCACGCGAATGGTTGAAGGGCAGAGGGGTAGGACTTACGAGCAGAGACTCTGTGACCTGAATCTTTTCTCGTTGGAAAGGAGGAGACGTCGAGGGGATCTCATAGAAACGTTCAAGGTAATGAAGGGCTTTTCTGGCCTTAGACCAGATAGTCTATTCCAAGTCGCCGTAGACTCCAGAACAAGGGGACACGAAAAGAAGTTGATAAAAACCCGATCTAGGTTGATGGCTAGATCGCACTTCTTCAGCAATAGGGTTGTGAACAGTTGGAACGGTCTGCCTGGTGAAATGGTAGATCTGCAGACAGTCCAATCCTTCAAAGGTGCCCTTGATCGCAAGTGGTACGAGATCTTTCCTTGTAGTGAGCCTTGAGTATATCAACTAGATGGATGACGGGTAGCACTCTGGTCCTTCTGGAGTATGTTTTAGCAGACTTTTTCCCTCATTGTATACTGTCTCAGTGAACGCTCACGATGCATAATGTCTCTCGCAGTTGATGTGCGATGAGGTTTTCCGTTTCCCTCTCATTTTTAGCAGGGATTCGACGAAATACACTCGGCAGTGGTGGGTGCATAACTGGTGTGCATACCATCGAAGGAATTCTGGACGCTCGATTGGCCGTGGCCATTACCTGTCCTGTGCAGACTAAACTGAACTGAACTAAAAATAGAAGGGGAACATGAAACCCCATCGCTCTTCAAACGCGAGAGTCATTATGCCTCGTGCGAGTTCACTAAACCCTCAAGTGGCAAGTGGAAGCGTTCACCAAACAGACGCACCGTATCCCCTTTCCAGCATTGTGCTCAAAATTCACTGCCAGAAATGATTCAACTCTATTTATGACCTAAGGCTTCCTCGGATGCCTGGACGGTCCCCAATTCTACAACGTCGTCCGGCCGTCTATTCAAGTAGGTAATCACCCTGTTGCTAAAGAAGTGAGATTCAGCGATCAGCTTGGACCGAATTTCGCCAGCTTCTTCTCATGCCCCCTTTTTCTGGAGTCTGTTGCCCCGTGGACGAGAATCTCCGGTCTTAGCCCTTAAAAGCCTTTTGTTATCCTAAATGTCTTCATGAGATCTCTCGTAGTCTCTTGCCCTCCATAGAGAATAGTCTGAGGCCCTGGAGTTTCTGCTTATGCTTCTTGCCTCTCTTACCCTCAACCATACGTGTTGCAAGACGACGTACATTCTCCAAACGGGTGGCATCCTTTCCGTGAAATGGTGACCATGCCTGAACACAGTTTTCCAATGGAAGTCTCACTATAGGTATGTACAGTGGCATGAAAACGCTGGGTTGTCTGCACGAAAACCATGATCTAAGCCCGGAGAGCCCACCACGCGCCTTCTTTGCAGCTCCTGCACGCTGATCCGACCACTTAACATCAGAGGCCACCACAACCTCGAGGTATAATACTTAATGTGCTGCCCATATAGTGAATGGCCCTTGGCCGTATGCAACTATCAGGCTTGTCGCTGTCCGTGAGAACAGCAGCAGCACTGGGAAATAATTCCCCCTGATGTGCCTAGTAAAGCATGACCAACAAGCCATTGACCAGCTCCTGTCTCTCCTGAGCCCCCACTAACTTCATACAATCTGAGAGGACGAAAGTCGGTAACTGTAGGACTGTGGCCAAATAATTATTAAACAGAATAAATATTATTGGGCCTCGTACGGAACCCCCCATTAATCCACTGGTGAAGTTGTCTAGTTTGAAGTTCTCGTCGCCTACTCTCACGTAAAACTTTCTACCCGTGAGGAAGTCACTCAACTCTTCCTGATTCTGCCCATTTATACCAAGTGACCTCAACTTAATTGGTAGAAGCCCGACGGTTTACCGAGTCAAAAACCATGCTAAAGTCAAGGTGACATACTTCTACCTGCTGACCTTCATCCACTCTTCGAGCGACTTCGTCTAGGAACCTCAAAAGAGTGGTCCAGCACGACGTGGATTTGTAAATCTGTGCCGAGCTGGGTAAAGCATAAAATTCTCTGGTAGGTGCTCGCAGACGCGCGCCCGAATGATCTTCTCTAACACTTTGCATAGAATGGAGGTTGGGCGAACAGGTCGGACGTTTTCCATGTCAGAGCGGGGTCCCCTTTGTGTATAGCTACCAGTCCTGCGACTTTCCAGTCCTGTGACAGTCCTCAATGGCCCAGGTGTCCGTATATAACTAGTATACAGGATGGGGTAGGATATCAACCGACGGTTTAATGATAGCAGTGTGAATATCATCTAGCCGAGCGGGCTTATGGATACCTAAACTTTAAAGTCTTTCATCGGATGAGACTCGCACCCAAGGCCTTCTTATTATGAGGCTGACGCGCTAACCAACTGCTGTTCCGAGAATTGTCGGCGAGATGACTGAAAGTCCAGATCCTTGCACTGGTGGGCTCCTTGGATCCCACATGTCACGACAAGGAGAAGAGACGACTCTTGATGACTCTGATACAGTCAGAGGAAGCTCAGGTTAGATCTCCAACCCCGTTTCTCCTTACAGACTTCAGGGACCACCACATGGTCAATGTCCCCGGTATTATGAATAGCATAGTAAGGGTGGTGAGTACTGCATAAGGGTTCCACGAGGGTTGAAGTGAAGGGAACTAGTCAGTTTTCTACAAAAAAGGCAGCAGACGCTTGCTCACATTTCACCAAACACAGTCATCTACATCTCATCTAATCTCCTTTTGAACTCAGACACTCTGCTCGCATTTATTCCATCCCCTGGCAGCTTATTTCAGTCATTAGCTAACCTAACTGCATAAGACTGACTTCTGATGCAAGTCAAAGTTCTCCCTCTTTAATTGTCAGTACATGCTCTCCAAGGCAGCCATTCCCTCGCGGCTCAAATAAGGCCCCTCTGTGACCCAGTGCTTCTATAAATCCGTTTAATATTTTGAGAGCCACTATGAGGTCACTTTGCCTTCTTCCTTCTAGAGAAAACAACCAAAGTTGCCCCAACCCCTGTTCGTAGCACAATTGTTTGTATTCTTTGAGCCATCGCGTGAATCGCCGCTGAAGCTGCTCGATGGCCTTGACGTCCCTCACCGAGTATGGCCTCCACGCTTGGACACAGCTTTCTACATAAGATCCCACGAAAGCCCTTTACAATGGGAATAAGACCCCCGGTTTCCTACAGCAGACCCCCCTACCCAACTGGTGCCGGGCTGTACGTGTTTTCTGCGCTACACTCTGGTACTGGTGACTTGGCTTGAGTTCAGCGCTTACCATCACACCTAGGTCCCGGGCTTCTATGGTCCGAGGTGGAGACTCCCGATTGTCTGTTGGCCCCATATATCGTGTGGGCTGTGCTCCCCCCTCCTTGATGAGATGTTGGCATTTGCTCAGATGGAGGGGAAGATCCCATGCCACTGACCACTGGCATACCCTGCCTAGATCACGCTGAACCGCCGCTTCTTCTGTAACGACCGATCGTGGAAAGTCCGCCAAAAACACTGCAGTTTCTTGTGTCCTTAACATCACTCACTTATTTACTTTATAGACTTGTTTTTATGCACTGTATGTTTTCACGAACCAAAGTTTGTTTGTTCGCATTCAGCTCGCTGCTCTGCCATATCTTTATTCTGGACCTGCGCGGCGCACGTGCTCCTTTCTCGTATGCCGTTTTCCGAGTCCCTGTGATCGCATAGTTGACGTTTGTATCTGTTTCGTGTCACTGATCATTTGATAATCTAGTATCGCAGAATTTTACGGATTATCGCTCTCTGATTTCGGGATCCGTCGTGAATTTGGCTACGTGTTGCTCAGAGGCGTCTTTGATCATTTGGTGCTCCTAACAACTTGAATTTATCCGCAAAACAGAGGCACGGAATTATCAGTCCGTCCGACAGTTCATTAGTGTAAGTCGGGAACAACAGGAGTCCCAGGTGTTACGAAAGTTTGAGCAATGCGTAGCCAAATTCGCAACGGATCCCGAAATCAAAAGACGATTATCCGCAATATTCTACGATACTAGATTATTACAATAAACAATGACATAAAAAATATACAAACCTCAATAATATGATCACAAGGACTCAACAACGACAAACCGGATAGCAGGGTGTGAGCAGACAGCACGTGCGTCACGCAGGTCCTGAACAAGGATGTGCCAAAATAGCGCTCTGGGCGCGAACAAACAACAATTGGTCCAGGAAAACAACCAGTTCGTAAAGACAAGTCAATAGTGTATGGAAATGGGTGATGTTGGGAAAAACACTGAATCGCGAGGGAAAGAAGGGGATTTTCCACGACCGGCTGTTACACCGCCCACCAAAATCCTCCTGGATCCTTAGCAGAGTCAAAGGTTCGGTGTAAAGGTACTGATTCTTCCTACCTACCTAGGCCCTGCTGTCAGTGCGCGCGTCTAATGCTCGTCGTCAACGTTCTACTAATGGTCGCACCTAATCCATCGGCTACATAGACGTGAGGCTAGTCTACATCTTCCACAAGACCAAATGACCGATGGCGGGCGTGAATGGTCACATAGACGTTGTCCTCGTAAGGGGCCGTCCTGCCCTGGATATACGTGCTTGAGTGTGTGTGTGTGCCGGGGTTACAATGAAATCACAGGTATGACTACACATCAAAGGAGGACTTTCTGCAATGTCAACAAAAGACCGCGTGGCAAGAAAACGAGTAAAATGTAGCATGTATGTGTGACCTGAGCTCCGCTACTTCCACATATGCGAGGGGCATTCGGTAGCGTCAACAAAAGGCAAAACAACGAACACTGTCACATGTTTGATGGGTTTACGGGATGTAGAGTGCGTCGTGCATGCGTGTATGTATCGGGATGTATAATGGAATCGCATTCATCAACACATATCGGAAAGAACCTTCTGTAATGTCAAAGAAAGACCGCGAGCACTGTAACGTGTTTGCCAGAGACCGTGTGGTATATATGGTGTTTCTTTATCCACCTCGATGACTGGTGTGAAAAAGGTTTACTAGGCCTCAGGGTTATCAGCTCCTCCGTCTTCGCTCTCGAGTAGGTTAATACTGCGTATGTCACGAATGAGCACTCCGTTAGCTGTCTTCACCTTCACCGTTCTTATCATTCCGTCAGTGCTTTTGATGGTTCCCGTAACTACTCCCAAAGACCAAGTGCTGAAATGTGCGCGTTCGTCGGCGATCATAACCACGTCCCCAACTTTGAATGGTCTTGTTTTGGCCAGCCACTTCTGTCGAGTCTGCAAAGCCGGTAGGTACTCCCGTAGCCATCGCCTCCAGAAGACCTTGGCCAGATAGTTCGCTTGCTTCCACCCGTGGAGGTAGCTCCCACGAAGGTTTACCGGCCCTTGGAAACCCTCGTTCGACCTTAGCGTCAATAAGTCGTTTGGGGTGAGCGCCAGGTGGGTGGGGTCGCCGTTCAATACGGGAACCAGGGGGCGGTTGTTCAGGAATCGCTTCACCTCAGTCATGACGGTGTTCAGCGTCTCGTCGTCGGGCGGCTGCTGCTCCATGATTGACAGCAATATCCGTCTGGCGGACCGGATCATGCGTTCCCATACGCCGCCTCGGTGGCTGGTCTGTGGGGGGTTGAAATGCCATCGTATGCCGTAGGCCACGGTTCGATTCTGCAGTTCGTCCCTGTTAATGTTCTCGTGCCAACGCTGCAATTCCCGTTGAGCGCCCACAAAGTTCGATCCATTATCGGAGTATATATCGGCCGGTATGCCTCTTCGGTTGATAAATCTTTGCAAGGCCCGTAGAAACGAATCGGTCGTCATCGAATGTGCGACTTCTAGGTGTACCGCACGTGACTTCATGCACGTCATGATACATCCGTATCGCTTTTCTAATCTTTTCCCGCACTTGATCCACAAGGGCCCGAAATAGTCCAACCCGGTGTCACTGAACGGCCACCAGCCCGTAGTCACCCTGCATTCCGGTAGTGGGGCCATGAGTTGTTTGCCTGCTGTGGCATTGCGTCTCCTGCATTGCACACACCGTCGGATTACGCGTTTTACAGTCTCTCGTCCTCTCAACAACCAAAGACGCTTTCGGATGACGCTCGTCACGTGACTTTCCCCGGCATGTCCCTCCACGGCGTGGACGTGTTGAATCACTAGCTCTACTACAGGTTGTCTCGCAGGCAGTAGTATAGGATACTTTGTGTCGAAGTTCAGGTGGGCGTTGGTCAGCCTACCATCCACCCGCAGCAGTCCGTTGATGAGTTTGGGGTTTAAACGCTTCAGCTCGCCTCTTGGAGATGGCATGTCTTCATTGGTCGGCCCCACTTCTTCCGCCCTCTTGAGTTCTCGGGCGAAAGCCTCGCGTTGTATCATTCTGAAAATATCGTACTCTGCCGCTTGTAGCTCATCGGGACCTATCGGGCCGACCGGTATCCGACCTGAGGGCCGTAGCCCTTTCATGACTAGTAAATTTCTCTTGAACCTGGTTAACCAAACTAGCGAACGAAGCGTCTTCATCCAGGAAGAAAACCTGACCAGTCGCGATAGAATGGACGACGCTTCGACGACGTTTGTTGCTATCACTACGCCTTTGATTTCCAGTTCCAATTCCGTAGGGGGTTTTAATTCGAACACGGGCCAGTCCTGTTTGGGCAATTGCAGGAAGTTTGGCCCTCTCGTCCACGTGTCCAGTTGCCTGAAGTTGTTCGCACCTCGGGAGCACAGGTCGGCCGGATTATCGCCAGACCTGACATGACTCCACTGGTGCGTGGCTGATTCATCGTGGATAATCGTGAGTCGGTTAGCAACAAAAGTACTAAACCGGCTCCGGACGTTGTTGATATAGTAAAGTACTATCGTTGAATCCGTCCAGAAGCTCACCGACCAAATGTAGAGATCGAAACATCTCTTCACAGCTTGCACCACCCTGACTGCCAACACGGCTGCGCTGAGTTCAAGGCGTGGGATTGAGACCGACTTTAGTGGGGCAACGCGGGCTTTGGTGAATAGGATCCTCGTGGTATATTGTCCATCTCCTGCGCACCATCGTCCGTACACCACAGCTCCATAACCGACTTCGGATGCATCGGAAAAAGCATGTAGTTCTCCAGTCCGTGTCGTATGGCCAGGAGTCAAACATCGTGGGATTCTTATGTCCCCTAATTTCTTCAAGGTGTTCAAAAATTCTCCCCAGTCCAGCCGGTCCCCTCGGTCCAGTGACTGGTCCCAATCATCTTTCTTACGGCACAGCCGCTGCAGCAAGATCTTTCCGGGTAGCAGCCATGGTGAGACAAAACCGAGCGGGTCGAACAAACTTGAGACGGCAGATAGTATGCCACGACGGGTTATTGGCAGCTCGGGAACGTTCACTTCGAAAACAAAATCGTCCGTTTCCGCGTCCCATTGTATCCCTAAAGTGCGCTCGATAGGAAGTGGAGAGCCGTCCAAATCTCTTACCCTTTCGGCCTTTTCGTGATACGGGATGACCTTCAGCACTTTTGAAGCGTTCGACATCCATTTAGTTAGATGGAAGCCGCCCTCTTCCAGCAATCTCGTCAGACCCCTGAACTGCTCTAGAGCTGATTCCACATCATCGAATGACCCAAGGTAGTCGTCGACGTAGAAGTTCCTGCTGACGCTTTCTACCACCGTCCGATGTACTAGATCGCCATGTTTGTTCGCTGATTCTCGGGGGGCGTAGTTTGCGCAAAATGGTGACGATATGGCTCCGAAGGGGTGGACGGTCATCCTATAATTCACCACTGCGTTGTCCCGGTCGCTCCCTTCCCACCACAGGAAACGCAAAGCATCTCGTTCTCCTACCGGAATCTTCACCTGATGGAACATTTCCCTAATGTCAGCAGACAAAGCCACTTTACCCACTCTGAAACGGCACAGAACATCGCTTAGTGGTGTGGTCCAGTCAGGCCCCTGTAGTAGGCGATCGTTTAACGACTTGCCCTGGAACTTGGCCGCACAGTCGAAAACCACCCGCAAATTGTTGGGTTTCTTGGGGTTGATAACCGGATGGTGAGGCAGATACCAGATACCCTTTTTGCTGTCGGTGTTGACAGGCACCTTTTCAACGTAACCGAGGGTCTCGTTTCGCTTCATCAAATCCGCGTATCGTTCCCACAGATTCTGGTCTCGAATGAAGCGTTCTTTTAGTCGTAGTAATCGTTGGAGAACATAATTTCTGTCGTCAGTCCACGGGTCGACCGGCTTGCGCCATGGGAGGGTAACCTCGAACTGTTTTTTGAGGCCTCTAGTGCCTTGCCGCACCGTTTGTAGAGCGAAGTGATCCTCTTGAGACAACGTCGGTCTTTCGTCTCCAATGTCATAAAACTCCTTTTCATACAGCCGTTGCAGATGATACTCTATGCGGTCCGTTTCGGCGGATAAGTAATTCACGGAACCGCGTACCCCTACTGGACCGTATAACATCCATCCCAGAGCCGTGCGTACGGCATAAGGTGCCTGGCGGTCGCCCACTCTTTGGTCAAGCACCCAATGCGCCTCTGGCACGTCGCAGCCGATGAGGAGGTCCACCTCATCATCTTCCCAGTCTACGACGGTTACATCCTGCAGGTGGGGCCACCGAGTCAAGATTGCGTTCACCGACCTTGGTGCTCGCATGGGGGGATCCGCTAACGTGAATGCCTCCGTTGGTTCAATTTCCTCGTTAGTGTCTAGAGAGATGAGTTGCAGCCTTAATCTACCGGCAGTCATTACCTGTGTTCCGCCCACCGTGCTCACTGCTAACGACGTCGCACCTTTATCTAGTTGGTGTTTGTCGGCAAACCGCTCTTTCACTAAAGTGGTGTCGGATCCACCATCAACGAAAGCCAACGCCTTGACTATCCCTGTCGGAGTCACTATTCCCATGGGCACTACGCCTAAACGTACCGGTTTACTGGCAGATTGTGAAGTTGAACAAATCACGCTGGGCTTGGCACTCGCTTCGGATATGGTTACTCTCCCCTGAAGCAGCAGCCGATGGTGTCTGCCCGTGCAGCCCTCGTAACCACATCGATTCCTTGTTCTACAGGCCGCTGCCCGGTGCGTGGTGTTGAGACAGATAAAACATGCTCCTGCCATCCTCGCCATTCCCCATCGTTCGTCTATTGTGGCGTTGCCGAACTTGGGGCATTCTGGTAGGCCATGGCTAGTACCACAGGATCTGCAATTTGGTTTCGCCGTGGCATCGCGTGAAATGACGTGTGTATTGGTCCAAGGCTGGTACTTTGGATGTTCCCGTACAGGGGTTTGGACTTGGCTAGTACTGGGCTTGTTTGCTCGGTTGCTGTCCCGGATGAGACGGCCGAATCTGCTGTCAGCTATCTTCGTTTGCCTGTCTAAGTATTCGGTCAGGTCTTCTAAGTTAGCCTCTCTGTCGCTTCGGCTTATCCGTTCAACTTCTTCCGCCCACCGACCCTGTAGTTCGGGAGAGAGGTGACGGACTATGCCTTCCAAAGTGTGCATGGCGTCTAGGTCAGCCCTGTAACCTAAATGGTCGAGGGCTATTGAGCAGTTCTGCATCTTGATCACCAGGTCGGCCATGGTGTAGACGTCGCCCTTGGTTCTCTTTGCCTCTACCATCAAGCCCTCTATTAGGTTACGGGCTACTTTGAAAGGTTGGCCAAACAAGTCCCTCAGAATCTTCCTTGCCCTTGTGTAGCCTTGTTCTGGGTCGAGCATGGTGCACCCGTCGATAGCTCCTCTTGCTCGGCCTCGGCAGTAGTGAGTAAGGTAAAGAAGCCTTTGCCCAGGGTCGGTTACCTTGTTTTCAACGAACGTCTCGAACTGTTTGACAAACTTGCAGTATTGCTCAGCTCGCCCGTCGAAAACCGTTAACTCCACTCTAGGCAGATCGATCGATGGTGGTTTGTAGTCGGCGACCGGCGTGGGGTTCCCTACCTTATTGCACTCTAACCTATCGGAAGTGTCGAAGTCACTGGTCTCATGCTCTCCCTGTTTCTGTGTACACTTCTCTGCTTTCTACGCCTGTAGTCTAGCCGACAGTAACTGTTGCTCTAGTTCTAGTATTCTCAGCTTATATAAATCGACATCCTTAAGATCAATATTGTTCTCAATAACACATGAGCTAGCACTGACAGGACTAGGCGATCTAGCATTAACTAAAGAATCATATGTGCCCAAAACCTCCCCAGAGACTTGCCGTATTACTTCCTGTCCAGATTCGACTGCTTTTGATCCTTTTCTTGGCATTTTGCGTGATATTTCCTCGTTCCAAATTGATCTATAGAGTATTTTTACGAACGTTTGAGCAATGCGTGGCCAAATTCGCAACGGATCCCGAAATCAGAAGACGATTATCCGTGATATTCCACGATACTAGATTATTACAATAAACAATGACATAAACAATATACAGACCTCATTAATACGATCACAATGACTCAACAACGACAAACCGAGTAGCAGTGTGTGAGCAAACAGCACGTGCGTCACGCAGGTCCTGGACAAGGATGTGCCAAAATGGCGCTCTGGGCGCGAACAAACAACAATTGGTCCAGGAAAACAACCAGTTCGTAAAGACAAGTCAATGGTGTATGGAAATGAGTGATGTTGGGAAAAACACTGAATCGCGAGGGAAAGAGGGGATTTTCCACGACCGGCTGTTACACCAGGACTGGCCCCCCACGGAACGCCACTATGCAGTCTCCCATTGTCCGACAAGCAGCTTTCCACTCTCACTCGGAAAACTCTCTCCTCTAAGCTTTGTGCAGTCAACTTCTGTGTTTTTCCCGTGAGTCGAAACGACTCCAACTTCGCTTTGAGCAGTCTGTGTTCAACCGAATCAAATGCCTTTTGGATATCCAGATAGTAGGCTTCCATCCATTCTCCTCGATCGACTCCTCTGGTTACCTTACCCAAGGAACTTGTGAGGATAAAGAGACAAGAGCGCCTCTGCCAGAACCCATGCTGGTTGACTGTTATCAGCTTTTCCCTCTCTAAAAGCGTCACTATTCTGTCTCGTACTATTATCTCGAGAGTTTTACGCACCACTGTCGTCAATTTTACCGGCCTTTAACTGGTACACGTGTCTCCGCCTGCACCTTTATAGACGAGTGTGACGATCGATACAAGCCAGTCTTCATGTAGTACGTTCTTTTCCAGTGCTGCGCTGAACAGCTTACCAATTGGTCCAGCCAGAATAGGCACCAGCGGCTTCAGTACTGTGGGTGGATGTCATCCGGGCCCCACCGCCCTGGATACGTCTAACCGCTTCATGCTGCCAAACATCCCTCCTGCCTTGATTTCTTCGCCCTCTGTTTCCGAGACTTCACTGCCCCTGCTCGCAGGTAGCTCCTGAGAACTCTGGTCCTGTCTACATACCTGCTGAAAGGATTCCAACAGGGTCTGTGCCTTCTCCTGCCTGCTTATCGCCCGCACTCCCCGTGAGTTCTTAACCCTGCCCACGGATTTCTTCAATGCCGCCCTAGATTGAACGTAGTTGTAGTGTGTTTCCGAATTGCTCTCGGCTTTCCGCGCAATACTCTTATCGTAGTTGTTCCCGCGCTAATTCAGTATTTGAGATAGTCTAGTCCTCGCCGCTCTGAACTGCAGGAAAGCACGGTAGCCGCTAATGTACCAGCCGGGTATGGAAAATTCCCAAAAACACTGTAGTTTCATGTTTCCCTAACATCACTCACTCATTTACACTACTTGTTTGCTTTTGAGCACCGTATTTTTTCATAAACCAACGTTTGTTTGTTCGCGTCCAGTGCTTTACTCCGTCCTGTCCCGTCCTGTAATATGCTCAGACAGATCTCCACTCCCATCTTTGTCGGCTTTACTGTTGATGCTTGCTGATGCACTTACTGAGCTCCGGCTCACCGAGTTTTCTCTCCGTTTTGCAGATCGTACATGTGCAACCTACCAAGGGAGACACTGAATCTTGCATACTACAATCCTGGACGTGCGTCACGTACTTGCTCCTGTCTCGCAGGCCGCAATTTGGTTCTAGTTTTTGGGTCCTTTTGATGGCATTATAATGTTCGTATCCGTTTGATGTCCTTTTTCATTTGATAATCTAGTACTGTAGAATTTAACGGATAACGGCGTTCTGATATCGGGATCCGTTGCGAATTTGGCTAAGCTTTGCTCAAGAGCGTCTTACTATACTCAACCGATCAAGTTGGAACGAGAAAAAGGGCAACATGCCAAGAAAAGTATCGAAGCAATTGGAATCTGGACAGGAAGTAAAAAGGCAAGTCAATGGGGAGGTTTAGGGTACTTCGATTCCTTAGTTAATGCCAGGGCACCAAGTCCCGTCAGTGCTAGCTCATGTATTACTGAAGGCAATATGGATTGCAAGTATATCGATCTGTTCAAGCCAACGATATTAGACCCAGAACAGCAGGTGATATCGGCTGGGCAGCAGGCCCGCGAAGCAGAACAGAAGTGTGGAAAAAATGAGAGTAAGCAGGAGACAAAGAACTACGACCTGTCTGACAGATCAGGACAAATTAGAATAGAAAACTCTGCTAAGGTCGTCAAATATAGGACATCAACGCGACCAACGATCGATCTGCCAAGATCAGGATTGACGGTTTTCGACCGCCAACAAGAATACCACTGCAAGTTCATCACAGAATTCGAAGCTTTCATTGAAACCAAGATAACCGACCCCGGGCAAAGGCTGCTCTACCCGACTAACTAGTGTGGAGGCCGAGAAGGAGAAGCCATCGGTGGGTGCACCATACTCCACCCCGAAAAAAGCTATAGACGAGCAAAGAAGAATCTGAAGGACCTGTTCGGCCAGCCATTCAAGGTGGCCCCTAACTAATAGATGGATTGACGGTAGAGGCCAAATAAACCAAGGGCCAAGTCCACACAATGGCAGACCTAGTGATCAAGATGCAGAACTGTTCAGTAGCCCTCGACCATTTAGGTTACAGATGTAACGACCGGTCGTGGAGAATCCCACAAAAACCTTGCAGTTCGATGTTTTTCTTAACATCACCCATTCGCCTACACTGTTGACTTGTCCTTACAAACTGGTTGTTTCTATGGACCAATTGTTGTTTGTTCGCGCCCAGAGCGCTACTTTGGCACATCCTTGTTCAGGACCTGCGTGACGCACGTGCTGTTTGCTCACACCCTGCTATTTGGTTTCTCGTTGTTGAGTCATTGTGATCGTATTATTGATGTTTGTATTCTTTTTGATGTCATTGTTCATGTAATAATCTAGTATCGTAGAATATTGCGGATAATCGTCTTCTGATTTCGGGATCCGTTGCGAATTTGGCTATGCATTGCTCAAACGTTCGTTACAGTACGCAGTAATTCAATTTGGAACGAGGAAATATCACGCAAAGTGCCAACAAAAGGATCGAAAACGTTGGAATCCGGACAGGAAGTAACACGGCAAGTCTCTGGGGAGGTTTTAGGTACATTTGATTCTGTAGTTAATGTTAGATCGCCTAGATATATCAGTGATAGTTCATGTGTTATTGAGATCTGAACACTACTGCAAGTTTGTCAAGCAGTTCGAAGCATTCGTCGAAAACAAGATAACCGACCCTGGGCAAAGGCCGCGCTATTTGACTCACTACTGTCGAGGCCGAGCAAGAGGAGCTATCGACGGGTGCACCATGCTCGACCCAGAACAAGGCTACACAAGGGCAAGGAAGATTCTAAGGGACTTGTTTGGCCAACCTTTCAAAGTAGCCCGTAACCTAATAGAGGGCTTGATGGTAGAGGCAAAGAGAACCAAGGGCGATGTCTACACAATGGCCGGCCTGGTGATTAAGATGCAAAACTACTCAATAGCCCTCGACCATTTAGGCTACAGGACTGACCCAGATGCAATGCACACTTTGGAAGGCATAGTCCGTCACCTCTCTCCCGAACTACAGGGTCGGTGGGCGGAAGAAGTAGAACGGATAAGCCGAAGCGACAGAGAGGCTAACTTCGAAGACCTGACCGAATAATTGGACAGGCAAATCGAGGTAGCCGACAGCAGATTCGCCCGACTTATCCGGGACAGCAGCCGAGCAAGCAAGTCTAGTACTAGACAGGCTCAAACCCCTGCGCAGGAACAGCCGAAATATCAGCCTTGGACCAATGCGCACGCCATTTCACGCGATGCCACGGCGCAACCCAATTGCAGATCCTGTGGTGCTAGCCATGGCCTACCAGAATGCCCCAAGTTCGCCAACGCCACAATACAGGAACAATGGGGAATGGCGGGGATGGCAGAAGCGTGTCTTATTTGTCTTACCACCACGCACCGGGCGGAACCTTGTGGGACGAGGGCTGCACGGGCAGACACCATCGGCTGCTGCATCAGGCGAGAGTAACTTTACCCGAGACGAGTACCAAACCCAGTGTTATTTGTTCAACGTCACGATATGCCAGTAAACCGGTACTTTTGGGCGTAGTGGCCGTGGGAGTAGTGACCCCAACGGGGGTGATCAAAGTGTTGGCGTTCATAGATAGTGGCTCGGATACCAAGCTAGTTAGGAAGGAGTTCGCAGAGACATGTGGGATCTGTGGGGATCAATCTTCATTAGCAGTGAGCACAGTGAGTGGCACAGAAGTCATCCAGTGGGAGAAACTGCACCTACAACTCTTTTCCTTGTTGAACGACAATAGAGCAGAAACTCTAGAAGCATCCACCATAAAGGACCTGCCGATGAGAGCACCTCAGTCAGTGCAATCGATTCTGACTCAGTGGCCGCATCTCGACGGGATTACGATAGAGGAGTGGCAGAATAACGAAACTGATCTGCTGATCGGTTGTGATATACCGGAAGCGCATTGGGTACTGAATCAAAGAATAGGAAGCCGCAAAGCACCCTATGTAGTACGCGCTATATTCGGCTGGACTTTATATGGCAGTACAGATGGAAGATACGGCAGACTAATCCAAATCAACTGCACTTCGGTGGAAATGACGAACATCGAACAGGCACTCCAACGGCTGCATGACGCCGAATTTGCCGACCTGGCCATGGACAGAGATGCCCCATCACGAGAAGATGGGTTGGCTTTGGAAATGGTGGCCGAGAACGTCAAGTACGCAAAAAATCTTTTCCAGGTTCCTATCCCGTGGAGATCCAACACGAAACCCATGCCGAACAGCCGAGAAATGGCTCTGAGAAGGTTACTCTTCCTCAAAACCAGGCTGCTCCGGGAACCACAACTGAAGATAGAATACAAGCGAGCCATGCAACATAACATAGACTTAGGTTACATGGAAAGAGTAGATACAGCGGTTACCAGAGCAAATTTGAGGCGGTATCTACCCCATCACCCGGTCGTGAACCCAAAGAAACCGGGGAAGATCAGAGTGGTTTTCGACTGTGCCGCAATTTGTCAGGGTGTGTCACTGAACGACCATATACTACAGGGCCCTGACTGGACAACACCGCTGGACGAGGGTTTATGTCGTTCTCGGCTGGGAAAGGTGGCCGCCTCTGCGGACATACGTGAAATGTTTCTGCAAGTGAAGATGCCCATTGAAGACAGGGACGCCTTCCGTCTCCTCTGGTGGCCTGAAAACGAAGCTAGTCGAGCACCTGAAGAGTACAGGCTGACCGTCCACCCCCTTGGGACGGTTTCATCCCCCTTTTGTGCTAACTTTGACCTCCGTGAAACCCTTAAGCATTCCAACGGCACTAGCAGCTTGTTAGGAAGAGCAATGGACCACTACAACGCGGACGATTTCCTGTGCCCCTTTGACGATCCAAATGCTGCTATTCTCCATATGACCGAAGTGATCGCCACTCTAAATGCCGGAGGTTTCAACCTCACGAAATGGACTTCGAACAACCAAGAAGTGCTCAATGTTATACCGAAATCCGAGAAAATGGAGTGTACGCGAGAGCTTTTGGGATCCTCTTTACAAACGGAGCGCACGCTTGGTCTTCAGTGGAAACCCAGAGGGGACGAATTCATTTTCACTTTAGACCTACCCAAACGACCAGTCACACGGCGAGGAATCCTTTCAGCAGTCTCAAGCCTCTACCACCCCATTGGTTTTGCTTCGCCATGGTTTTTGCGGGGAAAGTGCTTGCTGCAATCGCTGTGTCAAAGAGGGACGGGTTGGAACGAACCTCTCCAGGATGACGACGATAAGTGATTGCGTGACTGGCTGCACAGCCTGGAGCAACTTGGGGAGATAAAAATACAAAGATGCTTAACAGGTATCAAGTGCACAAACGATGCCCGACTCCACTTATTCTCCGATGCATCAGAAATAGGCTACGGGATAGTTATTTACGGCTGTTGGGTGGACGCAAATGGTGGGCGGCACAGCCAGATACTATTCGCAAAGACGAGAGTGGCTCCACTGAAAACGGTATCCATTCCAAGGCTGGAACTGACGGCAGCAGTACTGGCCGTGAAAGCCGCGGGGCTGATTAGGAGATGCTTCAACCGGATGGACTGGGAACAAACTTTCAGACAAATTCAGCCACGGCACTACATCACACAAACTACATTATCACTCCCTTTATCATCTTCGTGGCCAACAGACTCACTATAATCCACGAGTCGACTAAAACCGATCAATGGCACTATGTACAATCCGCCAGTAACCCGGCCGACTTCTGCTCAAGGGGCATGAAAACACTAGAGAGGTTACGGATGTGGACAACTGGACAGGACTTCCGAACGACAGCCAGAGATGTGGCCAACGCTATTAATGCCTAGGGCAGATGATGGTTATTGTATCCCTAATCCAGTAGGCAGAAGAAAGGCACGCTTGTATGAGTAAACGTGTATTCTGCAGCAATGTACGGAAAGCGCCAGTACAAACGAGCATGTGCAAACGCAAACAAGTATGCCAGTGCGTGAGTCAGTCGTGTATGTAATCGGAAACGTAAGACAGCGGTACAATCGGACCACGTCGTGCAAGGTCGCGCAACACGTGATACAATCTGATTGGTCAATGCCGTCCGGGACGAAGCACGGCGAACGTCAGCTATGTACGTGCGTGTGTGTGTGCATGCAAGATTGTCTGTCTGAGCACATGCCTGTTCAGGCCAAACACAACACCACCTCCCCTTTTCTATTTAAGCTAAACGTAGCGCTCAACTGGAAATCGTTCGCGACTGGATCTTCGGAACCCCGCGTTGTTTGCTGCAGACATACGTGGAAAGGGTGTAGTACTTGAGGAAAGTGGCTTCAGTGGTCGTCTCCCACAAGGTGTTGTATAAAGTTGACGAGCGTTTATCTTAGTGCCGTCCTCCAACAAGTATGTACCAGGAGATTGAACGCTTTTAACTTTTATTGGGGAAGATAGCATGTTCTCCCCTTTGCGAACTTGAGGTTTGCGAATTCTGACAAATGTTCCGGGCTGTAGTGTTTGACCGTATCGCCTGTATTTATTTTGGTAATTGGTTCTTCTTTCCTCTTCTTCCGGTTTTGGATTGTTGTACTCCAGTCGCGCCGCGTTCAGTCGCGTTCGTATTTGTCTGCCGAACATTAAGTATGACGGAGTCTTTCCGGTGGCAGTATGCGGTGTAGTTCTGTAAGCGGCCAATGCAGCAGTAAGGGACATCTCCAACTTCTGTCCTCCAATGGCTATGGTTTGGATGGTTTCTTTCAGTGTGCGATTTAAGCGTTCCACCATGCCATTTGCTGATGGATTGTACGGTACCGTGCGCACATGGCGAATGCCGTTCTGAGAAAGGTAATTTCTGAATTCATAACTGCGAAGTTGAGGACCATTGTCGGTGACTACTTCGTCAGGTAGACCGAACCTCGCAAACAGGTTTTGCAGCCATCGGAGAATTATGGAAGTAGTAATTTCTCCGCACAGAAAAGCCTTTGGCCACTTGGACTAGAAACATGTGGCAACAAGGACGTTCCGTTGATGACAAGGGGCGTTTCCAAATGGTCCCATAATATCAACTGCAATTTTCGCCCAAGGTTTCATTGGATATTCAATCGGCTGAATAGGTGCATTCAGTGGCTTCGTGCTTTTATCAGAATGCTGACAAGGTGCACATTCCCTTACTGAAGCTTCGACACTGGAGTTGAATCGTGGCCACCAGTAGTATTCGCGTATGCGGGCCTTTGTTCTCACGATACCAGGGTGTCCCTCATGCCCAGCTGATATAACAGCAGGAACTAAACTTTCCGGTATTACAAGACGATTACCTCTCATGACACAGTTATTAACTACTGAAAGCTCATCTTTGACAGCGTAAAATGGTAGCAGTGCGGGTTGCAGTTGTTGTCTCCTTGGCCATTCGGTGGAAACGTAATCATAGACGGATTTCAGAACCGGATCACCTTGTGTATGTCTCGTAACCTCACCAAGCGTAATCGTTTTGGGGTTCGAATCATTAAGAAACGCAATCATTTTGACCTCCTCCAGATCGTCGCTCTCACCTGCATTATCCAAAGGAAGACGAGAAAGCGCGTCAGCTACTTGGTTGTTTTGTCCACCAACATAGACGATATCAAAATCATGATTCAATAGTCGTGCGTACCAGCGGCTGAGGCGTAGAGGGCGTCGACCTTTGCTAACGCGACAAAGTGAGGTGGTCAAAGAGGCGTGATCAGTGCGTAAAACAAAACGCCGTTCAAAAAGGTAGAGGTGCCACTTTTCGCATGCCCAGACACATGCTAGGGCCTCCTTCTCGCCGGTAGAGTAATTTTGCTCCGTGGCAGATAGAGACCGTGAAGCATAAGCAACTACCTTCTCCATACCATTTTGTAACTGCGATAACACAGCTCCAATCCCAACGTCGGAAGCGTCTGTAGATACGTACGTAGGGCAGCTCTCGTCAAAAATTGCAACGGTGGGAGTTGAAGCAGACAGTTGACGAATGGAATTGTGAGCACACTCTTGTTCAGTATTCCAAACAAATTCTTGCCCATTTCGTGTCAGTTTACGTAATGGTTCCAAAATGGCTGCAAATTTTTTAAAATGCCGTAGGTAGTAAGTACACATATCTAAAAAGTGTTTTACTTGTTCAACTGTTTCTGGCTTTCGGCATTCCAGGATAGCACGTGTGTTCTCCTCATTCGGTTTCACTCCAGCAGATGAAATGACATGACCAAGAAACTCGATTTCTGACACAACGAATTGGCACTTTCGTAAATTTAAACGCAAATTTAGTTCATTCAACCGAGACAATGCGGTATTTAGGTTAGATGCGTGCTCTTCGGGAGATTTGCCAAACACGCAAATATCATCCATGTAAACTACGCAACCTTTCAGATCTGCAAAAGAAAGTGTCACAAACTTTTGCCAGGCTGCCGGTGTACTAGCCAGCCCCATAGGAAGTACTTTGTATTGAAAGAGTCCATCCTGTGTTAGAACGGCTGTTAAAGGTCGTGATCCAGTTGTGATTGGCATGTGAAAATAGGCGCTTCTCACATCCAACCTCGAAAATACCTTAGCACCGACTAACTTTACGATTAGCTCGTCTACAGTTGGCAACGGAAATTTGTCTACTATGATATACTGGTTCCACATGCGTAAATCAGCGCAGACTCGTACAGATCCATCTTTCTTGAGAACCGCAACCAAAGGGTGTACCCATTCAGAGCACTGTATCGGTTCAATTAAATCGTTCTCGAGCATTTCCCGAAGTGCCGTAGTAACCGCCTCCCTTTTTGCAAGTGGTATTGGTCGATGTTGGTGGATGCTGAATGGGGTTGCATTAGAAAGCAGTCGTATTCTGTTTTGTCCAGTTGGAATTCGACAGATGTCGTTCTTAAACAAATTGGGATATTTCGCCTGGAAACCGTAAGCTTCTATGTTTGCGATAAGCATTCTGTCAACGCATGGAGCAACTCGCAGCGATACCATGGCATTTCGGCCCAAGAGCGGTTTACTGTTATTGTTGGACACGTACACAGCAATCCGGCACTTACAACTTTCGTTCAAAAATAACGTTACATATACAAAACCAAGAATGGGCACTATATTGTTTGAATAACTGCCAAAAGTGTACGATGACGGGTGTATCGGTAAAGCGGTAAAATGATTGCGGTAAAAATCGTAAGGTATTACAGTTATAGGTGAAGCTGAATCTAGTTCCATTTTTAGAGAATGCACATTATTATCATGTTCGAAATAGACCGTACGAATATCAGGTAAAGGCAATTTAGGTTCAAAATTATGCAATGCTGTACGAGGTGAACGAGTATTCAAAGCGTAAATGTTATCAGAAGGCTGATTTGTGGAACATAGATCACTAGAATTCATGTCACATACGTGAGAAACAGTACGTTTACGACAAACACGAGCAAAATGGCCACACTTACCGCAAATGCGGCACTGGACATTTAGTGCGGGGCAGAGTTTCTAGTCAGCTTTGTGTTGCGTACTTCCGCACCTAAAGCAATAAACACGTTGTTTGGAGACACGATCCGTATTCGGTGCGACAGCTCTGATGCGAGTAATATCCGTACTAACTGCATCGGAGTGGAATAGTTTCACCTGCTCATTAACATCACTTTTCGTACGTGCAATGTCACATGCACTATCCCAATTGAGTTTGAGGGAATTTTCTGCAAGCATAGCTTCACGAATTCTTTGATCACAAACGCCCGAAACAAGTTGCTGAATAAGAAGCACCTCTTCAAATTTCTTTGCTGGCACGGAGTTGTAGTCGCAGCGGCTTACCGCACACAGAAGCCGAGATATGAAATCATCAATTTTCTCTCCGGGCTGCTGCTTCATGAGTGAAAATTTGTAACGTGCCACATAGGCATTTATACGGGGTCCCCAATGTTTGTCTAGTGTTTTCAGTGCATCCTTCAACGACGTTTTCATGCACAAACCTAATGCGTCAAAAAGCCTTCGTCCTTCATCTCCCAGATGTAGTCGAAGAAGTTTCAGCTTATGTTCTTCTGAAAGCTTGATGCCAGTATTAAAGACGGACAAAATCTCCACATAATCAATGAAAGTAGTCTTCCACGAATTCCACGAATTTGAGGATGGTTTAACAGCAGCATCGATCCAAAACTGATCTGGAGCACGAATTGTAGCTGTCATTCCGCAGGTTTGAAGCCGCGACGAAAAATGTTGTATCCCTAATCCAGTAGGCAGAAGAAAGGCACGCTTGTATGAGTAAACGTGTATTCTGCAGCAATGTACGGAAAGCGCCAGTACAAACGAGCATGTGCAAACGCAAACAAGTATGCCAGTGCGTGAGTCAGTCGTGTATGTAATCGGAAACGTAAGACAGCGGTACAATCGGACCACGTCGTGCAAGGTCGCGCAACACGTGATACAATCTGATTGGTCAATGCCGTCCGGGACGAAGCACGGCGAACGTCAGCTATGTACGTGCGTGTGTGTGTGCATGCAAGATTGTCTGTCTGAGCACATGCCTGTTCAGGCCAAATACAACAATGGTGATATCGAGACTAAAAGACTGATATTGGCTATAAACTCCACGGGAAGCTTAAGCCTGATAGAGAAACTGTGCCAATTCCCCAAATGGACAAAAATGTTAAGAGCCGCGGTCTGGTGGGCACGGTATAAAGCACTCTTATTGATTATGAAAGGCGAAAGACCACAAAACACATTGAACTTGGGGACGATACTACCGGGCGAGCTGAATCAACTCGAACTCGACGTTCTACACCTACTGCAACTAGACGCTTTCCTGTCCGAGGCCCGCGAGCTAGCCAGGACAGATGATAACACCAAAGAAAGCAGGCTGTTACACAGTAGTATCCGAGCATTAAACTCCATGCAAATAAACGGTTTACTGAGGGTTGGGGGGCGGCTGACGAATTCAAATATAGAGTACGAAACAAAACACCTCATAATAATTCCTGGTGACCACCACATAACGAGAAGCCTGATAGACCATGTGCATCGAGAAGAGGGACACGCAGGTTTGAATTACTTATTGTACAATATACGCCGACGATTTTGGGTGACAAAAGGAAGGACGACGGCCAAGCGAGTCATAGGCAACTGCATCAGTTTTCGTCGCCGTGGAGCGGTAGCCGGCCAACAAATGATGGCCAGCCTTCCAGCCGTAACAGTTCAACCGGGATGGTGCCGTTCGTGGAAATTGGTATCGACTGATTGGCCGGTCACTTGTACGACAGCAAAAGAGCACCCAAAAGAGGTATGGCTGCCTGACAACACGTTTACAATCCAGAGCAGTCCATCTTGAAGTAGTGCATAATGTAACGAACGTTTGAGCAATGCGTGGCCAAATTCGCAACGGATCCCGAAATCAAAAGACGATTATCCGTGATATTCTACGATACTAGATTATTACAATAAACAATGACATAAACAATATACAAACCTCAATAATACGATCACAATGACTCAACAACGAGAAACCGGATGGCAGCGTGTGAGCAAAACAGCACGTGCGTCACGCAGGTCCTGAACAAGGATGTGCCAAAGTAGCGCTCTGGGCGCGAACAAACAACAATTGGTCCAGAAAAACAACCAGTTCGTAAAGACAAGTCAATAGTGTATGGAAATGAGTGATGTTGGGAAAAACACTGAATCGCGAGGGAAAGAAGGGGATTTTCCACGACCGGCTGTTACACCGCCCACCAAAATCCTCCTGGATCCATAGCAGAGTCAAAGGTTCGGTGTAAAGGTACTGATTCTTTCTACCTACCTAGGCTTTGCTGTCAGTGCGCGCGTCTAATGCTCGTCGTCAACGTTCTACTAATGGTCGCACCTAATCCATTGGATACATAGACGTGAGGCTAGTCTACATCTCCCACAAGACCAAATGACCGATGGCGGGCGTGAAGTGTCACATAAATGTTGTCCTCGTAAAGGGCCGTCCTGCCCTGGATGTATGTGCTTGGGTGGGAGTGTGAGTGTGTGTGTGTGTACCGGGGTGTACAATGAAATCACAGGTATGACTACACATCAAAGGAGGACTTTCTGCAATGTCAACAAAAGACCGTGTGGCAAGAAAACGAGTAAAATGTAGCATGTGTGTGTGACCTAAGCTTCGCTACTTCCACATATGCAAATGGCATTCGGTAACGTCAACGAAAAGCCAAAACGACGAACACTGTCACATGTTTGATGGGTTTACGGGATGTAGAGTGCGTCTTGCATGTGTGTATGTATCGGGATGTACAATGGAATCGCATTCATCAACACATATCGGAAAGAACCTTCTGTAATGTCAAAGAAAGACCGCGAGCACTGTAACGTGTTTGCCAGAGACCGTGTGGTATATATGGTGTTTCTTTATCCACCTCGATTACTGGTGTGAAAAAGGTGTACTAGGCCTCAGGGTTATCAGCTCCTCCGTCTTCGCTCTCGAGTAGGTTAATACTGCGTATGTCACGAATGAGCACTCCGTTAGCTGTCTTCACCTTCACCGTTCTTATCATTTCGTCAGTGCTTTTGATGGTTTCCGTAACTACTCCCAAAGACCAAGTGCTGAAATGTGCGCGTTCGTCGGCGATCATAACCACGTCCCCAACTTTGAATGGTCTTGTTTTGGCCAGCCACTTCTGTCGAGTCTGCAAAGCCGGTAGGTACTCCCGTAGCCATCGCCTCCAGAAGACCTTGGCCAGATAGTTCGCTTGCTTCCACCCGTGGAGGTAGCTCCCACGAAGGTTTACCGGCCCTTGGAAACCCTCGTTCGACCTTAACGTCAATAAGTCGTTTGGGGTGAGCGCCAGGTGGGTGGGGTCGCCGTTCAATACTGGAACCAGGGGGCGGTTGTTCAGGATTCGCTCCACCTCAGTCATGACGGTGTTCAGCGTCTCGTCGTCGGGCGGCTGCTGCTCCATGATTGACAGCAATATCCGTCTGGCGGACCGGATCATGCGTTCCCATACGCCGCCTCGGTGGCTGGTCTGTGGGGGGTTGAAATGCCATCGTATGCCGTAGGCCACCGTTCGATTCTGCAGTTCGTCCCTGTTTATGTTCTTGTGCCAACGCTGCAATTCCCGTTGAGCGCCCACAAAGTTCGACCCATTATCTGAGTATATATCGGCCGGTACGCCTCTTCGGTTGATAAATCTTTGCAAGGCCCGTAGAAACGAATCGGTCGTCATCGAATGTGCGACTTCTAGGTGTACCGCACGTGACTTCATGCACGTCATGATACATCCGTATCGCTTTTCTAATCTTTTCCCGCACTTGATCCACAAGGGCCCGAAATAGTCCAACCCGGTGTCACTGAACGGCCACCAGCCCGTAGTCACCCTGCATTCCGGTAGTGGGGCCATGAGTTGTTTGCCTGCTGTGGCATTGCGTCTCCTGCATTGCACACACCGTCGGATTACGCGTTTTACAGTCTCTCGTCCTCTCAACAACCAAAGACGCTTTCGGATGACGCTCGTCACGTGACTTTTCCCGGCATGTCCCTCCACGGCGTGGACGTGTTGAATCACTAGCTCTACTACAGGTTGTCTCGCAGGCAGTAGTATAGGATACTTTGTGTCGAAGTTCAGGTGGGCGTTGGTCAGCCTACCATCCACCCGCAGCAGTCCGTTGATGAGTTTGGGGTTTAAACGCTTCAGCTCGCCTCTTGGGGATGGCATGTCTTCATTGGTCGGCCCCACTTCTTCCGCCCTCTTGAGTTCTCGGGCGAAAGCCTCGCGTTGTATCATTCTGAAAATATCGTACTCTGCCGCTTGTAGCTCATCGGGACCTATCGGGCCGACCGGTATCCGACCTGAGGGCCGTAGCCCTTTCGTGACTAGTAAATTTCTCTTGAACCTGGTTAACCAAACTAGCGAACGAAGCGTCTTCATCCAGGAAGAAAACCTGACCAGTCGCGATAGAATGGACGACGCTTCGACGACGTTGGTTGCCATCACTGTAATTCAAGTCTCGCAAATCGAGCAACGCGTAGCCAATTCAAACGAATCCCAAAACCAGAACAAGATTGATTCGTAGCTTCTACGGTACTAAATTGAAATGCACAAAGTATACAAATATATACGAACCTCAAGTATGCGGCCAAATAGACTTCACAGTAAAACCCAAAGGTCCAAAGCCCCGTGGCTCAAGCACGACAGTCAGAAACGGTTCAAGGCCAAATTCAAATGTCTCACATGGATAAACAAACGTGAAAATGTGTGGTGTATGAGCGAGCTTTCCAAGATAATGTTAAATATAGTCAAATTCACAAAGCACGTTGAACATTTAGAAGGATTTTCAGTATTCGTTCGTTACAATCACTACGCCTTTGATTTCCAGTTCCAATTCCGTAGGGGGTTTTAATTCGAACACGGGCCAGTCCTGTTTGGACAATTGCAGGAAGTTTGGCCCTCTCGTCCACGTGTCCGGTTGCCTGAAGTTGTTCGCACCTCGGGAGCACAGGTCGGCCGGATTATCGCCAGACCTGACATGACTCCACTGGTGCGTGGCTGATTCATCGTGGATAATCGTGAGTCGGTTAGCAACAAAAGTACTAAACCGGCTCCGGACGTTGTTGATATAGTAAAGTACTATCGTTGAATCCGTCCAGAAGCTCACCGACCAAATGTAGAGATCGAAACATCTCTTCACAGCTTGCACCACCCTGACTGCCAACACGGCTGCGCTGAGTTCAAGGCGTGGGATTGAGACCGACTTCAGTGGGGCAACGCGGGCTTTGGCGAATAGGATCCTCGTGGTATATTGTCCATCTCCTGCGCACCATCGTCCGTACACCACAGCTCCATAACCGACTTCGGATGCATCGGAAAAAGCATGTAGTTCTCCAGTCCGTGTCGTATGGCCAGGAGTCAAACATCGTGGGATTCTTATGTCCCCTAATTTCTTCAAGGTGTTCAAAAATTCTCCCCAGTCCAGCCAGTCCCCTCGGTCCAGTGACTGGTCCCAATCAACTTTCTTACGGCACAGCCGCTGCAGCAAGATCTTTCCGGGTAGCAGCCACGGTGAGACGAACCCGAGCCGGTCGAACAAACTTGAGGCGGCAGATAGTATGCCACGACGGGTTATTGGCAGCTCGAGAACGTTTAGTTCGAAAACAAAATCGTCCGTTTCCGCGTCCCATTGCATCCCTAAGGTGCGCTCGATAGGAAGTGGAGAGCCGTCCAAATCTCTTACCCTTTCGGCCTTTTCGTGATACGGGATGACCTTCAGCACTTTTGAAGCGTTCGACATCCATTTAGTTAGATGGAAGCCGCCCTCTTCCAGCAATCTCGTCAGACCCCTGAACTGCTCTAGAGCTGATTCCACATCATCGAATGACCCAAGGTAGTCGTCGACGTAGAAGTTCCTGCTGACGCTTTCTACCACCGTCCGATGTACTAGATCGCCATGTTTGTTCGCTGATTCTCGGGGGGCGTAGTTTGCGCAAAATGGTGACGATATGGCTCCGAAGGGGTGGACGGTCATCCTATAATTCACCACTGCGTTGTCCCGGTCGCTCCCTTCCCACCACAGGAAACGCAAAGCATCTCGTTCTCCTACCGGAATCTTCACCTGATGGAACATTTCCCTAATGTCAGCAGACAAAGCCACTTTACCCACTCTGAAACGGCACAGAACATCGCTTAGTGGTGTGGTCCAGTCAGGCCCCTGTAGTAGGCGATCGTTTAACGACTTGCCCTGGAACTTGGCCGCACAGTCGAAAACCACCCGCAAATTGTTGGGTTTCTTGGGGTTGATAACCGGATGGTGAGGCAGATACCAGATACCCTTTTTGCTGTCGGTGTTGACAGGCACCTTTTCAACGTAACCGAGGGTCTCGTTTCGCTTCATCAAATCCGCGTATCGTTCCCACAGATTCTGGTCTCGAATGAAGCGTTCTTTTAGTCGTAGTAATCGTTGGAGAACATAATTTCTGTCGTCAGTCCACGGGTCGACCGGCTTGCGCCATGGGAGGGTAACCTCGAACTGTTTTTTGAGGCCTCTAGTGCCTTGCCGCACCGTTTGTAGAGCGAAGTGATCCTCTTGAGACAACGTCGGTCTTTCGTCTCCAATGTCATAAAACTCCTTTTCATACAGCCGTTGCAGATGATACTCTATGCGGTCCGTTTCGGCGGATAAGTAATTCACGGAACCGCGTACCCCTACTGGACCGTATAACATCCATCCCAGAGCCGTGCGTACGGCATAAGGTGCCTGGCGGTCGCCCACTCTTTGGTCAAGCACCCAATGCGCCTCTGGCACGTCGCAGCCGATGAGGAGGTCCACCTCATCATCTTCCCAGTCTACGACGGTTACATCCTGCAGGTGGGGCCACCGAGTCAAGATTGCGTTCACCGACCTTGGTGCTCGCATGGGGAGATCCGCTAACGTGAATGCCTCCGTTGGTTCAATTTCCTCGTTAGTGTCTAGAGAGATGAGTTGCAGCCTTAATCTACCGGCAGTCATTACCTGTGTTCCGCCCACCGTGCTCAATGCTAACGACGTCGCACCTTTAGCCAGTTGGTGTTTGTCGGCAAACCGCTCTTTCACTAAAGTGGTGTCGGATCCACCATCAACGAAAGACAACGCCTTGACTATCCCAGTTGGAGTCACTACTCCCACGGCTGTAAGTCAAATCTCGCAAATCGAGCAACGCGTAGCCAATTCAAACGAATCCCAAAACCAGAACAAGATTGATTCGTAGCTTCTACGGTACTTAATTGAAATGCACAAAGTATACAAATATATACGAACCTCAAGTATGCGGCCAAATAGACTTCACAGTAAAACCCAAAGGTCCAAAGCCCCGTGGCTCAAGCACGACAGTCAGAAACGGTTCAAGGCCAAATTCAAATGTCTCACATGGATAAACAAACGTGAAAATGTGTGGTGTATGAGCGAGCTTTCCAAGATAATGTTAAATATAGTCAAATTCACAAAGCACGTTGAACATTTAGAAGGATTTTCAGTATTCGTTCTTTACACCGCCGGCCAAAATCCTTCCGCGAAAATGGTTGTCTAAGGTTCAGGAAGGGGTCATGATTCTCACCCTACCTACCTTTAACTTATTGTCAGTGCCTGTGGATACTAACTTCCTGTGTTATCTGAACGTGAAACAGGTTTTTGCCGTAGTCATCATCGCACAATCCATAAGGAATCAATTCCAAATCCCGCTGCACAACTTGAGATTGACATATTCGTCAGGAGACCGGCGCATATAGTCAGACGCACGATGAAGATGAAGGCTTCGCAGAGTGAAGTGTTTCGCCGCACGAAATAAGTCCAAGCATCACAAGCAGTAACCCATTGCAGCAACTGGTTAGACTAATTTTGTTTACAAGCATGAGCGCAGAAGTCGAACGCAGGTGCAACGCCTAGTGAGATATCGCGTAAAATCGACAGGTCACGAACCAGTGGAATTACATAAAATAAACGCACCAAATCCTCCGAAAGAAAGGAAAACCGGTTTCTGATTATGAATAAATTTCGAAAACAAGTGTACGGCGGACAGTATCGAAATACACATGAACACGGAGATTGATCGAATACTGGCATCTATCAGAGTATTTCAAAGTTTTTCTGTGCACAAAATATGTGACAATCAATATTGTATAAAATGTAAATAAATGTTCTTCTTTAAAGATAATAATAGTTTCACAATGTGCTCGCAGCTAGTATGCCTCACCTGAACTGTTCAAGTGAAATACTGGTGAATTTCTCCTCTTCGCCTATGTGCACGCTAGATAGAAACTGGAACTAAGTACATTCACAACCTATCAGAAAAAATGGGTCCAGTTGATTAGTTGTAGGGCATGAAATGCAATAAAGTGCTGAGTAACTCGGAGCGAGGCGATCTGCTAGCTACTTTGTCTTTTGTATGTGGTTTCGAGCTCGAATCATCAACATTTTCCTCGCTGTTTCCTGCTACGAGTGGATTAACTCTCTGATGTCCCGAACACGTTCTTCGTTTCTTCCGTTTCCTGTAATGTAACACAACTGTAGGATCTGTCCAATAGGCAAGGCTCAGTTCGGCGGTGGTGCAGTTCTCTTTTAGCATTCGTGCTACCTTAAAACCCAATACCAGTGCAGTCGTTTTGAGCTCGTTTAGGGATACTGACTTCAGCTCAGCAATTTTTGTTTTGGCAAAGGGTACTTTGTTTCGCCGCCGGCCATGCACTTCCACCCAGGTACCGTACACTGTAACTGGGTCGGCAAATTTCAAGCTGCTTTGGGTGACCTGCTGGTGTCCTTTTTTGAGATATTTCAAAAGCCTCCGGGCAACTTCTCCTTTTCTCAATAAGTGACTTGACGGTGGTCTCTCGGGTATAGCAACTTCATGTTGCCCACTGTGACGTCCCGTCTTTGAATTCGCCATCGAAAGCACCGACCGATCCTTTGAGTGAACTTCGCTTTCCTGAGATGGACCGTTGGATTCAATATCGAAAGGCTGATCGTGTTCTACAGAGGCACTTCTCTCAGCAACATTTGAGCAATATATTGATGCCGATTGTTGAAGTTCCCTCGTCAGGGGTCCGAGAAGTGTCCAGCCTAGTATCGCTCGCGTAGCGAATGGTTCCTTTCGATTGCTTATGCTCTGTTCAAGCACCCAGTGAGCCTCTGGTACATTGCATCCAATTAGTATGTCGACGTGGGGGCTAGAAACTTCTTCGAACTCTATGTCCCTGTTTAACAGCCGGTCGTGGAAAATCCCCTCTTTCCCTCGCGATTCAGTGTTTTTCCCAACATCACTCATTTCCATACACTATTGACTTGTCTTTACGAACTGGTTGTTTTTCTGGACCAATTGTTGTTTGTTCACGCCCAGAGCGCTACTTTGGCACATCCTTGTTCGGGACCTGCGTGACTCACGTGCTGTCTGTTCACACGCTGCTATTCGGTTTCTCGTTGTTGAGTCCTTGTGATCGTATTATTGAGGTTTGTATATTGTTTATGTCATTGTTTATTGTAATAATCTAGTATCGTAGAATATCACGGATAATCGCCTTCTGATTTCAGGATCCGTTGCGAATTTGGCTACGCATTGCTCAAACGTTCGTAACAAGAGATTTGGACGGCTCTCCACTTCCTATCGAGCGCACCTTAAGGATACAATGGGACGCGGAAACGGACGATTTTGTTTTCGAACTGAGCGTTCCCGAGCTGCCAATAACCCGTCGTGGCATACTATCTGCCGTCTCAAGTTTGTTCGACCCGCTCGGTTTTGTCTCACCATGGCTGCTACTCGGAAAGATCTTGCTGCAGCGGCTGTGCCGTAAGAAAGTTGATTGGGACCAGTCACTGGACCGAGGGGACCGGCTGGACTGGGGAGAATTTTTGAACACCTTGAAGAAATTAGGGGACATAAGAATCCCACGATGTTTGACTCCTGGCCATACGACACGGACTGGAGAACTACATGCTTTTTCCGATGCATCCGAAGTCGGTTATGGAGCTGTGGTGTACGGACGATGGTGCGCAGGAGATGGACAATATACCACGAGGATCCTATTCACCAAAGCCCGCGTTGCCCCACTGAAGTCGGTCTCAATCCCACGCCTTGAACTCAGCGCAGCCGTGTTGGCAGTCAGGGTGGTGCAAGCTGTGAAGAGATGTTTCGATCTCTACATTTGGTCGGTGAGCTTCTGGACGGATTCAACGATAGTACTTTACTATATCAACAACGTCCGGAGCCGGTTTAGTACTTTTGTTGCTAACCGACTCACGATTATCCACGATGAATCAGCCACGCACCAGTGGAGTCATGTCAGGTCTGGCGATAATCCGGCCGACCTGTGCTCCCGAGGTGCGAACAACTTCAGGCAACCGGACACGTGGACGAGAGGGCCAAACTTCCTGCAATTGTCCAAACAGGACTGGCCCGTGTTCGAATTAAAACCACCTACGGAATTGGAACTGGAAATCAAAGGCGTAGTGATAGCAACAAACGTCGTCGAAGCGTCGTCCATTCTATCGCGACTGGTCAGGTTTTCTTCCTGGATGAAGACGCTTCGTTCGCTAGTTTGGTTAACCAGGTTCAAGAGAAATTTACTAGTCACGAAAGGGCTACGGCCCTCAGGTCGGATACCGGTCGGCCCGATAGGTCCCGATGAGCTACAAGCGGCAGAGTACGATATTTTCAGAATGATACAACGCGAGGCTTTCGCCCGAGAACTCAAGAGGGCGGAAGAAGTGGGGCCGACCAATGAAGACATGCCATCTCCAAGAGGCGAGCTGAAGCGTTTAAACCCCAAACTCATCAACGGACTGCTGCGGGTGGATGGTAGGCTGACCAACGCCCACCTGAACTTCGACACAAAGTATCCTATACTACTGCCTGCGAGACAACCTGTAGTAGAGCTAGTGATTCAACACGTCCACGCCGTGGAGGGACATGCCGGGAAAAGTCACGTGACGAGCGTCATCCGAAAGCGTCTTTGGTTGTTGAGAGGACGAGAGACTGTAAAACGCGTAATCCGACGGTGTGTGCAATGCAGGAGACGCAATGCCACAGCAGGCAAACAACTCATGGCCCCACTACCAGAATGCAGGGTGACTACGGGCTAGTGGCCGTTCAGTGACACCGGGTTGGACTATTGCGGGCCCTTGTGGATCAAGTGCGGGAAAAGATTAGAAAAGCGATACGGATGTATCATGACGTGCATGAAGTCACGTGCGGTACACCTAGAAGTCGCACATTCGATGACGACCGATTCGTTTCTACGGGCCTTGCAAAGATTTATCAACCGAAGAGGCGTACCGGCCGATATATACTCAGATAATGGGTCGAACTTTGTGGGCGCTCAACGGGAATTGCAGCGTTGGCACAAGAACATAAACAGGGACGAACTGCAGAATCGAACGGTGGCCGACGGCATACGATGGCATTTCAACCCCCCACAGGCCAGCCACCGAGGCGGCGTATGGGAACGCATGATCCGGTCCGCCAGACGGATATTGCTGTCAATCATGGAGCAGCAGCCGCCCGACGACGAGACGCTGAACACCGTCATGACTGAGGTGGAGCGAATCCTGAACAACCGCCCCCTGGTTCCAGTATTGAACGGCGACCCCACCCACCTGGCGCTCACCCCAAACGACTTATTGACGTTAAGGTCGAACGAGGGTTTCCAAGGGCCGGTAAACCTTCGTGGGAGCTACCTCCACGGATGGAAGCAAGCGAACTATCTGGCCAAGGTCTTCTGGAGGCGATGGCTACGGGAGTACCTACCGGCTTTGCAGACTCGACAGAAGTGGCTGGCCAAAACAAGACCATTCAAAGTTGGGGACGTGGTTATGATCGCCGACGAACGCGCACATTTCAGCACTTGGTCTTTGGGAGTAGTTACGGAAACCATCAAAAGCACTGACGAAATGATAAGAACGGTGAAGGTGAAGACAGCTAACGGAGTGCTCATTCGTGACATACGCAGTATTAACCTACTCGAGAGCGAAGACGGAGGAGCTGATAACCCTGAGGCCTAGTACACCTTTTCACACCAGTAATCGAGGTGGATAAAGAAACACCATATATACCACACGGTCTCTGGCAAACACGTTACAGTGCTCGCGGTCTTTCTTTGACATTACAGAAGGTTCTTTCAGATATGTGTTGATGAATGCGATTCCATTGTACATCCCGATACATACACACATGCAAGACGCACTTTACATCCCGTAAACCCATCAAACATGTGACAGTGTTCGTCGTTTTGGCTTTTCGTTGACGTTACCGAATGCCATTTGCATATGTGGAAGTAGCGAAGCTTAGGTCACACACATGCTTCATTTTACTCGTTTTCTTGCCACACGGTCTTTTGTTGACATTGCAGAAAGTCCTCCTTTGATGTGTAGTCATACCTGTGATTTCATTGTACACCCCGGTACACACACACACACTCACACTCCCACCCAAGCACATACATCCAGGGCAGGACGGCCCTTTACGAGGACAACATTTATGTGACACTTCACGCCCGCCATCGGTCATTTGGTCTTGTGGGAGATGTAGACTAGCCTCACGTCTATGTAGCCGATGGATTAGGTGCGACCATTAGTAGAACGTTGACGACGAGCATTAGACGCGCGCACTGACAGCAGGGCCTAGGTAGGTAGGAAGAATCAGTACCTTTATACCGAACCTTTGACTCTGCTAAGAATCCAGGAGGATTTTGGTGGGCGGTGTAACAGCCGGTCGTGGAAAATCCCCTTCTTTCCCTCGCGATTCAGTGTTTTTCCCAACATCACTCATTTCCATACACTATTGACTTGTCTTTACGAACTGGTTGTTTTTCTGGACCAATTGTTGTTTGTTCGCGCCCAGAGCGCTACTTTGGCACATCCTTGTTCAGGACCTGCGTGACGCACGTGCTGTTTTGCTCACACGCTGCCATCCGGTTTCTCGTTGTTGAGTCATTGTGATCGTATTATTGAGGTTTGTATATTGTTTATGTCATTGTTTATTGTAATAATCTAGTATCGTAGAATATCACGGATAATCGCCTTCTGATTTCGGGATCCGTTGCGAATTTGGCTACGCATTGCTCAAACGTTCGTAACACCCTGAGCTGAGACCATCTCTTGGCGATCGATCTAACAGAGTCGACTGGTCTCATTGGCAAGCTGTCTATTGCAAAAGCTTCCGAAATTTCTACGGTCCCCTCATCAGATAAAGACGTTAACTGCAGGGTCAGCCTCTTAGAATTGCTAACATGACCCCCTGCAATCGTGCTGATAGTGAGCGAGGTAGGCTCGCCTACTAGTTCACAGCTTTCTACAAGCTCGCGAGTAATCAGCGAGGTATCCGACCCCGTGTCCAAAAATGCATTGACCCTCCTCAGTCCTTTAGGTGTCACGATACCGACAGGTACGATGCCTAATCTTGCCGGTTTGAAATCATCATGTCCCGTTGAGCAGACAATTTTGGGTTCATCTGGATGAATAGGTCTATTGTTGAGAAGGCCATGCAGTAACGAGTGATGATTACCCAAGCATCCGTCTTGGTTGCATTTCACTCTTAAGCTGCATTCAGAGGCTCGATGAGAGTTGTTCAAACATATAAAGCATGAGCCAATCCTTTTTACTGCGCACCACCGATCGGGTACACTCATCCCATGAAAGGTCGAACAGCCTAATAACCGATGCAGGAAGTTGCATAGCTTGCATTCAGCTGACCTCTCGGGTTCTTGACTTATCATGTGCATGTTAGCCAAAGACTGGGTTTGGTTACAGTCCTTCTCCACAATTTGAGATGTTGGTTCCCTTCGCGCCAGTCTGCAACTTTCGCGTACGATTTGTCCAAATCGACTGTTGGCGATACGGGATTGACGACCTATGAACTCCGTCAAATCGTTGAACGTAGATTCCCGCTCAAGCATATTTATTTTTTCAGCTTCCTCTGCCAATCGGCTCTGTAAATCAATAGATAGACATCGGACAATACATTCCTGTGTGTGCAATGCATTCAGATCAGACTGGTATCCTAAGTGCTCCAGTGCTATACTGCAATTCTGCATTTTTATCACCAAACTCGACAGTGATTCAGCCTTTCCCTCAGTCCTTTTTGCCTCCAATAAAACACTATCAATTAGGCTTCTAGCCACCTTGAATGGTTGTCCAAACAAATCTTTCAGGATTCTGCGCGCCCTGATGTACCCCATCGGTGGATCAAGCATCGCGCAGCCTTCGATAGCACTTTTGGCTCTCCCACGACAGTAATGTAATAAATACAAAAACCTTTGACCAGGATCTGCAACTTTGCACTCAACAAAATTTTCGAATTGTTTCATGAATATACAGTATTGCTCGGGGTGCCCGTCGAAGTGGGACAGCTCCACTCTCGGCAGGTCGAGAGCCAAAACCTCGGTAGTTTCAGGCTGTCTCAAGGGTTTATATTCGTCGATCACAGTGCCTTTTCGATGTTGACATTGTGAACTACATGGACTCTTTGTTGGCTCTCTGAGACCAGTTCCTTGTGTAAGGGGCTCTGCTTCCTTTCTGGCTAACCGCAGCCCGTTTTCTAATTCTATTACTCTCATTCTATAAGTACTAATATCGTCAAACGCATCGCGGTTAGAGATATATGACCTGGCACTGACAGAGCTAGTAAACTTAGCATTATCTAGAGAATCAATAACACCCGAACCATCCCCAGAGACTTGCCGAGTTATTTCCTGTTGTCTCAAAAGGTCCTTGCTTCCTCGTCTGGGCATTTCCAATGAATTTTCTTGTCCAGGTTCCACTTGAGTACTGTAAGTCAAATCTCGCAAATCGAGCAACGCGTAGCCAATTCAAACGAATCCCAAAACCGGAACAAGATTGATTCGTAGCTTCTACGGTACTTAATTGAAATGCACAAAGTATACAAATATATACGAACCTCAAGTATGCGGCCAAATAGACTTCACAGTAAAACCCAAAGGTCCAAAGCCCCGTGGCTCAAGCACGACAGTCAGAAACGGTTCAAGGCCAAATTCAAATGTCTCACATGGATAAACAAACGTGAAAATGTGTGGTGTATGAGCGAGCTTTCCAAGATAATGTTAAATATAGTCAAATTCACAAAGCACGTTGAACATTTAGAAGGATTTTCAGCATTCGTTCTTTACAACGGCCACAACGCCTAAACGTACAGGTTTACTGGCAGATTGTGAAGTTGAACAAATCACGCTGGGCTTGGCACTCGCTTCGGATATGGTTACTCTCCCCTGAAGCAGCAGCCGATGGTGTCTGCCCGTGCAGCCCTCGTAACCACATCGATTCCTTGTTCTACAGGCCGCTGCCCGGTGCGTGGTGTTGAGACAGATGAAACATGCTCCTGCCATCCTCGCCATTCCCCATCGTTCGTCTATTGTGTCGTTGCCGAACTTGGGGCATTCTGGTAGGCCATGGCTAGTACCACAGGATCTGCAATTTGGTTTCGCCGTGGCATCGCGTGAAATGACGTGTGTATTGGTCCAAGGCTGGTACTTTGGATGTTCCCGTACAGGGGTTTGGACTTGGCTAGTACTGGGCTTGTTTGCTCGGTTGCTGTCCCGGACGAGTCGGCCGAATCTGCTGTCAGCTATCTTCGTTTGCCTGTCTAAGTATTCAGTCAGGTCTTCTAAGTTGGCTTCTCTGTCGCTTCGGCTTATCCGTTCAGCTTCTTCTGCCCACCGACCCTGTAGTTCGGGAGAGAGGTGACGGACTATGCCTTCCAAAGTGTGCATGGCGTCTAGGTCAGCCCTGTAACCTAAATGGTCGAGGGCTATTGAGCAGTTCTGCATCTTGATCACCAGGTCGGCCATGGTGTAGACGTCGCCCTTGGTTCTCTTTGCCTCTGCCATCACGCCCTCTATTAGGTTACGGGCTACTTTGAAAGGTTGGCCAAACAAGTCCCTCAGAATCTTCCTTGCCCTTGTGTAGCCTTGTTCTGGGTCGAGCATGGTGCACCCGTCGATAGCTCCTCTTGCTCGGCCTCGGCAGTAGTGAGTAAGGTAAAGAAGCCTTTGCCCAGGGTCGGTTACCTTGTTTTCAACGAACGTCTCGAACTGTTTGACAAACTTGCAGTATTGCTCAGCTCGCCCGTCGAAAACCGTTAACTCCACACTAGGCAGATCGATCGATGGTGGTTTGTAGTCGGCGACCGGCGTGGGGTTCCCTACCTTATTGCACTCTAACCTATCGGAAGTGTCGAAGTCACTGGTCTCATGCTCTCCCTGTTTCTGTGTACACTTCTCTGCTTCCTACGCCTGTAGTCTAGCCGATAGTAACTGTTGCTCTAGTTCTAGTATTCTCAGCTTATATAAATCGACATCCTTACGATCAATATTGCTTTCAATAACACATGAGCTAGCACTGACAGGACTAGGCGATCTAGCATTAACTAAAGAATCATATGTACCCAAAACCTCCCCAGAGACTTGCCGTATTACTTCCTGTCCGGATTCGACTGCTTTTGATCCTTTTCTTGGCATTTTGCGTGATATTTCCTCGTTCCAAATTGATCTATTGAGTATTGTTACGAACGTTTGAGCAATGCGTGGCCAAATTCGCAACGGATCCCGAAATCAGAAGGCGGTTATCCGTGATATTCTACGATACTAGATTATTAAAATAAACAATGACATAAACAATATACAGACCTCAATAATACGATCACAAGGACTCAACAACGAGAAACCGAATAGCAGCGTGTGAGCAGACAGCACGTGCGTCACGCAGGTCCTGAACAAGGATGTGTCAAAGTAGCGCTCTGGGCGCGAACAAACAACAATTGGTCCAGAAAAACAACCAGTTCGTAAAGACAAGTCAATAGTGTATGGAAATGGGTGATGTTGGGAAAAACACTGAATCGCGAGGGAAAGAGGGGATTTTCCACGACCGGCTGTTACACCATATCTGCTGATACCAGATGAAGCCGAATTCATTTATTTATCCCTCATGTATTCCCCTGTAGGACCCAACCCCCACAACATCCTTGAAGTATTTTGTGTTCAATTTCATACGGCGTTTATGAAGTAATATGAAGCTAATTGTCCAAACCCTAGCTCACCGCACGACACGACACTGCATGTAGAAGTAACGGGGCTTAGGTCACACACACATGCCTACATCTTACCGGTTTTCCACAAAGAATTTCGTTGACATTGCAGAAGTCCCTCCTTTGATGTGCAGTAATACCTGTGATCCCATTGCACACCCCGGCACGTACACACATGCACACACACACACTCGATCAAACACATACATCCAGAACAGGATGGCATTTACCAGGACAGCATCTATGTGCCTCTTGTAACAAACGTTTGAGCAATGCGTGGCCAAATTCGCATTGGATCCCGAAATCAAAAGACGATTATCCGTGATATTCTACGATACTAGATTATTACAATAAACAATGACATAAACAATATACAAACCTCAATAATACGATCACAAAGACTCAACAACGAGAAACCGGATGGCAGCGTGTGAGCAAAACAGCACGTGCGTCACGCAGGTCCTGAACAAGGATGTGCCAAAGTAGCGCTCTGGGCGCGAACAAACAACAATTGGTCCAGAAAAACAACCAGTTCGTAAAGACAAGTCAATAGTGTATGGAAATGAGTGATGTTGGGAAAAACACTGAATCGCGAGGGAAAGAAGGGGATTTTCCACGACCGGCTGTTACACCGCCCACCAAAATCCTCCTGGATCCTAAGCAGAGTCAAAGGTTCGGTGTAAAGGTACTGATTCTTTCTACCTACCTAGGCTTTGCTGTCAGTGCGCGCGTCTAATGCTCGTCGTCAACGTTCTACTAATGGTCGCACCTAACCCATTGGCTACATAGACGTGAGGCTAGTCTACATCTCCCACAAGACCAAATGACCGATGGCGGGCGTGAAGGGGCCACATAGATGCTGTCCTTGTAAAGGGCCGTCCTGTCCTGGATGTATGTTCCTGAGTGTGTGTGAATGTGTGTGTGTGTGCCGAGGTGTACAATGAAATCACAGACCTGTCATCCGCTCTTCAGTCGCCCAGCTTAATTTTTGCGGATGATGTGAATATTGTTGGATCTGAGGGTAGGGCGAACTTGGGCAGGCATAAAGGTACCGTCCTGGACTAGGCTTACAAATGGGACTTGCCACTGAACGCTCAAAAAGGCCGCTTGTTGTCAAGGACAACAGAGATCCTAACTGTCGCTCGTGATTAAGGGCTGTTCACCATAGAGGCAGTCAGTAAGGTTAGAGACCTTGGGGTCATCACGGACTGTGACTTAAAATGGTCGGAGCAATGCAACGCTGCTGCACAAAAAGGTCGTGGGGTGCTCTCTAGGCTGCGATCAGCTTTGTCTTGCCGGAAGCCGGAGGTATTCTTACCTATTTACATGACTATCGTACGACCTCACTTAGAAGGTCTGTAAGGTTGATGAGACCTTACATGATGTTTCCTTATTACGTACGTTCGTTAGTCCTTCCCAACATGCTTGGACCACCTGTTCGTTACAGAGGCACTCTGCAATACACCGTCACGATCATCACGATATTGTTTCCCACCACCCATGAGAAGGAGAACACTTCAGGTAGGGAAAGATTGGTTAGTGTATCTTGGAGAAGCGCGCTTGCAGCGTGCACGGGCAACGTTCAAGCGGTCACCGCGCTTGGTTGTGCGAGTTCACATAAACACTGGTGTGTGTTAAACGAATAAGCAGGGCTAAATGCCACTACAGGTCGCGCAGGCTTGGTCAGCCTTCTACAAAAAGGACGCCGCCTGCCTCGAGAAAGTTCAACGTCTCGCCACGCGAATGGTTAAAGGGCAGAGGGGTAAGACTTACGAGCAGAGACTCTGTGACCTGAACCTTTTCCCGTTGGAAAGGAGAAGAAGTCGGGGGGATCTCATAGAAACGTTCAAGGTAATGAAGGGCTTTTCTGGCCTTAGACCAGATAGTCTATTCCAAGTCGCCGTACATTCCAGAATAAGGGGGCATGAAAAGAAGCTGATAAAAGCCCGATCTAGGTTGATGGGTAGATCGCACTTCTTCAGCAATAGGGTTGTGAACAGTTGGAACGGTCTGCCTGGTGGAACGGTAGATCGGCAGACCGTTCAATCCTTCAAAGGTGCCCTTGATCGCAAGTGGTACGAGATATTTCCTCGTGGTGAGCCTTGAGTATAGCAACCAGGTGGATATCGGGTAGCACTGTGGTCCTTCTGGAGTCCGTTTTAATAGACTTTTTCGCTCATTACATACAGTCTCAGTGAACGCTCACGATGCATAATGTCTCTCGCAGTTGATGTGCGATGAGGTTTTCCGTTCCCCTCTCATTTTTAGTGGGGATTCGACGAAATACACTGTGCAGTGGTGGGTGCATAACTGGTGTGTATACCATCGAAGGAATCCTGGAAGCTCAATTGGCAGTGGCCATTACCTGTCCTGTGCAAACTGAACTGAATTGAATTGAACTGAACTGAACTGAACTGAACTGAACTGAACTGAACTGAACTGAACTGAACTGAACTGAACTGAACTGAACTGACTTCAAGACAACCTACGCTACTGAAATAAGCTCCCAGAGTAGGTCATAAATATAACAACAGTGAAGGCTTTTAAGAAAGCAGTAAGTCTTTGTTGGGTGGCAGCATACCCCGAATTATGTTAAGCAGTTTTTAGGGTCGGACTCAATTCACTCTTTCTTCCGCCATTCTCTACCAGGGCTGATACTGCACAGAATTTCTACCTTTCAGAAAAAGAAAATCAAGCAGAGTTGAGAGCTACGGAAACGCGCCGAAAACACAACTATCTGGACATACGATTGGCTCTAGCCACACCAAGCCCTGTGCAAACTGAACTGAACTGAACTGGAGCTGTTCCGGACCGGTACGCTAGGCGGCTCTTCCGACTACAGGCGGTACAGTGCAATGTATTGATTATGTCCGTATCTTTTGATGGTATCGGGGCTTCTAATTGTATTTTGGTGAGTTCATGTGTTTTTCTGTATGACAAGCTGCCGAAGAATATCTCGCACTACATCTAGGGTTCTTCTACGGTAGATTATTGTGAGATGAAAATAAAGTCGAAGTGTTTGGTGGCTAATGTTTGCGGTCTGCCTACCTGTTAGTTACTTTGTCGTGACGTTTTGAGCAGTACTGTATATTCATGTCTCCTTAGTTCTAGAAAAACGACGGTTCGGGAGTGTGAATTCCCTTTTCTGTCCTTGTCATGCGATGCCATTATAGACCACTAGTGATTTCATCATAGATCCGTCTCGACATAATTATGAGCTTGTCACGACTTATATAGTAAGGGAAGTTGCCACACTTGTTTCTTTCGTGAGCGCGTTCGCCAGTGCTGTGTAAGGATCACTTATCCATTATTCCAATCATCGGTGCTATACAAACAGTTACCAGGATGGTGATTCCCACGGCCCGTTAGAAAGAGAATGTGGTCGAAAGCGAACAAGTTTGTGTATTTTTGAGGGCGTGCGGAGGGAGTGTGTGAGTGAAATAGTGAAATGGTTGCCGGGCCTGGCGGTGAGCGTTCAGTTGAACAGGAGTGTGTGGAATGAATGAACGAATGGTTATGATTTGCCATATCTGCATTTTCCAGTTGTAGTGCTACACTTCACTTCAAGTTCAATTTCGCCACATTTACGTAAACAAATAATATTGTTTAAAGCTTAGATGTAATGTCTTGTATCCCGTTAAATCTGGGTCACGTGTGACAAGAACTGATAATTACAACTAGCGACCACTCCAGTAATCCATGGCAAGTCAGTGGTTTTGGCTGGGGATTTCCTTGCAGCTGCTGTGAAATTTTGAGAAAACTACGGGTTTTCGTGTCGCTTAGTAGCCATTGACTAGCGGTTAGTAACTAATTGCGATTTTTCAGTAGCCTCTCGATCGTTCAGTAGCCTTCGGAGATCGTTTAATAGCCGCTGTCTGTTACTGAGCGACAGCCTAGAGTACAGTAACCAGACCTTTCTGACACATACTGCACAAGGTCAAATCACGTGTGAGTTATCGCTCTCAGTTACGGGACTTGGTAGCCTTGTCTAAGTCACGTGAACGTCTGTGTGCTCGATGCAGATTTAATCGCCATTGCTTTTCGAATCACCAGCCAGATGAGTATCGCACCCTCAAACAAATCATGGACTCGAACTATCTGCCCCTTCCTCCCCGGTTTTACCATGTTTTGTTTAGCACACAGTCAAACCAGACGGGTGATATATATATATATATATATATATATATATATATATATATAGCCGGATAAGTGCTTGAACATCCGCAGAATTCCTATAGGAGGAGGAAATTGAGATAATCGATCTGAACGAACGGATGAGTTCAGATTCACGTCGTTTGCGGAAAACAGATGGTAGTCAATAATCGCAGAATTATCCAGTGTGCAAGTATAGGTGACGATCTAAAACTTACTTCCCACAATCTTGTACTCACGACCAAAACTTGCAGAGCCATCGCCAACCTAAACATAAAGTCCTGCCCTAAAAGGGCATTTCTAATGACTTCGCAACGGAACTGTGCTCATTGGTAGAGGAGAATACTGCAAATACTTTGAGTATGATAAAGAAGAAGATGAAGTTGATACACCCGAGTCTATCTATCAGTTCATCCTCCGTTGATCGTCTTCTCGGTAGTTATGTTCACACCACAAGGAAGTTGTGCATTTATCTGATCAAGCGAAACAGATCTGATGTCAATGAGAGACAAGCTCCATATGCGATATAGTTACAAGAACAAGGTAGTTTTATCTAGCATTCTTACACAGGAGGAACCAGTTACAACATACGATGCTCGCGGGTACACGAGAGCGATCTGTTATGGACATACAGAACATTATAACTGCCATCAAACAGATGCAAACCTCAATGTTATTGCTTGCTGTTCTGTAGTGAGGGATCATTGATGGTGGTCTCAGGGTCTGGTGACCGGTCATCTCTAATGATGCTGTGAGCTTTTGTGGCTATAGGGTATACCTCTTCCACTGCATTCATGCGCAGGCATGTAACAAAAAATGCTATAGTATGAATACCATCCCAAAATACACCGCCATCTGGAAGTGCTCTTCGGAAGTATCAACCAAACAACCAATCACTGGTACCGTGTTTCTGTTCGATAATGCTCCAGTTCATCGGAGGACGGGTGGGGCGTTATTGATGTTCGATGTCTTCTTCTCTATAGTTCATTCGTTAGTCTGATGGAGGAGGTATTCGCTGTTTATGGGAACTGTCAGATAAGTTCTACAAGAAAACAGAACTCTGAATCACAACGTTCCGGAGGGTCAAACCAAAGAACGCGGGTTTGGTATGTTAATTCTGTTATGCAAGCAACTAATAGATCGGACTTCGCCCGTTTCATGTGTTACATTTAATGGACAGTTTTACTTTTATTGAACCTTCCAGAAAGTATTCTGATTTGTAAACCTGATTTTCGATTTGATAGTATTTTTTATTAAATGACAGGTTTTCCTTTGTAGTCCCTGCGTATACAGGTCAGTGACTCGCGTAGCTGGGAGCGATAATTCACACGTGATTTGACCTTGTGCGGTATGTGTCGGAAAGGTCTGGTTGCTGTTCTCTAGGTTGTGGTCACTCAGTAACAAACAGCAACTACTAAACGATCACCGGAGGCTACTAATCGACAGGGAAACCCGCAGCGATATTCCATTCGAGAGTGGCGTTAGTCGCTTGAAGTAAATTTAAATCACTGGGATTTGGTAACGTGTTGAATGTGGTTCCAGGCAAAATTGTTCTTTTTTGTTTTTTTAAGTGTATCACGATGTGTCAGGAGTATTAATGACCGTAAATAGATCATAAAGTAGGATGAAAAATTGGAAGCACTAAGTATTGAATGTAGTTCTGTCGTATGGTAAATTTAGTTAAGATTTAGGTGGAGAAAAAGTTTTTGTTTGGTCGTATGTGGTGGTTAGTAGCATAATTTTGAGCAGCCCTTTGTTGCTCTATTCGATTTTTTCTCTTATTCCCTTTCTGCCTCTGTTCACTTCGACTCGTTATTTCCGTCTTGGTCATGCTGAACTAACAGCGTAAGCCATACAATGATATGTAAGATCATTTATAGGGAAATGGTAATTGAAACAAGTGTCCTGTCTTAAGTGATCGAGTTGCACAGAATGTTTGGTCGACAGAAAGTGACAATGTTTCAGTATTATAATAGTGGAAAATCTGATTGCGATATTCCAAGAACTGAAAAAATCTGGTTCTTGTACATCGACTCAGCCATCTACGTTTCATCCGATGGTTGTGGTTTTGAATTCTGCCTCAAAAAATTGCGACAGGAATATTCAAAAGAACAAGGAATTCACAGTAATGACTTTATTGGGCGAAGTGTGGTTCTGAGTTACCACAATGATGCAGAAAGCAGACCGTATTTCCGAATTTATAAGTTGAGTTCGTTGTTTTGATAGCATTTGATTTGCTGCAGTCAACATTCAGGATGCGCGTGTGTGACCTGATAGACTTTTGAATTTGCGTGATGTTTAAGCCCAAGGGCACGGACCAGTCAATTTAGCTCGCTCTTCGAGCACTAGTGAGTTGAACTGAGATATTGGTGGTGTCTGCTCTTCGTATCAGACTTCTACTAAAACGTTCATCAAGCAGCGGATTATTTTCGCCACTTCAGTCCGTTGCCATAATGAGCTATAGGGATGGACTGAATGTTAGGCATGAGTGAGTTCGGGGACGGAGAGGCTGGCTGCCACTTTGTCTCACCATAAGCGGTGGAGTTTGGACCCGGAACTGTAGAGCCACAGACCCATAACACAGTCACTAACAGCATCCAGTGGGCTGTCATGGATGTGTGCTTTATTATGTACCATTAACCCAAGGCAAACCGTTAAAGACCATCCTGATTGTCCCAGTTTTTGTGCGAGATTCACAGTCATGTTTACCGGGTTTGGAAATTCAGTTAGAAATTAGTGAATATCTACCACTGATTCCTAACATGTAAAACAACTGTACAGTGCTTACTCGTCAGTAGTAAATAGTGTTGTGTTCGTGGTCATTAGTAGCAGAACACGTAATCGTCACACTCCGCAGCTGGCACGTAAGTCGCGAGCAAACAATCAAATAAGCAAGTGGATGAGCAAGAGAGTACAAGACTTGAACAACGTGTGCTCACACGCATATACAAGTTAGATCAGTCGACACATGGAAAGATCGGCCAGTCAATACTGTCCGCACCGAAGCACGACTAGAGGTCAATACCATACAAGCGTATGTCGATGCACGAGAAGAATATTGATTGGTTTTCCGCGTTGTATGCGTGACTTTAACCAGGCACAACAAATAAAAAATCGAAACGACAATATAGAATTAGGGTATGCAAAGTTCCTGGAATAATTTGTTATATATATTCGTATGTTTTACCTCAAGCAAATTGCTGTTGGTCTGGCTTCCGTGGTTGAATTGCTCAGGTTGAGATGGTCCCATTAATGATGGTCCTCGATTTTGGCTAGGTTCACACTTCCATCTGTAGACACTGATCACGCTCTTGTCCACGCACGTTTCAGCCTATGTACTGTCGGCGGCCGAAACAACACCAAAGTCAACCGTCCCCGGTAGTTGCTACTGGACAATAACCATCGGTCTGCTTTCCAGTTAGAGTTATGCATGAAGGTATCGATGCAGTCATATGCCCGATATCCATACGAACGATGAGCAGAAAACTAGTAGGCCGCTAATGCTGCCCAAAGTCCAGCAGCAAGCCAGACAGAAAAATGGAAATCTACATCCTCAGTCGCACTGTTAGATGCGCGCAGATTGATTCCTCCAGATTCCGAATACGATGAGGCACGGAAATGCTTAAAACGCTAGCGGATTCGGGAAAGGTTGCCATGAGAAACTGGATTACGAGGTGTAAGGAGGTGGAAGAAGCTGCGGCGATTAGCAACAGTCGCAACCTTTCCCGTCCAATTAAAAAATACCGGTGCACATAAGCCAAGCTTTAGCGAACTGATCGAAGAAGCAAACGGCTTACGGATTCAGACTCAGGAGCGTTGTTCAGCTCATTGAGCGGAACATTTCGAAAAACAATCTCACTGGTTTTTATCCACGACAGATTTGCTAACTAGCACGATGGTTACAGCTCTAGCTGTGGACATCATTCTTCCGTCTGAAGCGGAGATTCTTCTCTAGATAAGCTACCTTAAACAAAATGAAGCTGTCAGACCGGATGGGTTGCCTTCGTCCATCTTCATTGGGGTTGAGAAGGCTTTTGAGTTTGATATAGAATAGGGAACAGGTTCCAAATAGTTAGTGTGGATCGGTGATCGAACTGATTTACAAGAAAAGTGACAGGTTTTTTTGTAAGAACTACGGGGGGGGGGGGGGGGGGAGGGGGAATAAATCTAGTTAGCATCGCATCTAATTTGGCCACTGGTATTTGTCTCTCCTCCCCCCTCCCCTTATCTAACGCGCACAAACGCTGCTCGCGCGAGAATCAAGTTGGGTTGTACCTGGTTGTGGTTGTGTTGATTACACAAATTTTAGAACATAGACACGCCTTCCGTAGGCCCGCCACCTCTATTTTAATTGACCTTAAGACGGCCTTCGACTCGGTTATCCGCACAGTTCTCTGGCGCTGCCTCTTGTTAAAGGGTGTACCAGGAAAATTCATTTCCATCATAAAGTTCCTATGCATGAATAGCCGAGTTCGGGCTTACGGTGTTCCTTCACCCGAGTTCACCACAAAAAGTGGTGTACATCAGGTTTGCTCCCTTTCTTTGATCCTAGACTTTGTGCTCGATATGGTTCTGGCGACCGCGATTTGTCAGGTGAGGATAGTGGTATTTGTTTTGTCAGTGCGCACACCTCTGGATTAGCCTCGGTCAGTGATTCCTCCATCATCCAACCCCAACTCAAAAAATAACTACGGACAAATGCGGTGACTATTCGAGTGTAACCAAAAAATCAACACTTTGTGTAGTATGGGCACGGCGTTGTTAATAATTACCCAGTGTGATGCGCAAATGTGATTGGCTAGGTCGGATCGCAGTGTTTCATACCTCTGATTGGTTGGCGGGTTGGTGTAAGAGGTAAGCAATAGGTTATCTGTCAACAATTAGTGTTGGCAGAGAAGTGTGATGGACTGATTGGCTCATAGGTGCATGCGTCAGAACTGCATTGCTGTGGTGAATACGCGGGCCTTTTTTATTACATGCCTGCGCATGAGTGCACTGGAGGGGTTATATACCTCATAGTCACGAAAGCCCACTGCACTATTAGGGATAACAGGCAACCAGACCCTGAGATCTAGAGTGGAGAACCGCATAAGGTCCCAATAGGTCAGGTGTGGCAACAAGCCGAAAGACAGTGGATTACTGTCTGCCGCCAAAGTAACCGGTGGTCGCGGAGATTTGAACCACGGACCTTTGATGTGATAAGCAACCGCTCTTAACCGTTCGATCACCACCGGCCATTGGTTATTATTTGCAAAGCACCCTGTCTATGGGTTTTAGGAATACGAACTGCAGCCTCGCTAATGACATGTTTTCAGGGAGATTTCCGACTCCCTGACAGTATTAAACGTTTCCCGGGTGGGGAAGTGTCAGACCTTGAATATGTGAACAACATAGTTCTTTAAAGTTAAGATTCAGATAAGCCGCAAGCTTTTCTGGACAGCCTGAATAACTGTGTAGCAATGTCCGGTATGCATTTTGCACCTTCAAAATACAATATGCTGTTGCAGAATTGGGTTGGTCCAACGCCAAACCTTCCAGTAACCGGGGATACTGTAGAACAGGTGGACAGGTTCTGTTATCAGGGCAGCTGCGTTTCACCGAGAGGTGGGATATCGAATGAAATGTCTTCGTGTATACAGAATGCACGTTTGGCATTTGCCAACCTGTATAATCTGTGACGTTGACGTGACACCCGTTTATCTGTCAACGGTCGAGTGTGCGCTGCAGCAGTCAGGCCGGTCCTTTTTAACTCAGAAACGTGGCCACCACGGGTGGAGGAAACACGAATATTGTCGGTATTTCGAACACCAGCCTTCGTAACGTTGCTCGAATAGGGTGGGAACACGGTGTTAACAACGCTGAGGTTAAGCACGGAGTATTAGACACCAACCAAATCATTAGATAAAACGCCAAAGGTCACCAGGCTAAGGTGTTTGGAACATGTGTTGCGCTGCAATAATATAAGTCCACAAACTTTTGCCGCGATTTTCATCCCGAAACCCTATGGTCCAGATGGTATTCCATCCAACTCGCTGAAAAACTGTAAACCAGTGATCATTCTTCGCCATTCATCCGGCCTTGCCCCACCGTACCTTTCCATTCATTCTATTAGATCACACGTTTTATCCGTTTTCAAGCGTGGAATTCATGCTCATCCTAGTACTTACCGACCCATTCCCGTCACACCAGTTTTATCCCAAGTTAGAGAAACCGTCGTTGCAAAAGAACTTCCGTCACATCTGAGAAGCCGCGCATTCATGAGTTTCCTCTGCGGAAGCCCTATAGTGATCGCTGTTTGCGGTGTTTTCTCAGACAAACATCAAGTGGTTCTTGGCGCCCCCAGGTTTTTGTGCTCTCCCGCGCACTACTGCTCTTCAGCTATGACGTCTCAAATACTTCATCCTGTGTTAAGTTTTTGTCAAAGACATCATCGTACACTGCTCCTTGTCCCACAGTTCCCATCCATCATCAGTTAACGTCTCGCAATCTCTAATAATTATGTATTTGGATTCCGATTTCGACCGAATCATTACCTGGGGCTGAAACAACCATGTACTTCAACAGCGCTAAAGTGCCAGTTTGTTTGTTTTCCTAAAACGAAGCCAACAATAATCGGTCCTTCACTTCAACTCGGCTACTTTTAATTCCACATCTTTCTGGGCCTTTTTTACCTCCATTTCTTGGTCCGCACATGTGACTACTGCTTCCCCGATAGCGTCCAAAAAATCGATTTTATTTTTCGTGCCGGACGTTTCTCTGCACCCACTCAATGGTCAAATTAGTCCCATTCTTGAATGCTGCAATCATTCTCGGGCGTAGTTTCGTCTTCAGTCGCTTGTCCCATGTAGAAGCTTAAAAACCATACAGTATTTGTCCCAGCTTGTGCTATCATTTTGAGCTCCTCATCCTTTCCGAGGAGTGCGACTTTATACAACCCACCCCTCTGCGTATTCTCTTACATGGGCTTCGACTACATTAAAATAATTCATTCCATTTCTTGCATACGACTTTTGCGCTTCGACGGACCAATGGCATTGTCAGCGATAACTGGCCATCATGACCGTGTGATTTGATGTGGTGAAATGCACAAGGCCGCAATAAGTCAGGCTTCTCAATGAGATGGGCGATAAGAAGCTATTATTTGTCTCACATTGTATAGTCAACAGAACTGTTGATGAAGAATCTTGGGGATTAGTTACGAAGTGGCGCCCCCAGCGTCTCTTGACTTTTTATTCGAGTGTGCAGCTCTGTCCCGTACACAACCAAGCGTTATCTGTCGGGCAACAAGAAGTTTGTGTGTTGAGAGCCGGCGATCGAGCGGGCGGTTCATGCGCCTTTTGGATGGCGATGTCAGTCGAGAATGCCTTATGCATCTTAGTGAACCTTACCCCACTCGGGATAGCTGAGTAACAGGTAAGAGGCAATGGGCTCATTTATTGGCTTCTGTGGCTTTTATGTAGAGTTCGCCGCAAGGTGAAAAACTTGCCAAGCCCTCTAGCAATGTCGTGTTACTTTTGTCTGAATACTCGCCCTCGACCTGTCCGATATGGGTGACCCTGAACGAGCGCTTTGTGCTCTAATCGGCATAGCCCTCGAGGTCGTTGTAGCACACAAACCCGACCATTTTAATATGAATCATTAGGTAAAATAAATCGGATTCCTGCTACTTATATTTCGTTTCCTTATCCTTTTCCAGCTAACCCGTTGAGAGAACCTTTCTTTCTGACTAAAAAAATAAAAGGTGGCTTTTAGTTTCTTGGAGCTTTTCGTACATCACCACACCGTTGGTTGACATCTATGCAGTTATCTCAGATAAAGCGTAAACAGCAAACCGGACATTGGTGTGCGGTGTATTTCTCAGGCGGCGTAGTCTCCTTGGTTGGGTGTATTCTTCACGAAGCACATTTGATCTCACTTTTCCGCACTAAATCGTTTCCTTCTTACCTGCAAAACGTCCTTATGCATCGGTGTTTCATTTGTGAACTTCAGTGAAGAGTATCCGTCCACACTAATGACACTTCAAATTAGATCCTTGTGACGAACATTACTAATATATATATATATATATATATATATATATATATATATATACTTATATATATTTATATATATATACCCTGATAACTGCGCACCACAGTAAAGAAACCGTCGGCTCTCTTTCTCCACCGTTTTGCTAGTGGCAACATACTTTGTTGCTGGGGTTATGGTGTCAGTTATTTTAGGAGTGGGTTTGCACCCAGTGGTTCTCACCTTAAAGGTCAAAAGAACCAAACTAATATCGCCATCAACTTAACGTTTTCAGCCACGTTATGCTATGAGAAAATAACTAACACCAGAGCATCCACAAGTGAAGTTTACGGTTGAAAACCCGAAACCAAGTCTTGGTATCGGAGAGATTTCGCACTGATAGTGTTTTTAAAAAGCAAAGTAACGCGGAATGGCATTAGTGGGGCAAATTCATGAATTTTAATAATCAGCGACCCCCCCTCCCCTTTAGACTACATATCTGTAAGCAGCTTCTATGTTCATCTTGGTGACCACTAACACGGTAAAAGTATTCATGGGTTACTAGGTGTTAGCTTCGTAATTCACTCTGTGACACTATTGTTGGATCCAACTCACGCCCACACAGTAAACTGAAATAGTTTCTCAGGCTACACGTGTTGCTGTTTGGTGCGGATTCCTTTCTGGTGTGGATCATCCATCGTATTGGTCTCAGCAGTCTAGGGTGAAAAATAATGCTTACCCTTGCACACCTTTTCGACTTATCTGAATCATTACCAGATTGGTGTATTCGTGGCTTACACAATCTTTTTTCTGTTGTTTCAGCAAACGGAAAACTCACACCCTTCAGTTTCGCATTTGGAACCGGTGAAACTGGACGAACGGAAAGAAGTTCCTGTGGGAAGTCTGGGTCTCGGTACTGCGCTAGCAGTCGCTTATGACTTGTATAATGACACAGGAATAGCCTCACAAATGGCCTCGCACATATACTCGCCACAGCTGACGAGCTTTATTTCACTGTCCTCAATAAAAGCCCCCACTGCGCAGGTCACGCAGCACCTTACTCCATACATGCGCACCATGTCCACCGGTTTTGAACAGCCTTATATCATATACCCTTCACAGCCTTCTACCCATACACCCTCGAACAACTCCGTGGCTTGGCCTGTGTCATCGTCCTCTTCCACTGTATCTCAATCAACCCAACAATCAGAAGCCTACCTGACCCCCATATCGGTTAACGACTGTCCCCCGAAAGCATTTGCTGTGATTGCGGATTCCAATAAATTACGTTTTACTAATGCAGCCTCAATCCCCAAGTCTGCGGACTATTCAATTCAGCAGGTACCTGGCGCCTACGTGCAATCTGCCACTTCACGTTCCAGCCCAGTGACAATTGTTGTTGAGGGCAATTATCCACAGTCTTCACCCACAACATCGTTGCCCTTTTGTCCCTCTTCTTCATGTTCTTCCTCCTCCTCATCATCAACAGCATCATGTCCCGGCTCTGCATTCGGTCCCGGTAATGTGGTAGTCACCACGTCGTGTATGCCAGTCCCATCTGATATAAACTATCCTCACGCAATTGGTTCTTCCGTTTGTGCACTGTCTTCCGGCTCATCTCCAGTGCTTCCTCCTATTACGATTCCAAACAAAACTGGTCAAAGACAACAAGCAGTACCGTCCCGTCCCGCCACAGATGCGAGTGGCGGTATAAGTTCCGTCAACGGTACGGGTGGTGGTCTCAACGATTCCCATAACAAATCATCTGATTCAAGTGCCTTCCCCGCAGATGATAGTTTGTACGAAATCACTGAAGAAGAAATGCGGGAAATCGATGCTTCTGTGAGTTTTGCCTGTCTTACTTTCAACTTATTTCAGCAAGCATGGCTAAGGTGACCCTTTTGTCTAGCGCCAAAGAATCAGTTTATTGTATGGGTCAAAATGCTTAACGTCAAGTGCTACTTCAGAGAATGTGCGGCTCTGATTCTTATAATTAGGTCCATTAGACGCTAATAAATGCATTACTAGATAAGATGCGAGGTGCCTATCTCAACCATCCCTTTCGAATTGCAGTAATTTAACCGAGATTGATTTTTTCATTGCAGTTGCGGAGTATCCTACCCTCCCATCATTCTCAACGTGACTCTGATTTGTCCTTATCCACACTGTCGTAAATTCGCTTATTGAAAACTAGTTTTCATCTGTTATAGTTATCCACCTCAGTGCTCCATTTTATTTGCTGTGTCCTGGCTCATTACGTCACTTGCTCCATCGGGGTCCGTATGCAATTCTCCACCGTGCCCCTCAAGGTCATGGTTGTCAGTTTCCCTGAGTATTGCTATAGACCCTTTTGGTCACGGAGTGTGCGCTTGGCCTCGTACTCGTATAGGAGTGAAAAAAATGAGAATTTGCGTTAGTGATAAGTTAGTTGAGTTTCCCGATACACCTCCGCGGTGTACTTTCTTCTCCAAGGCAAATTGCATTTGGAATACGGGTGTGGTAGCCAACCCATGATGCAAGGAGATATAAAAACAAGTGATCGAAGTCCACAGAACGACGTTCTGTGGATAGTGAGTGATATAGTTGCATGTGATGACCCTTGGCACATTTATGTTCAATTATTTTTCATTTTAATTGAGTTTTCATCTATCTTTTACCCCGGCGGGATAAGCAGTTCTGTTTTGTTGCATAAACAGCTGATTTTTACTTGGTGGTCCGGTGTCAGATGGCATAATTGCGCACATATGGTGGACGCGTTTAGCTTCCGTAAATCTCAATCAGTCATGGTGACGAAGTGGAATCCGTTTATCCGTCGAAGGGCTGACGCACTCTGCAGCGGTTAGTTCGATTTTGCTATGTAGCCGTTACGAGTGGAAGATACACAGATAATCGGTGTTTCAGCGTCGATATGTCAACACAGTTGGTCCAGCAAGGTGAGACCAGCATATCAGCAATGCTGAGTTTAGGCCTATGGGTTTAGGGACCAATTGTCAATCTGCGAGCCAACTGATCAGTCTGAACATAACGTCAGTATGTGCTACTCATGTCCTCGTATGGATTCGATTGATGTCAATTGTCTCTTGAAATATTTAGAGATTGGAATGCAGATCTAGTTGGCCATTCCTCAACGCTGCATAAATCTATGGAACCATAACCACTGACGTTGGCTATTCTGAGTGTGTTGAGTTTCCAATTTAGTGTCCATTACCCAACGGTCGATGGCTTCAGCCAATATTATCAATTATAGAAGTCAGTTTCGTATCTGCATTCAAGTTGTTTGTTCATCTACATAATTTTCGCTTATACTTAGTAGTACTTTCATCATCATCGTACAGCGTTAAACAGTAGGGCAAGCCCCACTGACCACTGCCTTTCTCACCATGTTCCACGTTGAATTTGAAAGTATGAATATACAAGATGGACAGGGACTGGACCTACACGCGTGGGAAGAGGAAAGAATGCCCTAGTAGCCAACACATGGAATGCACAGTCTAACTGTACAAACGCACATCGATCAGTCATTCTGATTCGATGGAAAATGACAACACGATCGCCACTGTTCGCGGTTCGTTACCATACTCTTCAGTGTCTCAGACCAGATGCTAGACGGATCTTTTGGACCACAACCACGAAGACGTGAAGCACCTACTTTTCCTAAGTCTGCTGTACATTTTCTCACTCCTCGCTGCCGCGTCATTTGTTGACCTCCACGTGGTTTCTTCCACTCCTGAGGAGAAACGGAGAATAGGACACGGTACGGTAGACGTGTGTTTGCCACGACGAGACTGCACCTTGACGTGGTGTGATGGCTTGCGCGCCTCTATGACCCAAGGAGCTATACGGGATGGCTTCTTTAAACCGGAGATGCAGTCATACCTAACAGGTCAGTGGGTAGAGGTCAGACAAAGTCCAGTCTCCTGGTCCTCCAGGTTGGGGGTTGATTTGAGCTGGCAACTCAATCGGCAAAATCAGTGGAAGAATAATTGATCCAAGCAAATGGGCTTCCACCTAGCAATTGATCCAAGCAAATGGGCTTCCACCTAGCCACCCCGCTGCCTTGCGGATAGGTTCTTGTTAGAACTAAGGGCTTTGGATGAGGACCGTAATCGTTCTCCTGCTTTGTGGCTGGATACCCTAGCAGTACCCGTCCAACATCTCCCATGAACTGCACGAATAGAAAGAATTCCATACTGCATCGGTCGTCTAGCAGGATAATCAGGGCCGCGGTGTCCATTGCATCGAGCTGGGTGGGTAGTGATAAGTGGGTTACTGCTCCGAGTTCCCTCTCTTTTATTCAACCTTTGTCTGTTGTCCCCAACCACCTCTCTTTGCCCCATCTATCCCACTGATAACACGGTCGATACTCGCGACGATTCACTGTTAGATAGTGTCGGGGATAATCCTCTGTTTGGTAACTCACATTTTCTCAATTCTCGTCAGCCTCTGAATCTCGGCTTCTTCAACGTGCGTACACTCATGCAGGCCGGCCAGCAGGCGTGCCTAGCCTTTAGTAGTACTTTGCTGCTTATTCTTCTGTTTTTCATTTTTAACTGACTGATACTACGAAATAGCAGCGATAACTGGAGCATTGAAATAAGAGGTTAGTATTCGAAAGAGGTGAAACTGGAACCCGTCATTGTTTTCTTCCCTGCTCCATGGTTTTGTTTCGATGTTATTTCCAATTGGGTTATGCTGGGACAATAATTAGGATTTAGTACATAGATGTGAAGTCATCTGCGGTGAAATGCAAATTGATACAGGTGATTTGCCACGGTTGGTTGAGTTAGCCAATGCGCGTTGCTCACGCGCGATGGACTTGTTGCTCTCTTCTGTTTCAGGTAATGTTTGATGGATGTTTTTGGGGTTGCATTGAAAAGGCCTGGATTTCATAGTGTTTCTATTGTTTGGCCGATGAAGATGGTTAGGGCCCACGAGGCTGTCCTATTAAGTAGATTGAAACACATTCTGCAGTGTGTCCCAATGCCGCAGTCCTTAGCATTCGTTGTCAGGATTCGAAATTACACCTTCACCGGCTGTTCATCTTCTCGTTTTTCTACTTGTCTTACTTCTGAACCGCTGATGCTGCGAGGTAGTAGTTAGGACCAGAACATACATTTGCGAGGTTGATCACTGGATGAGGTGAGCGCCGTAAATTCCTTTGGGTTTTGAGTTAGGCTCAGTTCTCTAAGCAACCAAGCTTAGTTACAGAAAATAACAATCATCATCACGTCAAAACTGACACTTTTTTTATTACATGCCCCTGCATGAGTGCAATGGAGGAGGTATATACTCTATAGCCACGAAGGCCCACTGCACTATTAGGGATAACAGACGACCGGACCCTGGGATCTAGAGTGGAGAACCACATAAGGTCCCAATAGGTCAGGTGTGGCAACTAGCCGAAAGACAGTGGATTACCGTCTACCACCACATCATGCGCTAAGTTGATCTAACCCTGAGCAGTACTCATAAGGAGCTTCCTCGGAAAATTATTTCGTTCACTGTGAGATAATGAAAAACTGAACGATGAGAATGGTCAAGATAGGCAAAATCTTGTGTCAGTTGAATGAATTTTGCCTTTTCCAACAGTATCATCTGCGCATGGTGTAAACACCGCCCTTGATTGAATTGAAGCATGTTCTTCTTCTCCGTTAATCTGAATTCAAATCCGCTCCATCTTAGCGCATACAACACTTTTCACTGTTTAGGTTTCTTTTATCGTGTGTTCCATCGTCTGTGTGCACTGGTTTCAGCAACTGCGTCATTATAGATTATTTACGTTGAAAACCAGATAATATATTCCACGGTCGGACCACCGATTTCATCAACACTCAGTGATTGAAACTGATTGTTCTCTGATCCTATGCAAATTCGCTGTCCATAAAGTGGCAGAAAGTGCCTCCTTGTAATCCCTATTTCGTTTCGATTATCAAACAAGTCGGCTAAGGCCAAAACCCAATGTTTTTAAATTACATGCTTACTACAGGCTCAGTTACATAAGGAGAAAAAACTGTAATCACAGGGATCCGGAGACAATACTCCGGACTACAATCGAATACAGCACTTAGATGTGGCTCAAAGCTCATATGTGCCAGTCAACGTTTTGGTCGAGCACGATTTTAGCTTGGTTCAGTACAACCTTCTAGCAAACTGGAATCTCGCATTTAGTCCACCATTCCAAATATCAGGCCAAGGTTTCTGGAATGGACGACAGCAACAGCCTGATTCGAAAATAGAAATCGAACGAGCGAGATCCATATCTCAGACTTTATTTAACATACAGCACATGTATGAGAACCGTAAAAAATAAAAGCAACGTAAAGACGGTAATCAACAAGATGCCATTCTGTTTCGCTGAGGTTTGGAACGTTAGGTTTCGAAATAAGTCATGTATCACAGGAATTCTTACAAAATGTGAATTAGTTCTACGGTGCATCGTTTTTCGTTAGGCTCTCCTGTTTCTTAAACAATAAGGTTAAACATGATTCTCTTCTCGCGTATGTCAAGAGTGTCCGATTTGTCATACGAGTCAGAACACCGATTAGATGCATTCTGAATGTCAGATGTCTCACGATTGTTCGTGTCAGATTTTGTTGTCAAAGTTGTTTGTTTCTCTCTGTCAGTTGTCCACAATGTCTTCATGTTTGTCCTCAGTACACTTCGGCGCCCAGTGTCGAACAGAAACTATCTTTCTTTCCATCTTGAAATTAAATTTGAGCATAGTGTGGTTTATTATGCAACAGTTATATCTCCTCCGTGAGGAGGCCATATTTCGTCATTCTGCTATTTTTCTTGGGGAAGACATTTTCAGCAGTGACAAGCCAGATAGACAGTGTCGTGCGCGTTGTCAATCTCCTGTTATAGCGAAATAAACGTTCTCGGAGATTTCGCGTTGTTCGCGGTGCACACTAGCAAACGGATAAAATGCAAAGCATCGAACAAAACGAACCTCCAGTTATCGACAGAGAAATTGTTTTGAACTCCAAGCCAGTGGAATAATTTTTCATAGTGCGATTCAATCGCTTTACTTGACGATTTCGTTCAAGGTTATACAGGATGGCGCGGCTTGACGCAATCCTTTGTTTCAGAGGAGAATCGTTTAACTCTGATAAAAAAGGAAGAGCTTCTGACCAAATGTGTGTCTAGATGTTCGAAATGAAGAGAACAGTTGGCAAAGGCAATTGACCACGATTGGACTACTTCAACCTGGACAGCCTAGTACGAATGGAAACCTGGAATATTCATCAATGACTGTCAGTAAGCACCAATCCCAAGTTCAAGTCGGAAATGAACTTTTGAAATCTATAGACAAACGTTCAAATGGTTTGTTTGCCTCGATCAAATGGCTGATTGAGTCGCGCTGAAACTTAGGCTTCATTTCAAAACAGATTTCAGAATTAGCAATCAGTTTTTGTTTACCCTCAAGTGGAAAAGACACATTTCAAGCTCTCAAAATGAGCCATACGTGAAACTCCAGGATGTCGATGAGTTATGCAGTTGCTGTAGAATGATTCATGAGAAAATAACACCACAGCAAGATCTGCTAAGAGCGTCTGCACGTGTATTTTGCTTTCCCGACCTGTGAAAGACGTAGAAACTCTTGGATGATAGTTCAATTTCCTATTGTAATATCTTTTCATTTTTAACCCGGCTGTGCTGTTGGCTTTCGAATATGAAGAAGACAGACCGGTGTTCCCTGGCGAACTTCAAAATAACTTCCCGTTAGCAGATGTCTCCACTCACCAGCGTTTTCTAAACAACATAAGCCTCGTTTTAAATTGTCACATACCATCCTTCGAAGTCAGGGTCTGGGAGAAAAACGAAACCGGGCGTCCATCTTGCTTGAGTGTGGTAGTTATAGCGATGTCGGAGGCATCCGTTCTTATAATGAATTTCAAGTCTGAATGGATCGTGGATAAATTAGCGTTTGCTAGTTGCTTTTGAGATTGAGAACACTTTTTCACTGGCTCGGACAATATGGATATCTCATGTAAGTAGTATTCATGAGTGGATGAACAAGATTTCCCCAGAAGTACAGGACGGGTTTCGCGGTTATTGCCGCGTCATCAGGTATGCGTATCCGCTACTCTGTTTATTCATTCCTATACTTGCACACTCCGTGTGTGTTTTATTCACAACAATTAAATTTGTGCATCAGGGGCGTCGACTCACTCGTGATGCACAGATTAGATTGTTGTGAACTAATAGAGATAATTGTCCATGTGCAAGCAGGTACATTTTATTGGAAAAGTTGGAAATCCAGGCAGATAATAAGCACAAATAACCCACAACTCGCCGCTGCGATCTGGAATCTTTGTGGCTGTACATCCAATAAGGGTTTCAGTGGATCAGGATCTGTTCTGATACTGCCTCTTGAGACCTGAAGACCAAGCGACTAGTATTATTCAGCACCAACTATGCTCTTACTTTTGGTAAAGAATAGACCATATATATTGACTATACAGATACCACAAAAAATTTAAGTCGTACTCATTGGTTATTCTCCAGAAAATGGGTATATTTCCAACGTAGGGGAAAGGTATCTTCAAGCTTCTCATTGAAAATTGTTTGATCAATTGCCTTCTGGGAATACAATACTCCACTGGCTACTACAAAAAGGATACAATGTAATCATCCACAAGCTTCGAAGGCAGTGAATAGTCTTTCCCCATCCGGAGTAAGTATCTGCTGGCGTACACTTTTCAGGTCAAACGTAGTAAAGGTGTCTTATCTTTACAATACACCTTTTCTTCTTTTCAGTCAGCCCATCTAGTTTTGGTAAAGTATAAGCATTCAGGTTCGTGAATCTATTGATGGTTTGGCTGTAGCCCACCACCATGCCCCATCTGTTATTTTCGCTTACGAATAACAACACGGGCTCGCGAAGGAAAGCAAGAGGATTCATTGATACCATCGGAAAGAAGATACGTGAAAATATTTCATCTCGGATTTGTCATCGTGACTTAGTTTGTAATTGGAACGGCAGTGGAGCTATGATAAGCCAGCTGTTTGTGGCCATCAAATGGTATATTGACGCTTTCGTCGAGTTCAAGGAAATCATGTCCGAGCAATATGTATACGAATAACTTAGGATGGAAAGTTTGAACTGATCATAAATGCGATTTTTGAACTTGATTGATGCATGATAATACTCGTGTTGCTGGATCGGGCACTAGGAGCCATCGTTATTGTTTTGTAGGAAGGATTTGTCTTCCAGGACATTTGGATCTTGGATATTTGTCGTCACCAAAGAAAGAACACTTAAGGCGGACCATAACCACACTATCGTCTGTGGGTTTAAGCATGACAGAGATAGAGCAACGCGAGCCGCTACTGTGTGCGATGGAATCAAAGGATTTTGATAGGACAGACTTGTTCGACCGTTTCCAACGCCCTAGCTTGCCCAAAAGCCGTTTGAAATTCAGTGTGCCTTTCTCTAGAAGATGTAGCCTGATGCGATTTGACGGGATTTCACTGATGAATGTATCATAGGTGGAATCATTGTCGCTCTGTTCAGCCGTAGTTGATCTGAAGTTGTAACGACTCACCAGCTACTTCTGCGCGAACTGATCAAGTGACTGTTCAATTTCTTGTTTTGCGGTTATGACGGACATAAGCTTCGTTCTTCGGACGAAAGTGAGCAATCCGTAGATATCTTGTTGGCCTTTGTGTACGACTGTGTGCGGTATGTTCATACACCATCGGAGAAGTATACGAGTTTAGAAGTTTAGTTTATAGGATCCATCCATTCGACGGCAATGGAGTGATCGAGATCCACAACTGGAACTTAGTTCATTATATATATATATATATATATATATATATATATATATATATATATATGCGTCACACACACCGTCGACCGATAGAAATGGTTTTCCTCAACTTGAAAGGCGCCTCGATTCAGTTGATCGAACAGCGCCATTCAGTACTCTTCGCCAGAAAGATATGCCACGGTAGTTTGTAAATCTGAGATCATTGTACTCTCATAATTCGGCTCGCGTAAGGGTTTACGGTGAACTACCTAGTCCATTCGAAATGACCAGCAGTGCTCGACAAGGATGTCGCATTTCGCCATTCTCGTTTAACTTCGTCATGGCCGAGATGATGGAGAATGCTTTGCGAAATCCCCAGAATGTGTGCATCGAATTAGCAAATGGTGTAAATCTGTGACCTAGATTACGCCCGCGACCTTGTCTGCTTGTTCAAATGCACGGAACATGTGCAACGTGCATCAGATAGACTCCAGTGTACACTGCGCACTGATGATGTCACCTCGACTGGTGATGAAAGGTTCGCCAAGCTCAGCGATCAGAAGTCACTGAACAACACCAACCTGAGCTACAATCAACACTAATTTTCAAAAGGATTGAAAACATCTGCTGTACCGTGCCCTGTTTTCCGTTCCTCCTTGGGAGTCAAAGAAGCCACGTGGATGTCAGCAGATGGCGTGGCAACGAGGAATGAGAAAATGTACCTGATCCGGCTTCCAGAAGAGGCGAACAAACTGTACAACAGGCCTTCGGCTCTTCTGGAATTACCCTGCTGCTTTGCAGTCTGCATTTGGATGTGCAAGTGCTAGAGGTGTAACCGCTTCGTACCCTACTCCCGCGAATCTATGCTTATTCACGGAACTCTAAGCTCTAATCATTCTACAGCGTCCCCGGGAAGCGACGCGCCTCGTGTCCCGGCGGTTGAGGTGATAAGACAACAAGCTGGGATTATTTTCTGCAAGTAAAGAACACACTTAGCCTGTTGGAATGGAAGGACGTTTTTAGACGTCGGCAGTCAGTGCATCGCAATGCGGACTCTACATGACTATGACGTAGATATTGCTTGCCTCTCGGAAGTCCGCCTGCCCAACTCAGGCAGCCGACAAATAAAGGTCCCGGGAGTGGATACATCTTATTGGCTCTATCACAGTTGCCCGAAAGACAACTCCGGTCTCTGCGATGTCGCGTTTACTCTGAACAACACAGCTAATGATGCAACGATCTCTTGGGAACCAGTCTCATCTAGACTCACCTTGGCACACTTTAAAGGCTCCCCGCATGACTCGGTGGTGGTTGCGATCTATGCTTCAACCAATTCGGCTGACGACGGAACCGAAGATGAATTCTATAATAACTTGCGGGAGGTAGTCAACCGGGTTTCGAGACGTGACGTACTTTTCATCGCAGGAGATTAAGACGCTCACACAGGTACGGTCAACGAATCCACTCACCATATTCTCGGGAAATTCGGTCTCGGTTAACGCTACGAGAACAGTAGCCGACTGATTGGTTTGGCTGACATAAACAGAATGGTTGTCTGCAGCACTTGGTTTCAACATCCCAAGAAGCACTTTCTCACATGGTACTCCAATGACAGTCACACTGCACACCAACTCGACCAAATCCTGGTGAGATCCCGTTGGGCTTCGTCTGTGGAGGATTGCCGAGCGTACCGAGATGCAAAAAACGGGCAATACAAACGGCACCGACCACGCCTTCCTACGCGCGTGTTTCAAAATTCATCTGTCTACACGTGCTAGGGTCTCTGTACCCTACCGGATAAACGTTGCTGCCCTAGAAAATCTGGAGAAGCGAGAAACATTGTCACGAGCAATCACAACTCGACTGATCGCCGCAACCAAAGCGCAAGCATACAAGATTTCCGTGGAGGAGCAATGGACTCGATTGAAGACGACAGCCAAGGAAGCTACTCGGACGGTACTCGGAAGAATAAAAGGGCGGACAAAAGATTGGATCTTCGAGATCACAATGCGGCTGTCAACCAAACCACATGAAGCCCGACTGGCAGGTAGTGATAAACGCCGCACACTGCAGCGAGAGGGCACACGCTCCGCCAAGCCTGGGTACAAAAGATACTGGATAAAAATAGCCGAAAAATGGAGACCGCGTCAGGAACTGGTGACTTTTGTAAATTGTTCCTCCTCAAATAGGTGTTGCAAACGAGATTCGCTTCTTCGTGACGGCAGGAAACCTAATACCCGACCAGAGTAATAAAATGGACCGATGGGTCGAACACTTTGGTCAGCTTCTCACCCGGCCTACAAACCACCCGACGGACCAACCAATATCAACCCCTCCGGTCCAGTACGAAAGCGACTGTGACCCGCCCAGTACCGCGGAAATCACAGAATTAAATAACAAACTGAAGGACAGAAAGGCTGTTGGGGAAGATGGCATGTCTCCGGAAGTGTATAAAATACGTTCATCGTTATTGATTGACAGGTTTGTACACTTTTTGGCTCCATTTGGCGAGAGGAAGCATTTCCACCCAACTGGGGAATGTCCATTCTGCTGTCCATTTCGAAGAAAAGTGATAAATCGGCATGTGAGAACTACCGAAGGATTAGCTTGATCGATGTGGCCTCCAAGATCTTTGGTGCGCTGTTACTAACCCGTTTCTCCGAGGCAAGAGACCGGCATATTCGCCCGAACCAAGGATGTTTCCGCCGTGGCAGAGGCTGTGTGGATGTAATCTTCACACTGCGTCGAATACTGGAGCACCGCTATAAGTGCCAGCAGCCGACGGTAGCTTGTTTCATCGACTTTCGGGCCGCTTTTGATTCTGTTAACCGCCAGTCTCTGGACCATAATCCAATCCGATGGAATGGCTGATAAGCTTTTAAGGCTGTTGATGAGGTACTACTCGACAGCTGGTGCTAGGGTTCGTATGTACGGTGAGGAGTCCCGTGAGTTCGCACTCACTACTGGAGTTAGACATGGCTGTCCCCTCTCACCGGTGCTGTTCAACTACGCCATTGATTGGACAATGCGTCAGGCATTACACGAATACCCTGGCGTTCAGCTTAGCCAGGAACTATATATCTCAGACCTGGAGTTCGTGGATGATATTGTCGTGCTAGGAGACTCCCCCGCTACGTTACAACCAATCCTCGACCGAATGAATTCCTTCGCGAGGTCCATCGGACTTGAAGTAAATTCAACCAAAACAAAAGCTTTGAAAACCCATCTAGGCCCGACAATTCAACAACTGTCGATCAATGACCAACCAGTCGAATACGCCCTTCATTCAAATATATAGGCTTAACCGTGCTTCCGAACGTCCAGACGAAAGATGAAGTGGTATTACGGATCGACAGCGCCAGGAGAGCCTTCCTTCAGCTTAGATGAACGCTGTGGACTCGCGGTGAAATCAGCTTAAGGACCGAAGTTTGTGTTTACCAAGCCGCCATCCGCCCCGTACCCATTTATGGCGGCGAAACCTGGCCGCTGCGAGCTGAGGATACCAGAAGGCTGGAGGTTTTCGACCACCAGTGCATGCGGCTAATCCTCAAAGTCAAGTGGCGCGACAGGGTGCCTAACGAAAAGGTAAGGAGACGATGCTCTAGTGTGAACGTGCTCTCCGTCTTCCTCCAACTTTGACGACAGCAGCAGTTCGGCCATGCCCTTCGGCGACCCGAGTCAGGGATAACCAAACAAACATTCTGCCCCACTCCCCGCTCTGGTTGGCGTTGTTGCCTTGGTGGGCAGCTCAAAACGTGAACCAACACAATAGAGAATAACATGGAGCTTCTAGGCCTTGGTCGGTCTATGGAGCCCGGCGATGGAAAAAGGACTGGATCACGATCTGTAGCGAACTCGCCTCGGACCGCCGCGCGTGGTCAGCAATGGTCCGTGATACCCATGGAGCCGACTTATCCTCTCGCAGGGGATCGTCGCGTAGAAGTAAAAATAAACTTGGGAAAAGTAGGTGCTCCACGTCTTCGTGGCTGGGGTCTAAAAGATCCGTCAACCAGTTGGCATACCCTAAAGGATATGGCAGCGAACTGTGAACAGCGGCGATCGTGTTGTCCTTTTCTATCAAATCAGAATAATTGATGAATGTGTTTTTGTACAGTTAGACTGTGTATTCTGTGTGTTGGCTACTAGTGTTTCCTTTTCCTAGCTCTGTACGTCCACTCCCTGTCCCTCTTGTATATTTATTCTTTCTGTTTCCACATGCAACATGAAAGGCAGTGATCAGTGGGGCTTGCCCTTCTCGTTAGCCCTGTACGATATATATATATATATATATATATATATATATATATATATATATATATATATATATATATAAATCACCTGAGTTCGGTAGGGTTCCAGTCTATACTGTTGACACTACTCTCTTTCGCTAAACAATATTATCTATTTTTGGCTACTAAGAGTAGTGCCAGTTGTATGAACGGGTTCGATCATGAGTCAAGATTTCGACCGGATGGAGGTCATCCCGAATATTGTGGACACACTGTAGAAGGGCTGAGAAAGACGAACAGAAAGCAACATAACGCTAAACAATAACACACTAGGTGTTGATTATTCCAACGTATGTGCTCGGCCGTCAGGATTCAAAGCTCCGATCTTTCCTCCATGCATCTTGCCAAACCCCGGAGAAAAGTAATATGAACTGCCAAGGCTTGACAAATTGCAACTCGGAATTTTGCTGTTTGAAGTTCAATGATTTGATCGTTTGACTAATAGCTGGGATGATTTTCCATTTTCTCTGCTGTCGGGAAAAAATGAGTCGTTACGGAATGTTGCATCATACATTGTGAACACGCTCATCGCACTGTTGAAGACACACGGGAGAAATAAGCAGCTGCTTCATTTGATATGTTTCGAAATCACCAGTGTCGCAGTTCCTCCCAATCCCAACTGATACTCAAACTCAACCGGCGGAATTATAATCCATTAGAGTTTTGGCGTTGATTCTGATCAACTTGCTAATACTACCACAAAGTGGCAACCGGATGGGAAAGCGGTACAACAAAAAGAATAAGAGCGAACTAGAGAAGTTTCCTTCGATTCTTCTCATCGCGTGCTTTTTGTCTTTCTCGTTTATCACTGGGTGCTGTGTACGCGACGTTCTAAACCTGAGGTGAGAAGTATATTTGGTACGGATCTTACTTCGTAGATTTTGGAATCCCTTGGCTGGACAAAATAATTTATCAATGGATTGACTTGTTCCCACTATCTTCGTTTCGTGATTGCTGAACGAACGACGAATCTTTCTCAGTAACCGGATTCACCACAACTGATCTCCATTGTTTGACCAACTTATGCTATTGTTACCATTGGAGATGTGAATGTCTTCTGACTGTTCGTGTTCCAGTGGTATAAATCTGACCATAAACGGTAATGCGAGGGAGTTTGAACTCCAGCACTATCGCCACGCTTAACTCATTCGGTGTAACTCTTCATTCATCAAGACTGATTGCTGATTCTGTTTGACAGAGCCCTTGTGGGTAATAAGTGTACTCCAACACCATATCTAGCATAAACGTAGAATAAAAATACTAGCTGCTTGGTTGCAGAAATCATTGGACGAATAACTATCGATTGGAGCGTCGGGACTGCTCTGTAGCTTGCCTTGAACGCGGACGGATGCGATATATAAGGTTTTTGTATCGTGCTGTATCTCCGGAGGTCGATACCCCCCCCCCCCGCATCCTTGACGTGTTCAGCTTACTTTCCCACCCTGTATTGTGGGATCACAAAAAATTGTCAACAGTTCCTCATCACTTTGGTCCACCATTTCTCGATATATTCGCCCACGTGTGTGATTCGACAGAATCTGAATTCTGTGTATTCTTTCACACTGTTTACTACGTACGCTAATCGTCTGTTAAAGAAAACTGTGTCATTTGTTTTCCCGTTTCCGATCTTACACGATTTCTTCCGTCCTCGTGACTGGTTTTGACGAGAGAGACGGCAACTTTTTACCATTGAATCGTGGGAATTTCAAGTGACTAGGGAAACCACTTTACCTACCGGTTTCTGGTAGCACTGTTTATCTGGCTTGCTTATCCGATCGCTCTCGGATAGCAATCAATTAGGTGCACTGGGATAGGAATCGTTTATATTGGGTTTGTACACAACGCAGTGACGCTTCCTCACGTATATGTCTGCTACAGCTATAACTGGTTTATGGTCAGAAACAACAGAATGAACAGTGTTTTAAAAGACGTCGGTCGCTGTTGGTGATCAGCAGTTGAACTGAAACGACATTGACTAATGAGCGTCGCATCATGCAACAAATTGTTTATCATCATCTTAGATTCAAAATCCTGCGTGCTGCTGGTTCCCAGTCCTATCTGGAGTTACGGTAAACATGTGCACTGTTACCGATTATTCTTAACAGTCTGATTGAAACAGTGGTGCAATACCTCTATTTATTTTAAATGATGATTGGAACACGGAAACCGGTGTATGTTAAAATATATTTAAAAGGGCAACATTGGTGATAGTTTTTCAAGCCTCAAATAAACACGCAATAAATCTCGGCTAGTTGATGAGACGTCACCCGTAGCTCACTGGTACAGTTGTACCGTACCATTCGTCGCGAGGGCTTCTCTCTGCAGCCGATACCTTCCGTCCACAAGCTCTATCGTTGTCCTGTATTTTCCTTGTAATGCTGTTATCCTGTACGAAGGGCTATATTCAGAGGCTTAGTGTTCTGCCCTTTACTTTTATGGCTGATAACCATCCAGTGACAAACCGTTTTCTCAGCTCTAGACGATGCCACTGGTTTTTCGTCGCTATTCCGTGAGATATCCAGGACACAACGTACTGCAGTGCGTGATGTTCATACGTTGAAGAATTCCTCACAACAGCCTTTGTTGTCTTTGTATCAACCATTTTTCAGTGAGATCACAGTCATGAACGGTGTTTCTCGTTTGATACAGTTCATGGTTCTCCTACTACTCATTCTGTCCCTCGTTGATTACATGTACACAAACAACCTGTGTAATCAGCAAAAGCACGACGGTTGCATCAGAAAAACTTATTGTTTCACACATTGAATTGTGCATCAATATTCAGTTCAGTTTATTCAGCCTTCGGCCTCGCACATCTGTGCGCTGGTTTTGAGTGCCACCTCGCAGCATCGTCGGGTTGAAGGCAGAATGAATAGAAGCATATAATAAGAAAGAACCGAAAACAAAGTTATTAGCGAAGATCATGAAGACGGAAAAAGAGCCCGAATAGAACTACGCCACTGGCCGTGACACCTGTCCATATCACATTGTCTCTAGCCATCAGGTAGGCAGGTCTCGTAGACCCCAACCTAGAAGTCTCACGCGTCCTGCTTGGTCAAGTTCAGTGGTCAAGGTTTTCACACCTTGCCACCTCGTCCTACCTTCCAACCACTTTTGGTTCCCAAAACCCAACCTCAGAATTGCTTATACGGTGCTCCCACCATACTCGGGCAGTGCTATGGAGATATCGATACTCAAACACCGACAGTCTTACCCTATCTTCGACCCGTAACGGCCATGTTTCTGAGCCGTATAGAAGAACAAGTCTAACTGTCGCAATGTAAACTCGACCCTTGATAAACAACCGATTGTCACACAGGCACCACGGATGACTGAGGTTGGCAAAAGTCAAACGCGCCCTGTGTATGCGCGACATCCAACCACTTGGTGAGATGTAACTGCTTAGGTTACAAAAACTAACTACTCTTGGTGAGTTGTATTACCGATTCATGACGATTGCCAATTTACTTACGAAGACAAACGTTCCATGGTAGATGCCCTATCATACTTCTTCAGCTTAATCTTGTCCTCACTTGGCCTCACCGGAAAACTTTCTGCATTTGTTTTCTTGTTTACATCAAAACATTCCGTTGTGCTATCAATGCTATAAAACGCAAGAATTCCTCCATCTGTTTTGTCATTGATATATATATATATATATATATATATATATATATATATATATATATATATATATATATATATATATATAATATCACCCGTCTGGTTTCAGACTGTGTGCCAAACAAAACATGGTACAATCGGGGAGGAAAGGAGTAGATAGTCTGAGTCCATGATTTGTTTGTGGGCGCGATACTACCAGGTTACCCAAGCGAAAACAGGTGGTTTTCTTAGAGGTCCACAACCGGAGCCTTTAGCTAGCCAAAGCCTAACCCACAAGACGGCTGGACGAAGCGTGGGGGCCGGTGACTGAATACTCAGTTCATATGCCCTTCGGATGAGGCCAAACATCCTGGGTGCCCAGTGCACCTCTGCACCACAGATACCGGTGAGCATACCGTTGTACGTCTCATACGCCACCCATGGTTGGTTTGGAATCAGGGCTTAACCATCTCCCCTAGACTGACTGATGAAACTCAGTTTATGATCCTCGAATGTCACGTCTCCGACTTGTCCATCAATTCAGGGTTCCACTCTGCCTTTTTAATTTGTTTCCTTTTGCATTCACAACTTATCCCAAGCTTCCAATAATCTGATTAAGTATACTGATAATGTTGCCATCAGGATCAAGTTGTCCGAACTTGGTGATTCTTTATCTTCTGTTATCCAGATGTCCTCATCGTCACATTTGTCTCTCAGTGTATCCATATATAACGACATTTTCTTCTCGCTTACCAAGGGAAGACATGCCTTTAATCGAAAGTAGTTGCTCCTCTTTCATTATTGACAACAAGACAATAACTCAAGTTCGGTCAATGAGACATCTTGGTGTAGCCATTTCTCAAGACTTCACCGGGTCCAAGCACATAACTAATGCATTTATGAAGATCCAGTGACTATCATTTTTTTGTTGTTGCCGGAGGTTCTTACTCTTACCATAATACCTAATTGAACTTTATGGTGTATTCTTGCGTGATGAAAAATCTGATTTACTGTTCCCTTGTCATTTTTGACGGCTTTTGAATGAAGGATTTTATCATTTTGCAAAGGTCTATTGGTTATATCACGATTCAATGGTGTCTCCCAGCTTAATCATTTTCCTTACTGATAAACGTTTTTTAGGTGCCAAACTTTATACTGATATCTTATCGAACTCGACTGATCCATTGCGAACGCGTTTAACCGACTGTGTCTTCCTCATCCACCAGATGTGAATACCAAGCCGTTCTACTCACGGGCAACTGTCCACCACCGTTTGTTTGTTTGTTCTAACCTACTTCACAAAATACCTCAACAACCTATCGACTGGTGACTGATTCACTCAAAAATGCTCCGTCTTAACCCTGTTTTTGTTATTGCTGTTTGAACCAAGTATTTCCCTCGTTCATTTTTTAATTACCTGTATGGCCAACAACTATGTACAATGAAGAATGTACCGATGAGCACGATGTCGGAGATCCATCCCGTGGTATGAAAAGCTACATTTGACTTCACTCGTTAGAGTCAGTTGTCTCGGAGACCGAAAGTGTAGCCCATACCCGCGGCGAGATTCGGTGATACTCTGAGGCAACGTCGAGAGCAATAGCAATGCCACATTTACCTCCCATGATGTTTATTTTTTTGTATATTCGTGTTTTACCTGTTTCGGATGCAATATAGGTACAATGCAGACGGATTAATCCAGAAATTTCAACCTACCAACCGTTGATTGATCACGATTAGTCTGCATGGTTAATCCCCCAAGCAACAAACATGGTTCCCCAAGCGTTCCATTAATAACTAAGTTCTGCCGATTTAGAACTTTATATTATGTGATACAGCTGAGAGATCATGGCACGAGGTGACCGAGTAACGACGGGGAAAAAACTGTGGTTTACTGTACGGCTGTAGACCAATGAATAAGTCCATACTGTAACAGCCGAAGTGTTTGGGCACTCGACAATGATGGATAGGTGGAGACGTAGAAATAGCCATCTCAATCAGTTTTTCTGCTGACCGATGTGATAAAGTACAAATCTAATTAACGGAGAGTGTTGTGTAAACGTATGCACTATTGTTTTCTTCGTAGTCAAAGCCCTCTAGGGACAAGAAAAGTCGGAGTAGCTCTGCAAGGTTACCTCACTCCTGTTCTGTCCCGCATACTCACAGATAAAGAATTGAAGACCCGTATTTCAAAGTACATGTTTCTGACGGGGGGGGGGCTAGTTCGGTTGAGGTTATGCGTGTCTGGGCATGTGATTCAAGTACAGATCAGGCGTGGATTCTGCTTTGCGATGCACACGACCCACGTCCTCGTTCGTTGACTTTTGTTGCTACGTCAATGGAGACCCGTCTTCGCTTAGTCTTTCTGCACACATTGTATTGGTCTTTTGTGCATGCACTTACGGTTAAAATACAATGCTGTATTGTATTGACGTCGTTCCAACTTCACCAAAACGCATGCCAACAAACAAAATAATCAGTCAAACTGCTGACATTCTCGTGGATCAGTATAGTAACTAATTCACCGACTGTGAAATGTGGGTAAGATTTAGTGACCACAAGTTGCTTCTGGACAAGCTTACTGTAACATCCACCTGGGAACTCCATCTCACCTTGTTCATTTGCCCCACTTAAGCTTGGCGTTTTACTGACTGCACGTGGTGAATCTATGATCAAGCTGAAGACTCTTTTTTACATCACGGTTTCCTCTCTTCCTGCAATTTGTTGTGACGTGCCATATTATGATATACTTTTGAGGAAGTAAATCCCTTCAAATGGACCCATCCACATTGTGTAACCACGACCGAAGTCTAGGATAATAAGCCATGCAAATCCTATTTAGGAAGATTTTTTTTCGTCGAACGACCGGTGGATAGTCGAGTGGTTCAGGGCGTTTGATTACCACCTCGGTGGTCAGAGATTCGAATCTCCGTCATCATCGGTTACTTTGGTGGCAGACAGTTATCCACTGTCGTCTGGCTCGTTACCACATTTGACATATTAGGGCCTTATGTGATTCTCTGCCACTCCAAGTCTCAGGGTCTGGTTGCCTGTTATCCCCAATGGTGCAGTGGGTCTTTTTGGCTATGGGGTATTTACCCCTTCCACCGTACTCATGCGCAGGCATGTAATAAAAAAGGTAGTCTTGTTTACTGTCCAACCTATTGAGCCGCGTTCTCCTCATTCATGTCAGGTGATTGTTGGGCCCCCTCCATAGTGTGCGTTTTGATCTAGCGTCACTTGTGAAAGTGTGTGTCCGTCTACGCGGGGGTTGGCAACACGGTAGATCTCCGGATGTTGCTTTCTGTTATGTACAAATTAGATGAACTATGTCGTATCGAATTCAAGATCCTCTTAATCCGTACCAAGCGATTGAGGGTAGTAAATTTTTCCTGAATCCTGATTGTCTGGTTTTATTCAGATCATCCGACGGATTTAGCATCTGAGTGCCATTGTCAATCTTCTTCAATCAGTAACGTAAGCTGACTCATGCACGATACATGGTCATACACGACATTGGTCAGACCACGGAGGTTCGATCCCTTCCCTTTCAGTTCGCTCAGACACCGGAATAGAAATGGATATGGGTTCTGCGTTGTGGTGCTTTACGCCCTTTCCGTCCTTGTCAGGTATCCTTATACGGACGGACGTCGTAGCTGATCTGCTGAAAACAAGCTTTCGCCATAGCTAAAATGTTTTTAAATTCGAATTGCTAGTGTCGCATGTTATTCCTACTTTTTTACTTCACTGTTTCGTTATTTTCGCGAACATTCCCGCTGACTGCGTACTGTTGATCACCTTGTCGTGGGTGCTAAAGAGAACTCATTCTTTCTCGCGTCGTCGCAGTGCGCGTGACTAAGCCTATACGCTCTTCTTCAATGGCCTGAATTTTGCGCTTTGGGGTCATTCCACTCGCGTCAGCACCGGTGCTGTGTCGTCTGACAGTAAGACATCCACCAACACAACTAGCCCCCTCGATAGCGCCACGAAACACGGCTATCGATTGTTTGATCTACCGGAAGTGAGCCATTCATTTCGACACAGCAACAACAACATCCACGACCGCGAATGGCTCACCGTTTTTTCTCGCACAGGAGAGCTCGCGTATGTGCACGGTTATGTCTACCGGGCTGGACACATTTTTGCACAATAAATGCACACGAACGCGCGCGTTCGGCACGATTGTCTCGGGCCTTTCACGCATGATGGTAGTGTGATTCGGTCAGCATCACAGTGCCTGCCCTCGCTACCTTTCCTTGCAGATTTACCGACCGCACTATCGGCTCAATGCGCGTGCCCTCGCCATGATTGTGCGTACGCGGCTCGTAAATCGATCGATTGATCCAAAAGCGCCGTCAGCGTTGTTCGTGCCACAGGCGTGCATGCATGCCATTCGTTTGTAGTTGACTGACTGTCTGCTAGCCTGTGTTATGTCTGTCTATCTCTCCCACCTAGTGTGTACTTGCGAACGGCTGGCGCACAGTCGCGTCAGTGCCCCCACGCTTGCAAATGCGCACGCGTTTCGAGGTTTAAGCAAATGCTGCAGCCCAATAGCCCTCGCTTGCACACACACGTCCGATTTCTTATGCTGAGTGACGCCTATGCACAAAATGGCGACCGACTCTGGCGAGCCACACGCATATAATTCCGCATCGTAGTGGCCTGTGTGTTTTGTGTGCACGTTTTGGCTCGGGATCCACTGCGCCAGATTGGACAACGAGGATGGTGGGGGTGCATAACGTGCTTAGGCTGGCAACAGCAGCACTCGCTTCCCAGCCTTTATGTTGATCTAGTTTCTTGACCCGGATTTGCTTTGAGAGCGCGCGAGAACGAATAATCCGCATGTTTGTTCCCACTGGTTGGTGCTGGTTGGTTTGTTTCTCGATAGGAGCGCTCAGGCGCACTTACTAACCCAACATGTTTGTTGCAGTTCCGTGAGAAAGTGCATCCTTGAAGTCGACTCCTCGACCCCCCCCCCAACTGTAACTCAGTCACCTCTAGCGGTCTACGCCAGTGATTTTCATGTCGAGGCAATTTGGGTGATCATCCTCGTAATGATTCAAAACATTCTGAATACTGTTTTCAATTCCGTGTGAGATTTAGCCCTCCATATCAAACGATAATCGCTCACTTCTCTAGCATACATGCTATGAAAAATCGACCATTCTCCCCACCCGCCTAGCCGTGCATGCACGGAGACAAATTACTGTCAGTTGTCTTAACCAATTGCATCCGACGTATAGTAATTGGGACCGTTCGATCTGCAATTCCGCGTTGCCCGTGTGGTAATCTTAAGGTTCCTGAGTTAAAGTATTCATATGATGACAGCTAGAGCTGGGACCTCATTTAGTTCTTTGCTCCAGGTCTCAGGGTCACGATTGCTGGTTATCCCTGGTAGTGTAATGAACCTTTAATATCATGGGGTATGTCTTTCCCACTTCACTCATGTGCGAGCATGGAATAAACGAATGTACGTCTATACATTTTGGGCGATACGTGTGGTCAGAGTCAGTCCTGAGCCTTATGTAACGAACACATCACTCCAATTGTTATAGTGTACGTTTTGTCAGATCTGCCAAACCCTGACCAAAACTAACCAAACATGCCCAGTGCACTGAGCTGGTGGATGCTGGTTAGTACAAAAGGGAAATTCTGCTGTTGACAGTCAAATTACAAGCTAGTTCACCGTGCCGATTGCTGTGTGTTACCGTAGTTTGGGCGGGTATACTATGTGATCCATGTTATGAAAAGTCAGAAGCCGCTCGGTGTGGTTTCATAGCTCAGCTGGTAGAGCCCGTGCGGTACCGAGGCGCGTGGGTGGCAGTTGTGCATGAGTTCCAGTCCCGCCGGGATCAACGACTTCTAACATTGGCGTTATTTCAGAAAATTTGCCAAATCCCAATACTAGTCTAGGTTGCCGACTTTAGTCCAGTATATACATCACATGCCCCTTGACACATCCTTCCCACTGTACTTGTGTTCAGGCCCGGAATAAGAAAATTGAACTTATTCACCTTCCTAACAGAATGCTTTAAAACTATGATCCCTTAGTCTCGTTGCCATAAACGTGTACATTCTCTCACGTTACCCTGTAGTGGTATGTGCTATTTATCACTTAGATTAAGTATCAAAACAAATTTTTTAAAATCCTCGCTAATAACAACGCTCTCCTGCGGCCCTAGAATTCACCCATGGACGATGTTTTTCACAAACAATTAAAGATCTGATTGACCATATTCACATCTGTTGAAATGTTTTGGTCCAGAAATTTGCTATTAATTACTGAAGATCGATTTGATGCATGTTTAGCGGAAGTGGACCAGTTTTCGGTTTGCCGTTTAACCCGGGATGAACTAGAAATATATAATCACTGACTTGGATTGAGTCACGTACTCTCATTCATTTGTTTTTTAAGTGATATCCATTTAGCAAGTGAGATTCCTTTCTTCTAAAGTTGTTCACTATTTCCATACTTATTGGTGGATTTATATAAGCACAATCAAGTTATCATTTTCCGAAAATGTACGCAACAGAGGCTGTTTTCCGACAGGTTTTGCGCGCTTCTTATCTTTACGTGCATTCGATGTGATACGATTATTCTTTCTTATCATTGCCACTAACCGTTGTATGGCATTTTTTATCTCATCTAGGGGACAACATTTCACTACGAACAATAGCAAGCTCGAACGCGTTTCTAACATGCTTTCTTTTTTCCGTCTCAATGTAGCTTACGAACAATCCGGACGTAATGGCTAGTCGTCAGTGGAAATACTACGTAGAAACTAATGAGTGGACACGGGCCACATGCGCACTGATGGCTTGCTTGTTTACCCGGGATCAGATGGCCAACTCTACGGTACTCGGTCGTGGTGGATCTCAACGAGCCCGTTTACCAAGCAACTTAGTTGCCTATGTTGTTGGTGAGTGCTCTTCGTCTGTCTTGTTGTTGTTACTGTTGCTGCTGTTGGGACGTGTTCCTGTGGTTCAGCAAAACGTGCCCAAATATTCCCACTCGTGACATAGGTTCCATATCATATAAAATCAGTGCTATTCAGTCAAACTTGAGGAAGATGGGTGGGACAAAATGGGTTGATCTACTTTTCGTTATTTGATCGCGCGCTATCTTCGTTACGCCTAATGATTACCGGGGCTCTGCTTATTGGGCAGACGGTTCAATGCAGTCATTTTATCAATGAGACATGCTCGCCATTGCATTTTTCTTCCCCGTGCTTCTTGACATTTATGGACGTTACTTACGTGGGACCAGTCGTATTGCCCTGACACTGGCCTCACATTCTGTTTGGGTTGTGTCACTGTCAGCGATTGGTTTTATTGCATAATTTCTTTTCATATTTTGGATTTAGGTTTGTAGAGCCCACCTATCTTCGCTATGCAGAATTTAACGAACCTTTCTTCTGATCGACGAGTTTTGACACTTCAATGCATTGTTCATAAGAGCGTCTTTAGCCAGGCGGTCCAAAACCTCACATTCACTGAAAGGTCACCAGAGGGTTGGAAGTTAACTCAATAGAAGAATGTTTTTGTTTGCAGGTGTCCTCATCCAAAATTTTACTAGTAACCGGATAAATTTATGTGCTCCGCGCACAATATGGGTTCTCCGTTCTCTCTGTCATCTTGCTCGTCCCTCCACGTGACACGTGCATCCACATCCGATTGACTCACGCTTTCTCGAACCCCCACGAATAGACCTGTGCGTGCATTCATACGCATTTCTTGTTGTCGTGCTAGTGTCCACTGCCTCCAGCATGGCAACCGGGTCCCGGATGCCGGTCAGTGAGAATGTTTCATTTCTACCATTACGTGATTGCTCGAATACTCTGGCATTCGATCATGACCACTTCTGATGTGCGAAGTTAGTGGCAGTCTGCTGGGGGGGGGGAGGAGTGGAAGAGTTGTGTATGTTTGTATGAATTCACTCACCCATGATGTTTACTCATCTAGCTCTATTTCTGTGTCCACGACGAGATGACGGTAAGGTAAAACTGATGTGATTTACATCTACATGACCTGAGAGGGGTGAGGGGGAACCTTGGTCACTTCGGGACATTGGTGGCACAATTGTTCGTTCGCATCCTCAGCTTGGGGTGGTTGACCACATGCTTGCGCCATGACCTGACAGATGATGACTCAACAACTGCGATAATGAAGTGAAACTTTTGCATTCTTATGATTCTTACTGGTGATATAGTGCTCGTTTTCACGATCTCTTGTTGCACGGTAGCCTCCGAACACAAATCGACGTGAAATCTAGACTGGACGGACGTATCCAGTGCGGCTAACACAATAAAGTAGCAGGGATTCGATACAGAACTCAGTCCGCATCGGGTGTCGTCGTTTCCTCGCTGAACGTAAGATTAATTATTATCACGGCAGTTGTCGTTCTTTTCCGTTTTGATGAGCACAACTCGTGATATGTAAAAATTCTAGCAGCTAAATCAAGCTGTGTGACCGTAGTAAACTGATATAGGAAAAATCAGAATAAACTCAGAACTGATTATATCTGCCAACACACAACTGGGTTAATGATAAGAGTATCATTTATTTTCTTTGAAGGGGTAACAATGTGTGCCATTTGGATAAATTGTGTGGGGGTCAAAAAACAAATGAATGCCATCATGATCATCACAGTCTGACCGTTTGATCAGTCTCACTTGCAAGAATCGTTTACTTTCTCCGTTGAATTGGACTCCGATAAGAACAGTTGGAAGTCCTCCTATAGTTTATGGTTTTTCTGATCCTATATTCTCATTGTCTCCTCTCTCGTTTTTGTCACGTTGATTTCGAAATTACCGTTATATATATATATATATATATATATATATATATATATATATATATATATATATATATATATATATATATATATATATAATGTATGCTCGTGGGTGTAACAATCGGCTGAACATCCATTTAGCCGTGAATTTCTGTGTATCGAAATACCGTGAGTACGAAAGCTGTCAGCGTGGTGTTAAAGTCCGGGATAATTCCGCTCGTTTTCCGGTCTCTAAACGCTTGTGCATAATGTGGTGACTGATTGGTAATCTAACTGAACGTGTTTCCCTAATCGAATTCCATCAGCGGTGACAAAAAACAGTGATGCTTCTCAATTCACTTGTTCTTAATTCGAGTACAGCGTTACATCCCGGGCATTCTGGTTTGTCTTACGCCTCGGTAACGATAGTAACGTGTACAACAGTTCATAAAATTCGTCATTTCCCGGACGTCATTGCCTGACAGATATGAGTGAATGTGAACCACAGACAGAATAATAAGAGGTATTCATCTGCATTCAGACTTATACCACAGTGTCCGAAGTAAACATTGTTTTCTTGTCGACAATATGTTAACCCGTCTTATTCTCAGTCACTTACTTAAGTTTTTTTAGGCTTAGAATTCCCGGATATTCTTATCAGGTCACTGGCTTTCTCAGTGCTCTGTTTTTTGCATCATTTTTGACTCCACAGTCCGGTGGGAAGAAAATGTGCACCAAGTGCTTTCTCAAAAACATTAAATTGTCACTCACCTTCAAATCTTGACTGTTCGGTTGCAACTGTGTGAATTGACCCTGCAAAGCATTCACGTTTTCTCTCATTTGAAGTGTTATGACAAAAGACTCATATCCTCTGCTATAAGGTATCCTACCATCGGTCGCAAATGAGATGATGCATCACTCCGCGGCAAAATAGTCTTGCCAATAGAACTTCTGACTGACCAGAAGCACTTATCTTATGAATTCTGTATTGTTCGGCGTATCGTTGATGACGCTGCTGTCGTTAAGGTTGACTGTGACATTTTTCATCCATACAACCTGGACTAATGCATTTTGCAACTTTAAAGCCATCGAAATGTGGTTTTTTGGTGATTTCTTATCACGGGTCACGTTTTCGTGGGCGCTTTAAATTCCAACATAAATCTCACGAAGTAAATGGAGAAAATTATTTACGATGCAAGTTAAATTCTTCCGGGATTGCAACATGCGACCACTTTTTGTCGGGCTCATAATTCCGGCTTCAGATCGACCGAAAGCGGATGTAGCTCGCCTTGCTTCATCCTTCTTTGCAATGATATATAGGAAATTACCCCAAATTCTTTCGTTTGTGCTGATGTAATGCTCTTTCGACGTTCTTTTATGTAGCCATGCGAGGGACATCGTTTTCCGAGCAAATGCACCGTACGATTATCTCATCCTTTTTCAGAATCGTTTTCATTAACAGTAAAACTTTGCCACTTCATTATTTCCTTCGAAGAAACCAGCTTTCATCTGGCATGACTCAAGTAAACACGCAATTTGTCTATGTTCATGACTGAAAGTAATCAAAGTTATTCAACACTTTCAGCGCTCACTAACGGTGGTCACCTTTGTTGCTTCGCTTGTCAGACACTTCCCAATATCCATCATTGTTTTTCTTGATTCATAGTCAGCTTCTGACTTACTCGACCGCATCATTCCTCAATACTTCTTGTCATCCACCTAGCTCCTCAACAGGATTGATGGCTGTGGCAGTCTTTCTTCCGGTTTCACTGCGAAAATTATTTTAATCCGGCTTGCTCATGCCTCTCCTCTTAGGATTAGTGCTCCGACATCCTCTTGGAAATTATCCAGTCATCATATATACTTAATGCTCTAGGTGGTCCAGTAATGTCTATATATTGCGTCTTGTGATACCTCGATTGAGAGGTAAAATCGTTTCAGAAAGTGTGAATAATGATGTAGTAGTGTTTAGGATACGTTTTTCTGTCTTTGAGATATGGGTTGTCATATGAGAACCGAGTTGTTCGTACACCCGAGTTCTATTCGAGAGCACATTATCAAGTTGGTTTCCCCCGTGCGACTGTCTCTTATCGAATCAGCGAACGGTTTGTGTCGTCACGCATGTGGTGGGTTTCATTGCCCTTCGCCAACTAAAATTGTCAGTGAATTAGTCGGGCAGCGGTTAGGTGTATGCTATAGCTTATCATGCAAACCGGTAAATAAACTATTATCGCTTTTCAGGGGTCACTCAGAACGGAACTGTTAACATCCGGCGCCCGGTGTTAAAATTCCCCGTAAATCAGGAAACAATTACGGTACCCCTAATAGCTTCTTTTAAAAGTCATCGGTTGTCAATAAGATATTTATTTCTTTACTACCTAATACTGCAGCCTAAAGTCAGAACAGATGAAAAGTAACTAGAGTCGTCACCATTGTTGCTGCAGGCGGTTACCACCCAATCCAAAACTGGAGTATGACCGATAGGATCTTACTCGACTTTTCTGTTCGAGGGTGTACCTTACCCTTACACAACCACGTGCGACCTGAGTTACATTTGTTGTGTTCGTAGTTAGTAGTAGAACACGTAATGGTTGCACACCATCTATCTGTATGGGCCTAAACGCAAAACTCAGCCTTAACCGGTGAGCATGCAGCAAGCAGGTCCATAAGTGATCACGAAAAATCATAAGTAAATGAGCGCAGGTCAAGCAAGATGAGTCGATACGTAGCTGAAGCATGATGAAATATCAGCAAGCGTATATCGATACACGAGAGTAACGTTGGCCGATCGTCCTCGTGGTATGTGTAACTGTTTAAACCGGACATGATACATCAGTATTTCATGAAATGCGGTGCGTCTTTGAACGGTCGGATTAGAGCTCATTTATACTAAAGTTTTATAACGGCGATCGAATCTTTACTTGGCTCTTCTCTGCTCATTCCACGCACTCGCGTCAAAGTTTACAAGTTTCAGCTACCCTCTGCTTGGTTTTGGTCCGCCCATCGAGCGGGTTTTCGAGATTTTAGAACATGTATAGAAATGTGAAATTCAATTTCAAGCACGGTGAATGTCAGTCTGCCTCTCAAAATAATTTCCCTTCCGTCAGGAGTTTGGCTTCGTTTTTTTGTGAACACGATCCAATCGAAAATGTAGACTGAACCGTTTGTGATGCTTACGCATAGGCACAGTGTACGGTACTTTTGACAATTTTCGTCGCAAACGAGGCCCCATTATCTGGTCAGTGCACTGTTGTTTTTTTCTCATGTAGAAGACCCAGTGTTAAGGGTTTGGAGAGCGTAGGAGGTGGATAGTGATGCAAAATTGTTGATACTCAGACCCGCATGACTATATGTCCAGGTACGCTATTGGTCCTTTCTTTCAGTTATTACTGGTGCCATTCGTGTCCTGATGACTTCTACAATCTGAGTTCACTTGTTATTGTTGTCGTGATTATTTCTACCAGCCACTCATGCCCAGCTCCGGGCCTTAGTAGCAAGTGACTTGGCAGACTTAGTCTCAATCGCACGTGTCCTTTCAATGTTATATTGTCTCTTACTCCATGACTTATAGACGCACGCGCGTGCGCGTGTTTCTTGCTCAAGGTCAAGGTCGTTAAACGGATTCCCCCTCCTGTTCCGGCATTTCTTGTTTACCGTATACTTATTCACACGAACACAAAACAGGCCAGTTGTTGATTGCCTTGTATCCACATGGATACCTACCCTCGTACCATCTTCGTTTACCTCCTTCCGCGCAATGTAAACACGCTTATGCGACGAACGCCACCGCGGGTGTGTGTGTGTATGCGTATACATGTACCTGCGTGTGTAAAAATGTACCAAATGTGCGTAGTTCAGATATGTGTCGTGCACTTCACTCTTCCTCAGCTTAACCAGTCATTTCTCTGGGTCTCCCTCTGATTCACTGCCTTTGGTCAGCACTCACGCTAGTGTGTATTGCGTAGACGCCTAAGGGTCAGATTTTATTCACTGAATTCATTTTCTAAAGCCGTCATCTGCACCTTCGTTTTTACCCCGTTTATAAAGTTCTTTTGCTCTCTGTGACCTATTTCCGAAGGACTTTGTAGTTGAGGAACAGTGTAGTAGTAGATCAAGATGCTCGCACATGAATCAGGATGATTGATGATTGCTTGGGCGGAAATTAATTAGGTTAAATTCTGTTTTGGAGAGATAATATCGCCTTACGAACTTGATACTAAAAAACCGGTTTACAATTTGTTTATCATTGTCCTTGTACGCCTTATCTCCGGTTTTCTTTAATGAAACTTGTTTGTCATCACCGTGTGTTGTGATCGTATGCCATTCCACTACAATGCCTGTTCGTCCTCCATCTCCCCCAGATGCATATCCTGATGCAAAAATTCTACTTGGTGAGATAAAGACTCGTTTTGCAATCAGTGATGGTGAGCATCATCATATTGGCGGTACACAGCAATCTGTTGATATCCGACTTGTTACCACGCCGACTGGAACCTTATGTGGCTCCGCACTCCAAATCTGAGGGCCAGATTGTTTGTTGTCTTTAATAGGGTAATGGACCTTTTAGACTGTGGGGTGTGCCCCTTCCACTGTTTTCACCTGCAAGACAGTAGAGCATAGCAACAAAGTGTGAACAGTCGACCTGGGATATCTTTGTGGTTAGACAAGCGACACAATCAATTCGGGCACTAACTAGCATGCCTCGGCATTTGAGTTCCAAATTCACCGCTCTCTTTGTAATGAAAAACACATTGTTGCGTTCACTACCTCGCCCGATCATGTAAAGTTGCATGTGATTCTCCACTCGGGGCTATTGTTTTCGGTTCTTCCGAATGAACTTCTCGGCTAATGGACTCCTTTCCTGAGCAGTCCCAAAAGCCGAATAGTCTTGCTATTCACAGGTATTTGTTTGTTTACCGACCTTCATTCTCACCTTTTGTCTGTCGGTAGTCTATTCAGTGGTTTTTGGATTACGCACCTTTTTGACCGATAGACTTTCTCAGCGTACGCTGTTCTCTGAGGCAGGCGGTGATTGGAAAGTAAGTCGAGGTGGTCAGTCCATGACATGGCAAAAAGGTATGAAAACCTTGACTAGTGGACTTGGCCGAGTAGGACGTGTTAGACTTTCAGGCTGGGGTCCACGTGATCCGCCCACTGAATGGTAGGAGATATTAAGTGATATGGCTAGGTGTGGTGGCCAGTGGCATAGTTGCATTCGGACTCTTTCCTTGTCCTCTTGGTTTCCGCTTGATAATATGACTTTTTCGAGTCTTTTTCACTATGCTCCTTTTTTTCGCCTTTTACTTGACGCTGCTGGAAGATAGCAACCGAAACCGCAGCACGGAAGTGCGCGATTAATGGTTGACTAAACTGAAACTGTAACCACATCAGAGACACCAGATGAAATTGTTTTCAGTCCCCATCCTTTAATTTCGATTTTAGTGACCTTGGTAACCAAGGTAAGACTATCTGGATGATGGGTTGAAACACGTCTGAACACTGGTTTTTCTTTCTATTAAAAACACATTCACTTTATGTGATTTACTTTGTCTTTTTAAATGAATTATTCAGAGGGTTTTCAGATTGCATCAAATCTCAGATACAAAGTTGTAATGTACTCAAGCTAATTGCTACATCTCAGAGTTACTGATGTATATGCTCACTATTCGTTGGGTATTCCGATGCTAATAGGACCACCGAGACCAGATTTTTTTCTGTCTGACGTAGGTCAGCTGTTCTCATAACGGACGTTTGAGGTATTTCTCTCCATTCCAGGAACTATTCGAAAAAGGTTCAACAAACCGGCCGCTGCGGTCCGAGCACGCATGGCTCAGAAATGCAAAGATGAGCGTCGATTCGGTCGTCTCACAGTGACCGGTAATGGACCAATCTACACAGTGGATGGTTCCCACGAGCATCTGGGTGGGTCGAGTCCGGTCGCCGCGATCTCGGTCAAGCACAATGGTAGCTCACGTCGAGCCCGGAAACGCCCGGCCACAACTGCTGGAAATAGTTCAAGATCGGGTACCAACTCCGGTGGCACAAGACCACCCAAGTCATCACAAAGCAGTTCTCCACTCCAATCTTCTTCCGATTTTGCTTCAACTCCGGGCTATCAGCCTACGGCTTATTTGGATGACGCGTGCTCGTCCACCACCGATTCCAATCAACTTCCCGCAATTGCCTTATCACCCACATCAACGGTACCACCGGGGCATTCGACCGATGCGGACGAGGATTTGTTGTACACGCGTCCGATAGACGATTGTCTTCGACTTTCATCCAACCCTACTCTAGGTCAGACACAATCGTTAGGTGGTACCGTTCCACCGACGTCATTGTCCATGATGCTGATGGTGCCTAGTAACTGTGGCAGTAGCAATAGTTGTAGCAGCACTCCAAACAGCGGTGCGGGCATTTGTAGTCACTTGGATCCGATCCAAATCGGTTCATCCATAGATTCGTCAGTAATGACCGTAACCGCTACATGTCATCGGCCATCCTCACAATCCGCAGAATTAACCAGCTGATTCGATCTCCTCTGCTCCATGTCTCTTGGTGTGTGTTTTACATTCAACAACAGCAACCGCAGACTACGGTTTTTGCGGCCTCGACGGCGGTTCGTACAAGCCTACCTATCTGCCCATATTTTCTCGCATATTTGCGCTGTTTTTTCTTCACCTTCATCCTACTCGCACTCGACCTTATTTGTTTCACTTACAAGTATTCCTCATATTGTCTATGTCTTTTTCTATGTTGCGCTGTTCGTGCATTATCCGAGCTCTTCCTATTTCTTCAATGCAATTCCACGCCTTTCTCCATGTATTTGTATCTGTGTTTTCTCGCGCTCCAATCACTCATCCCCATCGCAGTTGGTGTTCATTCCCTCCTCCTCACACACCCACTCCCCGAATCTTCGCTGTTCATCATCCTGCTCCACCATATACCGGTCATGTAAGCACAAGTGTGGTGTTGGGGAGGTCAGTTTTGCCCAACGAGCTCTGCCCCACTACTTGATCTAAAACAACCCATCTGGTATGGTGCCCATGAGCACAGTACCACTACCGTCACTTTTGACTGATCAATCAATAGTAGCCAGTTTCCACAGTGATCATTGTTGTAGACGGTTTTCACAAGCGAAGCCGTTAGTCATTTGTAATCAGAATAGGAAGTTAAACTCGCATTGACCCATGCAAAAAACGTGGCGAGTGCTCAGCCGGGATGCAATTTTCGGGATCTGTCTTCCAACCTGTGTCTTGTTTAACCGCCTTACCTCGCCTACCGATTCCTCTATTTCCACGCGTGTCCTGTCGTCCGAATGACCTATATTTTCCGGTTTCCTGACCTCGTGTCACTTTTCTCCAGTGCCGTCGCCTTTTTGATGTGTTGTTTGCCTCCGTTCGGTTTTTGTGCACGGAATTCGCGTGGGTTTTGAATTTTCTTCTTGTCACGGTTTTCCGCCTTGTCCAGGTATTGTGCTTTCCTTCTGGGCCTTTTCATTCTCCGTTATGCTTATCTGCTTGTATTTTTCATATACGCAGTACGTCCGATCACCACGAGCAGAAGTGTGTATACATACTAATGTGCTGACATGATTCTCCCGCCCGGCGCACGATCGTGACTATCTCGAATGATCTGTTGATTATCGCCTTCGTTTTTCCGAATACGATTCAGTGGCTGATCTATCGGTCAAATCATCTTATCTGACCCTGTTTGATGTAATCGTGAAAAGCTGTTGCCACTACTGCTCCCTGTCCTTCTGCCTGTTGTAACCCTCAGCCTCTTTCCGGATTCAGGCTATCATATCCGTTTATCATTTATTTCCTTGGTTTTTGGTCGCTCTAAGCATATCCGATAATATTCTCATTCACCTGACGAAATTCCGTCTCCTATAATCTACAGTACGCTTCGTTTGTGTCTTCCGATTGATGACTACAAAGTGTACTTACACCAACACTCGTTCTACGCACCAAAACGAAAATCCCAAACAATGTTGCACTTAGGGAAACTACTCATGTTCACTCGGTCATTAACCGTTCCCCCTCTCTCTTTCTTTTTTTCTTTGATCTATGATAAATAAGCTTTGACGGTTCACTTGGATCCTGAAAATCTTTTGGTATGTTCTCATCGCGGCCCGGTATGTTTTTATTATGCCATTCATTTAATACTCACTTCTCCCTCCGTGTAGGCCATAATGCGCAAAACGTTGAACAACTGTATTCGTGGGTGATTTCTGCTCTGTTTTGCTTCTACCCATCATCTCGTGCACGAAAAACAGTTTGTCTTGTCACCCTAGCTCGTAATCAATTGCTGGCTGATCTTATCAATTGGACATTCCTTGCAATTTTGTTACCCTGTGACTTGTTGCACCGTTCCACGACTCAATCTTGCTTGAATTGAACAGTGTTTTTTTAATGTTTACTATTTGTCCGTTACTAATCCGTGCTTCCGGAGCTATCTCACCCCCCACTGCGCATATGCACAAAGACATCATCCCAACCTATCGATCTTCGCAAGCACGCTGATGCTACTACTGTTTGTTTTCTTTTTTGTGGGTCTTTGGTTTTTATGTGGCTTCCGTCCGATCCAGTCCTATCCTTTTCATGTCTGCCCCGTGAGACTCATTGACTGTTCTTTTACTACCGTCAACACATCTCCCCCAGACTGCAAGTCCATCGCAAACGCAACCGTCACCGTTCCCATCATTGCTACTTAAATGCTTTTCTTAATATCTTTTTGATACGACCGATACTACTACAACTGTTATTACTATTATTGCTATTGTTCTCAGTACTGCTGCTATTTTCACCACTACCACAGGATATTCGTTTGTGTCGGCCCTTTCTGCGCGTCGTCACGCAGAGCTCGTGCTCGAAATATATACTTTGTCATTTTCTACCGGTATCGGACTTGTCTCTTTCTCCTCTGAACTGAAACGATGCAATTGAAGGTAACTTCTGCGTTTGTATGCCCGGACACGAACGATCGAGCCTTTTTGCTTGTATAATCCAGTTCCACATTTCCACACGCGAAGCGCACGATCACACTCCTAAGTAAAGCGGTCGGTGGCCAGTATTGATATTACTCCGTTGAATGCCACAGTTGCTGAGCTGACCCACTGCATGACGCGCCACTCCCTTGTCAGAGCGATGGTCATCAGTTCTTGATTGTTTAAGCTGATCTTTTCGGTTTGCACGGATTCACGCGGAGATCGTTCTATACTATTGAGGGCGAATGGTTACATTAACCTTCAGACTGGCTTTTGATAAATAATAGGTCCCACAGTGAGCAAGAAGTAGTAATGAATCATGCGACAACAGGATTGTCTCGTATGCCCAGAGAAGCTGATAAACCTATTGATCCCACGTTTTCTCTATCTACCGGTTACGTGTAGCATGAGTATTCCTACACAAACACGCATCATTTTTTTTCACTGGTGTCCAGCCGTGTGTGTGTGTGTGGGAAGGGGGCTTACTTCGTTTGCTTCCTTTTAAAAGTTGCGAGGTGAACCTTTGTGGATGTGCCACATTCGATGAGCTTCACGGGATATTTGGAAATGGCTAGGTGTCGTGATTAGTGGGCTATTTTATTCACAAACTTTTTTTGTCGACCAATATTTGTAGTTCTTTTACTGCTCCCTTAATATTCCTGTCCTTTCTCATTGCCTCCGATTGAGGCTGTCGCCAAGTGATAGCAACCAAAGCCGCCGCACCCAGCGCATGGTTAAGGGTTGTCTGAACTGAACGGGATAAACGCTCTTTTTCTGGTGTAAGGTGATATATTTAGTATTTGATTAATCTCCGGACGATTTTTGATCCCGTTGAATCTAACTATTCAGACTTCACTGGCTGGGAAGCGCAATGCGTAAGACGTGAATCCGTCTGTCCCGAGATACTGTTCATTATTTCCGCTTTCGGGATGGGGTAAATCTCGTGAAAATCAACCGGTAACGTGGATAAGGAATACGAAAAAGTGCTCGGGGTGACTAAGAGCAATTGATGCTAGTTATTTTCCGGCAGATCCCGCTACTTATTTGGCCTGACTTTTACCAAGCCCAAGATCGACTGCTCCGTTTCTCGCTTTCGAGCGAACAAATCTGAAACGAGTCGCGCGTGAAAGTTAAATTTGTCCCGATCGTAAAATACGTCAATTCCATCGTATTGATGGAACATCCCTGTGCAGTTCACATCATCCCAACTCACACTGCAGCGCGTTCAGTTCTGGCAGTATTAAGCCGAAATAAGCCGAAGCATAAAGAGCAAGTGAACAGCCAAATTCATGCAGACGCAACTACATCACGGCACGTAGCCATGTCGTCTAGTGTCTTCATCCATCCAGCAGATGACGGATCTCATGAACCCCGTAGGACCGACATATCTCACTCAGTCAATGCACTAGTTCTCGTGCCTTGTCATGTCATGGGCTGACCACCATGAACTGGCTTCCAAACGTTATCTGCCTCTAAGAAGTCTTTATGCGGACATGCGTATTACGTATCCCAGCCGCTGTTGCCTGGTAACAATGCGCTTGGTTTAGGGATTGATCTACGACATTTTCTCTCTCACCTATTCGATGTGGAATACCGCGTTTCCGCCAGATCAAGCTGTGAAGTTTGACTTTCGACAACAAGTTGAGGTCGAGTTGCTTTTTTGTGTCCCAGTTCGGTTCAGTCCCTTAGCCACAGTGCGTAGTGTTTATAATATTTTTGTCCTCGGAACGTGTTACAAGTGCAGGAAAGAGCCAGATTTGAATTGAAACTCTAGTGATATTCAGTTCCATTTCTGGGGAAGAGGTTTGGCGGAATCAGGTAGAATTTTTCACACTGAATCATCATCCTGTTAGTTGTTCGGTAACTGATCGTCAGACGAATTGCTTTGGCCACACTGATGAATGCGGTTCAGTGCAGAAGTGGTGTGGACACGCTAGGCAACACCACCCAGCTACGGTGACAAAAGCCCCAACACCGTTGGAGTAAGCTATACGTTATCGAGCGTTCTCGGTTAGGCATTCAGTCCAAACTTTTATCGTAAGCTGACACTCGTTACGCACTCTGTTCTGTCCCAGTAGCCCTAGCGGGAACACTTCCCTGCCTCCAGACCATGTCGTCTTATTAACAAAACACACCGTTTTTATAGGATGCCAGTGACCGCAGTGGAAAACATCGTACGAAGCGCATTGGTCCAGCGCGTTTTCTGTAACCGGGTCTTCCGATGGGTTATTTTACTTACCCAATTAACCGACTTCGCCCTGTTCGGTTAAAACAGTTTTTATATTTTTTAAATCTTTATTTACTTTTTTTTACTATCTAATAATGATACAACATTTCAGGAGGGGAGTCGCGGCCAATTAGAGACTGCCAGTTTGCAGTTGATTGGTTGATTTCGTTCTGTTCGGTTAGAACAACTCTTGGCCGTTGATTAGTTGATTCCGTTCGGTTAGATGAAAACGATTGTTGGCGCTGATTGGCCAATTTCGTTCCATTTTGTTACCAACTGACTGGGCCATCGACCCGCTTTGCTGGCTGCAGCTTTGACATCAATTTTAGACAGACGATGACGTGCTCTCTGCTAACGAAACTAGGCCGTTTGTTGATGCATCAGCCTCATTACACGTGTCTCAAGGTAAACCATCTCGGTATGTATCGCGCACCAAGACAGGTAGTGACTAAGTGATGGGTGGAAGTGACCAGCTCGATACGTGACAGAAGGGACTGACATCTGATGGGTTTCCTAGTTGGCATGCGCAAGTTCCGTCCAATTCTTTCTTTCGAAACACAGTGACGTTTTCGAATGTCACGGTCATTCGATTCTTTTCTTTTCTACCTGAGTTATCATCTCAACATTTTTAAATCTGTCTACTAACTCGCTGGGCTTGAATTAGGTTATACTGATAAATGTGAACCAACATCGATGTACTCAGGCGTGTGGTGATAATAAACGCAAGTTAACGAACTTTTGACCAGGTAGGCAAAGTTTATGCTTTGAAAGCTCTTGATGGCCAACAAAGCAGATCGTTGCAATAGAAAAATTGTTTGCGAACCGTTTCAGTTGTGTTTATGCGAAGACCATATTCAAGTAAATCTAACGAATGAATTTGTTCAAAAGTAACCAAGCAAAGGCGAGAAGGCGGTCAGTCTTTTTTTCCAAACTACCCGTAAACAGTGGCTATACCAGAACGTTCATCCGATGATATATCATGTAGGGATAAGATAGGGTGAGAAGATAACCGTAATAATCGGCACGGCCGTTTCATCAGTCCGTCTTAAAGCCCGCACTCAAGCAAGACCAGTCCATATGCAAGTTGGGCAGTTCGGTTCAATTTTGATCATATTCATAGGTGCGTGCGTGCACTGAGCCCGATCTTATGCACATCATTCTATGTTGACCCGATTTTCCCGATTGACGTCTTGGGTTAAAAAGATCTCAATCTGGGAAGTCTTAGCGGTTTTCACGGTTATGCTGTGGTCCGTTCGGTCATCGGTAGGATCCGTAGTCTGCCGCATTCTGTGTTCAAATAATCATTTCCTGTCCATCTGCTTGTAGCCCTTGGCCGATTGGTGCCATCGATTGCACAGCAGCCTCTCAATGTTGCTACCGCAGTCTTCACTGAGATATCCATTATTTTCAGGCTACATGTGCCTTACATTTCTCGTTTTTGGCTGGATACCTTCGGGTACCATTCTTGCTGTATTGACCCAATTTTCCTGGTTGATGTCTTGGGCCTAAAGCTCTCAGTCGAGGCCATCTAGCTGCCTGCTGGGGTTTTTTGTTGAGATCTGCTTGTTTGTCGGTAATAAATCCGTGGTTTTTGCTATCTCGGGGTGCTTTGAAATAATCACTTCCTCTGGTACTTTGTCCGAATAAGATGATCCAATCCAAATGCTACCGTCTCTGTCGCCACAACAATTTTCACTGCGATCAGTTCAAAAACTTCAAAGTATTATTTCATTAAACTTTATGAACATCCTGATAAGGTGGAAAGGTTAGTAAGATCAAGTGGCATTGGGTTAAGTATGCGCTCTGACAGTGAGAACAGTCCTTCCCTATGGCGCGGAAAAATGGCCGCCGCGGTTGGACGGTACTTAAAGATTATCGACAGTCGAACACCGATATTTTCTTAGAATTGCTCGAATCCGGTTTGAACATCGAATCAGTAATACTAGGTTTAGGTGCAGAGTGTTTGGTACTTGAAACCAAGCATTCAAGTAAAATCTAAAGCACACGAGGAAAAATAGATGGAGCATGTATTGCATCGATCTCCCTGGATGGGACTGCTCATCGTGAAACTCTCGCTGAGGCAGGTAGGGGTCGGAAGATGAGCCAGGGTGGCCAGTCCATGACATGGAATAAAGATAAGAAAGACCTGATCAATGATCTTGGTCAAGTAAGGCGTGCAAGGAAGGCTTCCCCAGTTGGGTTCAAGAGATGCACCGACTTAGTGGTTGAAGGTTGGTTAGGTTGCGACCAGTGGCGCCTTTACACTACCGCACTTTCTTCATGTAGGTTATGTTAATATTTGTGGTTTTCCGTTCAATTTTTTCCTCGCTTTGTTGATAGGTTTGGTTTTTAAGTAAGGTTCTCGTTTTGGGGTAGTAACCACAACTCCCGCATGCGGTTCTTGGTTAATGAGTATACAAACTGAACTAACTTTCAATCTATCACATCGTACTATTTAAGAACTACTGAAATACTCTTGTCAAGGCATATACCCTTTATTCAAATCGATTAGCCGTACTTTGTGATCGGTCGTTGTTTCACTTACATTTTATTTTCGTTCCTAAACGGGGACTGAATAATGAAGTACATACATTTTTACCTATTGATCGTAATTTAGTCGCCCCTAATTGCGTGTAATCTTACCTTAACCCGCAAGGCTCTCTTTGCCTATTGCAAATACTTCACATGTTTCACCCGAAATCTGTTCTTATTCGGATCGAGACAAGAGTAGTCACGGTGAACGTTGGCAATCATTTGATACCGAAGACCGTTGCATCACGGAGAGAAAGAGAGAGCCGAGAGATTTCAAACTGTTAGTCAGTTGAATTTCATTCCCGTCGCTTAAGACAGGATATAGACTAAAGCATTTTGTTTTAAATAGCTCAGGTCATTTAAGTAATCGATGAAATCGATTAAACAACATACGTCACGTTATTTGGCCAAACTTGTTTTGCTGACATTAGCTGATCGTCGGTGGCCAAACGGTCGTCATCCTCGCGCAGCCAGCACCGATCACTCTCCCCAAATGACAACCTCAAATTGGCCGCGACCGCTTTCCTGAGGTACTATTATTATATAACAGAAAGCAACTCAATAAAAGAAAGAATATAAGTGTCTCCGGGATACAAGCCAGATTTATACGAAACAGGCTCTTCCGGTCCATCTGCTGTTCGAACTGATGATGGCTTTGAAATTCAGGCGAAAGTATCCTCTTATGTGTCAGCTGTTTGTGGTACAGCCTGGTATACGATTGTCTTTTAGTGTGGGTGGATAAAACTATAGACATCAATCGATTTACCGAGACTCCGTTGTTATCAGTGGTATTTGATTTAGTATTTGACGACCAATACTACGCAAGGGCTTACGGTTTCAGTTTATCCAACCTAACTAACCTCGTACTTTTGTGCTCTGGTTTTGGTTGCTACCTTCCGGCACCGTCGAGTGAATCGCAAAAAGAATAGTAGCTCAAGGTGAAAATGATCCGAAAATCAAAGTATTAAGCAGAAATCACGAAGACACTACTTTCCGTGGTGAACTCGTGTGAAAGATCATCACAAACATGAACCAGGGTTGGAAAAGGGGAATAAATTCCTCTGGAACACGCTTCAAAGAGAACCGGTGCGGTCGACACCGAATCGAACGCCACTTTCAGATCAAGTAAGACAGAGATTGTGGGCCTACGGAAGATGTGTCTGTGCTCTAAGATTTGCCGAAGAGTAAAGATGTGGTCGATACAACCCCGGCCGGGTCAGAAACCAGCTTGATTGTCACGCGTACTCATTTTGTGGGCGTTGTTGCAGAATAAGCCCGGTGAGCAGTTTGGATGCGATACTTACCAAGCTAATTTCTCAGGGGTTTTCACAATAGGATCTGACACCATTCTTGTAGATTGGCACAATTACTGATTCACACCATTCACTGGGCCTCACACGAACGAATGATTGACAGATTGAATAATCATCATCCGAGATAGACGCATTTGCATGTGAACAGAGACTCGTGGAATGTAGTGACTGTTGTTGTTATTGTCATTGGTGATTCATATTTATCTGTGCGGTAAACATGGTTTGACCCTTGAACTTTCGTGCTGATGCACACCCAGAAGGGTGGTAGTTGTTTACCCGTTTGGCTTCCATTCGCAACAATTGAGGTCACAATGTGTTATTGGCATAGGTCCATACCACCATGGCGGTTTGTGAAATTACCATATATAGCTTCACATTTTAGAAGCATAATCGGAAGAACTGACACGTAGATAACCAGAGTCATTGACGAAGTTCACTCGTAATCAGAATCTTGTATCAGACCCATCGTAGTAAAACTGCACGACCCTGTCTAGGAAGTCTAAGCTACCTTTAACATGGAAGGCAGTGTGAAACATGCTAATAAAAAAGTATAATTTGATTATCTCAGCAGAACTTGTTAGCCCCATCCCCGAACACATGAACAATGCTGAAATGTGTCTAATAGACAGAGCCGTTATACTCAGGCTTTCTTGTCGTTTCGTAGCCATTAGCGATTGCTTAGTAACCACTCTGCCGTTTAGCGACCACAGACTTACGGACACACCCATACCGTACAAGGTCAAATCACGTGTAAGTTATCGTTCCCAGTTGCGCGATTTTATAACCTTGTGCGAGTCACTAACCTGAATACGCGAGGATTACAAAGGAAAATCTATTATTTAATAAGAAATATTATCAAATCGAAGAAAATCAGGTTTTCAAATCGGAATAATTTTTGGAAAGTTCAATAGAAGTGAAATTGTGCCCATCAAATGCTGCACATTAAACGGGCGAAATCCGATCCATTGGTTGTTTGCCTAACTGCATTAACATCCCAAACCTGCGTTCTCTGGTGGTTTGACCTTCCGGAGCCCTGTGAATCAGAGTCCTGTTTTCTTGTAGACAGATCCCATAGACAGCGAATACCTCTTTGATCGGGTTAAAGAATGAACTATAGGGGGAAAGATACGGAACAACACGTCCCGTTGCCAGCAGTACTTCATCCGGCCTTCGGATGGATGGAACAGAAATACGGCAGCAGTGTTTGGTTGTTTATTTGATACTCTCGAAGAACACTTTTCCAGAAAGCTGATGAAAATTCCAGCGTTTATTATGAATTAGTATTCATAAAAAACATACCTGCAGCAAATGAGTAAGCATTTTTTGATGGCAAAATTCTGATGCAAGCTCTATCCTTCATAGATCACCCTCGTGTATCCACGAGCACCATATGTTGTAAGTGGTTTCATCTACGCAGAAATGTCAGACAGAACTGCGTTGGTCCTGTACCCACATCGCACACTGAGCCCGTATCTCTTTGACATCAGTTCTGTTTCGCTTGATCGGATAAATGCATAGCTCCTTCGCGGTGCACCCATAGCTATCGAGAGGACGATCAGTGGAAGATCGATGGATTCCGTTGTATCAATTTTATTATTTCTTCATCCCATTGAAAGTGATAGTAGTATTCTCCTCTACCGATAAGCACAGTTCCATTAGGAATTCATCAGAAAATTTTACGTTTTACAAATCCTGTTTTAAGGCTAGACTCTGTGTCTCGTTTGGCGACGGCGATGGACATTTCTTCTGCGATTTTGATCACTAATCGTCTTCCGCTAACGACGTGAATCTGAACCCACTTGTTCGTTCAGGTCGATCATCTCAATTCCCTCTACCAGAAATTCTGCGGCTGTTGAAGCACTCATTCGGTTGGTGATTTGGAAAAGGGATGATGTTCAGATCTGCACGGAGCACAGCCGTTCAAGTAACCCACAAAAGGTTACCAAGTCCCGTAACTGAGACCGCTAACTCACACTTGGTTTGACCTTGTGCGGTATGGGTGTGCCGGAAAGTTTTGGTTACTGTACTTTAAGCTGTGGTCGCTAAATCATACAAAGGCTGCTAAACGACAGAAAAACCTGTAGTTTACTGAAATGCGAAAACCCTCTTTAGGATTCAAACCTACGACTGGATGCTGTCTACATTCTATAGTTTGCCTTGCATTCTGCCAACTATTTCACGAGGCCACCTCGGAGGTTCGAGATACCTCCCCAATGAGTTTTAATGAATATTTGACCAAATCTCAGTTTGTAGTTTAGAAATTGTGATAATTTGCATATTTCTCACCGGATTACGTCATGAACCAAATGGACACAATTAGCAAATGGACCGGCATAGACTAACCAACAGACCGATTGGCTTTGAAATTGTGTGGACAAAGTCCGGACCTCTTTTCCTTGCACCTGTGTCTGTTTGTTTTATCCATGTAATTTGAGCTACTCTTCTCACCTAACTGATCTACAAAGTGGACGTTTGACTGATACGTTTGTTTCCTGTGACCCTTGACCTATTTCACGCGGAGGTTTACATCGGTTTTGACTGCTTGATATGCTAACCACTGTAAATATTGTTTCATTTGGTACGACTCCAGTTTGCTAAGCGGCTAACGCTGTGGTCTGTCCTATTGCCCTGTTATGCAATATTTATGAATATTTGTGAGATTTTATGCGAACCGTACTTGGACATAATTCGGGGTTTGGCGTCTTTTCAATTGTGGTACGCGTGTCTCAACTAACAACTCAGCTTCGGTTGCATAGGCTATCAACTAATCGTGGACAGCATGCGGTACCATAGTGTGGATTTGAATTTCGCAATGATAAGACGACAAACATTTAGATCAATTCTGTTGTGTTTTTGATGCCCATTAAGCAATTTTCGTTTCACCACTCTCATTATCAACCCCACAAGAACCCCAAAACGCGTCAGCTCGGATGAGAAAACTAAATTATCAACAAATGAGGCGTAAATAAAGTGTTCCGAAATGCCCAAGCTTTTGTCCAGTCGAGTCACGTTCGGGTCATTCTGTTTGGGGGGTAAGTTTTCCTTTTCACCAGGTAAGCCAGTTCTTATCGTGGACTACTGACTCATCATTGACCGTGATTTGGACATGAAGCAATCGGATGTGAAGCGTCGAGATCACTTTTTTCAGCCCCTTTTTAATCACACTATCGCGCATAAGTACAGTGGTAGGAGTATACCGCACGAACTCAAAGGCCCACCGCACTATTAGGCATAACGACGGCAACCAGACCTTGAGGCGTTGTACAGAGAAGCACACGAGGTCCTAGTAGATCAGGTGTAACAGCGAGCCGGACGAAAGTGGACTGCTGTCTACCACCGAAGTGACGTCGTCATCAGACGAGAAGGACTGCGTTTCGATCTCTCGACAAAGTATTGATAGCATTCCGATGCTCACACTGGTTTCGTTTCTCCAAAAAGAATTTTAAAACTATTTGCTTCATGCCATGCTGATCTAGGAATTACAGTTCAGCACGAACTTTCCCTTCTTTTCATTCAAGCTGCTAGATTTCAGTTTCTTCAAAGGAAGTGTTTTTCCTTTAGCTTCATCCTCACTGCGGGCCGGGGCTTGAAATCTATCTGTGACGGTCAGTTGTTGGGATAGGTACATCAAGAGAGACCTGGATTGATGGGTCATTTGAGGTCTCGATTTGTCAAGAGCAGTAGTATCCACGCAGTATTTAACTGATGTTTTCAAGTTATCTCAACAGCGGAAGAAGCCTTCTAAGGCAGTAAAATGCCGAAAAATTCACTGTGTTTAACTGAAACTGAAACCACCGGAAGCAGTTCATCTTCCTCTCAAATATTAAATCAGAACCAACCAGGCACATACTAAAGTCCCTGACAGACTGTCTGAACGTGAGATCATTTTAGGAACCGAATTAGATCAGAAGGTGGAAAAACTTTAACCCGCGAACCTTTGCTGTAAAGTCTCGTGGAACTTATTATCAAGCTGGCAGGAGATTACCGATCCCATGGTTATAAAGTCAACTCTAAATGGACCATATCGGTAGTTAGCTGCTGTGAAAACAAAGCCACTACACGTGGACAGAGTACAAGCGGAGCTTGAATATGGTATTTTGTTTCAATTTTCATCTAGTTTTGATCAGTTTGGAACGAAACGATTGAAAACTGCCTGTAAATTTCGATGACCAATGATGAGCTGATATTGTTACATTTCGAATTAGTGTACTATCCCTATCGTTGGTAAAGCAGAGTAGAAACTGAGAGTTCGTGAAAAATCAAGCATAGACTGAATGTTCTTTTTTAAACGTGATCTGTTATGAATACGGAGAGAGAGATACATCTTTCAGATGATTTGAAGTTATTGAAATATTTCATCGTTTCACTGCTGACAGTAGCCGACATCAGTCAAGCAACTAGACGATCATCCAGCAAGTCATTTACTAGTTGAAAGATATTAGAAAAAACACTGATTTACCAATTACTCCATAAATCGACGAGTCAGTTAGCAAGCATGGAGAAAATCCGTGGACCACAGTGAGTGAATCATACTGACGAACGTTTGAATGCAACGTTCCAGCCCCAGTTCCTTGTGTTTTATCGATCAGTTGGGCGTTTGAGGGTTTGCTTATTGCTTACTTTTAAGTAATGTAAACACACTTCGTTCTGGTCCCCGCTGATGCATGTGTACACTTTTTTTCTCGGAAACATTGACGTGCATTGTTTTTCGTGTAATCCCAGGAGTTTTTTTCCACTGCAACGCTTGTACTAGGTTTACGCAAGCGCAACGAGTGGTGAAACCGTGGTGCGTATTTTTCCAACACTATTGATGGTGAATATTCTCTTCTTGCTTTTCCGTTGGTGATGGCACTTGCATTGTCCTACGGTCTGTCCATTCTGCAAATTAAAAACGAACAAACGAACAATCATACAAACAACGGTTTTGTACCTCACTCTTGGTCTCTTGATAAGACTGGTTACTCATTAAACCGTTCTTCTTGCTGAAGCCTATAGCGGTACCATACTCATGAAGCTCACTGTTGTCTCGTGTGTACGTCCGGAGAGTGAGTGGATGCTCCTATGGACCACTCACCGCCAATATTTCAAAATACTGGCCGCAATGTCGTCGTTCTCGAGATAAGCTACGACTCGCTCACAAAACACTCGGCGAATCACAGTTGCGAGTCCTCAGTAAACTCTTCTAAGGGGTGCATCCATTTTCACTCCTTACGCTCAGACGCGTTAAGAGTGAATAAAACACCCATGGAGTGTACAAGTATGAAGATGAGTAGGCAGTGTGATACAGGGAAGTGTAACTGGTGAGTGGCCATTAACGCGAGACCGGTCGTGTGCTCCTGGAAAATTTTTATTCCACGCATGTATATACTACTAGCTGTCGATACTCGTGGAATTTTTGTCTCTTACCGTTCCGTAAAGCATCTGGATAATTTACCACGTCATACTGTCTCAGAGGTCAATCAGAGTCCACTGGACTTTTCGGTGTCTCGAGTATGCCACCAGCGACCCACTCCCTCCTGTCACCCTACTTCTCAGTGCAGAATGAATATCATTGTAACAGTGAACACGAAATCAGCTTACGATGAATTTGAAGAAAAACTTGTTGACAGACCATAGAACGACTGCATAAGTAATATTCTGTCTTAGGGTCACGGTGGGATTCATTTATTTCCAATTATCTCACTGTCTGGCCCATGTTCATGTCTACATTCTGTTCTACTCACAAACTTATCAACTTTTTGTGCGTGTGGTTTGAACAACCTGCTTTTCAGTGGAAACTTCTCCTACTATAGCAAACGCCATGTGGATTTCGATGCTCTGCCTGTGAGAGTCGGGATTGCGGTACCAATTAGAGCCCAGTAAACAAATAATGCGCGCGCAAAGGAGAATATTCAGCGACGGCCTAACCGTAGACCACCGATCAGAAGAGTGCAATGAATGGGATAGGAAAAAATGCAGACACACACACATTTGCTTGTATTGTAAACGAGAGAAGTGCTGCGTATACATCTCATGCAGTAGGACTCAGTATAACTCGGAATCGCATGAAAGAACAGTGTCCGAAGCAGGCAGTTTAATGGCATCCTAATAAACATTAAATAAATCGTAATGTAGGCAAGAGATTCCGACGAATTACTGAATCCGCTCATGGGCGCCAAGCCCACTTTTCAATACATCTGTTCAAATTTGCCAAACTCAACTTTGTAATTAAATCGTGCCCGTGTATTCAACTGGTGTATTCTGGTTATTACACGTGAAAGTTGTGTTGAATACAGTCAAAAGACAAATACGCTGTTGTGGGTGCTACCATGTTTAAATGCAGTTTGAACGGGTAAGCAAGATTATCCACATGTGAAATGTCCGAAACCGTTCGGCGCGGTCCCTCACCACAGCTGGTGGAGTTTTAGGCACTACTAAAGGATGGACGGTTTCAGTGCGTGAGTATTCGAGTCCCTCTCAGACTGCTCACTTATACCATTCGAATAAGTTCAACACCTGTCAAGCCTGTCTAATCGTATTTCAATCAGGAATCTTTAAAAATGCGTAGGCTATGTTCATTGATTTATGAAAAAAACTTGATACACGAAGAAATTCCTTTTCTATGTATCACTTCAGGCATTCACATATATGGTACTGGATGAATAAGAGCATGTGTGCAGCTGAGCAAATGTGCAACGAATCCGGTAACTTTACAAAATGATAGAAACTAATGATCCCTGTTACCGTGATGTGAACGTTTGTGGGAAATATGTGACTACAGAGCAGGGAGAGAAGTATAACTTCTGATGTTATGAACAGCCACCTGAGCTATCCTCTGATGTGAACTTTGGGAGTTGCCAGGACTGGTTCGAAAGCCATAACTGGATCGATGTGGAGTCTACAATCAGTTAGGTGTTGTAGGACTGCGCTGTTGATAATCTGCACTGTTCACTTGTTGCCCATATACTCTTATTTATCCAATACTGTATATGTATACGCCAGAGGTGATATATCGGAAATAAATAAATAAATTAATAATACTAATAATAATAATAGTTTATTTCGGAGATGCCCGAAGCATGCCTTACGCATGATCAAAATTTTACAAGCGACAAAACTGACAGACAAAATTCATGAAAAATTTGGAAATACGTAGCACAAAGGGGGATAGGAAGAAAAAGGGGAGATATGAGAGGGAGATAAATGTATGCACACCAAGGAATAATGTAGGGAGTTTAAGTGAACACGGAGATGGATTCAAATATGGGCCCGGTGAATTTGAGAGTCAAGGTCAGATGGAGCAGCTGGCTGGGCCAAGTGGGGGAGAACGGAGCCTGGGAGTTTTACAGGAATAGGACTGAAAATCGGCATGAGAAGTTATCGTTACGAGAAATGATGAAGAAAAAAGGAAGAAAAAAGAGAAGAAAGGAACAAAACATCGAGTTGTATGGCTAGGGACTAGGTAGCCATGAGCAATGCGTTATTGCAATAAACGGACGGTGTCAATTCGAAAGGAAGGAGCTGGCAATGCAAGACGTAAAGAGTGAGTTAGATGGCATCAATACCGCGGAAGGAACGAGATACGGTAAATGTGAGACACAACTATGGACAAAATGGACGCGTATCAAGAGGGGCGGTGGCATGGTGGCAAAAGAACTGAAGGAGGCGGAAAAAATATGTGGATACATATATATATATATATATATATATATATATATATATATATATATATCAGAGCAGGAGCAAATAGCAGTGAAGAGACGGGACACGGAGGTAGCAGTGGCTGGACGAGACAGGTAGGGTTGGGTCAAATGGTGCAGGATTAACTTGGATAACCCCCGATGAATTTGTTTATGATGGGTGCACATGGGAGATCAACAACAAAAGAGAACCAACTTTGGAAGCCCAGAAGTGATGACTGTGAGCAGAAGTTAATAAAAACTGGCCGAGAACAATCTGTTGACAACTCATTTGCATAATCCGGGTTGAAAAATGTCAGAATGCAGTCGAAAGTATTCGCAGGAGATTTTAAATTATTGAAACACACAGGAAACCCGGAACAATGCAACAAAAATATAACTACTGATTGTGCTAGACATATCGTACACACAACAAAGGGCACGGAAATCCCGTATCAACATCAAGTAACAGACCATATCAAAATGTAATTTGGTCATCACAGTATATGGCCGATTTTCACCACCTATTCCACCCGTGCATTTGTTTGTCATCTGTCTGTGAACTTTTGACCCGACAGTCTTTGTCTGTTTTACATCCGCTAGCTGTCTGCTGACGACACAGAGGATAGCTAAATAAACAGTTCGAGTTCGTTCACATCGATTCGGTGGCACGGAATCCGCAAATTTTGCGCCGAAGTGTACGATGACCTCATCAAGCCACTTCGCCGAATCAATTCCACTGTTGGATTAGTTAAACTCAGTTCGCCAATCGGAACTCCACAAGATTGATTCAGTGTTACAGAACGATTCAGCACGCACTATCAGGGCTCAGCTCGTCACTGAAAGATCCATGGAATCACTGTATAGATTGCTACGTTGTCTGGACTGTCAAGAATGGTCATCAGTGCATGGTCCACAGACTCGCAACTAGGACTCGAAACAGCTGTACCGATGGGCACCATAACAAGCGAAGAAAGAAGAAGAAAGCTTTTCCTTCCCCCGTCCATCGGATCTCAGAGAATGACGACTGAACAATAAAGTCCATAAAGAGTCCCGCTGGAGAACCTTCATTAGTAATAAATATGGGGGTTAAGTAAAAAAACGAAGTTTCTGTAAGGGTGGATACGTGAAGAAAAGGATATGGAAAGTGGTTCTAGTTGAAATGTGAAAAGGACAGGAAGATAAATTGGTTAATAAGAGATGTGTGTGGTTTGTGAGGATTCTTTGTGCAAACTTCTGGCAGGCTTTGAAATGAAGTTCACACAGTTTGATCAGTAAATCATTTAAATGACTTGAAAAAACTGTCGTTAATTAGAAATTAACGGCGAAGTGTTTTGAAATTATTCTACAAAAATTTAGCGAAAAAGTGGAGTGAAGTGCAAATGAGTTCATTGGCGCGCAAAGGTGAAGTTTACAGCAAACGAATTTGAATAAAAACCACAGTTTACCAGACTAATCCAGATAGGTGTTGTCGTTGAGTTCATGGCATATGGCGAAGTTCTTTCTGGTGCATGACCAGTGCCGACCACCGGTAGGCCAGACTGAAGCGGAATTTGTGAAAGCATTGGGGGAAGAGCTGCGGTCTGCAATACGTCAGTCACCAAACGGTTGCGTCAATATTCACAGAAAAATGTGTCAGATAATTCAAACAAAATTCAATCTATTCTAGCAGATAATTTGGCAATGCTGTCTGGGTGGCTGACGCATTTCACGAGTGAGTACGAATTTCATTTGCAACTCCCAAACTCAATGTGTTTCTCTCGCCGAACAAGTAAGAAGTAGCACATGAGTTGCTTCATTGATTTCCTAATGTTATGATTCCCAAGAATGCGCCTGATGATGGTCCGCTTGTTGAAAATCATGCATTGAAACGAGAATAAAATCACTGTTATAACTGGAAGCATCATTTGTATCAAAGATGCACGATTATCATTGTGAAGTCAGCTCACACTACGTGTGTTTGTACGTTTCTTTTAGCCTCTTCTGCTCCCTCCGCATGATTTCATCACCTTTTGATTCGCTCCCGTGTCTATAAATCGGGGGAGGTGAGTGAAACGAAATGCAGAAATTAGTTCCATTAGAATGGACCTAAGTGGAGATCAAGTGAAGGATGGTACTCTGTTATTATCCTTTCGAAGGTACACCTTCAGATAAAGGTTATCGTATTGTGACATTCACTGCAGAGCAATGGCAAATTGAACATTCATTTCACACAGGAAGTTGGTTAATACAGATTGAGCATAATCTTGAGTCTGTGGGCAACCGGTGCTCTTCCAAAACCAGTGGTTTGGTAATATAAGGGAAATAGAAAAGTGGAACTTTGTGATAAGGACATGACGAAATTTACAGAGTGGTACGACAAGGCAGATTTCCAAACATTTTCGTCTAGGTCGATATTTTACGTTACTTTTGGAAATTTTCATTCGATGCGTGCGAAACAAGATGTAGAAGAAACTCATCTACCCATTTTTCTACTGACAACTTTGGTCAGGTAATCCCTGTCTCGTCAGTGTATCTGCAATCTGACTTACTAAGTCCAGTAAGATTGTGTAGCCGCGTGGACGGTGAGAACAAGTAAAAATGAAGTAGGTAGATGGTGGACAATATATTCCGGTAGTTTGGCATTAAACTCACGGTCAGATCACGTGCTCTGTTACCAGTCATCTACGAAAGGCATCACTTCGAGTAGACCTGAGCACGACTTCTGACTGGTCAGCGCAAAGTCGAATAAACGTTTTGTTCAAAGTATACCAGAGTGACCTCTACGGTTACACCGCAGAAAGCTGTTTGTATGTCTGTCCACACACAGTTCGGCAAGACGAACAATCTTTCCATTAGCATTATAACTCACGTAGTTTTCTGAATTCCGTCCGTTGCAAGATTGAGACAAAGTAACTGCGGCTATGAAGTCCGTATTGGAATATTGACTTCTTACCAGGTAGAATGCACCGCCGCTTATGGTCCAACGATCGGAGAAACCCGGATTACATTTGATCCATAAAGTACTTCATATTATCCTTCTTACATAAGCCCGGTCACTGGCAGATCCACTTCTGCGGCGGCTACGTCCTTAGTCTGGGGAGGAGTGTGTTCGATTTCCCTCATAATTCCATAATATGGTACTGGTCCGGTCATTTTTTTGTCATTTCCGCTCGTCACTACCAAAATCATTACTACATAATCATTCGTACACACAGAGAAACTATTCGAACGCTAGTTCAACCTGAAAGTTTCCAAACTTACTTCAGCGATGCATTGTTTGTGGCATTGTACCGAATTATCCCAACGAAAACCAATGAGAGGAGAATAAACAAACAAATGAAAAGTGCTCTATACCTAGCCAGACATTCAGCTGAGGATGTGAAATAGATCACCAGCTTCGTGATCAGTAATGCCGAGAAACGTTCTTCTAGTGGGGACACGGAGAAGTAATGACTAAACGATAGCAACAGTATATACGATATGGCACAGTTAGTCAACTCCGTTGTCTAATACGGGAGGACTAGAGGACGGGGTATGTATACAAAACAAACAGATGTCAATAACCCAAAGAAAGTTACAATCGTGAAAACTAAAAATAGAGTGATTGAAAAACAATACTTAGACTGGTGTTAAACAACAAAATGTTCAATGTGCAAATGAACGTAAATCAGTAGCTTGTTACATTTCGTTACAGTACGATAGCCACGGCCTAAACACGTGCCAATTTGAACACGCAGAGGTTACATCTGATTAGCCAGACATAAATTACCCACCGTTGGTGAAATATGAATGGTTTGCTAAAATGGACAATTGATTGTTTTGTAAAGCACAAACCAACTGAAATCGGGACGATGTTCGTGTGCGGCTACTCGTGATTGATGTATTGAACGGGACCTAGATTGTGTTGGCATAAGCTCCTGACTAAGTTGTGAATGATATAGCTCCTGCTTCTAACTGCGCGACAAGAAACACCCGTGTAAATTGATAGATTTTCTTCTTCGATTGATATTTTATTGCAGAACAACAATTCGTCTGTTAGTTTTAGCGGTCTAGCAATCATTGAAACTGGAGCTGGCGGTAGTCAGACTGTCATTATCGTGGACTATAGACTTTGGTGTTCCAGATTCGATTCCGGTCACCAACGATCATTCCCCCTATTTGGCAACCTTTGATTGGTGGTGGCCCCCTTCAGAAGGATTGTAACAACTAAGTTATGCAGTAGGACTATTAAACTCATTTTGGTCTCATTTTTCTTATCTGTTAGAGAACAATCCAGGTGAACACCAAACAATTCGCTATTGTGTGCCAGGAATCTGGCGGCTCAAATTCGAAAATTCCACACGTTAAGTACAGTTTACTTCGACTACCTGGGACGCGAATCACAGCGACAGCACTTGCCAAGGTCACGTTGGCTTGGTTTTTACCAGTCTGGACCACTTAGGCCGTCCACGCGATATCCGTTTCAAGAGTAGCGTAGGCTTCGCCGCCGTTAGGTCAGCCCTTCTTTGCATCCCAGACCACGTGGCTGTTATGGAAAACAGACAAAAGACTACCGATGCTTGGGCGTTGAGAGGGCACGTGTTAACTCAGCGTTTATAGATAGCCAAGTCACGTCAGTAGTCAGCATTTGTGCGGTAACAATCCCAAGGCTTGGAACAACGGAATCTCGACTGACCCGATGGCCGACTAATGGTGTAGATACAATGATACAATAGGAGTTTAATCCTGTCACCGATGTTTAAGCCCCGGGGCTTGGTTGTCCACACAAATCGAACCAATACGCCGAATGAAACGACTGAGTACATGGACCAGCATCCTGAGTATTCCTTGTGTTTCACACCAATGATCGAGATGATTCGGGGGCAGAAAAGACTTCTCATTGCGGTTGGTGAGACAGTTCAGACCAGGCATCATTCTCTATGCACCACCGGTCACGTTCATTGGGGTTGTTCTGCCAACGATCCTTGTTGTGAAATGTGGTACCAGAGCATGGGTAATATTTACACCTGGGCTAGAATCCCGCTGGAGTTCACGTAGTTTTAACATTTGGATCAATAAAAAAATGTTGATGTTAGTCTTTTTGTTTTGTAGTCCAAATGTAAATCCTTGACCAAGCGCCTAATATGAAATGTTACACAACCACAGCTAGACTGCCGTGATGAGTTTTGCTTTTCGGAACACATGACGGTTGAAAGATAGGTTCAGACAGACAGCATATAGCATGATAAAAGTAGCATGAAAGCGTTGACCAGTGCTTTTGATTAGGTTGAATGCTGTAAACTTACCGATTTGGATCTGAAAGACAGATCTATCGGATGGATACAGGCACGAGCCGATATGGTCAAACTCAATCTGCCCATAAAACTTTGACTCGCATCTTTCTAAGATATGTATTCTTTCTCTATGCCTCGATTTATTTCACTTCCGGCTGAGTGATACTACAAAGGAACAGCCACTACTGGAGCACTAGTGTGCGAGACTAACGGTTAAATGAACTGAACTAACTTGAACTGAGTGTCTGTCATTGCCAGTGAATATTTGCCATCGCCACGGCAACCGAATTCTCGATGAAATAAATTATGCAGAAAATCTGACGCGAATGATTATACAGGACCGTGAACTCGATTTTGACTTTCAAAGGTCTCAGCTGTCGATCTGACTGCCTGTTTGGTATCTGTTGCTAAACGTTTTCTGAGCCAGAAGCCGCTTCCGTGCTTCCGAATAAGTCAAGTGATTCTTTTTCTTTTGCATTTGGGTATTGCAGTCATTAAAGAATGAAAAAGAAACAATGAACTATTGGCACAGTTAGGTCGGCTGAAACTTATCTGTAGAATCCCGAACGTCTATGGATTCTACAAATATTGATCACTCGATCTTACACGGTCCCAATATGACGACGGTTAATCAGAAACCCTGAAGACGGATAGAATATGTTTGTGAACGGCAAAACGGCAGCAAATGTAGATTACAACAGATTGGGGCTGCAGTGTCCAATAAACAGCTATATCAGTTGGAGCTGGTACTGAATGTAAACATTAACATAATTTCATGCAGAACGTACGATCAGGTGTGATAAAACGGCAGTCTTGATCAGAAACGGACAGCAGGAGAAGTAATAAGATGAATAACTGTAAGAAAATACATGCAAATGAGAAAACGGACATGACGCACAGAGAACGGCGGACGCCGTACGGCTCTGTAGAGTTTCAAAGTTAAAGTGCGCGCTTGCGCCAAACAGAGATCAGAAAGGGAGACAGATAAAGACAAGTGGGATGCGTGCGTGCCAGCATACGGAAGTACACGACTGGGAAATCACCCGCAATGATCGGATTGGCGGAAAGGTAGGAACATAGGACATTTAAGCGGTGGCTGGAAAGAAAAATACTACGAGAACGGCGATAGAAAAAGAGCTGAAATTTGGTCAATATTACGCGGTGGGCAAAACAAAAATGTCAGCACACAAAAAAGGGTTTGAGCTAAGAATGAGCTTATCTGATGGCCAAAAAGAATCAACGGTATCTACTTCCGTTATGGTCCCTTTTTGAGAAGATAGAATTTATCTTGAACGTAGTCACTTTCACGAAAGAGGAATCACTGTGCACAACTTCCAAATGTATCCAGTACAAATTGATGCCAACAGTAATTACCGTGGTAAGTAGCTGAAACAGGGCAACATCTTTTCCCAACTGCGGGAGAATTTCTCATCGAATCAACTAGAAAGTCTTGACACGTTTGCAAAACTGTGTATACCTTATCAGTCTAACCTTAATAGTCTGAATAGTGCAGAAGAAACTCATAATCGACGACTGTGTCCTAAAGATGATAATGGCGGAACCGAAAGCAACAAATCCAACGTAGACAGGATAAGCATACTGAACTCTTGCGGCTTCTGCCACTGGATCTCACATCCTTAGAATATAACGCAGGACACAAGTTAACAAGGAATCCGTATTTCAAGAAGAGTTATTACAGAACTTGGAGCAGAAAATCACGTGTACAATCTGTTTTCGTACTCTAGAGACGACAATAAACTTTTATTTGTTACTTACCATATGACAATAGTACAAATTGTTTTAGACGAAAGATGCAAAATGTAGAGGTTGTCGAAGGAGGAATTTGACGGACGTCGGTGAGATTCGATCCTGAGGCCTCTTGACTTATGATCCACGTGATGACCACTGAGTCAAAGCGAGTTCCATGAGGTGGGTTCTTCTCTGTTTTCATGTTGTCTTGATGATTTACTCGACTGTTTTCTCTCCTATTTCTATGCTTTTCCGGTTGAGTTTGTCCAACAAGTTTCATCAACAGTTCAAGTAGCTCTTAGTCGATCCCATTCTCAGGCTGATGATGCTGTCAAAGTGAATCAGTTTTCATTCGGCAATCCTCATTTTATCTCTTTTATATTGTTCGGCAGCCGGTTCTGTTTTTCTTTTTTATAATAACTGCGTGACGTGGCAATGCAACAGAAACAATCAAAAAAGTAAGTTCGTGTGATTGCGATTAGTCCTGGGGAGTAGAAAACCCATCTATTCTATGGGTTTTCCTGTTGTTTCGTGGACTCTGGCGATCGTTTAATAAGCGCGGTCAGCTATTTAGCAAACGTGACCTAGAATACAACAACCAGCCATCTCGCACGGGGTCACAGCTGTTCACGTGGCTCGCACAAGGCTATCAAGCCTCCTAACTGGGCCCGGGAAAATTCACACGTAACGCGACCTTGCGTGGCATGGGCGCTCCAGAAAGCTTTGATGAATGTACCCTGGGCCCTAGTTGCTAAATCGCCGATGCAGGCTACTAAATAATCAACAAAGGCCACTAAACGACAGGAAAACCGGTAGCACTCCGTTCAGTCCGATATTCGTGCTTTTCAGTCAACTAACTACTTTCGGCTGACTAAACTTCTTATTTTCATATGGGTGCTTGAAAAACGAAAGTTAATAGCGTAAGGTTGCTTGATTTATTCCGGCGCATTCCGGAACGTCTTTACCAGCGAAGACTGCTTTCAAGATGACCGTTTTTCTGGAGGGTGAACTGAACGTTTTCATAAGGCGAAAGGTAAACACACATGAATCATGCAAAATGTGTTAGCATCTAGAAACATGACCAAGGCGATACCAACGTAATTAGCCATTTGGACGGTTTGTACAGTTATTAGTGGTGATGGCTAATGGTTACTGCCTAGCGTATCTCAACAGTCTTCGATTGTTTGTGACGTAAACGAAGTTGCAAACTGTTAAGATTGGTATAGTCTTTCGTCTTTCACAGGTGTTGAGGACTGGACTACTCGAGTGTTCTGCGTTCGCTCGGTAACGTCACCAGTTTTGTCTGTTCGCTGGTCGCCCTTTGTAGCCAAGTCGGAATATGTGCAACATTTCGATTACACAGCCATCTGTCCGTTCTGCCAATGTAGGTGGCTACATACCCACACTTGGTTTGGCAAAGGCAATTGGAATTGGCGTGGAAAGATGGTGGTTCCTTCGTCGATGGTATTTTCGCCCGAGTGATCGTGTAGAGAAAGACGATGCTTGTGGCCTAATGAGTACAACTAATAGCGCAGTTCGGGCGTCTGTTGGGCAGGCTGTTGAGGTTATCACCGTTGCAAGTTAGTCGTAGGATGCCCGTCAGTTTTTGGAACTTTGATCACTTTGGCTTATTCGGAGGTGGTTTTGAGTGGTTGAATACAAAATATATTGGATGTCCGCTAGTCCAGAAAAATTCTCAATGGCAAGCGGTTTTTCTCTTCCAGAGTATTGATTGTACTCATTTTACATGCCTTAGGGAACATGCTATGGACGAGGTCAATTTCGTACCTTACAGAGGCAAAGTTGGTGAAGTGCAGATACTGAAGTGATCAGGCAGTTTGGCGATGAACTGATCCTTGGATTCAGTCATCGTTTCGGTGGGCAATTCCAATATCTAGAAAGACAATGTTGTTGTTATCTTCCCAGTTTTTTGGTTAGCTAAATGTCCTTTTATATGGTGGAAAAATGACGGAGGCGGTTTTTACACTCGTCCTTGGCGGTCCAAAACGGCGAAGATGTCATTCGGCAGAGTGTTTGGAGATAAAAGTGTGCCGGATCAGGTTCAGCAGACTTCCAAAGGCAACTCCACCAATCAGTCGAAATGGAATTAGACATCCTTGGAGTGCGGTAGTAGTAATATCCGTGAGAGCTCATTACTTGGTAATCTGACATTCAGAATGCCATCGTCAATAAGTTGGCAGAATACATCGACGGTCTTTTGGAGTGAGGTATTCGTGAAAAGTAACCTAATGTTTTGATCCGTCCCACCAACTCTAGTGAGAAGTCTTTTCTGCCTCCAAATCATCTCGATCATTAATGCAAAACACTAACAATATGTAGGATACTGGTTTATGTACTCAGTCATTGCATTCAGCGTTGTGGTCCAACTCGTGTGGGCAACCCAGTCTTGAGGCCTAAATACTACTGACAGTATTTAACTCTCATTGTATCAATCCATGCCATCACTCGGCTATCCTGTCAGTCGAGATTCCGTTGTTCCAAGCCTTGGGCTTGATACCGCACAAAAGATGACTGGCGGCAGATCGACAATGGGTCAGCCCCCTACCCTAACACTTAACATTCATCTTGAATAAGTACTTATTGTGAGTGTTCAAATCGCTCAACAGCTCACACATTTTGGAACTATCCTCCACTTTGTTTCCCCGAAAAATTCCTTCACCAGTTTCAGCAATCTCGCTAGTCACTTTGTCAGTTTCTGTTGCGAGTACTTAGTCATAAACAGTATAGGTGGCAGTCGTACGACTTTTCTGTGTAATATTGGTAGGTCGTACTTCTGTGGTGTTTGACATCCTCTGCATTTACAGATTCTTATCCGTGGATTCTGGAATCAAGTTTGCATTGGCTGCTATTGTTTAATTTTCTAGTTCACCGGAGTCGTCAAACTTGCTATTGACTTTTGAGTTCAGCTTTGTGTTGGGAAAGTTTTGCTTTCAGTTTCTTACAACTGTTCATCGAAAAGGAGGATTTACGAGAGAATATTAGGTAGGACACGCGTGGCCTATTTGAGAACATCAAATTGTACACACACACACACACACACACACACACACACATATATATATATATATATATATATATATATATATATATATATATATATATATATATATATATATATATATATATATATACGCAAAACCACACCTACACAGCTGTTCTTATCTGAATACGTTCAATTGGATTGTGATGAACGAATGGCTTATGTTCTCACGTGCTTCAATTAGAACTTAACTGGTTAAGGAGCTGATGTCTCCGAGCTATTCCAGGTCTAGGTCTTCAGTGAACTTCCAACACATCACAAACATGTACTATGTACATTTTCCTAATGACACTGACTGGTTGGTCTCATGTTCAATTTATTTCTACCATTAATTCACAAACATGTTTTTATATTCCATGTCTCCGCTAGAAGGTAGTGAAAGGGTCAGACCCTACTGTTATCATAACCCTTCGTCGTGGTCGACCAGTAATCATATAGGGAAGCACAATATTCAATTCGGCCAGGCTTTGGTAACAAACCGGGCGACGGCGGGTTGGTGTTTACCGCCATAGCAACATATATATTGATATAATAATTTACAGGTGTTGTTGAAATTAGCATAAAAACGTGGTTCTTGGAACCAGCTTATTCCCTACACACAGCATTGAGCTCTGGGACAAAAGTCCTGTTAGCTGGCGTAGGTGTTATAAATTCTTCCTCCAATACGGCTAATAAACTCTCAGTCGTCACTGTGTTCCACATCAGCAGTGGAAAAAGAATGTTGCGTGCCCCAGTTATTATGCAGTCGAGTAAACGAAAAATTCAACCGTAGGCAGTGAGCAAAGCAACCAGGCGAGTAAGTTAGAAGTAAGCCGTGAGACGTCCGCTCTCACGAGTAGGCCACGTGGTAACTCGGCTGAGACCAAGCGAGGCCACTAGGTACACAAAGAGACCGATCAACCAACACTGTCCGGGCTAATACATGAGCAAAGGTCAATATCAAGCAGAAGTATGTCCAAGTATCAGAGGGATATTGATCGACTGTTGACGTAGTGTGCTAGTGTGTGAGTTTGTCCTTTCGTGCACATGACTGTTCACACCGAAGACAACAGTCCAATTCAACAGGGAGCTCTCAGAAGGAAATTGTAAAAGTTGTGTTTTTTAATGTGTCTGTCTTTTCGCAACTGCAAACGCTGGTTACGGATGAATAGATATCTCAACGGCTCCAAGATGTAAAACTTTATGTAGGATTTGGAGCATTCTCAATACTCTTGAAAGTAGGTGTTGGTTGTAGCTCAGGTTGGTACTTTTCAACAGCTTCTGACAGCTGAGCTTGGTATTTAGGTCCCAAACGTTTTATCATCAGTCAAGGTGACATTGTCAGTACGCAGGTGGCTATCCTCGTACTCATTTTCACATATATATGAAGCTTGCTCCCTGATTTGACCTTGAACTCTCGGATTACCTAGGGAGAAAGGTTTTCACAAGAATGCTTGAAAATAAACTAGCTACAAGAAGACGATCCATCTCTCCTAGTATTCGTTCACGAGGATCAAGAAGGACACATGTTCAATCCGGAAGAATTTCATATTCTGGCCCAAGCAATCAAGAGATATGCCAGAGAGTTATTGGAAGCCTGGGGTTCTTCAGCAAATTCCATCAATAAACACACTGAATTGAATCACATTTACAATCTCTTGATACGCAAACATTCAATCAACCCGATAAATGGAAAACGAATAAACTGAACTTTAATCCTACCGACCAGCAGCCGTGGCACCCAGTTCTTCATGGGAACATAAAAACCCATCTAACTTCCGGAAGACTCAGAGAACAGAGAATCTAAGAAAATAATACAAAACGGTCCGAAAGCACAAAATACAAAGAAACAAAATACAATATTACAACAAAAATACAAAAGGGTATGTAAATGCGCAGAAAAGCCAGCATAGGTTTCAAGAGGCCAAGTTTCCAAAATTAGAATGTATTTCAAAGAGCTAAAGGTCATCTGACTGGATTTAGAAGTTTGCTCCGAAAAGTCAAAAGGTCAGGTTTTCATAATGTGACTTATTAAAGTCAAGGTCATCTGAGAGCTCAAGGTCAAGTCAAGGCACAAGGTCCGTGTATATATATATATATATATATATATATATATATATATATATATATATATATGAAATTGAGCAAGAGGATCGCCATTTGCGCACTGATGAAGTCACCTCGATTGGTGACGAACCGTTTGTGACCCACACACCAAGCTCAGCCGTCACAAGCCTTGGAAAACTTCATGCATTATTCATCCGCAAGATAGTTTTTCTAAAGGACTTCCCCATCTGACAGACTGGAAAGGTTTATTTCTGAGTCCAGTGGATTCCATGATGTTCATGATGTCGTTAATAATATTTCCCATCGGTTCTGATGATCATTTATTGCAGACCATACAATCCGCCTTACAGAGTTTTTCCACCTTATAGTCATTGAATTCCGTTTCTTTGAGAATTTAATATCAAGGTACCACTTCTGTGCAATCCCCATTTATCATCATAGCGTTTTCGAAATAAAACAACAGGGAAAATGATTTGTGACGCAAGCTGAATTTCTTTGCTGATGCAACATTTGACCACCATTTTGGGGCCAATGCCAGTTTTAGATTGCCCGAAGACTAATGCAACAGCATTCGCTTTATATTTCTTCTCAGTGATGTACGGGAATCTCACGAAACACTTTCCCACTGGAAACTTGTAAGGATCTTTAGGCGTTCTTTAGTATCACAATACAGATGACGACCATTCGAGTAGAATTTACTGATATTTCGCTCATCGCAACTTTCTACGATACCTTGTTTTACATGAATAATGAGAAGAAACATGTTTTCATCGGCGGCATTATTCCGTGCAACTTCTGCTATACAAACACATGCCCAGTGGCATTTTCGGCTTTTATCTTCTATCTAGTAAAGTGCTGCAACTTTCTAGTTCTAAATACACCCTTATCTATCATCACGAAAATAAAATGGTTAGTGAACGGATCTCGAGCGCCTGATCTTGATGTGAAGGTCATGCCGTCAAAAGAAACAGTTTTTAAACCGGTGAGACATGAATTCGTTGTTGAGCAGAGAAGTAGTATGTAGGTGATATCCAAATTCGTGCTTCGTAGTGATGTTTCTGAATTAATTTTTTCGGTTCATAAAGCATGGCCTCCAAAGAAAAATGTGGAAAAAGTCTGATACATGTTTGCCCCAAAACCGAGAATAATTTTCAGTCATATTTCACTATTAAAAAAGAAACCATAGGGTATCCATGATTTTGCTACTGTGAAAACATGCCATAAAGGATCAGTTATGTACAGGGCTACAAGATATCCACCGTTTTGTGGTAAGTGAGGTAGCGCAATGACCTGTGACGAAAGAATTTCCCATCGCACAGACTGGAAACATTCATACTTTGGAGCGGATGGATTCTGCTTTGTTCAGATAAGGGTAACTTCACACGGTGGACCTTGAATCAAAACCGCTCAGTGGCCATCGTAATGAATTGTTTGACTTCTGATTCACCGGAATGGGGAATTCTGATTCACTAATCAATACTCACGATCGTTCCTTCAAGGTAAATCGATGACCAAAACGATGGGCAGGTGTAACACGTGACCATCAGTTGTGCGCATAGTGCAGGATTTAGATTGGACGAAATCTGATGTAACATACCTTTATCCAGGCTTTTTCCCATTGGCATATATAAATTTACTGACGAATCGTCTTGGATCTTATTCCTGCTTTCTTGACATTCTTTTTTTTTATCACAATGCAGATAACAACATTATTCAGGTCAGAAGTGCTGTTTTTCACCCACTGTGTCTCGTTGTGATACTATGAGTTGTACGAATAATGCGGAAAATGTTTTTCTATAACAGAAAGACTGAAAGCAATGTCCACCTCAAAAGCACCCGCGTGATGGGCATGTAGAATGCTCTGTCTCTCCTATTTACTAAATTATGACACCTTCTGTTCTAAGTGAACTTATTCTGCAACGCGGTGAAAATAAAATCATTATTCAACGTTTCCACTGTACTTGACCTTGACGTGATCATTTATTCGAAATAAATGGACTTTCCTCCAAATTGCCCCTCCTTTATATGTGCTAGCTGCTACAATATCAGTACGCAAACGACCTTTTTTGCCAGTGTCCGGACTGCGCAAGATCCATTCTTATTCGACATCAAATGCCTATATGTTACAAACAGGTTAAAACTATTACTGTTTTTAAGGTACTTTGAACATGGAAACCTAGCACAAACTTGACTCTTGTTTATATCACTAGTGAAACAAAGGAGGATAAGACATTAGAATAAAGCAAAAATCGTGACCTTAGCAAAGGGCCCACTATCCTCGGACGAACAAATGTTAAGGAGGACAAACTGGTTCACAGGATAACACATCCATACAAATGAGGTCAGTGTTTGGCATAATTCATTTAGTCAAGTATAGGGCCCAAGGAAACCGGTAGAGGAATCTCTTATGTGAAACTTTTCTCCATCATCCATGACAAAACTTATTAGGGCCGGATCATTTGCCTCGCTAACGACAGACATAACGGGCGTAGATCAGCGAACTAAATAAAGGTTGATTGGGACCAGGAAGAATTTGACTGAGCCATTTAAATCCAGGTCTAAGTTGGCAGAATAAATCCACGATGTTTTTGCTCACGTAGGGGAGCTTTAGTTCCTAAGTACATGTACCAGATCGCTAATAACTGTGTTGTATTGTATTGTATTGTATTGTATTGTACATACCAGCTTAATTATGGTTGTGCAATGCATTTCAGCCAAAAAGCCGCCAAAATAAAGTTACAGAGCAAAACTAGATGTCATTACAGACAGAATGGCATCCTTGTGTTGCTGGGACACGTGCTAGAAACGGAACAACAGAACCCTGTGCAAAGACAATATGCACGGAAGCAGTCTGTACCTTGCTATGTGTTGATATGTGTTACGGACAAAGAGTAAGATCAAAATGCAATTTGTGTGAAGTGTCGGACAGGATTTTCTGTGCTTACCCCGTGGAAGCGCTTATATAGCTGGCGCATAGCTCCAAGACTGGGTCATTCAAGGTTACACCAGAAACAAGACTAATGGTGAAAATGCCTCTGGGAAGTGTGGTTAAATCCTTTTTTAGTAATTTTGAGAAATTGATGGGGGAACAATAAAGAATGATTGGTGATATACACTGTCTTACAAAAAAGGAGCGTGGTGCACTAACAAAGACTGAAGTGTATTCAAGAAAAGCACATACTACTAACTTCCTGGAATAAATGAGGAATTTAAAAATATGGTGCACAATGAACGCTACTGTATCAACTATAGAGAGCTTGGATTTGTACGCAAATTGTAACTCGTCGGTTGAGCTTCTTACCATAGTTTGAAGACAACGCAGCACAGCCAGTCCAGCAAGTTTCAATACTGACGGATATAATGCTGTTGGTCTATATTTTTTCGGTTCCATCTGGCTACGCCATACTTTAGGTGTGGGGGTAATTGTAATAGAACGCCAACGATCGGGAACGGAATATGTTCCAGTAAATAGTTAAGTACCGAAGTCATCAAATCACACAGGGCGACGGCCTCATATCTGAGCTCTTCTGCTGGTAGACCGTCTGGATCAGTTGAGTAGGTTATCTTTGTTGATTTAAGTAAATTGAGAACCTCTTTGGTTGATCCCTTTTAAAATCCAGACGAAGCAGACAACGTGAAAATGGGAAATGGTTTGTGTGGTTGTCGGAGAAATTGGACACTGAGACAGTTTATATCGACATATGCCTTCGGGGTTTTTCCCTCTGACAGCAAAGAAGCTTGGTCCTACGCCACATGTATTTGATCTTCACGGAGTTTGGGAACTGTCTGGAAAAGTTGTCGTCAAGGCGTGTAATCCCAGATTTTACCAAAATTGACAGCCCACGGACCTCACTTTTGGTTTGTATCTTTTAATCTAATTCCATACTCCTGTGTAGCTGCTTCTGATGAGGAGAAACCCTTCTTCCAGACTGGAAGTGAACAGTTTCTATGGCACTGATAATCCATCTAACCACTTCCGTTGTGAAATTTACAGAGAAATACAGATGTGTACGGCCTTTTAAACACGATTCGACAATAAAGAATGAATGGTTAAGGGGCAAAATACTTACCGTGGAAATGTTCTTCGTTTAAAGCGTGTCTGTTTGGAATAGGTGTGAGTGAGTGTGATAAATGACTTCTGTTAGATTATATTTTAGACCTAAGATACTGGTACTGAGGGGTGCACTTAATCGGACAGAGAAAAGTTCCGAGTGGTTGGTCAGATTGAGGTTTAACTAGGAGTTTCTAGGGATTGGAGCGTGACAGAGATTGAGAAGATTGAATGACGAAAGGGGTGGAGGTGATGCGTGATTAAAGCAACTCACTATCATGTGGAGATTGTTACCAAGCTCAGATGCAATGTAAGGAACAAATGAATCATAGAAAGTGCTAACGGAGATTTGTGAGCATTGTGCTGTTATGTAAATGTTGCTGATGATAACTTGACTAAAGCGAGAGAATCTAGGGCGATACGATACGGATAAACAATCGATAAGATCGCAGAAGTAGAAAAAATAACGCGAGACTGGCTGCAACACTTAGAATTTATGTAAGTGGCAATGCAGTCACATTTTTCTCCAGTAAAGTGAGCCGTCTTGACGGAAGCAGGTGAACTCTTCCATTTGAACCATAGTGTCATCGTTCTTGTCATTCAACCAAGTATCTTGTGAGCATACAACACAAGTATTTATGGAACTAAGGGCCATGAGCAAGTATGTAAGTTCCAATAGCTTGTGGAATATGGAACGCACATTATTACGTATAACTTTAAGAATAGTCATTCTGCTTGTCCTTGTGCACTCAAGAACAGCCTGCCAACCAGCTCTTTTGAGTTCCCTTGGGTAATGGTTTCAGTTACGGACTTCAGATACTGGGCACGCATTTTACTGTCTTAATATATCGTGTACCAATAGCATAAATTGTTTTAAATAATTAAGAGTGCGCAACATGTCCATTATTGGTTGTATCAAAATAAGTAATTCCGAAGGGGGACCAGACTGTAACACGGCCGTGAGTTACACACTCATTTATCCGAGGGCTTACTCGTAACATTTTGTTTCCGTTGATTCCATTTCCAGTTAGGCCCCCATCAAGAATCCATCTACATCACTGGAGTCGATAGCCATATAAGCCACCAGTTAATAATGCCCGAAATCGGCAGTTGAAGGATGTGGGCTGTTCCACGTAGTGCAGACACGTGGCAAACCATCCAAAGTCAGTTTCGAAAGCCTAGTAACATTTTTGTGCGGATTCCCAATAAGGCATCCCAGCATCGAGGGTCAGTTGGAACTGGATGGTGATGACTTACAACAAGGAAGGAACTGCCGTACTGATTGTTCCTGGTATTCAACAGTGAGTAGGGTGGTACTGTGTGGTGATTCAGTAGCTGCGGCACGTGATACCGCCAGGTACACCTTCGTAACCACGCACGTGGATGAGCCCCAACCAGTCAGAATCGTCGCGGACAAGTCCGACAAAAGCTCACAGTGATTGGTCATCTTCGAGTCTACCAATTACCTCCTCTGATTTAACATATTTATACTAACCCATTCCGCAATACAACTAAAGTGTCATTTTGCAGTCTTGGTCTTCTTGTTACTTTTGTTCGCGTAATTCTGGGTTGGGGCTATTTCAATACGTCCTGTCAATACATTTCATTGTGGCTATTACATATTGATATTTCACGGTGAGTTATTTCCTAATTAGTTTGGATTTCCTACTTCCATTGAACTAGCACTAAGGGAGGGGGTAGGGAATATCAAAGTAGGCTAAGTATTTGTGCTCATCTCGTCATTCATAACCCTGGACAAGAGATTACAGATTTCTCACTGAGCTCACTCAAAAAAGTAATTCAAGCCTGGATACCAGTTACGGTAATACCTCGTACATTTGCACTTTGAGGTTCGCGATACAAACCAACTATTTTGCTTTCGGGGGTCCCTCACAAAACTGCGAAGTTTGCAAATACTTGTAAAACCCTGCAAAAGAGTTTCAAGTACAGTTTCGGATAATTGTACCGAATATTCTCGATTTCTTCCATTCAGTAGTGGATTATGAAATCTAAGCCCTCCAGCTCTGAGTGATGGTGGGACAATGCACGTACTTTGAGCAAAAAATCACTGATAATTAGATTATATGCAAAAGAACGAATGATCTCATGCTAAAACCTATTGTGTTACTATCACTACCTCTATAACGGTGACCGAACTAGTTCGTGAAATGTCCCCATATTCAGAATTTAGAAAACGCAACTTGGTGAACTCGAATATGTCCTTACGGTACGCCACTGAAAGGCACCTATCTACCATGCTTTGAAAGCTGCGGCAAAAAGATGATATAGACGCGACTTCATTTGAGCGTATAAGACTCATAAGATCAACAGTCACAAGACTCAGGTCTACCGAAAACACACAAAACAGGTATCCCCATGCGACCTATACTTGACTTGTCGGATTCACCATACCACAACATAGGACGATGGCTTACAGAACTCCAGGAACCGTAAAGAACGAAACCCTCACCACATAGCCTCAGCAACACATTCCAGTTCGTCGAAGTGATTAGGCGTGCGAATGCCAAATCACAGAAAATACTTTCTCTCGAGGTATCCTTGTTATTCACGAATGTACCTCTGGCCGAAAAAATGGACTATGTTTGTGAATACTAATAAACAGAAGACATTAAAATAGGTATATCAGTTGATATAAGCAAGGAGCTCCTGAAACTGTGCACCAGAAAAGTACAATTTCAGTTTGAAGGAAACAACTACAAACAGAAAGATGGCATAGCAATGGGATTCCCACTCGATCCTCTGCTTGCGGATATATTCATGTCAAAGATGGGAGATCAATGAGTCAAGTCATCACCAATTTATGTATCCATAAGAGATACGTAGACGACGTTTTCTATCTAATACCATCCAACTTTAAAGCACGAGAACTACCACAAAAATAAAAAAAACAAATTCGAACTTACTATTTACGTTAGAAGTGGAAAAAGACGATGTGCTTCCATTCCTTGAAGTCCTCTTACGAAGAGCAGCAAACGAATCAGTGGAACCCAGTAGTTATTGTAAGCCAACGTGGGTAGGGCAGTACACTAATTTCGAAAATTTTGGTCCCAGGCAGCATTAACTAAACTTAGTGCGTTGCTTAGACTAAAGAGAGCGTCAAATATGCTCCAAAGGCCAACTTACGAAAGCTTTAGAGTTTATCAGTAACTCACTCAGAGAAAATGGATACCCAGATAGCTTTCTCAGACAACACATGAACGCAGATTCTTGATGAAAGTGCCCGAAATTCCCCAAAAATGATAGTATTTGCTCGTATAGAATTCGAAGGGGATGGAGCTGCAGAAACACAGACCCAAAGGCTATCTCATGCGGCAACAGATACGTCCTACGCAGCCAGGCTGCAAACGGCGTTTAACACCAAACCATGCTTACAACTGAAACTCAAAGACAAGCTGCTTCTGTGGAGTGAAATAGGTCGGAATTTGACATTCAGTTTCTCGCTTTCACGGGAATACTCTGGAACACCTTTTTAATAAAGCCAAAACTTTACATATGTACAGTGCTGGCCTGAGGAGAAGTACCGAAAAGACAGATCTGAGTTTACCACTGAACTAAGCGTTCATAATCAACAAAAGCAATCAGTCATAACAGAACCGCTCATTGACATCACCACTATCCAGTCTACTCGAAGGAAGTCTTTATTTGGTCGAAGAATTCAATTCTGTGATGCATATATCTAGCATCATCCTATTGTTTTAAGCCGGTATGAATCTGTCGGGTCCATTTTCACTCCACGATTGTCCATATTTCGTTTTTAAGCAACTAACTACTCACTTATCCGGTGAGTAGCGTGCATACTCCGCATTACTACTGCTACCACCAGCAGTTGAAGTAGTATGGAGAAGTAGTAATAATAATAATAATAATAGTAGTAGTAGTAGTAGTAGTAGTAGTAGTAGTAGTAGTAGTAGTAGTAGTAGTAGTAGTAGTAGTAGTAGTAGTAGTAGTTGCCATTGTTGTTGTAAGATTTGGGGCTCGTCAGAATGCGAAAATTGTGTTACGTTGGTTGTGTGGTTGATCGTCCTTTCAGTCTGCGGTAGCGCTCATGAGGTTCACGATTTTGCTTAATCGAACGTGCGCAGACAGGCACGCACCAAGGCACACAAATACACAGGGACATACGCAAACGAAAACTGTGCTTGTTTACGTACAGCTCTGCGGAGGTAGACAGAACGGGAGTAACTACTTAACAAACAGGACACGACTGGCCAAAGTGCTCGCGTGCATTATTACGCGCTGTCATTCACACTGCACCTAAGCAAGCAACCTACAACGGTGTATGTGTGGATACTGATGATATCGATCGAATCATAGGTATGACGCATACAAAACGCGTGCACACACGGAGTGGTGCAACTGCACTGTGTTTACACATCCTGTCCAAGATAAGGTCACGTGAATAGAATATGAACGCAGAATATCTTGGCAGTTACAAGGTTGTTTTGATCTGCCAGTAATGACTCGAGGCATTTGGAATTCGGCACCGAACAAACCAACGTTGTTTGCTACCCTAATCACTGATTTACTATTGCACTCAATTATATACACTTTACTACCAAGGAATAGATGGTTGATTCAGTTCCGTATATTTTTCTCTGTTGACTGTTATTGCGGAATTACCATATGCAATTACGAAAGCATGACTGATTACGAATGGGGTCGTTCTAAATTATGGTAGTTCATCAGCAATATTGTCCTTAATTTGCATTATTGTTTTTGCTATTATTATCGCCAAAAATTTATTCATCTGAGGTTCAGTGTTTATAGTGTGAAGTACTCATATATTTAACGCGTCCAACTCACTCTGTCAGGCTATCCGAGTGGTGCGTAGGAAGCACATGACTTGGAAATTACCATCATGATAAGTGTTCCAGAAAGTTTGCAAGGACGGAGCCGTGCGAAAAGGATCTTACCCGAAATTTATGGACCCGGTGTTAGCCCACATCCCAACCAACGAGTTGGTTCTCAATAACGAAGCTAATTTTCAGCACTTTCTGGTGCATTACTAACCAATTATATCTATTTCCGTGGAAGGTAGTGGATTCCACGCCTACTACAACCCGGTTAAGATATGTACAGAACGTGCCATGTGAACACCAAGTAAGTATCATTTTTTTGTATTTATAATTACTCAGGGGTTCTTACAAGCCTCGTGCTGACAATACAGTTTGAATAAGAGAAAAAACGAACAAGAAAGACATGTTAGGAGCTACAAACGGCAGAAAATTTGGTTAACACAAATAGAGTATACGGTTTTAATGGGAGCGTATTTCACTGCATGGGTAAGTCAAAGAAGAATAAACGAATGATCGGGTTTTGTAATTTATTCTGCTTTCATTCTCTTCCTACTGGTCAGGACTTGAACCAGATAAGACACGGGGGAGTCTCGCACAGATCTGCTCTGGAAGAAAAGTGCCAGAATTAAAAACGGCTGAATGAAAGGGAAAGACAAAATAATAAGACATTGTGTGACAGGTTCCAGGAATAACTTGCACAATTCGGCTAAACAATACCCGATAAGCTAACGAGAAATTTCAGTCAAAAGAGTATCAATCAGAATGGACGAAGCGTGACTTATTATTACCAAGCGATTGCACCGTACTTTAAAGTTATGTTCTAGAAGGTTGGAAAAAATTACAGGGTAACGGCAAAGCGAGATAGGAAGGACACAATTGAAAACAAATTCTGAAATGCTTGACTGCAGTGTCTGAAACAGACTGAGTTTCCATTTAAGGAAAAATGATCTACTCCGTTTTCCAAAGCACTGCTGAATTTGAGTTGCCTACCGTAATTTATTGTCAAACTTAATTCCCAAGTACTTGACAGAACAAACTCTAGATAGGAATTTGGAATTAACGGGAACAGAATCTGTTGGGTGAGGAGTAGGCTAGAAATTCTGAATATACTCTGGGTACACATGGAGGAGTTCGGTTTTGAAGAAGATTAAGTTGAAAAAGAGCTGTTTGAGGTAAATTTTTCCCGAAGTTTCCAAAATATGACGGATCGAAAATCTGATCTATTAGTCATTACGATGTTCTGTTCCACAAGTTTGACAAACAGCTGATTGAAACAGTAAAAATCAACCCCAGTACAAAATTAGGGCAACAAGATGACAAATGGCATGTAAAAACTCAACTCATCACGTGGCCTTGATTAAAATCGTAAATCCCATTGTATTTCCCCTCTCTATGTGGCCGCGTGGCTCAACTGGCAGAGTGCGCGCATGCTTTCACCGTGAGCTTCGGCCAAGCTTGGGTTCAAATCTTACAACGTTCGACTACTCTCTATATTTAGGTCACCAAACCCCGTCTGTGGCGGTTAGTTTCAATTCACTATAAACGTCCTCCTGTTCAATGTAATCCGGCAAATAGCAAACGGTTTACCGATGAAAAAGTTAACCTGGGCGGTGTGGGCAAAATATGACCCTCGTCGAATGTCATCTATAACCATCAACAATAAATCATCATCCAACCTCGTATCCAAAAAAGCAATATCGGATTAGGTAAACAATTAACTCTCTCTCTCTCTCTCTCTCTCGGATACTTTCATTTCAAGGTACCCTCATGGAATCCACGAAAGGGTGACTGAAGATGAGCGCTTTGGGGAATTTTTACAAGTCAGTTATTATCAAGTTGTTCAAAACTCGTATCTTTGGCATAATACGAAGTTTACCAACTTCATTTCTTTTTAGCTGGTCTCCCTAATAGCAGCTATCTATTCATACCGTCAGAGGTAGGTTATGTGTTCAGTGAACAACAGTTTCCGGGCTGTAAGATGACAGAAAGAAGGTCTAGACTTGTGTTATCTGAAATTGGTGATCAGTATGTCCATCCGGGCTTCAAAATCTCAGTTACCTCACAGTCACTGCTGTCATGGTGGACTTCGTCATATAGGCTATACTTCCGTCATTCAGCTCATTTTCCTGAATCAGTCAGAATATCATAGCACTACGGTAGATCATTTATTATAAACTATCGTCGCCGGAACCCAAACGAACCTTTGGATTCATAGATGGCAATCAACAATTCATGGAAACCTAAAATATCAAGGGTAACTGAACGACGGTCTCGAGTTCAGTCGTCAATTTCTTAGCTTTGCCTCCCACTCTGAAGCCAACAACAAAAACCACCACCACCACCACCACCACCACCACCACCACCACCACCACCACCACCACAACAGCAACAGCAACAGCAGCATTAAACAACATCAACACCAATACTACTAATCATAATGATAACAATCTGTACTTCACCAAAAAATATCACGAATAATAGTGACGATAATAAAGACCATAGTTGCAATAATAATACAGTAATGAACTAGCTGATACCAAGAACGAAATGTGTCCGACGAATAGCCGTTTTTCGTGAATGTAGGTTCTGTGGAAGTTTCCCATATTTTGAGGATGACTTGTCCGTCCAGGATATAGTTTCAGATGGTCCTCTCTCTGTCTCTCTTCCAAGAAGTGATACAGAAATTTAAAGTGAAAGAACACAGAATCTGCAATTCTTGTCGATTATGGTGACAGGTTCCCAAACAGTGAGAACAAAATGAAAATAAGTACGGTTTGATTTCTCAACGAGGCTTAGAGTAGACAAATACCACCCACGATAGACGTGACTTCCAGTACATAATCACCTGACCCGTGCGTCGTCAATTTTAAAGCACAAGCTCCATTAATTAAAGTTCACCTGTAAAAAATCCATCTAAGTCCCTCCTCCCACACTCTCTCTTCATCACCGCCCTGCCTTCCTTACTTCCGCCCACCCTACCTTGCACTAAGTGATTGCTACGGCAACGAACAACAACTGTGACGTCATTCGTCATCAAGTAGAACACTTGGGTGGTACGCACGGGAGTGGTCAGATCGTTTAGACTCCTTGATGCTTATAAGGTAGCGTTTCATTATCTACTCCATCACACACGGGTCCACACACATTTCACCTTGTACGTTTATTCATTCTAAAATTCGAAACAAGAAAATCTTTAACAGGAGCATGATTTTCTCTCGACTTGCATTGCTGAAGAGGATGAAAATATCGAATTCCAGTAAAAACGAACACGCTACATAAATTCTGTCAACCCTGCTCCAATTGATCTTGGGAACTGAACTGCGAAGCTAGATTTCGATAGTGCAGTTCATTATTCTAGTTTACAAAATCCAAAATTTTTATAATGCGAAACAGTGTGGGATAGACAGAATCGAAAGAGCAGTATAAAGACTGCTGTTAACTTAAGAAAATCAGAATGGGCTAACTAGGTGCAAAATAAAAGTTTCCCATCTACCAATAGGAAACAAGAGTTGACGTTGCGAAATGCAGATACCACACACGAGAAAATCCATGGACGTACATGAATATCATTCCGGAAATCAGTAACTATCAGTAAATCAGTAACTAACTAACTAACCCCTTCTACCTATTCGTTTTGGAACATTTGGTCACCTAGATTGACAACGAATTCAGTTTACCCGGAGAGTCTTTTGGGCAATGCATAGGACTCCCCGTGCGATACGCCTACCGCGATTCGGGCACCATACGGGTTGATCGATCGATGGATATGCACTGCTTAGGATCCCCGAGACGCAGAATAAAACAGCGGCACGGTAGTACCTTTTTCGTGAATTTTCAGTGATTAGTCGAAAGTCGGACCCGTGATGGTGAATCATACGGTAAACAAACCGATTTTGGAGCTGCGAACGAACGCACGCACACGTACACAACATACACACAGCGTTAGCCTGTTATGACCAGCCAAAGCAAATAACTGACTTACTCAAAACATCATGGCGGACACTGAGATTAAGACAAGCACACATACGCACACACACACACATACACACACACATACACACACACACGTACGTGCGTCTCCTTGTCCGCTTACCGATTAGTTCACAGCACAGACAAGGCCACTTCCATTGTTTGGAGAGTTCCATTTCGAAGGTTCTCAATCAATACGCCCAGGTCTGACCGTAGTTTTGTACAAAAGCTAATGAGCACATAATACCGCAACAGGGGTCAACTGGTTGGACGGTTCGTCCCGTTCTAAATATCCAAACTAACCGAGGCGAAATCAACACCCAGAATTACTGCTCGTTGGTCGATCCCAGTTAAATATGAATAGCAGTGGCCAGTAACATGCTATGAATGATAGGCCTGACTGGGCGATTTCAGAAGAATGCGATCGCTATCCCAAATCTCCATTGTAAACTGAAGCCAAATGTGGGAATTCAAATTTATCGTATATGAGAGGAACAAAAAATCTGCAAATGCAAGGAATTAGAGCAAGGCACTTAAGAGAATCATACACGGGGATCTGCCTGATTCGGGTACAGCAAAAACAGCAATAGCATAAGCAATCGAAATAATAATAATAATAATAATAATAATAATAACAAGAATAATAAAGCGTACGATGGAGAAGTTTACGTTCTTAGTTCAAACTCTATGTTCGGTCCTCCGTTCTCAGTTATCTTCTTCGAACTGGTACCAGAAGGAATTTTGAAAGACGTCACCAAGAGCTAGTCTCATTAGTACGCTAGTGTCTGATTGAAATACATCTCCATTTTGGCTTGCCCTCTTTGTTTTGCAAATAACGCGTTATGTGGGCGTCTGCTTCCGTGCAATCGCTTTCTGTATGAAAAAAAGGTTTTGATGCATACCTTTAGTGACCGTGATGATTGCCGCACATCCTTACCCAATCCGGACGGCCATCTTAAATGGCAAAACTCATTCAGTTAGAAAAGTATCATATGATTGTTACTTCACAAATGTGATGGACCTCAGTGTTTTGCAGTACGCTGTTTCCCTAGGCTACTCAGAAAATATCAAAAGGGGCATCTTTAAGTAACACGCAGATCAGTGTGTGGATTTTATTCGAATGACAGCCTAGTAGTAGCTCTTCGTGGACACTAAAATATCGTACTCATTTTAAATACAGTTGCAGCTTACAGTTTGAGTTACTCCTTCACTTATGTGAGTATCTCCATCTAGGTCTGTTATCGGAAAGATTGTCACTCCAGAGAAACTCATCCTGTTCCGGTAGCAGATCTTCAACAAATAATAACTAGTCTTACAATGAAATACCTGTGTGACATAGGGGTGACTTACACTAGTCATATCCTCATGGCCAGTCCATCGCTAACCAGTCTCGTTGGTAGGTTAAGAACCCAGGTTAGTTCTACTCTCAGCTATCGACTGGTTGTTTGAAGTCTGTCTATTTAAGTTAACCTGGCACCTTCCGGCTCTCCTTCATTTCTTTCCAACTGGTTCTGGAAGTTTGGTGCAATCTCGGCTCGCTGGCTTCGGTCGCTAGCTGATCTGTCCTCCCATATCTTGTGGATTCTGCAGGATCCTGAATATATATATATATATATATATATATATATATATATATATATATATATACATAGGAAAATCGAAAGTCTATCGTCCTCTTTCATTTCAGTCGGGAGCGGGGGGGGGGGGCTAATCCCATCGGTAGACGTATTTTGTGGAATAGAAATAATGACAGAGTCTAGATATTTGATGGCACTTTACATTTCCTAGTTGAAAGTGAAGTATTCGTACAACCTGAATCATTCATTGTGTAAACAAATCTTTCTGGTTTCACACCCTTAACATCGCTGCTGTCCTAATGAACATCGTACGAAATATCACCTCCTACTAGTAGTACTGATGACGCAACAGTGTGTAAACGATTCAACAGAGCTCATTCAACGTATGATATTTCCTATAACAACCTCAACTAACAAGTGGTTGTATCGCTCCTCATTCACTTAATTTGCTGATGGTTGCGTCTGCCGGTTGCTGCGCCTGAAAGTCAATACTTTATTTCTCACTGTGACGTTGGTTAAAGTCCGTATGCATAAAAAAACAAATTTTGTCATTGCACCGTGTCACACGAAAATCTCATTAAAAACACGCTCAGTGGTTTACAAAAATCATTGAATCAGTCTGATTCCTATTACTTTGCATTCAAACAGAAGAGTTTTTAGGCTCGACATGCAAAAAAAAGTCTTACACGGTCAAATCACGCAACAGAACGAAAACGTCTTTTGGAGAACAAGGTTTAATAATGTTTTGGAAAACTGATATTTCTCTATGATATTTATCTGCTGTTTGGCTCCACTACTCCTCGTAGAAACGGCCATCCCCGGACTGGTAATATGTTGTTCGATCACTCAGGCCGGTTATTGATTGTCTGCCAGGTCAACCAGACGTTTGTTCCTGCTAATTAGTCTCATCAAGTCTGAGTTCAGAAATTCGATCGCACATTTTTGCTAGTTGTGCATACATGATGGTCATGTGTTCAATGTAGTGCCCTGAAGAACAGGGACGGCTGTCCCAAAAAGTGAATCCAGTTGCGGTTGGTCAGCTTTGATCTTGACTGGCCTATGGCTATGGTACTTTATTAAGAACTGCAGTGTATATGTTTAACTCATGAACAAAGCGTGGTGGAAACTGGAATGATAGCAAGGAATTATGAACAAATCATGAGCAGACTATAAGTCGTGGTGCTTGTTGCTCGTTCGAAGGTCCAAATACCTTCCACTTCGAGTCGAGAGCGTGGCAGTGAATTCTGTATTTCGATCGATTTTTTTATCAGCTAACTTCATCTCCCGCGCTCAGATATCATTTGAACATTGGTTTCGCCTATTGTTTCTCGCCTTCTTGTTGATCAATAGTAGGTTCAACTACTAGGAATCTAGCTTTTTCGTGATAAATGTGTACGAAGAAGTGGAAAGCGTCGCGTGCCTCCAATGAATCACACCAGAGGAATGAGGCAAGAGCAGCAGAGTAAATTTCCTGAACGGAGTGTATGTGGGAGCAGTCTAAGCCATTCGGCTGAACAAGTGTAAACGTTTTCATACATTGAATTACACACTACCTTCTGTACAAAACCATGTGAAAGTCAAATTATTATTTTGTTTACTTCATGTTTAATAGGTAACAATAGGACAGGAAGGGGTTCGCGGCCATTTAAAGACTATCTTTTGGGGAGTGACTCGCAGCAGCGGCGGTGGAGCGACGATTCGAACCCGGGGGACAGAAGAAACACAAAACCCACCGTGATTACCGTGATGACCGAACTGCCCAAAAGGAAATCAGAAGGCATACAAGCGGGCACTGAAATGTTTCGTTCTTTAGGCACATAAAATACGGCATTTATTTTGGCATGATATACATGATTCGTGGGCACAAGCTTGTCAAACACTATCACGTGATATGGGAGCAAATCATATGCGTGATACACGCGTACTGCGATAATCAATATCCAAGGTTGGACTAAGATGAGTCATATGGGCGTAGTACATTTGTTTGTGTGCGGGAATGCATGGATGCAGATTGGAGTGTAAACTGAACAAACGAATACTGACTGGTCCGAATGGGTTTTCTGGAAATGCATATGAAGGGGACAGAATCACCAGAACTACTGTTTGACCTGTGTTCGTCAGTTCAGCTGATCTTATGGACCAAGTTACGGAAGTCGTAGCAACAGGTGGTTAGTCAACCGAAGAAGTACATAGGGGTGGCTGATTTAGCCTAAGTTGGGTGAAAGGGCGAATGTTATTCATGTATCGGAGACTACTCGGTCCACGAATAAGAAGTGTGCTGACCAGTCTAAACGCTCACTGGTTTCCGATCAGAATTCGTCATAGCTCACGTGTTAACCTTTGTGGAGCAGATCACAGTCAGATCAAACAACCCCTCCCTCCCTGTGTGCGCGAAAACAGTATGTACAAGTTCCGATGATGGGAACTGTTTCAGAAGGCCTTTCTCATGACACCGGTAAACGTTCCGACACAATTCTGGCTTATTTTTCTCGGTTTCTTAGTTGCTTGGTCTTGCGTCAAGCTGTCGCTGTGACGTCTAAGAATGAAAATCCATTTCTGACTGGTTCTCTGGGAAGCACAGTTTTTCTTCCATGGTATATTTCTAAGTCAAGTGAAATTCGTCAGATGATTGCCCAATTTTTCGCACAATGATCCACTCCTTCTAATCAGAGCAGTTATACACACTGAATTTTTTTCCCAGAATCAACTTTGTGCTCTAGAACCGATATTTAGACGGCAAATTCACCAGATGACTTGGCTAACTGCTCAGCAGCACTAAATCATGGTGAATATTCGATTAGATTTGCAAACCTCAGAGCTTAATAAACTTCCATCACAAAGAGTGACATTCGGTATTTTGTTCTCAAGTCCATATCCTACCAAGTTTTTCTTCGGGAAATCAAAGTGATAGGATATGTAGCTAGCTGTTAATTTTTTCCTCTTTGATTCCCAACAAAATAGTGAGTTCCCGGACATCTCGAAATGTTAAAGGCATTTGCAGTTTACGGAGAAGTACTACAGTTTTTATAAGCCTCTATCAGTGAGCTTGCATTGCAAACGTTGTCTCATCAGTCAAGCTGATGCCAGCAGGGCACACGGGTCAGGTCATCTCGACTAAGAGGGTGGGGAGGGTGACATTTATGGCGTAAACACCAAGTATGATTAGTGAAAGATCAAATGCTTTTACAATATAAGTCATCAACACTGAAAACCATTGAAGCACTATACAGCTGCTCTATCTTTGTTGGGAATCAGCAGCTTTAGTGCACATTCGCCAGGTCCCCGCTGAGATTCGAACCCGGGATGAACCATAGTGATTCGAGCATCTAACCATCATGCCGATCGCTAAGCTCAGCGGTCCGGAACCTACGAAAGTCATCAACCCAAACTACGAACGCCATCCACAGGGAGACTTGTAAATAGAATTTCCCGAGGATTATTTTTCTGATTTGTTCACAATGTTTCCTCTCTGAGTCTTTTAAAAGCGAAATAGTCAGTTTACACGCCTTTGTGTGTGTGTGTGTGTTCCCATGTGACATAAACAAAAGCAAACAGACTGGGAAAAAATGACAGCAAATCTCAACTCTACAGTACGGTGCTGCAAAAATTCAGACTATCAGAGGTTGAATCGAATTTATACTACATTGTTCCTAGATGGAAAACACGCAAATCATACTTTTGTTGAAATCACACTATACAGACTAGTAGTTGTTCAGGAACTAAGGCCCACACCAGACTATAGATCACTCTCGATGAAGGCGTATAATTTGGATTTTCAACAACGCTAAGTTACTCACTGCATCCAAGAGCATTTCGCTGCGTATTCACAAAGTGCCTACTACAGTCAAATTCATTTAGTCAAATCACATTGTCTGCGTCGATTAGAGTGAGGATGCTCAAATATCTACACGGGCGGAACGGAAAGGCTATTGCGTCATCGTGTAGCCTAACATATCCCTGTATGTTTAGAAAAGGCAACAAATAGCAACTGCTTACCAGTGTCTTCAGAAAACAAACGAATATATCTCAGATAGTCGGTGAGAGAAGAGGTACTGCGTCACTCCAAACGACGCTTTCAAACTAACCCACTTCAGCTACCACCGAATACTACTCAGTCACTCAGAAGTAACGATAATTTGCAATCGAATCCCTATCTCTGTAAACAGCATGAATGATTTGCCTGTTTATCTCTACATCTTGGTAACAAACATTCCAATCAACCTGCCCTTATGCTCCTTCACCGTTGGAAGTTGTTCACAATTTCACAATTTTGTCTCTTGTTGTTCGTTTGTTTTAACATCATAAGCCATTACCGTGACCAAAGCAAAGTGAGTCTGAATAATGTGTGTAAATCGGTGTTGTATGGCTTCCCTATTCACAACTGTTTTGGGAAAGAATTGTCTTTCGTTTCCAGTTTTCCATTCCTACAAAAATAAAGGTTCTCTTTGACTCGTCGTTGCTGCCCGGTCATAATTATCTATTCGTCGATTAAACGTGGTTCATATGCCAGTAAGTAACGTCGTTTTCAGACTATTTTTTCAATCCCTTTTTCGTCCATACGATTAATTATGCATCATAATAAGCACTTTATTTAACTCTCGTTGACTGCACTGTTAATGATCGGTTGTGACAGGAACCAAGTCGTTGTAGAGGTTGTTGCGTTCAGAGAATCATCGTCGATTAACCGGCACTCCATCGATGAAATCGTGAATTGTTACGTACACATGCTAATGTGATCATCTATAGCCAGGCCTTCCGCATTTCCCAGGCTGTTACCATATTTTTTTGACTCTGTTATAAGATCTCAATGAATGAGACTTTCGAACCGTCAATCAGTCTTCTCCGACTTGTCGATTTCATCGACCGACGGTCAGTTCGCTTCTCTAAATGATCCATATTACCCACGGTTCCCGTTAAAACTGATTTCTTGCGGAAAAAACCACGGCACCATCGTTTTCACGTCCTATCATAACTTTTTTAGCGAAACCTTGTTCTGAAATGTACTGACAGTGGGGCATTTGTTTCTACGTAAATTTCAGAACAGAACTTGTATCAGTCCGATACGACCACCCAAGCCGTCCAAACTGGGACGCTCCTATGCTGACAGGTTGACTTTTCCAATCATCACAAATATGTGCATGTTTTATTCTCATTAGAATCTCATTTTTTATTACAGCCTCAATGTTAAGACTGACGATCACACTGTAGGAGAAGTCCATAGGTACATATATTTTGGTGTATTTGTCCCACTGAATCTCAAGGGGAACTAACAACCAAGAGTAACTATCTCCTGATGTAAAACTTACCCCACATGTTTTTGTTTATGGGGTTTGCATGGTCCAACCAAAGTCATATCTAAGTTTATTCATCCTGGTTTATTACTAGGTATGTAGCTACTTTATGGTTTGTTTACTTTTCTTGTAAACGCACTTAAGGGTGCAGTAACATTTCTGAAACAGAATCAATGACTTTCGAAATGAAGGGTCAACTTTTTGAAAGCGAACGATTAAGCTGGACTTTAAACCGCTTCGTTCGAGTAGTTTTTCCACTTTATCAAAGTTCAACAAGTTTCTGCGACGCCAGAAAGTCTCAGAATTTTGTTCCTTTCACATGTTACAAAACCTCTGGCTTCAAATGGAAAATATTGTGATTGATCTTAGGAAGAAACTTACTTGCCAGTGTTGCAAACGTCGTTCTGTTTTCTGTCACGGTCAGCCGACATGAGTGCCATGAGAATGAAGGAAATTATATTGTTCATTGGTAGCCTCAATGTGTCGTGCTGTGGGGGATTCGATCCTGGCATAACGTTTTTCCTTGAGGATGTGATTGTAAATTTATGCTCACCTGTTTTGGTGATGTCAAGACCAGACAGTTAATACCACTTGCACCGATGATGGTCAAGAGATCATCATGGTGGATTTAAGACCCTTCTGTCCTCGGTTCGAATCCTTGAGCCACCTTCGGTCACTTTCCGCAGCTGGCAGCCAAAATCTGACCGTGACCCTCTTCCTAAAATATTGTACTACTGTGATGTAGGATACATACTGCTCACTGAATGAGCAAGTAGTTAACTGCCTAAAGACCAGTTATGGGCGGACATGAACGTCTACGAAGAAGAAAGCGTGCAATCACCAAATTGCATCCTCCATTCGGATTACGACTGTCCCCAAGTGGACCGGACCGCTGTTGTGCAAATAATCATGGTTATTACATTCGATTAATTTAAGTGAATTCTGGAAGGGAAGTTCTCATCGATCAACCTGTTTAACCAGCACGTGTTGTGGATTATTACAAATGGTGCAATGACCAGTACAGATCTGCCTTGCCTAGAGTCATTCGTGGACAGGGATGTACAGAGCTTCCTGGAGGAGTTCTAGGCCTTGGTGGGGTTCTCGAAGATCCAGTCGGACAGAGATAAATTAGCTTCCATTAGGGCGCTTCTCAAAGACAGAGTGCCCGCGGTGCTGGACACGGAGAGAAGGGGCCCGGAGATGAAGTGGGCCATGGTGAAGGAGGCCTCCTTCGCAGGATTCTACAATCCGGTCGACTGTCAGAATGAGATGCAGCGGTTCAAGGCTGCCCAGCTGGGTTTGGCGTGGACAAGCTGGTGAATGGAGTCACACTCCATTTACTGTTGGACCGTGCGCTGCCCACGCCTAGTGAGAAGTCATAGGATTTACTACTAGCAGATGGATTTGTGGACAGTAGGCTGGAATCCCTACGAGAAACGGTTCTCATCGCCCGCGTCAGCCGTGCCATGGATGTGTTCCAGCTCGAGGACGCTGCTCTTGAACTGATCACTCTTGACATGCCTCAGGTAATTATGGACCGTATCAAGGATTCAAGAGTGGACATTGAACTTCCGTACCGAAAATTTCACTCGTAGAAGAAGGAATGGTGAAGGCCGAACAGTCGAGTGAAACCTGTTGTTTCTGCTTTGAAAATGTGTATTATGTTTTGCACGAACATGCTGAACTTCAGCAGGAAATCGAAGTATTTGTACCGGAAGTACCACTGCTGCTCATTTTTAAAGAACGATAATAACAGTAATAATTCGTACTGCTGGTGTAAGCAAAATACTGAGAACTAACAGACTTCTGTCAGAATCCGATTATAAATGATCTGCTGGTTACCGAATCACAATTGCGAAACAATTTATTGTTCGCATACATGAGTCTCCAGGTATATATTTATTTTAATCCATTTGACGTCTTATACAGAACCAGTTTTATTTCATTACGCGTGGGATATTGTCAACTAGTACAGTTAATTCAACAAACAAATAATGACCGTACACTGGTCGAAAGATACCTTCATCTTCCAGAATTCAAAGCCAAAAGATGAGTTGTCGATCCAGCTATAAGGAGATCAATGACAAAACCAGATCAACATCTGTAATCTATTACCCATATAGTAGGAAATATCAAGTGCTAGGATGACAAAACTGGAAGCGTTGACCAAACTAGGAAGAAGATTTCAACTGGAATAGACGAAAAAGAAATACAGACACAAGTATACACAATCGGACATATTGAATACCTGCTCACTGTGATGAAGAACACACGTGCAATGTTGACAAAATTCAATTTCAAGTGACAATCAGAAGCACGAAAGCGTTCCTGAAAGTATGACATACATCAACAAACTCTATTGTCGTAATACGGTTCATCAAGTACTTCAGCCGGTCAGCTCAAAACTGAAAACTACGGAAGCAATGTATATCAATTTCATTCTCGTCAGGAATCTTCAGCTGCAGAGCACATCCATTCAGCCCCGAATACGGGCTGAGTGATTGCAAGTCGAAAATACCTATTCATACCACTATCCCGGCAGGCTCTCAGAGGTTTGCTGATCATATATACGGCGTAATATAGCCCTTATGATGATTCCTAACAGGGATGAAGTAACTGTGAATTAGTTCCGTGGTTTACATTTGTGGCTTGGTAGTTGATAATGCACGATCCGCAGTGGCCCAGCGGTGATCATCGTGGAATTTGGGCGGTAACATCCCGCGCTCGATCATCACCACCACTGGTCACTTTCCCATTCCAATTTCACTGAAACCTGGCCACAGATCAAAATTCTTCATTTGAATGTATCCGTGAGGTTCCTAAATATCTAAGTTCATGTTTTTACTTATCACCTAACCCCTGAAGGTTGAAGGAATAACTTTCTGTAAGTCTAACATGTAAGGACCAGTGTTCCTCCGCAGGTGGGTTGCGCGTGTTCGACCGGCAAAACACGAAACACAGAAAACTCCATAGGCGTATAACTCAGTTAGTACACCTTCGGGACCCCGCACTTACATTAGTCGAACACCAATACGACTTTCAACAGCTTGCTTGCCACATGAACAATGTGGATTTTCAAGGTCACTCGTGAGATCACTAACTTACCAACGAATGTAAATTTATATAAACAGACGCACACGACTGGCATCACTCCCACCGGTTATGGAAGATTTTCACATGAAGAATGAAAGTTCATTTTGTAGAGAGCGCAATTCTACTCACAAAGATTATTTCGATAAAGAATAAAGATTGCTTGTGTTAAGCTGAATGTCAATGTGCGCGGTCGGTCAAGCTATAGTTTTGTGTCGGATGTATCAGACTCTTGCTGACAGGAAGATTTAAACTGATTTCCCATTCAATTGTTTTTCACAGTTGGGGTTTGGTTGAACTATAACTGCCACATTTGTGGCACACTTAATTCTGATGAATCAGGCAGTTAAGTGAACGCCAGAGTGCGTACTCACCGTCCCCACCTGTTGCTTAAAGGTATACCTAATGGAAGTGATCGATTTGAGCTGTTCCTCGTCAGTGCTTTCTACATCTACAGGAGCATGAGAACAACCGACAGACTAAGAAACAACTACTCCTCTGACCAATTCAGAAAATGTAAGAACGATAATCTGAGTACACAGGATTTCGGATCACGAACATAGACATGGAATCAACACCAAACGTGGGCAGGGGTTCGTCAGTCAAGTTATCCTTATCATCATCCAAGCTGGTTGAGTCAAGGACAAAATGAATCGATAAATCGCGCAATCTTAGCTCCTTTGATTGACACTGGACATCAAGTGAATCCGGACGCTGCTTTCAAAGTTCTTTATCGTGTCCCCCCTAGAGGACGTCAGCTAGATAAACCAATCACATGATAAGGGTAATTTGGCTGACAAACCCCTGCCCATGATTAGTGTTGATTCTACGTTTACATTCATGAACTTTCGTCCAATATCTACTATGTAATCTGTAAATAGCTTGAGAATGTATCACTGGAAAACAATTGTTTCGCCGATTTGGACTTCTAAATCAAGCAATGGGTATTGTTCAGACATCAAGTATATACCTTATGCATTCGAGGGTGAGTAATCAGCTGCTACATAACCACTGCCGTAAAGGAATCAGCAATAGAAAAACGGCAATCGGAAGAAACGCACATTTAAAAGAAGAGAATTGCAAAAGTTGGTTTTGTGAGAGTATGGGTTGGTGATGAAACGAGCAGGGTAAGGAAATACAGGGGATTTATATGCTCCAGTGAGAGTAAGCAGATGTTTGTACTGGAATCAAGTAGCAGCTGTTGTTGTGTATGTGCTAAGAATGGGAATTTAGGAGTTGAGCTTTGTTTTCTAAGATCATACGAGAAAAAGTCAAACATGCCGTGTGATGTTGGATTGCGATAAATGGAATGAACATAACGTAAGTGATGCTTTTGTGTCGAGGCAAAAGTTTGAGGGACCAAAAGAGAATTCTAAGCTTCTTCACAAGCAGTCCGCGGAATAAGAGAGGGGGTGGAGAACAGAGCCAATAAGGAAGGATACGTGAAAATACAAAGCATCTTAATACATGAAACGGAGTAGAAAATGATCTGAGTCGTATCAAGTAAAAGGTGAGTCATTGGACTTTCGAGAAAACAGCCACGATGTGATCTGTCCAGGTAGGATCGCTGCTTATGGTTACACCAAAGCACTTTACGGACGATACTCTTGTTATTAGTTCAGCACTGATGACTACGTCTGGATTAGATGTCATCAGGTTGAAGTACTGATGAGCCTTATGGAGACAGAACGGAATATCAGAGGCCTTTGCGGGATTTATCCTTAGATTTCGACCAGAAAACCTAGCTAACGAGCACAGCTGCTCTCTGTTGTAAAAGGGGAAATATGGACCCGTTGTAGTTAGGAATCTCAAAAGCTTTAATAGGGAGAAAATCGTCAAAAGCTAGTAGAAAACAGAAACTGTGATAGAAGGGCTCCCTGAAGAAAGCTTTGAGTGGAGGGAAGCATGGAAGATATTCGGCCACAGTATGGTGTAAACTGCTGTCTATTGGACAAGTAGCTGGACAGAAGCTTGATGCTGGAGGTAATGAAGCCCAGGTCAGCAAGTCCTTGGAGTTATTTTAACCGATCGAAACAATCAAATGCGTCACTACAATCGAAGAAACAGGCCGTAACTACTTGGCTTAAGCAGCCAGTATACGACAAAATAGGGTGAGAGAGGCCAGGGCATTGAAGGTTGATTATGATTGGCAATATGCAAAATGCTTGGAGTCCAACACAATGATCCGGGAAGACGGTCTATTCAGTGTAATATTTTCAAACACCTCAAGAGCAACCGATGTGCAAGCTATTAGGCATAGTTAAGATGTACCCTTTTTTGATACTGGAGTGATAGAAACCGATTTCCAACAAGCAGGAATAATATTACTGCTTGAGCACAAGTCAAAGAGGTCAGAAAATACTGGAATAATGTGCTTGCGCGTTCCTACAACAGGATCGGTTGTAGGAAGTCTGGGCCGCTTGCCTTGTTTGCTCGGAGGTGAGTCATCTCCCTGTATACGTCCAGTGAAGTGATGCTTTCCGTGGCAGAGATCTGGTGGAAGTCAGAATCATGCTTTGGGATGGCTGGTAGGTATGGGGTAGCAGTAAAGTGACGACTGAGTTCATCGATGCCTGCTAAGGGTGATCGTTGAGAAGAATTAGCACCACTTAGGTGCGTGATCGTCTTCCATGTATCCCTGCAACTGTTGCTGGCTGTTAGCGATTGGACGTACAGTCGGTGAAGCACCGTCTTGGTAAATTTTGATAGGGCTCTCACTATAAGCTGGCCTCTTGCCTTGGAGGCTCGCTCCTTCATACGACACTATCAATTCTGATGAGAGAAAAGCAACGGTTGGGCGCGATGCACAAAGTATCATGGAGCAGCAAACACTAAGGCAGAAATTGGGGTACTCAGATAAATATTCACAAAACAACGAGGGGTCGAAGTGAGAAAATATGCTTAGGTTAGAACTGTCAACCATATCTCTGGGTTGGGTGAGGTTTTCCGGGTGACATGGTAGACTGTACATTTCATGGTTAGACCTTTGACTGAAAAGTGTATGTCTACTATTAGAGTAAATCAATGGGGTGACTTTTAAAATCGCGTGCTCAGAACAGCCGAGTGGAGGATGACAGACAATATGAAAAGATTCCGGATTATTAACAAGACAAAGGTCTAGCGTGGCATCAAGTCTGGTAAGGTGGTCATGTGCTCACTTAGATTTTCAGGTGTACACTCTAGTACGGAAGTACTGACGTGAGATTTGAGGTACGTAAAAACACTAATAGTCCATTTATACCGTCGCAGATCTATAAAAAGGTGTCCCCTTCACAGCGAGTGAGTTACGGAGCCGGGCAGTCGACCCAAAGGGAATCAAAATCATCCAGGACGACAATTTCATCATCAGTATCAGTGTGGAACCAGGTTTCTTATAGCAAAGTGACAACCAGATGGTTGTACTCCGGATGGTGGATCAAATCAATTAATTCCATCAATTTTCCAACCGTTGATCAAACTCTGGAACTCATAATAATTGGTAAGCATGCAGCTGATAAAGCTTGCTGCCTTAGTCCAACTGTCCTACCAGCTCGACCTTTACGGCGATGCTCCTTTATTTTTCCAAAAATTATCTCCTTTTATTCCTTACCGGTTTTCCAAAGCTGCTTTTCAGTAAAGATTTCTGGTATTTCAAAGATGTGATGAAATCACACGGGTATGATGCAGTAATAGTTGCGACTTTAATGGATTATCGTTTCTATAACAATAAACTCAATTGCAAATAAACTAAAAGTTAAAGTTGGTGCAGCTACAGCTGTGATGTAGCAAAATGGCCCGAAGAAGTAACCTACAGCACGGCCAGTTCGAAGACCCCACCCATCCACTTAGACCGGGCCTGATTTGCATTCATTACAGTACATCGATGAGATATTCTGTTGCAGTCCCATCACGTATTCTTTCCTCGGTGGTTGGTCCATCGATGAATGATGAGCCCAAAATTCACTCCTCCAACCTAGTGGTAAGCAGTGCCCTCGACTTTTCACAATCTGATATAGTCGGTTCAAGCCTTATCGACGGTGGTTTAAGTGCACTGCTTTCGAGGCTTCTCAATAGCGCGGCGACCTTTGACATTATATGATAGACCATGCTCGTAGTTAGTAGTAGAACACGTAACGATAGCGTTGCATTCGTCTGTACTGAATTAAACACAATAAACTCGGTGGTAGCTGGCAAATACGGCGGAAGCAAACAAGTAAGTTAGCAAAAAAGAGCTAAACTGCATGTACTGTCAAGCTCAAAAGAGTAAGGTCAACCAGTACATAGCAAAACCGATAGGTCAGTACTGCCGGCTCCGAAGCATGTTTGAAGATCGAGGTGAAACAGGCGTGTGTCCATTCAAGAGAAGAATATTGGTCGGTTGTTCGTGTAGTGTGCGTGAATTTAACCAGACACCGCGTATCCCTAGTGTCACTTCTCAAACGGCTGGTCATTCATCTGGAGGCGGTAAAAAAACTGATTCCATTCTAGAATGAACTTCATAACTTGGATGGAAATTTGTAAGCACTCAACCCTTCCTAATGGGATTTACGAGGATGAAACCGATTCGGACAGCGTGACACAGAAACGATTCACCGTGAATATGCAGCACGTACTGGTTGTCGAAAATTCGACACAAGTAATCCAGTTGGTAACCTGTCTTGTTCGCGCATGATCTCGTGTGCTCAGCTAATATTTCGGTCCAAAAACCAATCGTCGTCTGGGCTTTCCAGGAGAACCGCTTTGTCGTGCAAATGTGTGTGTATCACACGCGTTGACAGAGACGCAAGGCGCAGTGCATGTTTAATCTGTTGTTGTTTTTATTGTTGTTGTTGTTTGGGTCGAGGCTTCCGAATCGCTGTCATGGAACCTAGACATAATATATCATAGGCCATTTGGAACTAGCTGGTGAGGGAGAGACAATGACAATAACGACAACACCAAACGCCGGTGAATGCAGCAGCCGCGGCAGTCGTGAAAACCACAACAACAACAGCAGCAACAACAACAACAGCAGCAACAACTACACCAACAGCGACTCCAGCAACATTAGAAAAGCAGTACAGGCGGATGATCCCAAGCGAAGTCAGCGTGCTTGCCTCCCTGACTGGTAACACTTGGGAGTGGAGATCAGTCGCGCACACAGACAAACACGTGGTTCCCACTCTGACGTCAGGGCCATAAATAAAACAGTTGCAAAGTGGGTCGAAGCGGTTGCATATCCGGGTCATGACTCATTCCCAAATGCTTCGGTTTCCGACTCGAATGAGATGCCTCGAATTCGGCGAGGTGGTGTGTGTGTGTGCGTACGCTTGGCCGAGCACGGTGATATCCTCGTATGCGTGGCCATGGCACAGCGAGAAGAGACGAATGCCAGTGTTTAGTGGTTCGCTTCCATTGTCCGATCATGTGAAATCCGTTGTGAACCTAAGCATCTCATGAAAATCCTGTGAACACTGGAGGCCGGAAGTAAACCAAATTGTGCTTTGCCGTAGACTGATTAACGCTAAGGGAACTTGCCCCAGCGATCCGAGCAGCCGTGTATCGTACCTTGTAATACGATGCAGATATCTCACCTAGAACTATAACAGCGTTCTGGAATTTGTAATTTCATGTGTTCACCTCGTATTTTTCTTTCATACCACACACGAACAGAGCGCGTCTTGACTGCGTAGCTCAAGCGAGAACTTGCCAAATGAATACAACCTCCCCGTGGCCAGATGAAAACACAACAGACCAAGCGCAGTAAGTATGCGACTGGTGAACTTACGAGGCGAAATCCGTCAATGAGAAACAAACCATGACACGCAAAGTGTGGAAAAAAGTACTCTGTGGGTACGTGTATGCCTGTGTGCGTGTGCGTGCTTGCTCGCGTGCGTGCGTTTGCCAGTCAATAAAGATGAACACAAGAAGCTCGAGAGTTTCGCGTCCAAATCCTGTGCATAATCGACAGTCTCGAACTTAATAAAACTGTACACTTTGCTCCATGATAAACAAAAGGAAGTTCATTGATGAAATAGTAGCTGCCTGATATGTCACACCAAGTGAATTGAGCAGCAGCTCAGAGTTAACTATCCTTCTCTGGTCATGTGTTGCACAGCTAATCTACAAACCGTCACGATGAGACTGTTTGGAATCTTACCAGCTTAGGGATGTTAGCACGTGTTATACATGCCCTTATGCAGATTTTTTGATGTACACTGTTCTTCGAACCAGTTAGATTTTGAAGGGCTCGTCAAAGTGTTCATTAAATTATATGGATAAAAGGTAAGAGAACCTTGATCAGTGAACTTGGTTGAGTAGTAAGTGTTAGGCTGTCGGTTGGGGTTCATGAAACCTCCCACTGGATGGTTGGTGACAACAGGCACCGCGGACAGTGGCATAGTTTCATTCGAGTCCTTTATTCAACTTCATGATTTCCATTTATAACTTTCTTTTCTGCTCTGTCGCTTTTTAAGCTTCTATTCATTGCGCTCTGGACTTCCGGATGCTGCGAAGTAGTAACCGAAAACGAAGTTATTGTTTGAAAGATCCTAACTGAATTTGCTAAGGCAGAAGTTCCTCCAAAACAAGATTCTTCCGAATGGGAGTTAAAATGAGAATTTCTTAGACAAATAAGGACAAATACAAGCGACCGGAGATCACACCTTTTCGATGTGTGGCTGCATGCCACCATCAGTTGCTCCAGACAAGAAGTTCGTCTTTGTTGAGCATGCTTGGTGCTCTGTTCTCCCGGGGAGGGTTTCTCGTGTACGATCTGAAACGACCTAGGGAGAAAACTCAGTAAGCTCAGTTGAGTGTAGAAATCGGGCGCCAGCACTTACACCAGAGTAAATGGGAATGGTGATCTACGTCTGGGCTTTACTCGTTTCATGTTCTCTAAGTTGGTGGTAGTGTAACGAGAGGACGAAGCGTGGAGAAAAAGTTGCACTGAATAACGGAAACAGTTCAAAATTGTGAAATATGTGCCGCAGCCTAAACAGCCCGTTCTCAAGCCTGCACTTCGTGCAGATCGATGCCCATAGTACTTGCGCATCTAGGCTCCATTTCGGTCATACGTCAGCCAGATCTGACTTCGTTCTTCTGCGTGTTCTTCTTCGTGTCCAATTGACAGGTTGTTCAAACATACGCTTCAGTCTAAAGTTCTCTGTTTGGACCATCCTAATTCCTTACCGCTAGTATTCTGCTGAAATTCGCTTGTTTGCTGGTGAGATTTGTCTTGTCTGAGACCGGTCCCTTTCAAAATATTTTCTTCTTTCTCTGATTATTTTTGTTCCGGTCCTTCGTCTTTTGCTAGCAGCTTTTATTTGATAGACATAACGGATCGCAAGAAAAACCTCTTGATTTAATAGTTTGTTACAGCAGTCTCCACTACACTCGCAGGTTACACGTTAATGAAGCTGAACATTTCCCAATCCCATAACCCATAATCCAGTCGGTTACTTGTTGCAGCTGACATGTTTGATATCGATGTGACTTTAGGGGACTAATCACGATCATTGCACGTCGTGACACCAGCTGAGACAATCGAGATAAGATCTGTCGTGCGGTAGGTGAGAAAGTGAAGATTTGCGAAAAATTAACGGGAGGGTACCACACATTGGTGCGGTCATGATAAAGAAGATCACTGTCTCTTATCAGTTGAGTTTTCCACGGGAAAGTTTGTGCACCTATAAAGTGGGGCTAAGTCCCAACTCTTCACGGAATTTCAACTACTGCTCACCAAATCCAAGCCCGACTTTATTGAAAATTAAAGCACAAAAGCCGGTAGATAGGAAAGAGCGGAATGCACCTGCCAGGAGTATAAATCAGATAATACTGAGATTTACACTGGAATGTGCTCAGTTTTCCTATTTACAAAACAACGAGCCTTATGGGCCCTAAATGATTATATATATATATATATATATATATATATATATATATATATATATATATATATATATATATATATATATATATATATATATATATATATATATATATTCACCGATAACCCGGTAAAATGTACAAAGGAGCTGTGCCATGCAAAAACACGAAACAGCAAAATGAAGTGAAGAATCAAAGGAGAAGTTTCTCAGGAGTTCTAACACAAGCTGTCACAGCATAATCGCCCCTGAGCACGATACAAAGCCATATCCGACAAAGTTTCCAGACAGCTGTGTAGTGGATCTCGAGGTCCCCAAACATGCAAGCGTGAGGAAACGACAGAAGGAAGTCTTGACGTCAACTATTTGACTGACCACTCTCATGTCATGGTTTGGCCTCCTTGTTGTCGTTTCCAGCCAACCATAGGCTCAAAAAATAGAGCGCGACTAGGAAGTCGAAGGGGTGGCATACGTAGCATGTGTCCCAGCCAGCTAAGCCGATGGAGTGGTTTGGTAGCATTAACTGGATAAGAGCCACGCCCGATTCCGTAGATGCGCGTGCGAACTGCGGAACTGCTTATTCGCTTTTACCACCTAACTCGCGAGATACTCCCCAGGCGTCGATGATCGAACACGGACCACCGGTGGACATCGGTCACTCGAACAGACCAGGTCTCACAAGCGCATAAGAGCATACTACGCACGGTAGCGTTGTACACTTTACCTTTCAGTCGGAAAGAGATGTCACGACATCTCCACAAGTGACGTAAATTGCAGAACGCCGCTTGAGTCTTCGGTATTCGGTTGTCCACATCGTCTCCAAACCGTTCATCAAGAGTTATACAGCCTTTCAAGTAGACAAAGTTTTCAACAACTTCTAACCGATCGTTACCGAGGGTAAGTGAGGATATGTACCCCTGCCAGACTCGCAGAAGCACTTTACACTTGGAGTGCGAAAAACACTTCCCGTACCGTAATACAGACGACGTGAGATTGTCTAAGACTCATTGTGACACAGTAGTATCGTAGCAAGCTAATGCGATATCATATGCATAGACTAAATCTAAAAGTCTGTCATCAGGTAGGAGCTCAATGCATTCGTTCTTCTGATTTATTTGTGCCCCTCTTACGATGTAGTCGACTGCAAAACTAAACAGGAAGGGTGAGAGTGGGCGACCTTGATGCACGCCACTTCCAACTGGAAAGCCAGGTGAGCCTTATGCTTGTACTCGGCCTGAAGTCTGATGGTATAGAGCTTGGATGATTTCCACATACTTATCAGGCCCTCCCTTTCTGATGAGACAATCGCTGAGGGCTGTTCTATAAACTGAATCAAAAGCTGCTCGGATGTTCATGTATATTGTCACCGTTGGTCTAAGATATGTGCGGCGGAGCTCAAGTATCTGACGGATGGTGAAAATTTGATCGATGCATCTTCGGTTGGGACGAGAACCGGACTATTCTTCACGGACTTATTGTTCGCGCACTGGGGACAATCTTTGAAGGATTACCGATGCTAATAACTTTAATGCGACCGAGATTAAGTTTATCCCTTGATGACTGGAACAGATGTTTCTAGCCCCTTTCTTGTATTTAGCGATGATGATACACAGTTCCAACTTTCTGAAACACAATCTTGGAGCTAAATCACGGAGAAGAGGCTGGTGAGCGCTTTGGAGAGGTGTGCACCACCATCTTTGAAGAGGGCCAGAGGGGGTTCGTCAGGGTCGGGAGCTTTCTTGCATTCCTGGAGGTAGAGCGCACGATCGACTTCTTCTGTAGGTGGGGTAGTACAGATAGTCCATGGAGTATGAACGGGTTCAAACGGGCCATTGAGCGGGGGCGCTGGAGCTGAAGGCCTATGGAACAGCTATTCACATTATTCTGCCCATCGGTCCACGAGCCGTGAAAGCTAGAGGATTAGTTGGCGGTTGGTCTCGAAGATCACTTCGCCCACTCCCAGCTTCTTGATACCAGTAAATCGGATGAGTTGGAAAAGTCTCCGAGCATTGCCGGTGGCAGCAGCTTGTTGCATTTCGGTCGCGCGTTCCGACCACAGTTCTCTCGGTATCTGCACAAGCTTCTAATCAGATTTCTTTGTAGAAGGAAAAGGGTATTGTGGCTCTCGCTTCCGGCAGGGATATTCCTGCCACTGTCCAGCAATTCCAGAGAGCTTGATGATATCCGGTGCATGACTGCGTGCCGTGTGACTGATCCACAAGATGCGGTCCTCGCTACTTTTATGGTGTCTTGGAGGGGTTGCCAGCGGTCTGACAAGTCATCGTATGTGTGGCTACTTAGTTGAGCAGCAAGCTCATTCTGATATCTCTCCCGGACCGAAGTCCGGCAAAGTTGGTCTACGTCTACCCGTTGACGACGGAATTTTGACTTGGTGGAAAGCCGTACCATGAACTCCGCACACTAGGGCGTAAACTGAATCTAGATGTGTGCTGCAGTACGACCTACCACATTTGACTGAGCCACACCAGTGGTAGCTTACGGCTATGTGGTCTATTTGTGTCCAAGACTGATTAGCAGATGGCGGTCTCCATGTAACAGTGCAAAGAAAGCTGCACCGGAAGTTCGTACTCTACAAGAATGAGCGATGGTCTGCGCACAGGTGGAGTAGTCGATTGCCGTTATCCGTGCGTTGATGGTTCGTGCTGCTTTGGGCTCCAAGCATTCGCTCCTCTGGAACTAGATGGCCAATGTGGGCGTTCAGATCTACAGCCAGTACCACCATATCTCTATTAAATGCCTTTTGAAGAGGTTTTTGAAGAGGTTCGTGAAGCTGCCGGTAGAATATATATTTCACTATATGTGGACTGCAGTCGGTAGGGGCCTAGGCAGTGACAACAAACAGACAAAGATTGCCGTCGCGACCTTTGTTAGCTTTGAACAAGCCCTCTGAGTGAATCGCTCATAATCTCTTATTGACTGGGATCCAATCGCGTAGCGCAGACTCAGCTCTAGCTCTAGTACTTAAAGCCATTCCTACACCTGCATGACCAGATGCAGAAGCCTCGGCTTCTCCGGATAGGTGAGCAGTAAAAGCACTTTCTGAGGGCGAATTCAGACGAACTACGATAGTGGGGTCCTGGATGCGGGTCCCGGATAAGCAGCAGACGCCAATGGCCAATGTCTCGAGTATGCTCGCTAAGGCTGCTTGTTGGCTTATTTGCATCAGAGTGCGAACACTGAAGGCTGCAAGCCTCGGTGGCACACGTGGTCTCAGTAGGGGTTTTGATGAACTGCTTACAACTGAAGGATGAATCTCATTTGCATGCCCAGCGTCTTTAACGATGGCTACCTGAGAAGTACTTGGAATAGTATTTATATAGTTTTGTGTAAAATAGGGTGAAAAATGGGTGGTGTGGTAACTGATAGTTGGTTTTGCCCAACTGCTATCACCTCGGTCATAAGTTGTGTGGTTTGAGTGAGTGAATAGAGTCGAGCGCGAGAACGAGTGATCATATACGTGGAGATTTCATGTGAGCATGTGGTCGGTATACTACCCGGTTGTCCAGACCGAATTAGAGGGTTGACTTAGGAGGGCCCAGCCCCGAAAAGGTTAGCCAGTACTGAGTCACTGGCAAAGTGACCGGTATTGATCGAGTGGTTTACAGCGCTTGCCCACCACCGCTGGGGTCAAACTTTCGAATCCCACCACAGCTGGTCATTTTGGTGGCAGACAGTAACTCACTGTGGTGCAGCTCCTAATTACACCAAACCCATGAGATTATCCATCTCTCCAAGTCTCAGGGGTAGAATTCGGGTTACGCCTAATGGTGCAGTAGATATTCGAGGTTATGGAGTACGTATCACATCCACTGCACTCATGCACAAGCTTGTAATACAAAAAGATTGGTGCCAAATGCAGTTACCTGATTTGGAAGTTGGTTACGTTTGAGTACGGAATGAAGTACGTAAGAGTGCGAAATTCGGTAACTAGGCCATGTATGGCATGTAGTGTATTGATCTGACTATTTAAACAAGTTCCGTGATCAGCTTAAGTACTTACTGGCTTTTCGTTAGTAGTCTATCGTGGTTATGAAACGTTTGTGCCCTGGATCCGAATTTCACTAAGGAGGAAATACGTTATTTTTGTTTCTAGAGCACTGAAAATAAATTCCCAACAAGTTCGAATGCAGGCTGATGTGGGTCCGTTGTGAAAATGAAAACCTTGAAATGCTCATGGTCTCCCAGTGGATTTGCTCACGGCTATGAGATATCGAAAGCAGCGGAATTTTCTGGTTTGCACTAAACCTTTTACCAAAGTACCGAAAACGAAATGGGTAGTAAACTTACGTTATTCATGTGACCTTGATATGACGGTCATAACTACGAAAAACCCAAATTCTTTTTCGGGTGAAACCACCATCAAGTGTGAGTATGCTGTTGCGTCGCTAGGTAATAATATTAATAATAATAATAATAACAATAACAATAATAATAATAATAAATATAATAATGACAGTATAGTAGTAATTCACAAACAAGCACGCATTGTTTTTGCTTTTCCCTTGAGAAAGAGCCACATTCTGATTTCGGGAAAAAAGAACCGCATTTGATGAGATCACCATTTCTTCTTCTAGTGATGAAAACCAACTGTGATGAATTCTGCCCGCATTGCTTTTAAAAAGTAACCCAATTCAGCCTTTTACTGATTTTTCAACTTCTAGCCTCAGGAAAATTAACCATGTTTGGTTGCCCTCAGGTTATCATAGAACTAATTTAAACAGCATTTTATTATAATGGAAGCGTACATTTCAAACGTTTCTTTGGCACGTTACAAACAAATTCAGGAATGAAAAATTGGTTGCGAAAACAAAAAATTGTGACTGGAATTTCGACTCTGCCTGTTTTCGTTAACTCACGATACTTCTGGATATCCTCATTCAGACTGAGAATGGTGTCATTCCGGAATGAAAAAAACCTGTAAAAGGGGTAAAATTCAGAATTATAATCAGCACTGTGGTGGCTGCTTGTACTCTAAATGAGTCGGGCCAGACATGGTCCGGAAATGTGTCTCAACCGGCGACAACTAAACCGTATGACAGAAACTTCTGAACAGAGGGCCTAAAATTTCGGCGGAAATTTCAGTACCCACAGCTTGTTCTACGGTTGGTATTAGACAACCACATAATTAACATACATGAACCCACCATTTCGTGTCCAAATTTTATCGGCAAACTTTACAGCTGTGTCCGATGAACACCACAGTGATTAGTGAGTGTGGACCTTCACATGCAGGTAGCGTCAATTGCGATGCAAACGAAAATTCATTGTTTGCGATTCAAGCTTCGTGACTTTACTAGGGCATATCAGACTATCAGGTAATGATACTCATTTACTCAAACTTTTCTCTTGTTTACGTTCATTCTTTACAGCTCTATGAGCAGTTGAATGTGTGCGAACTTGGCTGCCCGAGTAAAAGGCTCCGAGCAAAGTGAGTTAAAATGTGACAAGGCATGGAAACATAATTCAACTGATCAACGGGGATTATACAAATTATTCTAGATTATATTTAGATTGGGCTACTACCCGAATATTTTGGTTGAAGCCCTTTATTCGGCCAGTGTAGTTTAAACAGCAATGCCCATGTGAGAAGGTGAAGAGAAATTCTCCCATAATTTGAAAATTTCCCACTACATGTGCTCTAAAATTGCTTCTTAAGAATGCCTGTCAAAAAATCCGAAAATGAGAATTCCAGTTTCCATCGATGTCAGCGGTGGCATTAAGGTCGTCAGAGCACGCCTCGTTAATTGATTATATTGTTATCCCGACAGCGATGGAAAGATACATTGAAACTGAATTTCTTCGGCCTCTCTGTAACGGGAACTTCAATAGAACTCAAAAAGGCTCATTCATTTGAATTTTCTGTGCTGTATCTTGCTCGGTGTCTTAACGAGAACAGGAGTATCGAATATCGAGTAAATCGCAGAAGAACAACCACAAATACACTATTCAGAGGTAGAATACTTAAACAACCAAATGAATAGAAAGATATTGTGTATAATACGCTCAGGAAGCAATGCAGTAAACTGTTGTCCTTAATCCAGCGTGACATTATTCCGAGGCAATCTAACTCCCCGTTTGACATAGGGTGGCGGCAGTTTTCACATGTGGCTAGTATCAAGGGATGGGAAGGCTCGACTGCAAGCTGGACTTACTGGTTCCATCAAGGGATTCAGCCCACGAGGTCAGCCATTTTGACTATGAGTTCTTTTCTCACATAAGTGCCTGGTATATGGTGAGCCATGGGAGGCTCAGGAAAAGGGCATTTGGCATATGAATTTCCCCCGAGAAACTATCCCGTCGGATGCCGATAGATTACATCGACCGATATCATTGATCCTAATTGAAACAAAATATGATTAGCCTCGTTGGTGGACTTCATTTAGAGCAGCCCTGAATGGTGGAAAAATGGCCACCAATAAAAATGAAAATGTCATCAATTCCAATGAAGATGTTCACCTGGGTAGGTGATAATTTTTCAAGATAACTCTTCATGCTACGTTTCACCAGAGGTTCGTAAATGAAATCAAATAAAACTTTTTTCCTCTTCTCATTATTCAGTGTAATACCTGTGAAAGCATATTCAATTTCAAGGTCCAGTTTACACAACTACTCTTCAACAGAGCAGTTTTAAACTAGGTCACGAAAACCTCTGTGCTTTGAATAGAGCATTTAAAAGTCCATCTGCATACTGGCCGCTGGAGTCAAAAGTGCAACATGTGATGGAGCATAAGATAGAAAATTATTTCATCACCTATATGGTGGACTCTAAGTAGATGAGACTGTAAAAAATCCAGAATAATGAAGGTAGACAAAAAGACTAATGTTGTACGTGAACATGGTGTTATTATTAGTGTTTGGGTATGTTCAATGTAAGAAAATCTTGTTCCATTTTCTCTCGGAGGCTTACATTTCGTCATAATTTCGGCCTACTAGCATTGGTGAAGATACAGCTTCGTCTTAATTTTGAGTATAGGGATTCGTCACACCACGCAGACTACAGGGTTTATTATCCTATAGCCTCGCCACTACTTGCTAGTTATGATACAAATAAAATTGTAGTTCTGCGTTAAAGCTGTCAAGTACGAGCACAGAACTTACTTACTGGATACTCATTTGCGTCAGATTTGACAATACCCGTGTTTGAAACTATCTAACCATACCAAACCGTCCGATCTTCGAAAAGTCAATCAGTCTACTTAAGTGAACACTTCTGAACCATGTAGGCAGACAAAACTGGGAGGACCTTATAAGTTGGCATGTTAGAACTGAAAGCAACTGTAGTAGTGGTGTACTCCACTGAAAAATGTCAACCCATAGCTAATGTGAGTTATTTCGATACCAACAGTAAGACCACAGAAACAAGGTCACAATGCGCAGAAGCTCATTGTGACTGATCTGATTGTTCCACACAAAAAATGCTAAGTATTTTTGCGTTCATAGATGACTGTGATGATCAATATTCTATGAAATGACTTGAGAAATTTCAGTGAGTACGAGAAACTGTGTCATTTGCGAGTAATACTACTCGTCCTGTGGCATCAGCACTTGCAAAACAATCATCACTGGTACAGATCTGCGCTCTAGCAATCCTACTCCCTACTAAAAGCACCCTTCTTGTAGAAATATCGCCTCCTTGCTGTACAAAAATGGAACAATTGAAATATTAATCACAGTTATTAAAATCGGTTCCTTAGAATAGTTAATCAGTGATCAGTCTTGAAGCACAATACCCAAATACTGTCCGATGCCAAACCTCGGATCTTGCAGGGATGGAACTCCATCTGGTAAGAAAAACCTCTTCCGCATCCACATGGCAATGAAAACCGACAATCAAAAGTTAACTCACAACATAGCTTTGTCATTGGTGACAAAACAGAAGATAAGAGATGATTTTTCCTGCACACTATGCACGGTTTTCAATTCATCCTCATTACGAGGTACTAATGTGGTTTTGTGATTGCTGGTGCTCGCCCATGAAAGGTTTGTGTTTGTGAAGAAAGGTTTTCAGATATAGACAGCAAGGAGGAAGACGTTCCAGATCAACTGATTATATATATATATATATATATATATATATATATATATATATATATATATATATATGGGCAAAGCTGTTGATCTATAGCAATATAGTCTACTTTGGAAGCAATTAGCTGTTAGTGTGATGTTTTCTACATTGCTGCCCTTGATCGAAGCGCTCGTACACCGGTGACGAACAACTGTCCTGTTGGAATAAACTGTAAAAATATCTGAAGAAATTTCTACACCATTTTCAAAATCACGCCCATCTGTTTGACTAATGCCCTGAGCTAACGACAGATTTGTCTCATACTTAGGCTACAAAAAGCTGAGAAAAGATTTTGCCCTCCCCTCCAGTAAATTGCCTTGATGGTCTCGTAGGACACCGGCTGTCTAGATTCTTAGTCTATGAACTCGATGATTTTTCAGGAACAAGCAAAAGTAGGCTAGCCGCTTGAACAGGCAGAGGACCGCCCAGTTCGCAGATATCACTTCGAAGAGGCTAAGCCATCAATCGTACATCAGACTGTTTTCACCGATGATAGCCGTCTAGTTCGGAGCATTTGTCTACCATCTGGGATGTCAAGGATACGAATGCCACCGCTGCCGGTCATTTTGATGGTGGACAGTAAGCCACTATTGCCAAAATGATTACCACAGCTGACCTACTGGGACCTTCTGCGGTTCTCCACGTCTTCAAGTCTCAAGGCCAGGTTGCCAATTATCACCAATAGTGCAGTGAATCTTCGAGGGTTTGAGGTATACTCCTTCCAATGCACTCATTGGTTAACACGTAATTCGGAAAAAAGAAAACAACATACGAATCAATCAATCCATCAATCCATCAGCTTGAACACCTAATGAACTTCTGTTTTCGTATGACACGAAATGATAATCTTAGGATATTTATGAAAAAATTGTAAATCCGGTTCGGCAAAGTTAAAGATCATCAGCAACATACTGAGACAAATCCGAACTGATGGGTGGCGAATGTCATAAGCTGGCCAATACGTTGTTTGAAGTGGATTCCTCTAGCTTGCTTTGAGTAAACACCAAATAGTATATGACACATTGTTCACTAGTTCTGCACATACATAATATATCACCTATACAAGTTCGACCGTCCGTCAAGCTTTTGTTCTTCTTATTTGGAGACCCCGATTCCTAGATATCAACTGGGAGATGGATAGTAAAACAGCGATGAACGACAAAAAAATCCTCGTATTATCAAACTGCATCTAAACGTGCGAAGTGGACTGGGTTTCTCTACTGATCGAGTTGTGAATTTAGTAGGATATTTTGATAGTTAGCAGGTAAAATCGGAATCACGAAGGAAGCGGAGCTGCATACACAAAACAGACGTACGGACCGGAGATGGCTTTCGCTTTTGAATTTACGTCACTCGTTTTACAGGTCAGCAGAATGGAACAGAATTCCTACTCGCGCCTAATGCAAGGTCAAGGGCAGTAATCAGCAGATGAACTGAACGCATATTTTAGAGAATGATGGTAGCTTCCTGAATTCTTGTAGTGCTTTACGATATTCACAAATATGCACACACACACACACACACACACACACACACACACACACACACACACAAGCTCTGTTTGGTAAATAATTGGCAGTAGGACGCAATCAGATCAAGTTGGAACACCGATTACCTCACCGATCTTGACAGTATTGTGGAATAAAACTTGCCAACGTAGACTAATCGGCATGTCGTCATATCCTGTAAAACTTGACCAAACCAACCGGGAGGTGCACTTAGTTCTGCATAAACAATTTCATAGTTCTTGCAACCTGTCAATTTCCAGCGATAGAAAAAGAACACAGAAGTCGAAATTTTATTGCTATGCTCAAAATCTCGTCCCTCTAATGATAATGGCTTTTGTCAAAAATAGATAACCCGTGGAAACACGCGTGATTTCAAGTTTTTGAAAGTTCAGCTAAGACCGCCAACAATATCATAATTTTTATTTGCATTTGGTCAGACTTTTGCGTAGACAAAAGTCCGCATATAAGTCAAAACAGATTAACACTATGCACCTCACCGAATCAATGGGATGAAAAAATAATGATTGCATATCACAATTGCCGAGAAACTCAGCCGTTATTTGTGCCTGGTTTGTGAGGATCCGGGTAGAATTTTTGTAGATGTTAATACGACAGATTACGAATCGAAAAGCTGAACGTGTAGAAACGAGAGAGTTACTTTTGGATAGAACACCGTGTAAAGGGCGAGTGCTGTCTGCCAGGATTTTGTGAGCGAACGTTTCACACGCGGCCAGGTGTAGTTCGCACAATTTAGCAGATAGTTCAGTTAAGGATATGAAAGATACTCGACTGATAATGGATAGACCTTGGAGAAGAATTTTAAAGTATTTTTTCAGCAGACCAACAAAAATACCGAGGGAACAAAAAGTAGAACAGGAAAAATACTTTGACAAACGAAAAGAGAAATAGCATTCTGATTAGCATTAAAATGCCTAAGTTTTTGGATTTCGTACTATAGCTGAGGCAGTTTCTTCACACAGTTTGAAATGTGGGATAACCACTTCAAATTAGCATCGACGGTAATTCCTAAGTATCTGACATAACCCACTCTAGTTAGTGATTCTGTAGAGATGACAGATGGATCACAAGGATAAGACAATCGAGAAAGGGTTAATATGCATTCAAAGCATTTGGACAAGTTTAAAGTTAAAACGGTTAGAACAGAGAAATCATAAACATGGGACAGATTGCTGTAAAAGTCAATAAAGTCCTCGGTTACAGAAACAGCTTGACAAAGAGCCACATCATCAGCATATCTAAATTAATCTACTGGAGAACTGAATAAAAGATCACTAATGTAGGTGCAAAATAAATAGGGGGAAAGCACAGCTCCACGAAGCCCTCCTGAAGTGTTCACCAAGGGTTTCGATTATCTAAAACCTGGCAGGGTGCACTGAGTTCTGTCGGTAAAATAATCAGACAACCATGCTGATAAAAGAGTGGGACAGCCAAAAGTTCTCAGTTTACGGACGAGAAGAAACTGCGGAATTGAATCAAAAGCGAATGAATGGTCTAGAAAAGCGCATCTCACAGACTTCGCTGCTCCATCCAAGGATATGGTTATATGACGGACTGAGGAAGCGATAGCATCCACAGTGGACCTGTTTCGTTTTATAGACATACTGCAAGGGGTCGTCGGGAAAGTGTACAGAAGAATTCAAAAGTTTAAGAAAGGCAAGTTCCGCAAGTTTAAGATCCTATAAAGTTAGAACAACTGGACGAAAGCTTTCAGCTATGACAACGAAATTACCAAGTTTGGGTATAGGAACAATAGTGACCGGTTTGCAGTAGTCCGGAATAGAAAATCCGGACAAAGATTTAAGAGAAAAGTAAATATATCTGTCAGAGCAAAAGCTACATGTCTCAAGAGTGATGACGGCAGACCCTCAGAACCAGCGCCTGAGGTTATTTTGGAAGCACGAAGAAGCCTAAATGCTTATTCTGTACAGAAAGGGGTTATGTGCACACCGTCTTCTGGAATGAATGCAACTGAAGAGTAATTTGATGGGTGGGTGAATGCACTGTTGATACAGTTAGCGTCCGCAGCAAATTTCACGTGTTTCGTTTTTTCCCAAGCAAGGGCTTAATACCTGTTGTGACTATATAGGGGTTGACCAGCATACGGTAAGTCGGTGCGTTTAACTATTTCCTTATGGGAAAAGTGGCGTATCTTACTTTGGGGTTACCTTGGGCTTTGCGGAAACATTTCTTCCGTCTTCTTAAGGATTTCAACGTCGGAGAAGTGGCAGGGCCGTTACAGAGAGACAGGGTTTCAAAAGGGCAACACAAGTGGAAAATTAAATTAACCGTATCTACAAAAAGTTTTACGTTGCTACTTAGCGAAGATTCAAAAGGAAACCAGGAAGACGCATGAGAAAGGGTTTTTTGTGGAAAAAGAATACTGTCACATGAAAAGTTTCGGAGACGGATTTGATTCGGCTGGTTTGCCTGGAAGAATGGAGAGCACCCCGTGAGTATATCCTAGGTCTTAACGGAAGCAGACAACGGTCACTGGTTGAGATAGATGCACACAACTTTGGAGAGAATATATCAGGTTGATTGGTGATAATCCTGTCTAAAACAGAGTTGCCTCTGTCTGGAGAAACACAAGGACCAGTTAAATCAAAAGCAGTGAGGGGTTGGGTGGAAGTATGATTAAAGAAGCCTACTGCGAGTTGTAAATTATCATCTAGCAAAAGAAGAAACAAAGAAAGGTAAAAAGAAAGTCAGGAGAAAGATGAAACAGCTTTCCGTGTGTAAAACGCAGCTATGTATGAATCCCTCATGTAGGTGCTCCTATAGCGAGAAAATTTACGACGACACGACATAACTAAACAATCCATGCCGTTCACTGACTTCACGACTTCAAACTTGTCACACCAGGTGGAGTTAAAGTATGTGACCACCCGGCCTCCAGTCTTCTTGTAGGTGGAAGTCCTGCCCTGCCGAAACAGTTTTGAAGCTATTTATTGACACTAGTGAGTCAGAAATATGTGGGTTTGGCCACGATTCTTGTATGCAGACCACATAAGTATGAACTTGAATGCGAGAACGAAGAACAAGGGCTAGATCTGACATTTTCGCGAACAGAGAACTGAATAAAGACTGGAAGGACATCTTTGCTGGAGGGGTGCGGTTAAGAGCAGCCGGCCAGCCCACCAGCACGGATGTTTTTCCGGTCAAAAGAGAATTCCTTGACATAAATGATCGGTTAAACCAAAATGAATGGGAAATCCAAGGTTCTCGTTTGAATACGAGTATTTCTGTCCGGGTATAGCTGTATACAGTGAACATCGCGGGTAAGTCCCTTTATTCGAAGAAATGGAGATTAACACAGGAATGTAAGACAGCCAGTCAAAGGGAGTGCTGTATATCATGAATAAATCCACCGTCATCAACGTCAGCAATGTTGTCTCTTGTTTTCCTGAATATTATTGTCAGAGTTACCATCCGAATAAAAGTAATTAGTTAGTCAGTCAATTAAGTTCACCTTATCATACGAATCATCGTGATAATCACAATCCCCGTTTCCAGCGTCAACATCCCTATCCACCGCAATGCCAGGAACAATAATGAGAAACTGTTATATCATTGATTATAACGACAGAGGTGATTTGTCTCGAATGCGGAAAGTCACATACCTCAGAACTGTGCAAGCCCACGCCTCTACGTATCACGATGATGTCAGTCCGGAGTGCATAGTACCGAAGTAATACCAGTTTTTACTTAGGAGAGTCCGGAACTGAGGGTAAGCATAAATGTTCGTTTGATTCATAGCGTATACGTTAAAAGATGAAATGATTTTTTCTAATCCATTGGTAGGCCATGTACTAGACAACCAAGGTCCGATTCGGTCTTGTTGGGATTACTTTATACTTTTGACAAGGTCAGGACCGAATGGCTGAGCCCCGTTAGACGGGAAAACAAGGTGTATTTTGCAATATCCAGAGGCAATCGAATTCCCGTAGGAAGCTTCCGGGCAAACAATTCTAATTCTCTAGGGCCCATTCCTCTCACTGACTAGCTATAAATTTCTTTCTCTTGGTATTCTAGTAGTTTCGGAAAACTTACTAATCACCATTCACTGACCGAATCTCATTCGCTTGGTTTCAATATTTCGTGATGATCGACGACTTGTCTATTTCAACATGATTGTTCGAGCAGACTGCGGACAGCAATTACACTAAAAGAACGGTCTCCGTAGTTCTTTTATATCCATCTCAAAGGCAATCTCAGAGTGGATCTTTGCATTAAATTCCACTGCAACGGAAGTTGGTGAAGATATCGGCCGCGCTTGGTAGATCTTTGCGATTCAGACAAATGATCCATCGGGTAATCCGTGGTTATTCTCTTGTCCGAATTCTTTTTCTACGTCCATTAATCATCGAAGTTCACTTAAACTGACTTTAAGTGACACTTGCGCTCCGCTGCACATCCACTACACGACCTTATATGAAGCGTCCAAAAAGACTCAATGAAGACGAGAAATGAGATTATCTCACTCGTGTGAATTGGCTGCTGGTCAGTCAAATAAGACTGAATGATACTTTTAGATAAAATACTACATTCATTCCCACGCGTTAGTACGAAGAAACCACGTTCTCCAATTAGCGAGTGAATAACTGGACTTCCTTGTTTGCATTGTAGCTCATTTAATTTGCCATACGTAATCAGTGATTTTTTAACAGATTAATCCAGGCTGGTCTACATGGGTGCATGTGAAACCAGAGACCCAGTGTTTCCAATGTTACGGACAAGTTATTTCGTAACTAGCAACTCTTATGATATTACCATCGGCGATAAATGGTGCAGGGTTCTGAGTTCTACATTCCGGGGCCATATCGAGTATTAGTAGTAATCCGCAATACTGCTTCCCGTTTCTGCAAGTTCCGGACGAACTAACCAGAAAATTAGGCATACCTATTACCAATACTTCTGAGAAAGCTTAATCAGTTTAGTTCACGAAGTACGGCTGGGTCTTTGGCCTGTTTCAAGTGTACGAAAAAATCCCACAGAACACACTAAGAACAATACAGCGTGGCGAACAAACTCGTTTTCAGTTATTCGTACTCATACCAATAAATAACATTAAATTTGACTCAAAACAACGAAGAGGAATAGTCATCCAAATCTGTCTGTGCACGTGTGTGTGTATGTGTGTATGTATGTACGTACGTACGTATGTATGTATGTATGTATGTATGTATGTATGTATGTATGTATGTATGTATGTATGTATGTATGTATGTATGTATGTATGTATGTATGTATGTATGTATGTATGTATGTATGTATGTATGTATGTATGTATGTATGTATGTATGTATGTATGTATGTATGTATGTATGTATGTATGTATGTATGTATGTATGTATGTATGTGTGTGTGTGTGTGTGTGTGTGTGTGTGTGTGTGTGTGTGTGTGTGAAACTGATCACTACGACGAATGTTCGAGTGGCTTCACAGCCTACGAGACACATTTCATTTTATAGAGACTATGAGAAATCTAGATTTGGAAGGCAAGCAAATAATCTCGCTAGACGTAACCTCTGTGTTCACCAATGTCCCGATCGCCGAGACAATCAGCCATCGATGTGAATACATGCAGGAGAACAGTATCCACCCGGACACCTCGTTGGATGAGCTGAAACAGGTACCATTTGTCTGCACTCATAATATCCCGTTTCAGTTCAGCAGTGAAATATATCCTCAGAAAGGATGGAGTGGCCATGGGGTCACCTTTGAGATCCTTATTGGGTGAAATTTCCTGGCGAAACTAGAAAATAACCAGCTCAAGTCAACAATCGAAGACTGCACCTAGTACAAACGGTAAGTGGGCGATATTCTATGTGTGGTGGATACCAAAGCTGATAAAAATGTACCACGTAACAGATTTAACACAGCCCATCCAAAAGTTGAATTCTCTTTGGAACAAGAAAAGGAAAACAGTCTACCTTACTTAGATGTTTGTGCAAGTCGTCGAAATGATGGTTCCATTCAGTTATCAGTGCATAGGAAAGCAACTTGGAATGGTCAATACATTCATTTTCACAGCTTTGTGCCAATCAAAAAGAAGAAAAATCTAGTATGTTGCTTGAATAATAGAGCAAGGAAAATCTGCTCGGAAGACACAAAAGAAAATAAACTTCGTTTTCTGAGGAATGTTTTCCTAGAAAACGGCTATCCTGAACGGTTCATTGTCAAGGCGATGCAATGAAATGAATATAGGCCAAGACAGACAGTATTCGAAAAGCAGCCCGTACATGTCCGCTTACCATTCAAAGGAGATACGGAAACTGAAGTTATTCAACGAAGATTAACAGGAGCAGTCAGTAGAACATTCTACGCTGCACAGTTACAAATTATGTTCGAGTCCAAACCTGTCGTGGGTTTTCGACTGAAGGACAAAGTGTCAGATTCTGCAGCATCTTTTTGTGTGTATTCATTCATCTATTTCTGTGAAACCAGGTACGTTGACCACAAGACCAGGCGTTTATCCGAACGTGTTCGTGAACACCACCCGGCTTGGTTGAACACGGGAGCAATTAGGACGATTAAGAGTGCTGTGCGTTCACACCTTTTTGAGTCAAACCATTCAGTAGAGGTGATAAACGCTTTTCGCACCGTTTACAAAGTCCGGGGCAAGTAATCAAGGCTTGTCAAGTGTCGCGTCTTAGCAACAGCCGGAACCATGACTATTCGACTCTACAATTTTCTCCTGTGTGCTCAGAAACAATTTGTGCAAGCACTTAAACTTCCATGGTCCACTTCTTGTTCCCGAACACGTGTGCAACCACTCGAACATTCTTCACTGTGATCAATTTCACATGCATACACACACACACACACACGTGAACAAACAGATTTGGATGATCATCCCCTTCGTTGTTTTGAGTCATATTTAATGTTATATATTGGTATGAGTACGAATAACTGAAAACGAGCTTGTTCCTCACATTTCATTGTTTTCAACACTTAATCCTTTGCAGAACTGTTGAAATTGATGATAGGATTTTCAGATCTGTGGGCCAGGAAGTGTTTGAAATAGTGACACTTAAACTGCTATTTGTGATTTTTCACATGGGTTTTGCACCATCACCTCAGCAAGAAAATGCAGTGGCTTATGAAGAAAGGGAAAACAAAGGAAAGCCTTTAAGTACAACCTACTGGATGAATATTTCGTTGTTACTTCGTAGCTGGACAAAACCAACATAGCTGGCATACACAAAGTGGTCCCCAATGTCCCATAAAGTCTAAGCTTTAGATGCAGGAAGACAGATTACAAAATTCATGAGTTGCCCCATCGCCAAGTGACGCAGCTGTGACTCTTGGAAACACAAATCAATCATTCTGAGTGCGTGTTGTTTGTAGCTCTGGTTGACGGTGTTCGCGGGTTCTTTCTTGATCTTTGTGTGTGACGCCTGGGTTGACCCAAAGGCCAAGCTCGGAGATCAAAAATCTATGAAGAAAACAGAAACCTATGCATTACAAAATGATGTAAGATAAGTTTGGAGTACACAGAAGTGCGAGATAAGGACCGGGGTGGGGTGGGGGTGGGGGTTGGTTAGAGAACCAGTGCAAAGTCCACAAGAATAAAGGGTGCTACTACAGGTTACTTTTAACAATATATGAATGCCAAGTAATTATTCCACATGACTGCACCGGTCTGACTTTCAGGCACAATTACGGCTGACTTTATACTCAGATAGGAAGTCTTTACTTAATTCCGCTAAATAAAAGTACTGTTTCGCGGTGTTCATCTGATTCGACGAAAAATGTCAGCCTGTATTGGAATGAAATGAAATACCAACTGTCTATACGGCTGATAGAAATAACCGAAATACCGAACCAATACCCCGAATAAAGCTTGGATTTAATTTATAGTGAAAACAGGAAGGTGACTATAATAGGTTTTGTATTCCCAGTTCATGAAAAAATAGCGGAAAGATCATACTCAAAACAACACAAAGGCTAAATGTACTATAAGAAAGAACTCTAATCAAGAATTTTCTGACTAGGCTTCAGGAAGAAAAGAGTCGAAAATGTCTGCATATCACAACGGAGTACCATCTGCCACTGATTCAGTGTTTCTGAGTGTTGGTTGGGCTCATATTCTTTGCCCGAGACTAGATGGAGAGAGAGTAATACTGTTCGGTCTATCTGTTATTTATAAGATGTGAATGACGTGAATTCAGTTGACATTCCATTGCTGACAACAAGTAAAAGGGTCCTGAATAGCAATCCGATTGAAGTTGAATTACATTGGAAAAACCATCATGCAAAGCTTCGTGCATGTTCAAAAATTTATTAGTTTCAGTTCAGTCCCACTTCTGTCCTAATAGGAAGAATGTTTTTTCCTCCCCTCCCTCTCTCTCTCCCCCCCCCTCTCTCTCTCGCTTCCCTTCCTTTTCTGCTGGATAATCCACCCCCATCCAGTTCAGACAAACTTAATCTTAGTTGACTAAACAAACCACCGGTCTAGGACTGTGAGATTACGTTTAAAACGGGGATATTCTACGAACAGTTGTGCGAAGAAAAAACCCCGTAGCCGATTCATCATTTGCACGGAATGAGGTGACATTCGGTTCGGATCAAACAAATGTCTGTTGTTTTATGCATCGGAGAAACAGGAGATTAGATTTGTGTAAAATAATTCATCACGCAGTATCACCGCTCAACCCCCTAATGAAAACCGTGGAAGCACGGTATGGCTGTTTCATCCGTGTTAGGAATTATCAGCAGTGCACGTCCACCGAGCCTTTTATAAATAAGTTCAACTTGCAGACCAAACTTTACAGCCTTGCTGTCACCATTCCCAATTTACTTGAGAATAAAGTTCACACGTTATAGGTTGTCTGCTGTTTATTCACGTATACGTCTGTCCTGCCGCACAAGTGCTTAAATCAACGGTGAAAATTATGACTGGATGATTGGGCTCGAAAGTTGACCGGTGAGTTGTGTGACTGAACCGAGTTTCAGCAAGCTGCTTAACGCCAGCACTACGTGATATAGTGTTCATTTGTGTTTTATCAAACTTCGTCATCTGTACATTTGGTGATCTTAATAAAAGGGACTCGAAAAATAGCCACTTGTGACAATCTCTTCTATTTGTTTTACCAATGAAATCCAGTGATTTGGTGTATTACACCTCGGTCGTTCACCAAGATCAGCTCCTAAGGTGAAAGTTCACCTATGAAATGTACTCCCTCCGTATCGACAGCCGGAAATCAAATGAACCTCTGTGGATAAATTGACGTGTTTAAAGTTCGTTTTATTTCGTATCTCGTATTACTTGTCGGAGCCGATTTGTGCAAGAACAGCTGATCTATTTTCTATCTGGTACTGCGTGAGTGGGCTGACTTTCATAGGTCACTAAGCTAAACAACAAAAACCAAAGAACAATACTACTTCACCATATTGTTCATGATTGACAAATTAATTATTCTGCCAGCCTAACTGTTGATCGCATGAATATTATCATTCGTGTCGTGCCTATTCCGATTGGCATCACTATCCACGGAGAATTCTTCTATTTTCAATCCAAAGACAAACGCATAAGAAACGTAAACGGATTACACAATTTTGAAGACAAATCGGAAAGCCTGATGTCCAGTACAGTAAAGATGAAACAGACGAATCGATAAACATCCGTTTCTTTCTCATGTTCTAATCCATAAGGACCAACTTTCGAGTGGTTCTATTTTTATCTTTCACCTCTCCCCGCGCTGTTCCCTCGCGGTGTGTTCAGTGCATTTTTGCATGTCTGTGCGTGGCGTGTGTACGACACCTCAAGACTTAATTACATCACCAACGGGTGGGGACGGAAGGGGGGACGCAATCTATGAATATTTTCAAAGTTGCTAAAGATCCTTAAAGCATTAGAATTGCGTGTCTATATTACCAAAAAAAACGGCCATGGCCCATAAAACTGTGAAACACCTGAAAGAGGATAGTGGTCCTCAGTTGGCTAGTGTAAAAATGAAATCAGTCCACATGTCATTCTGATAAACAAGCAGGAAATCGATCCCAACCTGAAAGATTTCACCTAAGTTACTCCTTAGCAAACAATGTGACTTCTTTCAAGAATGAAGTGTTCCTTTTCGGGGTGTTATCAACCGTTATTTAAAAGCAGAGAGAACGAACAGTGAAGAAGTTTTGAAACACTGGGTAATCTTGATCCCGAGAGTCAACAAAGAGGCCAATGACAAAAACTACTAATCCTATCCTCTTCGCTCACTCTCTCAGGAGGTCTCTGTTGCACCATAAAAATCATGTTTGAACTATTCAGTATTATATGCAATTGAGTAGTACGAGATTAGATTTGTATAATATGGTTCGTCACGCAGTATCACCGCTCAGCCCACGATTGAAAACCATGGAAGCACTGTACAGCTAATCCATCCTTGTTGGGAATCATCAGCGGTGCACGTCCACCGAACTCCCACGGAGACTCGAACCCGGGGTGAGCGACTGTGATACGAACGCCCTAATCACAAGGCTATCCGGGCTGGCTCCCATCGGTTTGTTGAACATTTATGCTACACAATATATCACCCTTCTGTCACTGGAGTCAATCGCTGTGCGGGAAGCGGGTTCTTACCGTTCAAAAGCCAGTGACGGAAGGGTGCTATATCATGTAGTGTAGATGTTCAAAAAGTCGTCAAGAGTCAGCCCGGATAGCCTTGTGGTTAAGGTGTTCGATTCACAATCGTTCACCCCGGATTCGAGTCCCCGTGGGGTCTCAGTGGATGTGCACTGCTGATGATTCCCAACAAGGATGAAACAGCTGTACAGTGCTTCCATGGTTTTCAATGATGATTTAAGCGTTGAAGGTGAGTGACGAATTATATTATATTCAGTATTAGTTATGAAGAGCAAGTAAGGTTTACTGAAGAGTCATTGTCTTCGCTAGACCGGAGGTGGTCAAATGGTCATCACGGTGGGTTTTAAACCTCTCCAACTAACTGTATCCAATTGACGGCGATCCCATTCTTGAAATAATGTCTCACCATCACATAGTAAGAGAAAGTAAACAAGAAGATAACGAAAAAATTTCATTGACCAAGAGGATCTAAAGAACTGAATGGGAAACTGAACAATGTCTGACGTAATCAGCTAGCAACCGTGGTTGGTATTTTACTGTTTTGTAGAAGTCCTGCAGTCGCATGTAGTTCAGGCTCATTGACATATTTTGTTGACTAGTCTTTTCAGCTGTCATTGAATTGCGGTGTTCGACTGAATTTAGTTGCAATCTTCAAAAGTTGGACAGTACTTTTTAGTTTGATGAGTGAAAATTTCATTGTTACCAATGAACACAAAACCCATCATGAATTCATCGAAAATTTTACTTTACCAATCCTCTCTCAAGGCTGGAATCTCTACCCCTTTTGGTGATAACTTTGAAAGTTTCGATGGTAATTTCAAGATGGTTGGAAAGATATTTTGAATCTTTACCTTTTTGCACACTGTACAATTCTTTTGTGGTGATCATTGATTGGTTTGTGCTTGTGACGTGAATCTGAATCCACTTATTTGATTAAGTTGATTGTCTCAATTCCATTCACTGGGGCCACCGTGGCTACTGTAGTACCCACTCAAGTGGTGACTTCGAAAGTGAAGTAGACCGACACTGCATCGAGCGCGCCGTCGCTCACGTGAGTCGTACAGGGTTTCCAAGCCCCTTAACTAAGACCGAACTGTCACACGTGATGGGACCTTTCAGAACATGGGCTTGTCAGTAGGGTTTTGGTACTGTACGCTAGGCCGTGGTCGCTAAAACACTGGCATTGCCTACTAAACAATTACCAGAGATTATTAAACGGCCGAAAAACCTGAGGTAATTGAACTGCCTGCCTGCCACCACAATGTTAACAGTCGGTTTAGGAAGACCAGCAATGCACAACAATGTCTGCAATCTCACACCCTGTTTGTCATATTTGTCACTCTTGCTTTTTTCTTTTGTTATTAAGACTGCACAGTTTTTGTGAAAACTATTTTTGATAAAGCTTTGCAAAAATATTACCAACCAACACACCAAGATTTCGGACTCGAGTTTCTCGAAAGAAAACCAACGAGTGGTTTCACTTCCGATATGCTCACGATAGTCTCCATGAATTAAAGAAAAAGATTTCCCCACAAACATGGTTCATTCCACAATCTCTACTGTGACGAATGAAATAACAAAGGATCCCTGCTCATTTTGATGAAGTGTCTAAGCCTGATCTCCTTTTTACACGAAGATTTGAACAGCCGTAGAACAAGTGTTGATTAGCGTACACAAGTTCGGGGTTGGATTAAATTTGGTTAGCAAACAAAAGCTGTTGGCCTTACCTTTCTCACATCGGAGATCAATAACCAAACGGCTACGTGTTGAAGCCCCAATTTTTCACCTGTTTGAAGCGCCCGTTTCAAACAGCTACTTACCAAAAGAGCTTATCATTCTGAAAACTAGTCGCGCGCGTTCCCCTGGCTAGCAGGCGATGCTATTTAAAATTAATGTTCCTTCCATCTGCAGTCGTCCTCCAATATGCAAATGGATGGAAAACGCCAGCAGTTAATACACGATGAGGACGGTAATTTTCACTCTAGTAGCCCAACATGGCGAAAAGGAGCATATTCAACTCCAGAAATGGAAATAGCAATTTCGAAATCGAACTTTACTTTCGACAGAAAATTCCCCCTTTTTCAGTGAAGAATATCGAAATTCGTCTCCGTCCATCCATCCAACTTTCAGTGCTTCAATAAATGAGTGGTTCTTTTCACGACTGCATGATCTAATCATTCAATTGCTGGCCCGGTCTTTTGCTTGACAATTCTTTTCCTTGACTGTTCTCCAGGGTATTGGTTTTTAATTCGGCTTTTTTCCTGCCCCCCAGTTCAGCATTTACCGAGGTCACCGACCGGATCATGTAGCCACTTTTGTTCATAGATCTGTGCGTTTGTTCCGAGAATAAATGGGGATAGATTTTGTGAAACCAATGATCAAAATTGAACTTTTTGCATATTTCTGCAGTAGAGAAAACCTCCGATTCACGAATACTGGGACAAATATTCAACACGACGAACAGTGTTGTTTAACTAGACGATGAATAGAAGACACGGTTTCATTCGGTTGCAAAACCAGTCTTGAAAAAGGTTACCCGTGGTGACCGAAACGTCGACAACCCACCAACGATCTCGACTACGCTGTGTTATTGAGCAATAAAATTCTACCAGAAGACACGGTTCTTTTTATCTTCAATCATCTCAGTCACTTCGAGCCATCGGTCAGCTTAAAAGAAAATCGTAAGCCTACGGTCAAATTCAATTTTCGCAAGTAAAATCTGTCAAATTCCATGTGAAATACTTCTTTTACTCACTAAGTTTATCATTTGTTTTCGCTTCTTTACGAATGCTCTTTAATCCGATAGAATCCTACCTCGATTCCTGTTGCAAATGTGCATAGTAGAAGGTGACTTCTATCTTCGGCCTTTTCGGCTGAAATTAATGCAAATCGATTCTCGCAGATTTTCTCGCATTGTACCCTATGTACAGTCCCATAATTACGATAATAACCCTAAAGTTGGGGAACGAGCAGTAGTTTTTACTGATTCCAATTCACCGTCTAACAGATGAGAGGAATTATCGATTTTGTCGCGTAACCCTGATCGACTCAAATGATGCATTCATTTTGTTTTTGCAACCCCTTCCCCCCCCCCTTCACAAAGGGTTAAATGTAATCCAATTCCGAGCCTACACCATGGCGGAATCAAAACCGCTATCAGTCCCATAGGTGCGTACAGAAGAGACTGACCCAGACAGCTCAGCCTTCTTGGACAAAGTGGAATTGTTGAGGCTTGAAGTGCATTGTGAAAGTCCTACATGAGCAACAAAAGCGGACGCTAGCTAAGCCGTCTTCGTCACACAAACTATCGAACACTCAGCTGCCCTTTCTAAGCACTCTGACAGTGATCCTCATTCAAGCTAACGGTTAACTGATTACTTTACCACGTCTTCTGTATAGTCCGGAATCACTGAAAGCTTCTGTTTGCTTTTATAAAGTGGTTACACAATATCTGCGTACTGATTTTTCTTTTTTTACCTAAAGCAGAAAAATATCCACAGTGCAAAATTAATGAGGTGTCTAAGGATTTCGTGGAACACTATATTACTATGTACAATGTGATTCTTCACGCAGTATCAACGCTCAGCTTATCATTGAAAACTGTAGAAACACGGTACAGCTCCTTCATCCCTGTTCGGAGTCATCAGTAGCAGTCCAAATCCACCGAGCCCCAACGGAGACTGGGACCCGGGGGGGGGGGGGGGGGGGGCGAATGATTGTGAGTCGAACATCTTAAATCAAAAGACTATTCGGACTGACTCTCAACGGTTTGTTGAATGAATACACTACAAGATATAGCGCTTTTCAGTCACTGACTCTGAATGGGAACAACTTGTTTTCGGCTCGGCGATCAACTTCTGTGATAGATGACTTCTCCGTTGAGAGTTAGCTCAGGTAGCCTGAAGGGGCTAGGTTTTCGACGAGCAGTTGTTCACTCCAGGTTCGAATCCCCGTTTGGGCTCGGTGGATTTTCATGATTCCTAGCAAGAATGAAATAGCTATACAGTGTTTCCTTGGTTCCCAGTGTTGAGTTGAGAGTAGATTCTGCTTGATGAATCGTCCTGTACAAATCTAATCATCTACGGCTTATACACTTTATTGTTTGTTTGAATGAATTATGATGTGATCACACTGAACCTGAGAACAATGAATAAGAGTTTGAAGATCCTGCCCTATTTGTGAATTTATAACTTTCTATAAGGTTCAATTTCCAAAACGGAAGTGGATATAATGAATTTCTGAAAATGATCATCTGAAAACAGTTATAGAACAGAAAGAATTGAGCTTTGGATCTTTTGCACCGACATAAACGAAAGCATTAGGCGTTGTTCTGTACTTTATCGATCGTTGAAATGTTTGTCTCTCACACCGATCTACTGCCCTTTTGTAATGTGCGCTGCGCATCTATGACCGAAGTGAATGGCGTGGTAAACCAACTAGGGCGCCTTCACGATTGTCTTAGAAGCCTAATTAAATCCCCGTGAGCAGTCCCTGCATTTCTACCGATGACAGTGAATGTGCGCTCATTTGTGTCTGCTCAGTGATGCACGTGAGAAGATGATAAACGAACAAATTTCAGAACACTAGAATGACACATTAACGACTGGTCCAATCATTAGAACCATTCATCAGGAAGAAACGAAAACTGTGACCTTGACACTCGAATCGGATAAAGCCACAGAATGTGAGGCAAGTTGACACTCCGAGCCTACAATCGAAACTGACTGACACAGGCGAGGTGAGAACCTCTTCATTCCTACTTACTGGTCATAGACAATCAATTCGACCACCAGGAGTCAATGGAGAGGCGATGATAAAAGTTCTTCTTTCACCGACCGAACAGTTCTTTTGTTTTTTTCCACGTGCACTTTGAACCGTGAACCACTGGAACCTTCAGGTTATTGTTCAGCACAGATTAAGAGAAAACGACTCTGACTATAGTGATGTAATAGTGATCCTCTAGGTGTGTTGAAGGTAGACCATTAACTTCAGATGTGTGCTCATGTAAATCAGTGGTAGAAAATGGCCTTAGGAGATGTCCGGAACTGTACGTGTGTGTGTGTCTATGTGTGTGTGATGTGTGTGTGCTTATGAGTCACCGGGGTGAAGGAATTACAAAGACAAGAAGTACTAACTTCTTCCGTTAACCGTGGAAATGACTTCTCAGTCACAGTTGAATCAGGTCCATCATAGGGAAAATTGTAAAAGTGGAGTTTTCAAAATGTCTATGTTTTCGGTAATCTGAAAACATATAACGGATGAATAGATACGTCCAAGGCTATAAGGTACTCAAAGTTTTGTGGCACAAGAAGCAGCACCTTACCCTGTTTCAAAGTAGCCTTCATAGAAGAACTTCTGCTGCTACAGACTGGGCTTCGTTGACGTCGCTCCGTCGACGAAGTTGACTATGACTTGATGGAGCCCATATCAACCGGGGTCATGAGTTGTGCAATCTCGAATGAATTTATTTGATAATTTCTTACCATCATTCACAGTTTTGCGAACCAAGTCCAGCCAGAAATCGTAAAAATTAGGTCGAAATCAAATACGATTTGGGGTGCGATTCAAATCCCTTCGCGTTTATAGCAAATGAACATCGTCGTAATACCCGCTTTAGGTCGGTCACAGGGGGAGACGGTTTGCTTTTGTCCATCCCTCTTCCCCATGGCATACTTTGAGTGTATTCGGAAACCACCTTGGTCATTTAAATTTTTATTTGAACTTTCTTTTGTATTCCAATCCAGAAAGTGTCTAATCCAAGTCGAATGCTTTGGTTCTCTACACACCATCTCTCAGTGGGACTTCATGTTTCAAATAAATAACGCGAAACACACGTTATCATTCAAGGAAACACGTGCCGGATGGGCTTGTATAATGCTATGCCTCTAATATTTAATGGTTCAAAAAAGATCCTGGTTTTGAATAAACCTTATGTTTTCACTGCCAGAATAATTTGTTTGTTTACTGGACTGATCTCATATCACCTTGATGCGAAGGTTCTGCACATGAAAGAGTCGAAACTCATTCTCCGGGGAATTCCCCATCAGACGCGAGGTTACTCTAGAGTTTTAAGCAACTAAATTATTCTCCAAGTAATCTCGCATTGTTTTTTGCTTTTTTACGGATATCCCTTCGGCAGAGAGAACTGCTTTTGATGAGACAAGCACCAATTTATCAGTGACAATAAGTATCAGAGATAAGTCTTACCTTTATAGATTAAAAAACTGATCACACTGGACATTTTACTGATTCTGAATTTTCAAACTTCAGGCAAATTTATCATGATAACCAGGGTAATATACGCCCAACTGCAAAAGCACCACCCCAGAAATCACTTAAACCCAATTCGTTTTCATATACAACGACAAATTTACGAAAGGGTATTGGTGGTAAAGAGGATGGTTTACGGAGTTCCGTTTTCTACCTTTGGGAAGCCACTGGATGTCATATTACCGAACTGTCATATGACTATCAACATGTTGGAGATTATTCTCACTGCGGAAATCGAATCCTCATGCTGGATTTTATTTTGGAGCCTTCACGATAAGAAGTCATATATGCATCTGTCAAACATACGGCATGTGATGTTGGCGAAAATAACCGAAATCTTGGTCTGAAATGTGAGAACCATGGATCAAAGGATGCAATTTTCCTAAAAGAAACGCCCATAATCAATGTGGCATTTTCAAGCTTGCTCGTGTTCATTGTCGTCCGTGTGCACTTTTGTGCAACCAAAGCTGTTGTTCTGCCTGAAGTTGAGCGTTGACTGCGATTGTACCCGTTGCAGCCTGAATGTACGTGATCCGAGTGAAAAGGACACGATAATTATTACATTTTTTGATCACATTACACACATACCTAGATTGTGTACAGTCCTTATGAGATAGAATTACTTTCCATGGAATATAAAATACCATTTTGTCTCAATGGTCACTGCTAGATTTTGCCTTAGGACTGGATTTTCAAAGGTCTAACTGTCTATCATCGGAAAAAGCATGGAAGACAAAAGAACAGGTTTTGAAAACGAAATGTCACCTAGTTTATATATAGACAATAGTTCTTATCAAGTGCATTTATGAAAGCTATTCAGGTTGGTTTAGCTAATCAGGCTATTCTAAGAATATGTTTGTCAGTTCTCCATCTTTTATAAACATGAACACTCAATAGCCGGGTTCATTTAACTCGAAGCTTTTTGAAAAAGAGGATTTGGACTAGTTGCATAGGGCGCACCTCATCGGTAACAACGAGGTCTCCAGAGCGAAATCAGGGACTGTTCCACTCGAAAGAGTAAAATGTACCAGATTTAGTTCTGTTATCATTTTAATCACTTAGTTGACACGGATATTATTCTGTCGAGTTTTGTTCCCTCATGTAACTTTTAGATCTGACCTTGTGAAGTGATTTATGTCCAGAACGATCTGATCGTAGAGGTGCTGTTCGGATCATTTGTCAATTAAAATTTGACTGACCGAAGCAGAATTTACTTCGAAATATTTTTGCTTATAAGTGCTATGGAATGGGTATGCACCACAGACTGAACGACCCACTGAACTATTAGGAATAACAGTAAACCAAACTATGAGAGCTGGAGTGAAAGATAACTACATAAGCTCCCAATAGGTCAGATCTGGTAACGAACTAAATGAGAGAGTGACCGACCGTGGCAGGATTCGAACCTGCGACTTCGGAGGTGGTAGATAAGCGCTTGAAACCGCTGTGCCGGCATCGATCGTTTATCCGGAAAGAGATATTGAAGTCATCCAAATACGACCAGGTAGTATCGTTATTAGACGGTAGCCAGAATGCCAGAATGCCAGAAGACCTCACTGGCCCGGCTTCTCAAGGTGAGTGACCCAATGGGCTGTTATTTTGCTTGTTATTTCATTATCTCAGGGCTGCCATTTTGTTCTCCCTGATAGTACGGTGAATGATCATAGCCACGGGTTGTACCCCTATCACTACACTCACGTGAAATCATGGGGTAAAACTCAACGATCAAGATTGTGTGTGTGTGTGTGTGTGTGTGTGTGTGTGTGTGTGTGTGTGTGTGTGTGTGTGTGTACGCTCTTGTTATTCACAGTTTGATGAAAATGTGCTTTTGTCTTATGTTGCCTTCAGTCTTCTGTGGTATTACCGATTTGTGATAGGTTGGCGTGGGGGCTTTAGTGAGCACATTATTTGTTTAGAGATTTTATTGTGCGCTGGTTCATTTCTGTACCGTAAAGGTCAACAATTCCGCAACCGGAGAAGAGCTTCTGTGCTTTGTAAAAGAGTCTCCGATTATTGTTGTCATTGCTTGGGAGTGAACGGGATTTAAAGTACTTGAGAGAGTTGTTGAAACACCAGGTGCCAAACCCAACCGGAAAAGCCTAAAATGCATTTGGCCTCGTCAGACACATAAGAAAGGGAAGCTGAAGAGGTTTATGAACTGCGAAAATTGTAGATCACTAGGATGAGCTGTAACCACGAAAGTATACTTCATTTCACGACTTCTCGAACATTCGAGGTTAGACTGTGCACTCAGATGTCACCTCGGCAGGTGAAGGAATGTAAACAAGCACCCAGCTAAGTGACACTTTTGGAAAACAATCCAACAGTACTTCTAGCCAGGCGAGATATGATTCTCAACACCATGAAGTCGTTAATTTTATCTTATCCAACATGCGATAACCACGTGATTCGAATGATCAATTTTATTTCACAGATACTGTCGAAATGGATGCAAATGTACTTCCGATAAGTGCTTCTTGCGCTCTTATAAGACAGCATTACGGCCGAACTACATAGTTTTATAAGTGTCATAACTAGCAAGTAATGGCGAGGTTTGAGGACAGTGACCGTTGTGGTCTGCTCATTTTGCGATGAATAGATCCGCTCAAAATTCAGATGAAACTGCTTTTCCGCCAAAACCGGACGGAATGTAAGCCTCTGGGGGAACACTGGACAAGATTTTTTTTTTACATCGAATGTATCCAAATACTGATGATGACACACTGTTCATACACTCTGAAAACGCATGGTCTGCCTTCATTATTCAGGATTTCTATCAGTTACGTAGGCAGAGTTCACTCTGTTGGTGATGAAATAATTTCCTATCTTACGTTCTATTACATGTAATTTTGATCTTTGAGACCAGCTTGTACAGAGAGGTTTTCCCGACCACACCTCAATCTGTCCTATTCGAGGGTAAGTCTATGTACTTGGCATTGAAGCTGTTCATGGTTTTGCAGGTTTTACAGTGAATAATGAAGACAGACAAATAGTTTTTCACGACTTTATTCACAAGTCTCTCGTGAAACATAGCATGAAGAGCTACTCAGAAAAGCTATTAACTTCCCCGGTGATTTATTTTCTCTTTGCTAGGGGACATCCTCAGTCATAGCAGTGAAAATTTTTCCACCAATCGAGGCGACTGTGATTGGAGTCCATCAACAAATCTAAAAATATTTTATTCCTATCCAAATCAATAATCTTCGTTTGTGTGATTTATCGGCTTCCAACGAGATAAGTTTTCGGGGGGAATTCTCACGTCAAATAACCTTTTCCTGAGCCTTCCATAGCTCACCATATACCAGGCACCCATAAGAAACAAACCCAACGTCAAATAGATATACCTCGTGAGTTGAATTCCCTGATGGAATCAACAAATGCTCTCTTTTGTTGGGCTTGCAATCGAGTCTTCGTATCCCTTGATACTAGCCACATGTGAAAACTGCCGCTACCCTATGTCAAACGGGGAGTGAGAGTGCCTCGGAATAATGTCCCACTGGATTAAGGACAACAGTTTACTGCATTGCTTCCTGAGCGTATTATACACAATATCTTTCTATTCATTTGGTTGTTTAAGTATTCTACCTCTGAATAGTGTATTTGTGGTTGTTCTTCTGCGATTTACTCGATATTCGATACTCCTGTTCTCGTTAAGACACCGAGCAAGATACAGCACAGAAAATTCAAATGAATGAGACTTTTGAGTTCTATTGAAGTTCCCGTTACAGAGGGGCCGAAGAAATTCAGTTTCAATGTATCTTTCCATCGCTGTCGGGATAACAATATAATCAATTAACGAGGCGCGCTCTGGCGACCTTAATGCCACCGCTGACACCGATGGAAACTGAAATTCTCATTTTCGGATTTTTCGACAGGCATTCTTAAGAAGCAATTTTACAGCACATGTAATGGGAAATTTTCAAATTATGGGAGAATTTTCCTTCACCTTCTCATATGGGCATTGCCGTGTAAATTACATTGGCCGAATAAAGGGCTTCAACCAAAATATTTAGGCAGTAACCCAAAGTTAATATAATTTAAAATAACTTATGTTGTCTCGTTGATCAGTCTAACTATATCTCTATATTCAGTTATATTTTAGCCTAACTACGCAGAGCCTTGTATCTTGGCGACCAAGGTTGCACACATTCGACTACTAGTAGCGCAACAAAAAATGCAAGTTAATAAGGGAAATCCTTGAATGAATGAGTATCATTGCACGATGGTTTTGCATACCTAATGGGGTCACGAATCTTGAACTGAATACTAAGTAACTTTTCGTGTGCTTCAAAATCGACACCACCTATGTCTAAGAAAAAGTGAGCATAAGTATGGGAGTGTTAGCCGAACATTTCAGCAGTACTCCTTATTCAACTATACCTCGAGTTCATCCGCATTCCTTGAAACCCCGAATTCCTCTATTTCCTGAAGCCATGTTCCGAGGATTGTGGCCAACTGAAGCAACAAGATCCATACAGTAACGTATCATTTGTTGTAGACTGAAAGGTCACTTTACTCCTGGGAAGATCATTTAGATGTCAGTATTTTTCTGCCGAGGTGAGGAAACTCAGTTTGTGTTTTTTATGAAGACAAACGATACCCAGTTGATAGAAGTTATAAAAACGCGGTTGTTTGTCAACCTTCGCCAACTTTATCTCTAGGAAGTCGAGGTACACGTGGTCACACTGACTTGCTGCTTCGCCAGTTACCCAACAAGGAAGCCAATGTGAATATTGATATCCCCCATGGATTCAAATAGGCACATTTTACGGTTTGGCAACTCGACTGACTGGAACGCGATCAGTCTTAGACGGTCAACCAAGAGGTAATCTCTCAAAAGCCTCGCCCAATTGAAGGAGGTAGTATCCCTCTGAGAAACTTGAAGCATTGAGCACTCCTTACCCAACTGACCAGCAAGGAAAAAAGAAAAATATCGTAAGATTTTCATATTTCATTCACTCTTTTCAATCGCCTACGTAAAGCAAACTGGAGTTTGCACTAAAAGGTTTGTTCAACAACAATAACCACTACATTAAAAACCAAAGTTGACAGCCGAACACAAATACGACCCGAATTCATCATCCGAATTGTTGTCACATAATCGAAATTCAAAGCTGCGACCATTCCAAGAAGCTAGGATCACCAGGTAACGTAAGTCTGTTCTCTGCACACGGAAGCTATTGACACAGTCAATCCAGCTTGCACTAAATTAGCTGTAAACCTATATATTGCTTGATATTATTGCTTCTTGTCGATTTCATGCAGAAGTCTTCACCATTTTTGTAACCACTACTTCAGTTAATGTCACTAAATCGACGATAAAATTGCAAAATTTGTTACTTCTTAGTACGGAAAGACTAACTACTCGCTGACCATCCTATTCAAAAATCCCATGAGAAAACAAGTTGACTAAAGCTTGGAATTATGTACTGAAGCTTGAGACCAGAATAATGGAAAAGGCTCCAGAAATCATTTCCGTGAAATGACGGTCCAACAGAATGGAGTCACTAGACCAATAACCTCGTCATAGCTCCTAGAATGCCCCTTATTACAAGCACTTGAAAGCGCTCTGTACATTTTGATATGCTCTTGAACTTACGAAGCTGTGAACTATTTGAATATTTATGGCACTCTTTTGGTTCTCTACACTTTGAAGCTGGACAGGCTGTTCTGTATTTCAGATTGCGAAGTTGACTCTAAGTCTCAAAGTTGAAACTTGAAGTCTAAAATGGATAGTGTGACGGAGCATACGAGAACGCGAACGAGCTCAGATTGAAGTCAACTGGCCTTTATCGTTAGGACCAGATGAGTTTGTGTACAACTTGAGACCAACCCATTACTTAAATGTTCCACATGGAATCCACGTTCGATGGATTCAGTGAAATGTAAACGCAAAACAAGCCCAGTTCAGTACACTCGCCTAATTAAATATACGTTCACGGTAATGACTGAACTAAGAGCGTCATTGTGGACACTTTTCGTTGACCAAGAGCGAATCTCACTAACTACCATGTTCGCAACTGTTCTCGGAAACTGATTGCGCTTGTCATGGAAGCCTTTTCCCTGATACCGAACATAAATAAATCGTCATCAAACAACTGTTTCAATTCTCGATTCACGACAGCAGCTTCACTTTGTACTAACAGGGTCACATGGTCCTCATGGCAAACCTTAATTGGTTACAGCCCCTTTCCTGAAATATTGTGCTGCTATTCTATTAAGAAGAAGTAAATAAAACAATAAAACAATAAAACAGCAAAACGTTGGGGGCCATAGAAGAGGGTTTGAGAAAAAACCCGTTATTTGAATTGGTATAGGACATCGTATTTCATTGAAGACCTCAGCTGGAGAATTAAATAGAGTTAACAGAGAAAGCTAACCATTTGCTGCTTCAAAGCACTTCATCACAAAGGGTATACCGTATGACGAGTACTACATGATATATTCGATCTCAGTGAACTACGAAACACCTGGTCATACCACAAGTTTACCGGAAGATGACAATAAATTTCCTACACCTTTCGTCTGACTGATTCCATTGTGTAGTCAATAAACAAGAGTTGAGTAGGATGTTCTAGTGAAAATATATTTGAAGATAGATAGACCGAGAAGCAGACAGACAGATAGATAGATAGACAGATAGATAGACGTATCATAGATAGCTAGATCGATAGATAGGTAGACATACTTGTGCTAATATTTTTATGGTAGGTTTATGCTGGCAGTATACCTATATGTCATCCGGTAGATATAAAACAGAACTCAAAAATGAGCAAGATTCTACGAATGGAAAAATATTTGGGCAAATACCCATAGATAAGTTTCAACCGGATAGTGTTTCAATAACACGGTTGATTATTAAGTAGATAGATGATTGCGTAAATCCAACGGCGGATATTAAGTATACATCATCAAAAGGCATATAACCTAGATTTTCTAAAAGTTGATGCCCAGTCCGGTAATTTTCATGAGATAAGCATGCCATTTGAAATGACTTTAAAGTTCAAACGATGTTTTTTCGAGTTTACATTCAGATGTGCTTATCATTTTGATGTTTTTACCATTAGCCGTACAGCTAATGAGGGTGAGATGTCTGAGAGACTTTTTTTCTCGAAAGCTCCGTGCGTTTGGACTCACAAAGAGCTTGGCCGTAAAAAGTCAATTAGTATAGCAGGCATGTTCGCATAATCCACTCACGTGATGATGAATGTAGACTTGTGCAACTGCATGTACACATACAACTTGTATTTCTTCATTCGTGTATGAACTTTCATATTTTTCCAGGCCCGCTAATTGTTTGATCTTTGTCATACAGAAAGGAACTGTTGCCGGCTCTAAAATTTTATTGGAGGACAGCTTTTCGTCAATCTATTTATTTTTCTTTCACGTGAACAGAAATCCCTGGACAGCTGGAAGACGGACAACTATATGGCTATTTAGAGACGGAAAGTTTTTCTCTATCACGTTCACTGTCATCACCGCGAGCTTTAGCATGAGTTGCGTCCAAAGTAAACAAAGTTTTATAGGCATCGATGAAATAACTTAGTTTTGCTAATTCCTGAGAGCAATACCCAATGGAAAAGACAAGTGGAAAATTACTACAACTAGCGCTATATAATAGTTTGAGTGCAACAGAAGATAAATCAAACAGGTAGTAATCACTATTTTTTGAGTTAAATTACTATGATACAATCTGTCTATCAGATGACGCATTCAAATGACAAATATTCTGTGAACCATTCAGGTAGCTAGATTGATCGACGGAAATAGTGACACGTACATCTCGATAGAGTGAGAGTTGTTTAGCAGTTTTACTGGTTTTCGAAGGCATTTTTTACATCATGTCTATCCGCTTTTCTGTGGAGTCCACTGCCAGAATGTTCAGACGGCTGTTCTTTTCGATTCCTATTGTGAAAACGGTTATTTGGGTATGACTTGCATTGAACCATCTGCTAATCAGCGGCATGCTGATCACTCTGTAAGACCGGAATGTTTGTTGAAAAAGACCACAGTGGTGTTATTTTGATCAACAAGGAATTTTCTTGCTAAAACAAACGGCAAAATGTGAGCACATCTGACCAGTCTACTATTTTAAAAGCCAACCAGCAGTAATTTGGTTGACGGAAATAAATCGTGAAGAACCGCCCTGAGTCGCAAAGACGTTGTCATGAGAACATCGGATTCGATTCCTAAATAAAGCGTTATGGGTAAGCTTTACTGTTGCTGATGATTTTTCACCACGAAGAAGATGGAGCGTGTGTTTATCTCTTTTCGTAGGTCTTCAACTGAGTTGGGTTTTGATTGGTGCAGCTTGTTGAAACATCGCATAAATCAATCAAAACTCGCACGAGAGTAGCTCACTTGAAACTATCGTCAAGCATCATCGCAGAAGATGCTTACCAGTTTGCATGGCTATATAGTTCTTCAGTTCGTTTTAAAAGAAATCGTTTTGTCTTTTATGTTTAACGTTGAAGCTTGATTTTAAACCAAGAACTGAGCTCTTTAAAAAGGACCCTTCAAGTATTCAACCATCCTTTTTGAATGTTGTCGCTTTTCTGCACACAACTTTGTTGGTAAGTACGCCAAAGTGAACATCCCACGCCAAAGAAGTCTGTCCCGGGGGTGTGTATGACACGCCACAAACAACGTAGCCTGATGAGTATTCTTGTTTGATCTAGTGATTTGTCTTGTGTACTCAGTAGTCTAGTACTAACTTCAGCCTCGCAAATACGATAGTTCTAGATTATTTGAACAGTCCTACAAGAGTCAACAATCACTGTATATCTTATTTCCGTGGTGGCTTGGATTCAAAGTTACAAAGGGAAGTTGGAGCTAATCACTGTAACGTACATCTGACGGTTGATGGTCAGACGGGTGCCAAGTAGATGCCAGAGCTACCGAAAAAACTTCTTTCACGAAAACGAACGAGGCCTAATAGTCCCTCCTTCAGTTAACACAATCAATTTTCAATTTGCCCAGTAAATTCAAACGAAACAGTTGTTCAAGTCAAATAGTTTTGGATGCGCCCTGAGTGCTTGTCACGAGTGATCAATTTTGACCTTGGTTTTCTATTCGACGGAAACAGTGAACCAGTGAGTGCAATCACAAATCAGGATTTCCACCCTTATTTTTCACATCCAAAAGTCCGTGCTGCAAGCCAAAATCGAACTATCAACATTTCGCTCCACAGGAGGTTGCTCAATGATCTAAGCTACTGCGATACGGCAAGTCCAACGGGAGTAAGATAAGAGATTATCCAGTTGGACGGGAAGAGAATGGCATGTGTACCCTCCTTCATCTGCATCATTTCAGCTTCTCGTGCAACCGGGAATTCGATGCACATGTGTGAAGATACATTAGTTTAGTTGCACCGATTTTTCTCAACTCCCGACTGAATGCTCATATAATTCCATGTTTCAAACAGGAAAGAAATGACCAGGAATCATCATATTCGTGGTAACCTCGACTGTTCTGAGAAAATGAACGTCTTTCGGATATCCTATTGGATCTATTTTCTCTGCATTTTTTTTGACTCTTGGTCCCCACCCAACTGTTTTATTCTGTTGCGAAAGTCTAGCTGAACTAACCTTCGCGAGGTTTCTGTTGACCTCGCCTCTGGCACTTTCGGTTTTTGTTCGCCGGCTGTACGCGCTCGGTTCGCTTTTCGCTTCTCCGTTGCGTTCCTTCGCTTTCGAGTATTTCCCGTTTCGGTAATATTTCGGTACCACGATAAACAGAATACAATATCGAATATGTCTACCAGCTCGAGTCTTCTCTGTTCATTCGATCGAGGGGATGTCGTTCTTAGTTCTCCTCGAGACAGGTTCCTAAGCCGCCAGTCGAAAGTCTTCTATAAATTTATGGATCTGTTGATTTATTTTTTTAACTACGGAACTGTTGGCTAATAAATGCATTTAAATGAGGCTCTAAACTTTTGGAGAGAAGAATGAAAGAACTCGCATTTGGTTTTACGGAAAATGGACAAACGGCTGATCTATTTTCTCAAGCAATCGCTTGATATTCGATCTCATTTGCACAGTTTAGAAAGAAAACGTAGGAGAAAGCCAATGAAAATAATCAAATCAGTTCAAAATTATGGGATATATGCTGCCTGTCAATCGACCAATTCTTGCGCCCTCATTCCAACAAAATAGATCATTATTATTTGTAGGCATTTTAGTTTCCTTTAAGTCACGTGCTTGCAAACGTTGAGTTTGTCTTTCTGGGCATCCTTGTCATGCTGTATCGATCAGCTTCTTCTTCTGGAACTTTTAGGTTGAGCAATCTTTCGATATGCCGGAGTTTTGAGTCAGCTTAGTTGTTTCTCAATACGGTTGTTTTTATCCGTAGAGACCTAGTCTGGAAATTGACAAGGCTCTTGGCTGACTGATGCGATCGATTCTTTAGATGCTTTTTTCTGTCGCGATTCCAGTCTCTTCTAGAAGTATAGTGAATTCACTGTTATCCAAATTACTCATAATATGTCCAACTTAATCGAACCAAACAGAACCAAACTGAAAGTTGATAAAAGAAAAGTCAATCAAAGGTACTCCACACTAGACCAGTATATGGTTCCCATGACGACGATATCCGTCCTTGAAGGTTTGTGTGTGATTTCCAATTCCTGGGCCTAAGACTTTATCATGACATCTGTGTGAAACCCACTGACCACGCGTTATTTTCGCTTTTGATTCAGCTTCGACAGCTTGGCAGTTGTGATTTGGTCGAGTAATGTAGTATGTGTGACCCGTTCGCCAAATGTCCTCAGTTCCTGGCATGATCAGGTATTTCAATCCGCACGGAGTAGGTCGCACTAAACTTCGACTAGCATCTGTTGCTCCAGTTCGAACAATTGGATCGAAGCGAAATAATCATCCAGCTTTACTTCTGTGCAATGGGCAGAAGTGACTCAGCTTTGTAACACTATATTCCGGTACACGTCATTTAAAATCAAAATTAGATTGTACCAGCTGCAAACTGAAACGATGGTTATATCATCTCGGATGAATTTTTAGGGGAGTTTTTCCCTCCTTTGAAAACATTTCAGAAGGTATGACGTTAATTCCTTTGTCCGGGCTATTACCGAGTTAACCTTCAATAATTTTTCTGATAACTACAATTCACAAAACACAATTTGCGCATATTAGATATATACACGTACGTGAACTACAGGCTTTCTTGTCGTCTAGTAGCCTCTGGCGATCGTTTGCCGTATTTCCCTGAGAATAAGAAACGATCACATATCTATTTTTGCTTCGGAAATCGCTGTACAGTTTATTTTTGGGACTATATTTTCTTTTGGACATGAAGGTTAGCTTTTATGCACGCGCAAAATACTGCTTTTATTCGAATGCAATCACGCCATCTTCCTAGAGGATACGGTCAAAGACTTCCAAATTCTGAATTCTCGACTGAATTTCTTGTGATTTCATTTTTATGTAGAACAGCTGGCCCCAGTTCCTCACGTCTAGAGATAAATCTTTTCATAAATGAGCAGTCATCATTCAAGTAGGCTGTACGTAATACACCCATAACGCAGCTGTCAGTGATTTTATCCCACGAATTCTTCAATGAAGCTGTAACACGATAACGAACGCGGCCATGACACCAGGAAAAAGACGAGGACAACGACGGCGATTCGATACGGACACGGACACGCAGGGCCACCGGATGTGCTCGATGCAGAGCTCCGCCTTAGGGAGTTGCACGTACACTATCTGCAAAGGCAAAGAAAGAATGAAAACCCGATAAGCCGAAGACAAGTAGGTGTATATGCCGGTACCAACACTTACATCAGGGAGAATGGGAATGGAAGTCTCTGCCAATGCGTTACAAGGCCGAACTAAATTTCATAAAGTGTCTACTCTGGTTTCTCCCCTTTCTAATTTCAATGTAATCATTTTTACACGCAGACGATCTCTACTATGCTTGTTTATGACAATATCAAGAGTCTGGGGATACCAAGTCATTCCAGTGGGATTCATTATTTGATCTATTCTTCTCTCATCAAGCCAGTTCTTCGTGTCTTTAGCGCGGTGGATGCCGGCTGAATCCCAGATCAGTAGACCTGGTTGATCAAATTGCGAAACAAGAGGCAGCACCAGGCTTTTCCGGCAGCAAAAACATGAATGCGTGAAACACGTTCAACCTTATCCTCGTTGCCCTTCGTGAGGACTAGAGGTGGGGCTTTTCTTCAGTCCAGATAAAGCGCAAAAATACAGGTAACACGTAAGTTCGTAATCAGTGGACGAAGTGTAGATTGTCAAGGCTCCCATCTGATAGATGGAAGTTCCAGTTCCCAAGTTCAGAAACAGTGCAACTCAATCCATGTCAATAATTTTGGAGAGTTGGTATTCGGGATAGTCAATCCCATGTACAAAATTCTTCAACACACGTGCTTGCTTAGCAGCTTCAGATTCTCTCAGCCTGCACACAGCTGTCGATCGTTTTACATAAATTTTATATCACTAATGGAAGGCATCCAGTCAGCACTGTGATAATTTTACTTCTCTTGGGATTTTTTGAAAATGAAGTGTCATTTCAAGATTGAAAACTTGGACATCAGCCCTGCGCTGTGTGCCTTCTTCTCAGCAATGCATTCATAGATGGTTACAAAACTGATCCAAACTACCACTTCAGAACGTTTACATCTTCCACCTGTTGACTGAGGTTGTCATACTCTGCTCTCCATTTTCGAACCATTCAGAGGTCAAGGTTTTCCCTTTGCACAAAGCCGTAATATACTTGTCTCGGTATCTTCAGCAAATCCTTTCTTGTAATGGACGGAATGTGTCTTCCTTTTTACACTCATCTTGACTTGACGGTAAGCACAAAAGCGAAGAGAGATCACCGGCTCTGGAATTATACTTTTCTATTAAACCTTGGTGAAGCAATGAATTATGGTCCACATCCGTTCATTATCAAGTGTGCGCCAGTGACATATGTACCGCGACTGGCCAGTGTACAACCAAGATCTTCAGGCCTGACTGCTTTATCTGCTTAACTAATTCGCTAATCCCAGATGATGCTAGATTGATCTAACAGACGGTGATGAAGCGCATTTGATCTGGCTGAAATCTTCGGACCACCTTCTGTTAGGTCTATCTTGCAAGAACTGAGACCAGTTAATTATCTACGCCGAGTGAACAATCAGGCTTGGCGGACTTGGTTATCAAAATTGTCAAAACTAGTCAGTTGAGCCTAGCTGCAGTTGATGCGCGGGTGAAGGCTTCACCCTTTGATCAGACGTCGAAGACTCAAACTGCGAATGACCCACAGTCGATCTGCTTTGACCATTGAGACCTCACAATACTCGTCAGCCTGATTTCACCGTATCGAATCACTCGGTAGCCGACTTTTTCAACTGGGGCTTATTTTCAGGGTAGGGCTTACATTAACCGAATCTTGAGAAATCAAGTATGGGGTTGCTACTAACGGAGGTATGTTTTACCATTGGGGAAATACGGTAGTAGCCTCTGGCAGTAGTTCGGTGACCGCGGTGCGCTGTTTAACGACCACAGTCTGGGATACATTGATCACACTTTTCCGGCACAAACATGCCTCACAAAGTGTGTGAGTTGTTGATCCGATTTACGGGGTTGACAAACATGTGCGGCTCGCCAACCAGAAGGACTAGGGATTAGAAAGCGAAATTTTTGGGTTATTTAATTTAGGAACAATATTACACCAGTCATCAACTAAAAACAGGTTTACAATTTCGAATAATTTTCGGAAGGTCCAATAAAAATGAAACTGTCTGTCAAGTACAGCAAATAAAGCGGGTAAAATCCGATTTATTGTTCGTTTGCATAACTGGGCCAAATTCCTGAGCCTACGTTCTTTGATAGTAAAGCCTTGCAGAACGCTATGAATGGGATCCCCGCACGAGGTTACCAAGTCCTGTAGCTGGGTTCGATGACTTACCAGTGACGAACCACTGCAAGGTACAGGTGTGTCCGAAATGTTTGGTTAATTTGACCTGATCCGTGATCTGTAAATAACCCGCAGTGGCCACTAAAGGAGAGTCACTGACTACTGGGCGACAGAAGAGTCTGTAGATTCTAATTAGTAAAGCGAAACTATTCGGGAAATTTCCCTAAGGGCACTGACTAGCGGATGAGATTTTTGGGTTGCTCCAACTCCACATAAGAAACACAGTTAGCATAGAAGGTATATTCATTAATTACGATTTAAAAGAGTTGAGTTCACCACCCGATGCAATTATAAGCTTTTGTCTACAACTTAAGGCCTTCAGTGTAAAAATCGAATCCAAGCAGATCTGACAGTGATTGATAGAGTGATCCGTTCAGAATGTCTTCAGATCACATTCAGTATCTCATGACGATTAACCGAAATACAGAAACACAAGCACGCCCATCCAAACGTTCAGTTCGGCTTGGTGTTCACAACTGATCCATCCTTTTGATTCGCTCGATCACTCACTCACTCATCCACTCGTCCACTGATTGACTGACTCACCGACACACTCACTCGTTCACTCGCCCACTCACTCACTCACTCTCATTCACAGACAGTCAGTCAGTCCATTAAATAAACCTTGGTCAACTACTCCTGGACAGTGACATTCACCGATCGGTTAGTCTATCACTATGTACAACAGTTTGTCCCACTGGAACGACGGCTACACTTCAAAGCTGCTCCACTTAGTGTCATGACTATGTGAGGAAAATTAGTTCTGCAAGCTTGTTCAAATTGAGTAACTCTGACTAACTAAGCCGGAGCATCAGGACGTTCTGCCCCGAGTCACCCATAAAACCTCACTGACGTGCGATACTAATGAAGTTTAAAGAAAACGATGAGGTAGTCAAGCAGAGTGCCAGAATCTACAAGAACACGCAATAACTCTCCTGATTCGCGTAATAAGTCAGTAGTTAAGCTGACCGTAATCGATGGAATAACGTATTATTTTCACTAACAATGTCTGGCTTACATCAATCATCTACTCAGTTCACCACGGTTGCAGATCCACTGCAATTATATTGGTTCTACACACTCATGCACACACTCGAGTATACTTTTACAGCAATTATTGCAGAGTGAAACTAGAAAAAAAGAAGACCTGTTATTTTGCTCAGTGAACAGTGGTGTGTGAAACCATGGATGGTTTAGTATAGAAATAATTGCCACGAGAAGCAACATTCTCTCTTCATGGTAGGAAGCAGATTAGTACCGCACATCGCAGAGTCGATTTCAGAGCCGGTTGTACGTGAAATGCCAGATCAATCAAAGATTGAAAAATTCTGAATAGCATAAGCAAAAGCCGAACAAAATCTTGAAAGGTGATTGTTATCCATAAAGGACTGAGTTGCTGACGAGTTCATCGTCTGAATATACGGAATAGACTGGTACATTCTAATGAATTTTGTGCATTTATGCTCAGACAACTAACGCTGTGCCTAAGTAGTTGACATGGAGGTTCCTGCACGAGTATCAGCTGACTCTTCATCAGGTTTAACCTTTTTTGACTTCTGAAAATAAATACTACCATGAACGATATTCTTCACCGTCTATCACAGTAAATGGTGAACCACATGAGCGTTTCGTAGGCAAACACGGAGAAGAATTTCAGTGTTTTCCAACGTTGGCTGATACGGGACGTAACAAAAGATGTTGGATCTTAGAGTACGCTGAAGACGTACACTTTTCCTCTCACAACACGTGGGAGATTTCTGGGGGTTGGGAAAATCATAACACCGTTATTTCTTATTGTGCATGAATAATATCAACTGCTGGTTGAGTTTAAAGGCCTAGGTAGATTTTTTTATTTAAGGATATCACGTCCGTTCCATGTCATATCGCCTACGACGGACTTATCATCTTCTTCTGAATAAATGTTGGTAACAGAATCCAGAAAGCAGATGCTTGCCACATTCTGAAAGATTTTCACGTCTGAAAGGTTACTAGACCCATCGTAGTTGACTTCATGTTGCTCATCGGCAGAACATAACAGATGCGAAAGTAAATTTTCGGGTTGCTAAGAGATTAGTAAGAGTAGAATTACTCCAACGAGGATCGTACGCGTCCAGTCATTGGAAGCCCTCTAGGAACCGAAGCTCGGTAATGGGATCAAAGGGGTCCAAAATTTGCATCTACAGAATATCAGTATGACAGTCTATCGCCTAGCGTTACGTTATAGTATGCTGGATGTAGTTCTCCTGCTTGGGGTGGGGGTTCACGTGTACAATCTGAAAAGATAGAAAAGGAATGCGGTGAGCCGGAATTCAGTAAGTGTAGAATCAGGCGCCAACACTTATACCAATATAGATGGGCTTGGCGATCAATGTAGCACCATGCTATGTACATCACACTGTAGGGTGTCGTGGTCAGATTGTTGGTAGCCATACTGGCATGTAATTCTTGAAATTGTGGGAACCCGATTAGACAATTACTGAGCTTCGGGCTTATGAAGTTTTCTGTGCGTATGTATTTTACAGATCGAACACGAGCAACCTCTCGCGAGAGATCAATTGTCCTTGCATATTATATATATATATATATATATATATATATATATATATCGTTCAGAGAATTTCAATGCTTAACCGAGGTCGGTCCAGTGACTTGCACGACAATTGCTAATAGGTTCGAATTTGAACGTTACTGGAAATGCTCTTGTCAAACCTGATAACTCACAGATCAGAACAACAACAACGGTGCTGAGCAACAATTTATCGGAAAACTGAAAAACAACGTGTCGACTAACTCATATGACCTCAGTACAATACATGAATGAACGTGATTGACAAGTTGAGGACCAATTAGAGCATAACATGCTGGGCGATACTGATCTATTGAATAAATGTCAGCAACAGGAAAGAGTTATGGCGAATAGGGTAATACGAAAGAGAAGTTTTGATTACTGGCTACGCGAATGCCTCTGGAATAGCTTGCAGCCAAAATAAGCCTGATTAGTTCAGAGAGCGTTTGCTGCGGGATGTTGTAGATTATCAATATTAGAGTCATACTGCTAGTTCATCTGGGTTTGGAGTGAGCCTTGAATGAAATAAGTAACGCTATCTTTAGCCATTACTCCAAAAGCTCTCTTTTGCATGTTCCAATTGAAACATGCAAGCGTCATTGTAATTGGTGAAGGAGCTGCCTCTTCTGACACTTTGTAAAATTTGAAGGGATGATTATGATGAACAACAAATAAGGGCACCAAATCGACGAGTGTTTAGAGAAATCCTGCAGTTATCAGCCAGATTGCAAGTCAGCTCATTGTGATGGATGCCACGAGCTACCGCGATTTGAATGAGCTAACTGGAAGGTCCACATGCGAAAAGACCAAAGCTTTCCGATATGGCCTCGTAGACCAGCTGCTGGAGCACATGGTACTAAAGCGTGGATGGAAACCGTGCGTGGGTTCGATTCACACATGGGTAAAACGACTTTCAACATTTGAATCGTTTCCACATAAAGCGGTTAAGCCATGTTGAAAAACGTGGTGCATAAGAGTGGGAAGTTCGGGCATGCTGCGTCTTTGGTGACAATCCCTCTAGGTAGCATTGAAATTTTGGATTCTTGATACAAACTGATGTGTCTTTTGATATGCTGGTTGGTTTCTCGTGATATAAAGGTTATATAAAATTGTGTTCAGTGAAACCAAATGGTAACTGGTCACGGCCCAACCGTGAAAATCCCAACGGAAATGAAAATTGCGAAAAAATACTATGCGCAGTTGGAGAACCTATCATCACGCCGTACCAAATTCTTTAGTATCCTCGGGAAGCTTGACCATCGTCGTACTCTTGCTTGGAATCTTGAAAGAGAACATATGCGCTGAATCTTCGCAGGAGCTCGAATTCGGTAAATGTTCAGAACGGGGTATTCTACTGTGGTGTTCAGAAGTCAGTAGACTGAAGGCAGAATCACTCTTTTAGTGTGCACCGTAATCATTGACTGTACAGGCTCAAATCAAAGTAGAACTTCAAACAAGATTTCCGTCGATTGTCCGCAGAGTGTGAGCTTGAGTGCGCGAACATCTATCACGCATTTGACTGCTCAAGCCAAACACAAAATCTACATATGAAGTCACTGAGTTACATAACAAGATATGGTGCTCGTTTGACGTGCTTTAGGGGTGTACTGCTGCATACGAAAAAGAATAGACCAAAACTTCCAATGGATGTCCCAAAAACCCACCCGACTTAGCTAGCTTAACAAAGTGGTTTTAGAGTGGTTTTATTTTGGGAATCAAGATGGCTTTTGATTCCCGCTTCAGGTGCTCATTTGGATCGCTACTAATGATGATACTTGAAGTTGAAACGGTCAGGAAACAGTTTTAGAGGAATGATACATCAGCGGACAGTAATCTACGAGACGAAAAGACGTTTGTCAACAAATATTCATATAGAATTCCTCTGGCTTGAATTCCTCGAACGAGTGCCTATTCGGCCATCAAGAATGGATATTACCAACCCGAAGATGGATGTCGGTCACATCACGGTGAAATCACTGGCAACTGAGGATTTTCCGCTCGAGAGAACACGTAAAACGTAGCTCATTGCCGTGATGCCGGAGTGGCGACAGCTGGCTTTTGAAGAAAAAAGGGTTTTTACAAATTAGAGGAGCAAATTAAGGCAAGCGGAACTATCTGGATCGTTCTGACCAATTGAATACCCATCCTTTTCAGATATTAATTTTTGTTGAACATGGAGGCAGTTTTGCAGAAAAACATACTGCCAGTTATCGAGTTCAGGTGAATTCTCTCCGGGATTCGCATCAGACACTGGCAAATAATGAATTTTTGGGGAATGTTCGATATCCTCTCACGAAAAGTGACATCCGTCTGACTCATGTCCCTTTTCCAGTCTGTTTGAGCAAGCCCCGTGAATTAAGATCACAGAAATACAGCCGTTTCCAGACTTCATAAAGTTTTCTTGGTTGAGTTTTCTCTTGGTACAGTTGAGCAATCAGGCCTCTGAAAATCTCAGCCTAGGTCAAATTCTACATTGGCGCGTCACGCTTGTGTACTTTGCGATATACTCAAACATTACACTTTCGCCCTAGATCTCATGAATATCAAAGGCCGAAACGAGGTTTTTCCAAAACCGCAAGTCTCAGAAAGAAAATTGGCTAGGATTTTGGCACCTACGGGCCAGTGACTCAAGAAGAACAATATTTCACCCACGCTGATTGGAAATCTGGCCAGTCCTCTGCAGGAAACAGGCATTCAAATGTAAACTTTTAACCTTTAATGGTAGACTGATTTCGGAGACGCTTTGCAACACCCCATGTCGGGTGAATTGAAAGTGAACTAAACCTAATGGCGACGCACTCAAAGAGGCAGTGGAACAACGGTTTCTTTATTTATTTTAATTTTTGAAATAAAATGTTATTCTGTTCTAAGCATTCGGTGTAGAATCCCTGATTTGTGGTTCTCTAATATTCACATATGACTTTGAATCATGCCCATAGATTTTAGTACAACATTTTGAAGTGATTAGCCTAGTAGTTATGTCGATGAATGGATTCGTTTGAATGGAGGGGTTGGAGATGCAACTGAGAACCACCTAATCGTATTTTCGATTTGATACCAATATTTATAGTGCTCCTCTTACTCCTTACATATTCCTTTCTCTTTCATTTTTTCTTTTTGGAGTTTGTCGCTAGGAGATAGCAACGAAAACCACCGCATCCACTGCACGGTTAATGGCTGTCTGGACTGAACGGAACTGAAGGTGGCAAACGGGAAGAGAATCAAAACTCAATGACCTTTCCGGTTATTAAATGATTGTTCAAGTGCTGAAACAACGATGAGCTAAGTTTTGTATTGAAGTTTTAAAAACAAAAACTATTGATCAACGTATTCATAGCAAACAGTATGATATTTTGAGTTTAGAAGCCTGGCTCATAAAGTTCAGAGAAAGACAAGAAAGTGCTACTGAAACTAACTGATTTGTCGTTTTCTGCAGAAAGAGTACGTGATACGCATATTTGCCGTGAATATTATTATCTCTAGTGACTTTATTCCTCGAGGCATTTTTGTGTGATTAACATCTCTGCATGCTTTACCGGTTCAAATTTCGTTCTTCTATCGAACCAAAACGAATGGACTTAAGAAAGCACTACTCTTAGGCACAAATTGCACACTGTTGACGGCGACGGATAGCAGATGTGTACCGCAAATACAGAGATAACTGTGCGGAATAAAAAACGCACTGTCTACCAATTTTAGTATTTGAATCAAAGTCAGCCTACTTTTAGTATGGTGACAGCTTTACTTTGTTGGTTGCTGTAAGTTGTGTGACTGGTCCTTAACGGCTGAACAAAACAAAGTCCCGTAAAATCCCTCCTCTAATTGGATTAATCATCACCGAGTTCGTAATATCTAGGCAGTAGTGTAACTCCAATTACCTAGAATCGTTCGGCGTTGACACTTGTGAAAAAAAGGTATATTTCTCGGATTCTTCTCCTAGGGGCCATCCGCTGAACGCAGTCTTAAAATGGAATAAGTCACATGCACTGACGAAGTCATCTCGACTGGTGATGGAACGCTTGCGATCTAAACTCCAAGCTCAGCGATCAGAACATCATGGCAAACAACAACCTGAGCTAGAGCCAACACAAATATTTAAAACCGCTGAAAAGAATTATAATCAAATCGATGAGAAAATGTCTCTTAGACGCTGTTTAAATCATCGCATAACGAAATCTTGGACGACTAAAGGATCTAGTTCGTAACAGTCCTCTTTAAACTATCTGCATTTGGGGCAGATTGATAATCCTTCCCTTGTTCTGAAAAAATTAGTATTTGAACCCTGGAAACAAAAATAACAGGATAAACGATTTGGGTCCAGTTCATAAGTGATTGAACTCATACCATACAAACCGATGTGTGGATTCGTGATTTACCTCAGACTTCGCGTTTCCAAGTAGATCCTAGTCATTTTCCCAATCAGAGGCCTCTTGATACCAACAGATGGCATTCCAAATTTGTAAATTTCTTCATCTTTGACCAAAACTGCATTCGAACCAGTTATCGTACTGATAAGCCTTCGAAATACCGAATGATTTGAACGTAAATGATAATGTCCAAATCGAACGTGGCAATCCGGATAAATTGGAACTGATTTTTTTTTACTTTAGATGCTCCTTTCTCGAACACAGTCTCGTGGTGCAGATACGCGAGTGGCGCATACGTAAACTAAAATACTGTCTTTGATTTGTAGTCCGAAATCGGACGGGCATCGATCGGAACAAAACGTGAAGTCTGAACTAAACTGGGTTCATAAATTGTGATTAGCTTCTAGTCCGACAGCCATTTAGGGCATCATAGGTGGATAAAAATGAGGAGAGGACACAAAAGAAAACGCAATAAAACCAACCCCTTATTTTTGCTATTCATCTATGGCAAACGACTTAATAGAAGGTCGAATTATTGAACTACCTTTGTGCTGAACACGCCTCGTATACGGTAAAAGATTTCAGTAACGATTGTATGTTACTATTCCGGAAGATACCCAAGCCGTGGGTAGGTGAGCAAATGGTGAGAGTACCGTAAGACTGGTAAGAGAGAAGAAAAATTGAGCTACTCTAACAAAATTAATGAAATCAAAGAGTGGAGAAATATGGTGCAGCAAAATGCAGGACTTATAGACGAGGATGCTTCAAAAACTTTTTCAAACTGTAAAACGATTGAACTTGTTGTTCCTCTTCTTGTTCAATGGAAATCACTTAAAATGTGTCTGTCTTAAAAAACGCTATTCAGTAAACTGGCTCTAAATGACATAACAGTTGCATGGTTTTTCTCAATTTGAGACACAAAATCTATGATTAACAAGTAATGTTTCTGTCTGGAACATAACACCTTCGCTAATAAATTTGTGGTGTATTTATCGTATCAAGCTTTCACGGTGTAGCTGACGCGCATCATATTACAAGTGGACTGCAATTTTTAGACATTACTCATTCCACATTCGCATTCCTTTGAAACCATTCAGTTCACACATCTGATTCATGAATTGTGATTTTTGCCCACAGCAGGCAAGTAACTCATTTTTTTGATCGGCTAGGAATTGACTCAACACGTTTAATCAGGATGGCTTATGAGGGACTCATATTTGGTCCTATGGTAAACCCAATATTTATTAAATAGTAGATTTAGCATACTGGAAAAAACGACACATGGTCGCAAACGTCAGATCAATAGTCGGAGTGCCATCACCAGTACACGAGTGGCGGTCCTCAAACGTGTCGGTAATGATCAGAGTCGCCCTCAGATTTGATTCTGAACTCTTCGATGATTTTGGACGTCCATGTTACCAAAGTAGTGGCCAGCTGTGGACAGCAATATAGTTCTCCTCGTATAAATTCAGCGCCACTGTGCAGCAAAGTGTTTAAGCTCTGCTAAAGCAGAGTTTAAATAAAAGAATTTTCTTGGCTTTTTGGACGATTGTTGTGCAAACTCAATATCTGTTTTGCATGTGTAGCTTCTGGATACACAGAGCTTGCGGGACACCTTCTGCAAGAAAACTTGTTATAGGTGATCCTAAGGCTGTTCTTTTTATTTGTTCATAGACGCCACTGTCAAATTTGAAGCAAGTGTATGGGTGTAAGGTAATTAGTAGACAGATTGTTTGCGTTTCCAGTAACTTGTGGGGTTGATGTTCTTGAAGAATTTCCTATAGTGGCCGGATTACTGAAAATGAAATCAGAACGCACGCGAATTAACCCTGGACTGTGCCGGTTCCTCAGCATACAAAATACGCCATTTTAGGAACGTGAACGGTTCCCAGGGGAACATGCGCACACAATGATGAACTACGCGACTGTCGGACACAGACTAGCTAAACTCTGTCACGGGAAGTGTGGACAGATCATTGGGCACACGGCACGCGCACCACGATTATCATTAACCAGGGTTGGACAGGGATGAGTCATACGTGCATCATGTATTGGGCCTTACATTAAAATGCGTGGATAACGATAGGAGTGCACACGGGACAAATGATCAATGATTGGTCTAAATGAGATTTCTCGTATTGCTTGTGAGTGGGCACAAAATCATCCTAGTCCATTCAATATGCTGCTAGTAAGGCTCAGGTCAGCTGAACTGAAGAACACGAGCAGTCAGACGAAAGCATTACTTCATTTTCTTCCATCTTGTTGAATCCCGTTTGTTCAGGAACTGTGGAGCTTTAGTTATGGAATGGTTCGATCCAGTTATCAATGGTTCCAGGAGTTCCAAAATTCTTTCAACTAGGTTAAATGTTAGAGTTTCAGGTAGGGAGACTGTTAGCTTCACTGGGATATCGTCTTCAGGCAATAAGGAGATGTGTGCAATGTTGGAGATTGCATCTATCATTCTAAAATGTTCGTCTTTAATTTTCCGTCGCGTATCTTACAACTTCTTCTTGGTTACATGAATTCTGTTTACCTGTTTCATAGTTAGATCAGTATCGACAGGGCCGAAGGTGGTATGGTCGTTCACTGGTTGCGCTGCATCTTGGACACAATCCACGTTGTCCGTGGTGACTATCTGTAGGAAGACGACTTTTTTTATCTTGCTTCAGTGTTTTAGCTTTCCGTGTTCTGCGTTAGAAAGCGTATTCCATGGCCTTGTGCTGTGCAAAGCCGGAATTATGATTCGTTATAACTCGCATTTTGCCTCCGCAGGCGACCCGGGTGATTGAAAAGCGTGTTCCACTTCGGCTTGGTGCTCTTTTAAGGCGGAGCACCTCAGGTTGAGGTTCAGTCCCTGTTTGAGGATAACTTATTCATGAGGATCGATAGACAGCCGAAATCCTTTAGTCCAGGTCGTCACTGCATGTCCAAAACTGATGGCAAAACGGTAACCAGCGAGGTGCATCGCTGGTCTAATCAGCTCTTGACAAAAATAAACGAAATAAAAGAACCAGCTACCAACAGTTGTTCTAACGGGACAATAAGAAGTCAACTAATCGGATTTCTAACTAAAAGAACCAATTAGAAGGTCCGGTTATGGAAAGTGGTTTGGACCAGAGAGCTCCGCACAGTGTTTTCCACCGCAATCAACCTAACATTCTGTATAAACAGTCTGATTTGTGATCATAAAGAGAAATGGTTCGAAAGCGGGGACGTTTTTCTGCCCAGTTCATGAACCCCGCTTTGCAACTGGTTTCTTTCCAACCTTTGTAGGTTTTTCTATCTTACTAACCTTTGTTGAGCTCCTTCCGCTTCTGTTTTCCATTGTATTGCTCGTCGATCGATGACACTTTCAATTTTTACAACAGAAACCCATACATACGGCGAAAATTGGCTATGAACAATACCACTACTAAAAACCGTTTATAATTGTAATTGTTCATGTCCCTTTATTTGTCACACAACAAAGTTTATAATTGTATTTGTGTGACAAACTTATGCAAGCATTACCGTGGCATTTTAGACAAGAAAAATAAGCAAGATATCACAAACGGCAAAGTATATGGGTAAATAACTGTGGATAAGTTCTACCTGGATTGTATATCAGTTAGTGGGAGACTTAGGGGAACTAAGTTAGTTGAGATTTCTAAAGTAACTCACCTTTTAGCTTCACATTGGTCGGAATTGGAGCAAAATAAAGTGAGGAATTAGGTTTACACTTATTCATTCTCTAGGAAATTGACCGAAAATCTGCTCGGGTAGACGAACGAGAGCGACAAAAGGACAGATCTGTGTGTAACGGATGAGCAGAGTCCTTGAGTTGCTTGTGGACCGGGGTTACACTGGACTCAGTGTGCAAATTGACGAGTTCAGTCAAAAGAGTTTCATTGGGTACCGATGAAAAGAGGTTTATATTTCTCGAGCCATTGGGCATTGCTATGATGTCCTGTTTCAGGAGACCGGGAAAAATTAAAGGGAAATAATAAGAAAGGGAAAGAACATCCTGAAAAACGAACTCAGAAGTAGAACACTAGGAAGTCCGGAACAGTTGCAATTTTCTTATTTTAAAAGAGAGGCGTCGCAATGGCACTCATTCTAACAATGTTATGTTTGAGTATTTTTTTTCGGGCAGCGGAAAATTACCTAGCTTCCTAGAGATTGTACCCCGTTTCGCCAGATTCTGTATGCGACATTTTAATGATCTCTAATCACCTTTGATCCTACAACTCGAACTGGTACGGCACACACAAGTTAACTGGGTCAGGTATCCTTGATTAGGGACAGCGGATGACACGCTGTCTACTACTGAGTCAGGCTGTCTACTAGCAATGAGCCAGCTCATACCTTCACATGTGTTCTGTTCTTGACATCGCTCATCTTGCAGTGGTATCGAGGCTCAGCTAACTGAGCATCGAAAACAATGGCAACTTTTCATAAACGCAATTTAATCGAACTTCATTCTTGTTGAGAATCATCAGCTCCGGAGCCCATCCACCGAGCCCTCATGGGGACTCGAACACGGGGTGAACAAACACACTAGGAGAAGGATGGTGGTAAACCAGTAAATTTACTTCTTACGATCCCACTTTCAACGATCAGGGATCAGTCGTTACGGCTGTCCAAGAAATATTGTACCATTGGAGCGTAATAAACAGTGAAACAAAGTGTTATTTATTTGTCATATTTAGATTGTTATTGACGTGTACTACTAACCCAAACTCACAGAATTGCATCACGGTAGTTGCAACCTAAAGCGCAAATGGGGAAAGACAAAATATACAAAGGCAGATCATTACAGTGGGACTAAGTGAGAGTTTAAACAACTGATTCTATAGAGTGTCGCATATTACCTCCGATTCTTTTGTCTATGCATAACGAGGTTTGCGCACGTGTAGACGCAACAGATTGGATCGACATGGTATGATCCACTAACGTTTATATTTTTTTCGCTTCAAAATATGAGTACCTCAATAATTGGTCCTTTTTTTAGTCTGACTGTTGAACTGATCTGTCAGCAAGACTAAGAAATACCACGCACCATGTTAGCATGTTCCGACGTAATCAGATCGAGTCGCAAATATCAGCGATCAGGGCGGAGAAATTCTTTATTACAAAATAGAATATAGATCGGTATGTCCACACATTCCGTGAGATCACGATTAAGTGGGTGAACTGAATTCGCAATTATTTTGAATTTTTTTGGGTGTCAATACCTCACAATGGTAATTTTCAGGTCCTTCTGACAAATCAGGTCGGCAATTCGAAAGCCAATTTTTCGTAAGCCAATCAAGGTGACATCCTCACCTGTGAACTACTGATATCACCTAGACCGGTGATGGAAAGTTCGAGAAACGAACATCATGCTCAGCGATCACCATTTAATTGAAAAGTTGGATCGATTTGGGTGACACCATCTTCACTTGATTTTTGTCAAACATTTCCTGGCTATGGTAGACCAGAGTGGACTTCGTCGTACAGGCTGGCTGAGTGTTCCGGACAGAAAACGAAGAACAAGGGGGTAATTATAATTTTTGAAGCAGATGGTGAAAGATAAAGCAAAAGTTCGCGAACCAATAGGCAAATTGCAGCAGATATCCGGACGACAAAAATGACCAGATGAGGAGAGTAGGGTTGTGATGTCACATGGGCTAACTGGTCCCACCAATAAATAATACCAGCACGCATATCAGGAGAAAAACATTGATCGGTGTGCAGTATAGAACAAGTAGATATATGCATGTACCATGAAGCCTTTATCGTAGTGTGGTGCGGTGTGCTTACTACTTACTGAATCAGTGAGCAGTTGATAGCTCAAAACGTACCTATGACCAATGGTGGATTGACAACGAATGCGACTACTGCAGAGGGACAGAAAGCAATCAGATAAAAAAGGCATGCGAACCACAAAATTATCTCCTCCTACGGTCTTCAGGTGAACTGGACAGAAGTCATGCAAATAAGCATAGTACTAATTACGATCGGTTTTCGGTGAAGTCCGAACTAACGGTTTCTAAGAAACGACCAATTTATCGAGAACTTCTTGTAGGGTTATTGCAGTGATAGTTTCCATTTCTAAATACAGAACCGACAGCAAAGCCACCGGTAGACAGGTCAGAAATTTATGGAAGGTAACAATTAGACAGATGTGATAGCGATCCGGGGTAACATTGGTGTGTGATTCACTCTTATTGACAATTTCGTATTTTGAACAGCACATTCTTTGACTGTTCGGTTCAACTTGATAAGAATACTGAGTTGAGGGAAAAAACCACATTTTACGATACAGTTTATCCAAAAATGACGGAGCATAGGTGACGACTTTACGGCAACATTACTTTCGAATCTCAAACGAAATCACAACAAGTTATTCCATGGATTGTTTGACTGACTGACTGACTGGCTGATTGATTCTGTGAATGGTTGTGGCTGACTGATTCTGTGACTGGCTGTTGCTGACTGTCAGTGAGCAGGTTGCAGCAAGCAAAATACATGAAACCCAGCCCTTATAACCATAGGTAAAAGGACCTTTCCAAGTGCAAGCTACCTTCTCTTGGAAACATGTGCCATTTTGTATAGTATGCGAACAGAAAGGGGACGATTTAGGATTGGTGAGAATGGAGGTGGGACTGTGGCGGCAAGAGAAATATTCTTTTCCAAACTATCCTCAGTATAGTGTTGGTTAGATGATTTTATGTTTTTGCACGTACGCATATAAGCTGACAATCTCTGACATTGTTACTAATGAAATGAAGTATTTCCATTTTGAGTAAGTAAGATAGCAAGCTGCAGTAAACGTTACTGACGATGGTAAATATTAACTGGCTACTTGATATTACAGAGGCATCTGCGTAACCAGTAATCATACACAGCTTTCGTATGGCCCTTTTCGCCATAGGTCCTTCGTTCAGCTGACACTGGATCGATGGATCAGTGTCGCCCAGCTTGTTGTGTTTTGATTGGTCCTCAATTTGTCAATCACATTCTTTCACGTATAGTACTGGGGTCATGTGCGATAGTTGACACGTTGTTTTTCAGTTTTCCGATAAATTGTCGCTCAGAATCACGGTTGTTGTTATCATTTGTGAGTCCTCCGGCTTTAGTATCCGGTTTTAGGAATTTTGGATGAAAAAAAATTCATCCACTGAACTGTTAGACTCTTTTGCGTCCATAATTGTACCCTTTGGTTCTCAAAGGTTGTCAATAAAGTTCGTGCGCTCATCACACATAAACTGTGTTACTGCCATGCAATCAGGTTACAAATTGGCCACGAGGTTCCTAGTCTCTCTATCCATCAACAAACAGTAATACTAGCGGAAGAACAGAAACCAAAACCATATAAACTAAAGACCGTATTCTGAGTCTTCCGATGCATGTCTTCTATGGACACTCTCCGATCCCTGAGCTTGACATTGGTACCGCAAACATCTCGTCATCCTGAAAATACTAAAAACAGTTTTGTCTCGACTGGTGATTCCGTAATTCAGACTCCAATACTGATTCCTGAGACCAGAAAATTCTGGAACTCATCAAAGTAATCCATGAACAACATCGAATAATGGTGAATCATTTTATCTCAAACTGACGTCATTGCCATATAACCATTAGACTGTGAAGTGGAAAGAAAATAACACTCACTTTTTGTGCGAATACCAATTTTGTCTGGTTCTGAGAGGTTTGAAAATCCTGTCAGTGAGAAAAAGCATTACAACTCCACGTCGATCCACGAAGACAGGTTTTAACCAGATTGTTCTTGGTCACTTTGTCCTCTAAAAGTGATATCGTGTACTGCCTCGTATAAATGAAGGCATCACTGATGATAACAATATTTGGGATTTCAATTTTTTCGTTCAAGTACTGTTTGTAAGAGACTAAAACTTTTATACGTCTAGTGGTCAATGCCCCTCCTGGACAGGTATATTCTTCTTCAATAAAAAAGAGTAACTGGTGAGATTATTTTATGCTGTACTCACACAATACCATACATCTCACTCGGACGGTTCAGTTGATTGATTGTGTGCATACCCTTAACCGACTACATCGTGTGTCCAACTCGCATTTCAAACTTTGTCCACGTTGTTAGAATGCTATTTCTAGCAGTTGTAAACGTATTGTTGAAGGCATCTGTAAACAATCGACCTCAACACTACGTGACATTACTAATTGACATGCTCGTGTCGGCCAATCACATGGCTTTTGATTAGGAAGCTCCTTACTCGTTTCACTGTACTCAGTGTTGACCTAGAAATATACCGTATTTTTGTTAAGTGAGTAAAACAGTACATTCGACTGCCAATTCTAATACTCTCCGACATCATTTTGGGTCATTGAATTATTGCCATTCAGAGCCAGCAGAATTAAATTCGTTACGTGTACTTTCTGTTTACCCTTCATAAACACTCCCTTTTTCTGTCTATATGTTTCACACCCACTCGATATCAATATCACTAGCACAGTCGTCAATATTTTTATTGTTTCTGAAAAGATCCAGCTGGTCAAAATGGTTGACTCCGGCGGGTTCCCAAGCTACGCATGGTTGCCACCTACATCTCTTCACTGCGTGTGCTCTAGCAGCTGAACTACGAGACTTCGCCGAAGCTCTTCGTACTTTTTGTATACGTATTGTCGAGTTTACCTAACCGGATTTTAGCACTATATTTTTGCCGAATCTTTAAGGCTTCCTGTTTTGTTGTGCAGAGAAGGTTAATTAACTGAAACGCTGACTTACGTCCCAATGGGGCAGCATCCAATTGGATGAACATGAGGCTATCGTTTACAAATGTTTTGACGTTGGTTCCACTCTTCTTGAAAGGAGAACCTCTTGCGACTTATCTGTCTTCTCTCACATCCCCGGAATACGTCAACGATGTAATAATTTATCCCACAGATTCATTTTAACTGTTGGCTTTAAACAAGTCCAGGAGACGTAGATTTTATCGCCTTGTCATTCACAAGCTAAATCAAAGTGAATCTCTCGATCACTTGCACACACACGCACAAACACGTACACACACTGAACGGACTCCGTTAGTTTACTGCTCTTACGGTTCGACAGGTATCTGCGTGGTGGCCCATCGAACCGCCTCAGGGAGAGCTGTATGGACAACCGTGTTGATCGCGGTAGTGATAAACTGACAGACTGTTTATTCCTTTCTCAGATTTAAATCACAAGAGCGTGAGATCAAGCATTTTTTCTTACCCACATTTTTCTCTAACCTGGAGACCGGCGGTCATAAAAAGAGCACTATCTCAGGGTTTACTTCAACAATGGAAATGTGAACGACCCCTTAAGGACCCAAGTAACCAAATAGTCTGTTTTCACTAAGCATGAAGTCAGGCCGGAAGAAAAAGGAACAATAAAACAATGGATGAAACCGGCACTCGTAAACCAACAACCAGAAATTCAGACAAGTAAAGCACGGAGATTCCAAATATATTTATTCACAGGGGAAGATCCTCGGTGGTCCTCTAGTCCAAACACCACCGAAGATGACCTGAAAGAATACGAGTTTTGCGTTCAGTTCTAGTGAGAGCAGTATCATATTGTCTTTGCTTTGTACTAACATGAATAGATAAATTAGTAAAATGATTACGAAGGATTGTTGCTGTGTTATGAGGCATAGAGTTGCACTTCCCAGTGATTAGTGAATGACTCTCCATGAAATCGTAAGGTAGGTTGTTGAGGTTGACTTCAAGCTCTTAGCAATCAATCTCTTGTGTCTATCGTAGACGTGTTCATGTTGAAAAGGGGAGCCCTCACCACTAGGTAGCCTTTATCCAGGAGACATAACAGAGATGTTTTCGATGTGTTCGATGTGTTCACGCACGTTAAACTCAGTGCAATTTTATTATGACATATTTTTTGGAAACATTAAGCAGATTTTGCTCCTATATGGGGATAATCAAAAAGGAGAGAGAAATAAAATGTATGACTACTGTAGCCTATCGCACGCATGGGTTGCACAATGCTTTTGTAGTTCACGGATAGCATCACAAGTTGGCTTTCGAACAATCAATTATCCTTAACCGCACAACACCTGAAGAAAATTACAGAATTGTGAACAGACTCTGTTTTGGTTATTATCAGTGAAGCCAAAACATTACGTTTTATGTGACCAATGTCATGTCGGGTTGGAACATTTTGTGCTGAGATGGGATAGCATAACAGAGAACGGGGTTCAAACTCGTGGTGCGGATCACATAAAGACCGAGTGTGAACTTCATTTGCGTAAAACTTCCAATGTGATAAATGGATCTTTCGATGTGCTCGGAATAAAATGTGCCAAAGGAACACCAGCTCTTCCACGAATTAGTAATGAGCACAGAAAGGAGGATCATCAGAATAAACGCCAATTGGGTGCAATTCGATTAGGGCGCGACTTCTCAATACTGATTGTTCACTTCGTTTATTCTCATCTGACTGAGTTGCTTCGTTCCCATTCGTGGAAGCAGGTTCAATATGACTTAAATCCGGATCAACAGCCTAATCGGCAATTGGTCAAATACGCTTACAATATTTGGTTCGATTTCCAATCTTCAATAATTGATCTCTTTTATTCCTAGCCGTATCCAACATTCGTTACGCTGGCTTTCCTGTCTTTTAGGAACTTCTCGTGACCGTTCAGTAGCCACTACTGATTATTTAGGGATCACGGCCTGGGTTAAAGTAACCAAACCTTTCCGAGACACCCATTCCGTGCAAGGACGCTTCCTGTGTAAGATTTCTGTCCTAGTTACGAAGCTTTGTGCGGCGATCTGATTCAACGCATCCCAGAAGGTTAAATAATCGGGGACTGCAGGTTTTGGATGTTGGTGGAGTTATGAAAACACAATCGATCGAAGTTTGGTTAGCCATACTTGGGTTCGAATCCCGCAGGAGCCTACGACTTCTAACATTTGGATCACCTCAAAACATTATCAAAGCCTGCCAAACATTAATGAACTGCATAGTATATTTGACAGACTTTATTTCACCTTTATTGGACCTATCGAAAGATACTCCGGTTTGTAAACCTGGTTTGCTAGGGCCGGAATCTCACACGTGGTATGCCTCCGCATGGAATGGGTGAGTCATAATGGTTTGGTTACTCTACCCCAGACCGTGGTCGGTAAATAACAGACCGTGCCAACTAAACGATTGTGAGAGGCTACTAAAGGAAGGCGAAACCCGACTACTTACAGTTCGCAATCCCCCACCGACTTGTCATGTTGTGACACTGACATCAGCCTCAAAACCGACGGTCATACAGTCTAAGCTGGATAACCGGCCGGTTGACAAAGCATCCAGTTACATTTGGAACCACCAAATGTAATGATTACCCAGCAAGCAGGTGACGGACAAGCTAACAGCTGATTGATTGCCTCAAGTAACCACTACTCCAAGCATCAAAAACGACCGAAATTAGACAATTTATTGTGTATAGGACAAAATTCATTCATTTACGGTAAATCTAAAAGATAGCTATACAAGAAAGTGGGATATAGCCTTAATAGTGGAAAGAATAGAAGGTATGTTGAATGTTTCCGTAGTTCTGTTACGTGATCTTGATGGATTCGTCCTCATCATTAACAAATTGTCGTCCACATAGCGATGAACTTACGTGGTGCGTGTGCTCCCAGTTTGACTGGACAGGAATCTAACTACTTCAGAATTATGTTTTTGGAAAATCCACTTGCATTCTTCACATCGAAAGGTCGGACGTCGCGAGCCGGAATCGAACCGGTGACCCTCCGCATACCGGGCAGATGCTCTACCAGCTGAGCTATCGCGGTCCGAACAGTCCGGTGTGAATAACGCTAGTGAATAATCGATAGTGCGCGAACCACGATTCCAGTGATACATAGTATCTATCCTGGTTTTAATCATTGGGCTAGCCTCGTCAGTCACTTCCCAATGGGACGAACAGCACACAGATGAACGTGATCCATCGGACATTGAAATATATTCACGGAATGTATTGTTGGCACGAGGAGCCTGAATCGTATGTTTTTGGAAAATCCTCTTGCATTCTTCACATCGAAAAGAATTTCCACGATTACTGAGGTTTTTCGACATATTAACAATTTCTGCCTGACCTATTTGAATCCGAATTCCTTTTTCCAAAATCTAAGCCTGCCACTTCCATTTTACTCTCAAGTCTTCGGTTAACCTCTCTGAGATCCTTTTTGGCTTTTGAACAAAATAGTCCCTACCATTACACAAAAAAGGCTGGCAGAATATTATTCTGTTCTTCATAGTGTTCTGAAAATGTGTCCCGATGAATAAGTAGAACAAACGAGGTCGAAATCAACCTTTTCTGCAATGGGACCAATGAAGTCTAACGACATACGAGTTAAATGATCTATGATGTCACTTACGCCTCACTCTGCTTGAACACGTAATTTACGCAATTGAAGACTTTTTTTCTCATTCGAAAAACGAACAAGTTTGTCACTCCATCTCTAGGCAATGAACATCGATCGGCGTCTTCAACTGCGTAGTATCAATCTTTGAGAATGAAATGAAATTTGTGAAATATCAACCAAACTTAACATGCACTGTCTTGTTATCTGTTTTGTCGGGTCTAAAGCCCCTTGGACTGGTTACGTGTTGCTTGACTAGACTGTCATTGATCCATTGTGGTGAGTAGATCAATGAAATATAATGAGGTAAATGAGATGAATGGAATTGCACCACAATTGTTACAAGTAATCTGAGAATTAATGCCTATTGCCCTACTAGTCTTGAAATTCTTGTTGTAACAATTGAATCTTAGAAATTTCCGTACTATATAATGCAGTTTTCACCTGTTAACTTCCAGACGGACATATGGCGACGAAAGTTGCTTAGTGTTTAAAAGTGCTTACTTTCCATAATCAAATGTGATCATCACGAAACAAAGCTGCGGTTTTTGAATCAACATAACAAGTCTTGCATCTATTTTCTTTCTTCTCAAGGAACTATGGGTGCTTCGGGAGACCTTTAAAGACCTTCGAAGGAGCTGAGAGATGAAAAAATGTTGACATCCGTGTTTGAGTAACTGAGAACAAACTTTATGAGTTCGATGTTTGAGAAGAGCCTGGAATTCACAGCGCAAACCAGCCAGTCATCCAAATGGCTAGCAAAAAACAGTTGCACTACGTTCAGATTCCTGGAGTGTCTTCGACAACAAACTGTCCCTCCTGTGCGAGTCCCGGTAATCTATTTTTGGTCTTGTTACCGCTCCCGCCGCTTTATCTAGGTTCTATGACGACGTATGTGTAGGCAAAAAGACTGGATTTTTTAAGATCGAACTGAAGTGTATCAGCATTAGGACTGATGACCAGAAAGAAACTTCCCGTTCAAGACCAGCTATTCGGAGGCACACGAGGTAAATTATAAGCATGCGTTGAAACCGAGTGGAACATCACATATCTAGTATTAGTCCTATCAAAGCTGAATAAAAAAGGTCACGCTGTGCAGCCTAGCCGAAGGACATTTTCAGCTGACTGAATCTAAATTCCTCGAAAGAATTATTTTAGTCATAAAGAGACAAATATGGCACAATAAACCGATCTCTTAAATCCACCACCCCCGATCTCGAAGTAAAAAAGGCTAACCAGTGTAACACAAATCTGGATTTGAGCAGTTCGCAATTAGCTGTCCACATCCCATTTGGCAACAATTCTAGGGGAATGTTAGACAGACGTCACAGAAACAAAACAAAGGCGGGAGGTCGTCCAGTCGACTTTATCCTCAACATAAGTTGACAATCTCTGATCTTGACATCATGATTACAATAATTTCATCCTCGTGTAAGGTGAGCAGATCACGATAGCAGTATTACATACAGACTAGTGAGTAGTTTACCCTCAGGTCTGAAGTGGATTAACGAGATGATTTCAAAGGACTAAAGATAAGAATTATCGCAAGATGATATTGGTCATTGAAAGTCTCATGTTGAAAAGTGCACAATCAATTCAACTGGTAGAAAATGGGATCCTATGGACGCGTTTGATTTCTGGAGTGCTTTAGCTTTCATGGGTTCCAGGGAACAGCAAACTTTATACCATTCAACTATTTTACTGTTCAAAGGCGTTGGAAAGGTTTTATTGTTTTGGAACTCTTCTCAGTGTATTGTATTCAAGAAAGTTACCCTTTTCCAGATTCTTCAGGAACAAATTATCATCGAAAGCACATTACGTGAAAGTAGTATGTTGCTGCATTTGGATGGGAGGACAGGATTGCCCTGGAAGCACAGGACGCGTTTTGGTGTTGTTGGCCCTCATGAGGTATGCGTACCCGGTAATCTTCTGCCCGGTCATTCCCATACTTGAGCATTCCACAATGGGTTTATCGTCTTAATCTCATCCTAGTCGTGTGCAGCTTGCATGGACGGAGATTCTAATTCTAGAATCTTAAGTTGATTCTTCGAAAGTTGTTCAGTCGGTTAGTCAAGGATAACCTTCAAAACGAGGAAGGGGGAAATTTGACCCTCTCATCCAGATTCGGTAACGTGCTACTTTTGGTAAAGTTTATTGTTGACTAACACAGCTTAGTTGAAGTCACTGGTAGGTTGTCGAAGTTTCGGTCGGCACAGAAAACCTTTTTCAAGACTAGTTTTACGAGCCAGTCTTGAAAAACTTCACTTGAGATAACCGAAAAGTCGACAACCCGCCAATGACTTCAACTACGCTGTGTCATTGAACAATAACAATTTTACCATAACATTTCGCGCGGCGCGTCATTTCTTCGATGCAATACGAACCAATCTCGGTCCTGACACATTACATATTGAAACATCAAAAATCGAAACTTGGGGATGTGTTTCCTCGTTCTGAAGGTTGTCCTTGACTAACCGACGAAATAGGTTTCGAATATTCACCTTAAGGTTCTAACAATGGACTCTCCGTCCATACAAGCTCCTCATGATTCAAACATATTGTGTGTACTCTGGGGTCCTACCTTACTCACGCATGCTTGCTGTAACCTTCTTCCCAATTCGGTCGACAAGGTACTTATTATATGTAGTACATGCGATCTTGCAAATGACGAATCACTGCAATTTCTGAACTGTTCTTTCAGTTAGGCATTGCTCTTCCAATGATGGGAGTGAAGTCTTAACAGAATTTTTTATTATGTCCTGTAATGATATTACTATAAAGAATTGTGATTTTTACTTTCTTTTGTAGCTTGTGCACAGAGCTTTCCCTACAGAATCTCGTTTAAACCCGGTTTATTTCATTTACTGACTCAGGATTCTTTTTCTTAAACATGCTCGTGCATGAATTCAGGCACAGGATCAAACCTCATAATTTGGAACGGTAACCATGCCGTTAGGGATAACAGGCAACCTGACCCTGTGACCGGCAGTGTTGAACCACACAAGTTCTCAATGGGGCTAGCGTGGTAACGAGCCAGTCGAAAGCCATCGACGGCGGTCGTTCATTTAGATTTTCGCTTGCCGACAAAAATACCTACTAATAGACCTTTCGCAGATGAGGAAATATTATTTTTTTACTTCCTTTATTTAACGTACGACAAAGTAAGGATTTTTATGAAGGGAGCTGCGGCCAAAGAAAGGCTACCAAAAGAGGAAGTGACCGGTGATGGCCGGGAATCGATGTAACTAAAAAAACGTTCGTTGCGAACAAAACGAATCTGACTCACTGGCTCGGGAATTTGGTCTAACGTTTCATGTAGTTGGTAGTATAAACTAATGAAAAAGATGAATCACGTCGGTATTTCCCAGGCTAAATTATCAACTGACAAGGACCGATCATACTCGGACAATGATTCTAGTTTAGTCTCATATGCATTTGAATTTCGAGATACTAGACGTTTACGGATGATGCACACGTAAATCGAAAACGTGCAAAATGGTGACCGTTTCCAAACAGCGGACCGTGTGATCTCGGTTTCCAATCTAATCACCTCCGGTTACTGCATATGCAACTGCTTTGAATTGGATACGCCAACTTGCAGAAATATCTCACCGTTAATGCATGAGGAATAGGTGAAGTCAAAGAGAATTACTAGTATATAAGCAGAAGATTAGACGGTACATAATACGACCCATCATCCAGTACCGTGGAAGTGCTGCACATTTGTTTCATCTCTGTTGTTAGGGATTATCAGTAGTGTCCATCCACCGAGCCCCAGATGGGACTCGAATCCGGGATGAACGAGCGTGAATCGAACATCTTAACAACAAGACTATCCGGGCTGACTGTCAACGGTTCGTTTAACACAGATACTACATCGGATGGCACACATCCGCCACTAGGTGTAGACGGTAACTACCCGTTTCCCACACAGCTGTCGATTATTGTGTCCGATAGAAATAATATCAGCAGAAAACAGCTTGGTTCTCTGCTATGCTCATTTCGTAGCACGCTGAGATGTATGATTTGGACAGTACAGACATTTTGGTTAGGACTGAAATGTGAGTGAGAATGTGTAGCAGAATTGAAGCTGCTCAAATTACAGTGACATATCAAGACAGCAATCCAGTTACAACGTGATCCGTATAGCTCAGGTAGGTTGAAAAACTGACAAATTCGTGCTGTGGGATTCCCCTTGTTCTCTTTGTAATTGCTTCTTGTTAATAAACTTCCGTTCATCTGTAGTCAATCCAATTCATAAACAATCTGTGGTTAGGTGAAACACGAGGAAGTACTGTCGGGAGGAATGAAACTTTAAACTGACGTGTGGGCAAAGTAATAACGCAGTTGTAAACCCTTTAGTGGGACCCCTTGGCTCGTGGCGAATACAGCCTACGTTGTTCTGAAGCGCGGATGGTGTCCACAGTCAGGTTTGAACTTCACCGGACCTAACGGGACTGATCATTTGGACCACTGAAAGAACAAAGTTCTATCCCCTATCAGTGGTAGAATCTTTTCATTCAGTTCACTTTCTAAGTGTTAACTTGACATACTGAATTGCATATGAGTACCACGAGGCTAGATTTCGCATCATACAGTGTCAATGCTCAGTTCGACACTGGAAAACATGGAAAAAGTGTTCAGTTGTTTCATCATTGTAATGAGTCAACAGAAGTGAAAAATGTAATCCCCTACCACTCACGTATACTTAGCAGCAAAGCTCTGCCAATTTTCTTGGTATAACGGACAGCCTACTTTGTACATAGGCCCCGACACAGAATCCGGTTAATATGGATGCCGATTGCTGTGCGGGCATTGGCTAGTTACCCTTCAAAGCTGGCGACGGCTGGGTCCTATATCCTTAGTGAATATGTTCAGAAAAACCCTTCAGAACCAGTCCGGATAGTCTGGCTTTCGGGGGTACGACTCGCAATTGGTCACCTTGTGTTCGAGTCCCCGTGGGCCGTCGGTGGATGTGCTACAAGCATGTCTTCTGGAATTTCGGTTTCCTATAGTACAAAAATCGAAGCAATAAACGAGATATAAAGTTAAAAGCAACATGTAAGGATGCTTTCACTCTGCCTAAAATAAATTTTGTTTATATTTACAGTGGAAAACGACAAAAGCCTCATTTGGCCAGTCACGTCACACCCGGTGGGCTGTGGTTTATTCATTCACAAACCCGTTGAGCATCTTATTCTCTGGTTTCATTGTTCAGGGTACCGGCCAGCTTTAAGAAGAAAGAATCAATCAGGAAGGAAAAACAGATTCAGTCAGTGTCCATTTTCGGATGGAAGTGGGTTTTCTTCATAATGAGTTTTCGTTTCCAGCTTTTTAGTACAGTACCAAAAAAGGGTTGGGAACATGAAACTCTGTATGACCCGGTACTGTCACATTAATCCTGTAATATTTTCTGGGGAGTTTAAACTGAGTGACCTTGGTTGCCATGATAAATTTACCTGAAGTTTGAATATCCGAATTTTACAAATGATCAGATGAGAATAATTTATAAAACTACGCGGGTCTGATGATTTTGGTCACTGACAAATAAATTCAGACCATGCCAAGAGCGGTATTTTTTTAAAGTATCAATTGTTTTTGTGCTTAGAAGGAAGGAACAGATGCAATACAAAAGCTTCTGTGAAATACTGTATTATCTCGAGGTTCAATAGCAATTTTGCAATCGATGTAAAGCTCACAATAAAACAACTGTTGTGTTATTTGCAACGCGTGATCTTGAAGTCTGTGCCAAATAGAAATAGTCGGGCAAGCATCTATATTATTTTCTCGATGATAGATGAATGAACTCTTTGGAGTGCAATCTTTTCAAACTTTCTTAAAAAGGAGGTAAATAAATTTAGGAAAACGGCTTTTGGCGCGTGTGTTCATGGTACGGATTGCTCAGAACCTCTTGGTAAACACTTGGTGAGTTTTAATTATACATATAGTTACTGAACTTTTCTCGCACATGTCTTAAAATGATACCAATGATCCATTGGGGCAAGAAAATAACAAAGTTTATATGGATTTTCTCAATAGCACGAACAGCCGGATCGCGTCGATAATGGAAAGTCCATTTTCATTTTCTTGCATCCAAAAGTTCACGCTGGTGGAGCAACTGCCCGGTAACCGGAAGAGCTCGTTATCGTTTACCGCTCGAGGCATGGAGTTTTATATATGCAAAATGCAAGCGGATTTCCCATTGTCTGAAGTGTAGAACCGTTCTATCTTAGAGGCTTGAAAGCTTATGTCTGTGGTTGGACCAATCACATTATCAATTTCTGATGGCAGAATAAAAGTAAAGACGACCTCCAGAAAACAAAAAACAAAAAAAGCTGATTTGTCGAATAACCAAAGTGCACTACCCGAATCAGAAGCAGTAGGATATTTACCACTGCAGGTTAACCAATTTATTGATTGTAAGCAGTCTAGGTTTGTGGTTCACAAATTCGGCAACAACATTCAGTGATTATTTTGTGCTAAAATAATGCTAAAACAATGGAATTCACTCTTCACTGATTATTCCCGTCCCGTTTTCCATTTTGGAAAAATATTTACGGTATCAAATTACTTTCGGTAAATCAATGTATTTGGTGTTTCACGGTTCAGAAAGCGAGGGACAAATTTTTTTTTTTTTTTGTGATTGCAAAAATCCGGTATATTTGAGACGGGCTGACTGTTCCCTGTAACGACTGAAAGGTGACAATCGAGGTCAACTTCATTTTGTCTGCCATTTTCCGATCGCTACTAGGTTAGCTGAAATGATTTCACAAATCTTTTGTCTGAACAATGCGATGGATTTAATATCCTAATCGCTACTGCTCCCGCTCTTCCTAAATGGATTTGACGAACGACCTTCGACGATTTCACCGGTACTTAGCTGGAAAGCCTCGTCGTTGAGTTGGTTCCCCGTGTCTGCACTGCGTGCTATGATTGCTCTAGTTGTGGTTCTTCTAATTCCAATTCTCACCAAAGTGGATTGTGTTTCTGGGTTCTTTGAGACAGCTGCCGTGTTCTATTGCCCTCGTAGCTTGCGAAGTAGGGGCAAATAAATGAAAAGGTTAACGTGGAGGGAAAATGGCAAACGTATGTCTTTGAGATTCACGGAAATCATTGACTGGTTGGTGAACCGAACACAGGGGATGGCGGTGGGAAACTTACGAGTGACTGCATTTCCTAGGTGCTTTTACCATGTCCATTGGAGGAAAGTTGCACGGGCAATTCTTTCTTCTTGACGGTCATCATCATTGATCACCCGGGTGCTTCATAAATGTTCTTCTGAATGAAACTTTCCGAGTACCCGATATCTAGTAATGTTTTGCTTTTTGTATTCCAATTCTCCATCTACTGTTTCCTCGGGAAAGACTTTTTTGGTATGAAAACGCTAGCCTTCACTTTATTTTCAACCTCTTCTGTATGCAACCGATTTTCGGTAAACTCGACTGCTGAGGTAACACCGTTTGCCACCAAGATGTGATAATTTCGAAATAAAACGCATGGGAAAACTATCTACAACGGCAGCGTGAAACTAAATTCACGTTATTCTATCTTATTTTTCTTCCGTTCATTCTTTTATTTACTTCATACTATTATATAAATTACCGGTACCGTATTTCAGGAGGTAGTAACTGCCAGTTAGAGGCTGTCTTACTATACGTAGTCACATACCAGTCATAGCTCGAGGCCTCTTCCACCTGAGTCACACGTATTATATACAGAATACATAATGAATATGGTCACATATCATGCCCCAATAACGTATGTGGGGTGTACGGGGTGACTGAGAGTAGTAGCACCTCTGAGTTGGCCGTCAGTCGTGCCCCTTCAGGCATCTTCCATCTCCTTCGTCTCCATCGGTTACCCAACTCTCAACTGTGGCTCCACCATGCTGAAACGTGTGTCAGCGGCCACTCTTCGGCAAACCACTCGACAGGCGAGCCAAACTAGGGTGGAGGGTAGCCGAGGCCTAAGAAACTCAGTAAGACGGTGCTCAGCATCCGAAGACAGCTGTTTCTGGACGACCAGACGAGATCTACTGCTTTATTCAACGGCCAAAAGGGAAAACATTTCAACCAACAAGATCGTGTGGACCTCTGGGTCATGGTCACTTTCACGGAATGGCAGCGAGCTCCTGGACAGCCACCGGCAACCGTGCACAGCAGATACGTGAGGTGTCCCAGATTGGTAGACCACTATCCAAAATGCGTGCGAACCGCTGTATTGGTTACCAGCTTCGAACAGACCATCTTCTTGTTGCCTGACAGGTAGCGCCTGCTTGTGCACGGGATAGAGGTGCATCCTCGAACAAAAAGCCGAGTGACGCTAGGGATACCACTTCTTACTCTATCCCAAAATTTCTTCATAAGTTTTGCTGCTATAGTATACATTTTATCTCGTCTCTGACTGCTCTTCGTGGTCAGGCGCAATCCGCGGAATCCATGAAGCCGACTCATCCTTTCTTAGGAGACAGCTGCATGAAATTAAAAGTAAGTAATGAACACGGATTGTACTAAGAGGAGACTATTCAAAATTAGGCGATATCTCCATAAATGTACACAAATAATGCTCCTTGGGTGATCGTTTATTCTTAACGACTATGATACGAATTTTAATTGGGCCTGAAAAGGTCAGGTAGCTGAGCGTTAATCTGGAAATTGATTTTGCGGTTGCATTTTGCTTGGCAGTTTGGGTGTCATAACTGATCACGATATTGATGATGGTAAGTACTCATAAAAATTCCAAGTGGAAAATTGAAATGTGATTGACGGAACAGTGATAAACATGTCTAAAATATATAAGACAAACATACACACCAAGTGTGTCGGTAAATAGTGACCCTAATCTTCTCAGGTAAGAAAACTTTGGCAGTTTCAAACACTACGAAGAGTTATTTCCAAATTTATTATTCGTTGTGTTTTTACCATCTCATTGCATTGATCGCTCGTAAATCTCTCAGGCCTTCTGAAACAAGACTTCGAAGCTGTTCTCCGCAGATTGGTACTTATTAACCGCGTTTCATCTCTCATGTTTGGTTTTCTTTTGATTGAACTTGTCATCCAGCCTACTGAATCTTGTGTAACTCTAGTCCTAAAGATACTGGAAGAACCAATGCATCCATTACCCCCCTGATTTATTTCTTTGTCGTTCTCACCCATCCAGCAGACCCGAATTTCAATACATTTCTCCCTGAAATGACGTACATGAGAACTCTCCAGCACCTTGTCTGGCTCTGGTTCTGACCTTTAGCTCTCATTGTTGTGTATTTTGTTTACTTTTTCCCAGTTTCGTCGAAGCCCTTCTGACTGAAATCGAAGCATATGGCTTGCGAAAGTGTGCCATTCAAATACAAAATACAAAAGCAACATTCTGTTACTTCTTTTCGACAAACGTGTGAGATTCTAAAAAAAAATTGGATGAGCAGCTTGCAACAACAAATCTATTTACCAAGAAATACCCTCGGAGGCGTTAAAACTTGATTTTGTTTTGCTTGTATAACCATATTACTTTTTCGCTGAGTAGCCCGGATTTGTTGAATCATAGTAGGCTAATAAAATGGCAGAATACTAAAAAACAGGATTTGGGAGTATCATAATTCGGCTGTGGAAACCACAGATTGCACTTCGTCCGGCCACTTCGGCTCGGAAAAACACAAGTGACTTTGTAGAATGCATAAATGGCACGAGAAAGTCTCCTTGCATTTTCCTTTTCACCCGACTCTGTGCCTTCTATGCATTCTACAGATGTTTTGGAATCTCTTTTAGATCTCGTTCAGTAATATGCTATCCATCCGATTAGGAAGTGATTGTCGGGAGGGAGGGATAGTTTAGTGATTAAAACCAGGTGAATTCCTCGGTATCAACGAAATGGAGGTCGCTCATGATTGTGTATTTTCTGGTCTGATTCGTGCCCGATTTGGCATACCGCAATAGCTCAGCTGGTAGACTAACTGTCCAGTAAGTGCTAGGTCACCCGTTTGATCGCGTTTCACGGTGTGGACTTCTGGATAATGACATAATTTTGTGAAAGGATTAGGGAATGCTGTACATCTAAGGGAATTCTCGACTGTGAAGAAAAAGAGTTTATCCACACTTTCAGTTATACAGCTTAATCTATAAGAACTCTGCTTTCGGGGAAAATGGGTCCTCTCATCCAGATTTAGCAGCGTGCTACTTATGGTAAAATTTTCATTGTTCGATACCAAAGCATAGTTGAAGTCGCTGGTAGGTTGTCGACTTCTCAGTCATCAAGGGTAACGTTTTTCAAGACTGGCTCGTAAAACTAGTCTTGAAAAAGGTTGACCGTTGTGACCGAAACATTGACAAAGTACCAACGACTTCAACTACATTGTGTTATTAAAAAATAACAATTTTACCATGACTTTTCACAGGATACATCCATTTTTCGATACACTCCGATCCGATCCCAGTTCTGACACATTCAACATACTACTTACTCCGAAAATCAAACCTACCATTTTGTAGTGCCTTTCATAATGGGCTCTTTTATGAAGGGATTGCGAATGAAAGGAAAAGTAAAGTTGAATTGTAGCTCTATCTACCCCATTCCTCGTTCATTTCCTACACTCTCGTGTACTTTTGGGTCAGCAAGTACAGCGATTTATTACGGTCTTTTATTAAGCACCTCGCACTGTGTTCCGATTCTGAACTGCAATCCAATAACCCTTGACGAATTTGGTATATTTGTTTGACCTGGGCTGACCTACTGCTTTCTTCCAGAGCCATTGTTTCCGAGTATGGTATAAGAAAGCCGTATACGAGAAAGGAACATATACGCCTTTCACAGAGAGTTCAGATTTGTCCTCACAACAGCGGTAAGTGTTTCAAGATTCCATCAAGTCGAATGTAGTCTAATAAATTTGATTTTGATCACACCTATTGCCAATTCCTATACTTTTTTGATGTATGGGTTTGGTCGAAATCTGAATCCAACCGTGCCTTTGGATTGAATCTACTTCTTAAATTAGAAGCTCTACTCCGAAACCGGCGCCATATGTGACTGACAGTACAGTACAGTACAAAGGCATTCCCGGTTATCTTTCCGCTCCGTTGAGAATATAGCACGAAAAGATTGATCAACCTGGCTTTTTGTATGCAGCCGCCATCCAAAAATAAAGGAGAATATTAACAACAAATAGAATTAGTAGATATATTGATACGCATACAAACTTCTACCGCAAAGTCTGATCTATACATTATTCTTCTGTTTGTGACATGTCAAACGGTCTCATTGTTTAGTGAGTCACTAGTATTTTCAGACATAGTCCAAGCACCCAAAAATGATATCACTCGTTATCATGTGCACCAGCACGCGTATTATTTTTGCTTCAAAGTTAAATTTGTAGAAAGCACACTAACTTCAGAAACGGAAACTTTCATGTTGGCGTAGTTTTTCTGCTGTAGAAGCACACAACAAATGATTAGACTTGCTCACGTCCACAAAATGATCATCTTTATATTAGGCCCAACCTTACGCGTTACATCGCAACAAAATAACCATACCAGAAACAATTTCTGATGTGACAAATCGGTGGAATGTAAGCTTTGAGTTCGACGAACCTAGTGATGTTCAGAGTGTCGCGAATGATACTCCACCTGGAGTAATCGGTGTTATAAAATCGAATTGACTAGAATAAGTGTTTTTCGGAATTCCACATCATAGGTCAGGATATTCAAAGCTCTCCAAGTTGCATCACAGATCGTAAAGCGGAAATCGATAGCGAAAACGAAGACTGATTCCCTTTGATGCCATTCGTGATTAGAACAGGTGATCATATTTGTTGGACGCGTAATTCTTGCTTTGGGTTGACCAAAAAATGGAACAGCTCGATTCGTTTCTATCTTCTTCGCAATGGCGCATGCAAATTCAACGATAAATTTCAACTCCCGGTAGATTTGTTGCTCTCTCTCTCTCTCTGGGTGTTCGCTTTTAATAACACGCATTGTAATCCAAGTCGGATGTGCTGAATTTTGCCCACCACGTCTTGTTGCCACACTATGTTTTCTGTAGGGACGTGGCAAAAATTGAGCATTTATCTACCCGGACATTTTAAACAACTACTATCAGAGAAATACGAGCTTGATGAGTAGTCAAAATTTTGTCTTTCTCTTTTTGAGTTAAATTGATGAAATTTTCTGATCCTGATGTAAACTTTCTCCGCCGTAGCCAAAAGAAAAAGCTGACTTTGGACGGACGATGCTGAAATCACATTGCAAACAAAAATGATGGCTTTTTCACCATCAAACGCGAAGTCGCTATTAAACCGTGAGACAATAGAATTTATTCTCCAAATTTGCTTGCATTGATTTCGCGTTTTTTTTTTGCCGGGCACGCATATGATCCACGCATCAGGAAAAAGAACTGCTACTGGGGGGGGGGGTCATTTATTTATTAGCGACAAAAAATAGCCCGTGACTAGATTTCATCTTCATCTTATGAAAAAGTATTCATTCTACAACTTTTTCTAAATCTGAACTTTCAAGCTCCAAGCCAATTTGTAATGATCAACAAAGCCAGGTAAACTGTATAATCTAGTGCACAGCTTTGTTTTACCAACCTCCGTCTGGTATAAGGTAAACAAACGTTTGAAACGAGAATCTCATTACAAAAGAATTAATGGATCATTTGGATGTTGACAAAAACTGCAGAGATACAGACTCTTGGTAAATCGTGATCAAACGGTCCTGGTATTCCAGTAAACAAGAGTTTATTTGACTTGGTGTGCAAAGGAGCATAACACGAGGTAGTAACCGAACCAAATCAAGAACAAGAGAGGGTAAGCCGCTATGACGGTAAACGATCGTGTCATTTTTTCGCAGCTCATGGCAAAAAGCGATAAATATCTTCCACAAACACATACGTTCCAGTGACTAACCAGCGTTTCCGATTTATGCACTTCGTAAGTTATCTCCAAATGAATCGATCGGGGTAACTTTTAAAGTAAGTTTCGAAATCGGCTGAAAGTACGACTTACTTAAATAGGGTTTTGCCGCATTGTCTCTGTTTGTTTCCGGTAGAATTAGGATGTTTATTCTAGGAACGGTTTGTAGAAGGCTTTTGCTATTTTGCAGTACCGAATGGAAGTGAACACACAGACGAGGAAATAGATTGCTGTTGATAACAAGTGCTACCAAGCAGTCTCCACAAAGTGCTTCCATTTTGTTATAATTTTCGTAGGATTTCAGCTGGAAATAATTGCTTCTATGATGTAAGTAGTACGTGATTGTACCCGGAGGGCAGGAAGAATTTTCTCCGGGAAGTACACGACCGACTTCACGGTTGTCTTTACTCATTAGGTATTCGTAGCCAGTGCTTTCCCACCCGATCATATACTTTTATTTAAAGTAGTCTGTTTTCCCCAGATTCCAGAAAAATGACTAGCTTTTGCTTCTTTGTGAACTACTGCAGCAGACACCAAACAACTATCAAAAAGATGGACCAGGAATCACGATCGCCTTCTTTCAAACTGTACAGTAAACCACAGTAAACAAGGGTCAGTATTCCTATTTAGGGAAAGATTTGTTGTGCAGTACAACCGCTCAACTCATCGATAAAAATATTGTCAGATTTGTCGAGAATCGTCTCCAGCGCCTATCCATCTAGACACAATTCCCAACGGAAGTCGACTCGCAAGATTGTACTCCATACGTAACCAAGAGACAGGCCATTGAGAGGCATCGATTTTATTGGTCGGCTGCTGACCATTGATATCGCATTTTGAAGTACTCTGTGAAAAAGAAAAACCTCATGTTACTCTCATATAAATTAGTCAAATCCTAACGAAAGCTTTTCGCAATCATTCTCTCCGAAGATATTGTTTTTATGAAGATGTTCACGGAAGTCTACAAAATAGATTGTAGTTGAGGGTTTGCGATTCAAATGATACGTCTAAAAAATCGATGTTTTCCAGATTTAATAACTTCATTGGCGCTAGTCAAACGGTCAACATGGTCAACTTCAGTCCCAGATGCTCCGAGTTCAGTTGCTGCCGCCGCCTCTAACACGGATAACTTCTTCATTCGGAAGTCCTTCGATGGCCACAGCTCCCTTTTGAAAATGCCGTTCACTAGTTTTTTCATAGGTAAGATAAATGAGATATAAACAGGCCCTATGAATGTCATACACCACGTATGCCTTACCTGCGTAGACTAAGTCCGAATTCGAAGTTTTGCCTGGGTGGATTTCAGCAATACGAAAAATGTTTACCTGCCTTTGTTTGGCATTTCTTGTTATTACATCTTGTTCCACTCGTAATACGATCTGATATGTTCGGTCGCACAAAGCTGTTCACAAAGAAACGGATCATGCTGACCGGATACATTTTTGATGACCAATTGTTTCCCAGTATTCTTTCTGCACGGTTGCCTTGCCCAATCCATCAGCAGACTCCTGCAGCCTACACGCTGATTATAGTAAAAATAGCAATAATAATAATAGTAATACTATGGGCGAATCCGACGAATACTTTCCGGCACTCTTTGATGTGTATCTCATAATCATTTTTCTTTTTTTGAAACTATTCGTCCATCCGCGACCGAATTTGTGATCTGCAGACATTACCATTATTTACGGGGATGGAGATGTTCATCCACGACTCACCCAGTTTGGCATTCGGTCCGATACCATATATGAATTAGTTTGCCAAACTAGATAGTTGTGAGCAAATTATGAGGCCTCTTCCAAGCTTGTTTTAATGGCAGCAAACCAATTACAATGTAACGTGCCTTGTTTTGAACTTCACATGAACGTCGGTTGATAGACTTAGGTTGGATGATGGAGCCGAGGAGAGTGGAGAGGGACAGAGAGCTAAGAGGCTGAAGATATCTGGATTCCCTATTTTTTTCGCTACCCCAGAAGCATGAAGTCCGATAATCAGGTCTGGGTTTTATCGCCATCCATGACTCATTTACCGTCTCGTGTACCCGAAAGAAGTCACGTCCAGACGCGCTGAAAGACGTGACTATTCCGGGTTTGGCTGTGACCCAATTTTTGCCACTGCTTTTGTTCGGCGACGTGTACATATGGGCTTCTAACAAAGAGGATTACGAATAAGTAATTATAAGCTTCGCTACCTCAATCGGACGCTTTTATACACTAGACTGAATCTTGGGATATTCAACAAATCTGCACATGTTCCCGTTACTTTCCATTGAATTAAGTTGGTAGTAACGTCTAGATTACGCATGCAAAAACCCAAGTTCCTATGACACATTTTTGGTGCATGATTCATCACGTAATGTGAAGGTTCAAATCATTGAAAACCGGGGAGATACTGAACAGCTGGTTCATCCTTGTTAGGAATCGTCCTCTTGTGGTGCTCGTTCACCGAGCCCTAGCAGGGACTCTAACCCGAGACGAATGATTTTTATTCGGACTTCTTAATCGCAGGGCTATCGGAGCCGTCTCCGAACAGTTTGTCTAACCTATACACCACTTGTTATAGCGCCTAGGCGAAGCTGGCTTCGAATGTTAGCAGGATGCTTCCCGCACAGCTACTACTGATACTCATATTTTCATTGTTTTCTTTTTTGTACGCCCGCGTGTAGAATGATATGGAATCAGCTTATGGGTTTGAAGGATCTAAATGGGTCTTTTTGTTCCACCTTTGACGCCTGACTACAGGAGCCTTAATCGGTTTATCAGTTGCCATCAGGCAGTTACTTGACATACTAGTACCACAATCGAAATTTAATAAAAATATCTAGCTATAGGATCATGCTCGATCCCTTCAGAACTATCCAAAAAGTGACCAATACGAGGCAGATTTCAGCGGTTCACGAGTTCAAATTTGTACAATGACCGGTACAAGGTCCAGTCAGGATGCAGGCGGAAGTGGGTGCGTGAAACTTGTGTGGAATATAGCAGTAGCGCGGAAAGAAGGCGCGCATGCGAGCGTGAACAATTTCCGTCGTTTCCATGCAACCTGAAACTGTGATAAGGGTTAGCCTATTTTGCAATAATATGAAAATAGGACAGATTTTTGTGTCGTGCATGATGAACGAAATGGTACGAAACTGATTTTATTTCGTGAGTATAGTTGGTTCAGCATGCAAAACATTTCTGTATTTTATACTTCTGTGGATTAAGACTATTACAAACAGCCGCGGGGAAACAAAACAGTGGTTTGTTGAACACATATCCATATATTTTTCGTTTCACGGGATACACGACCTGATGACTACTGTGTATACCAATCCAAGGCTGATTTTGGAAACCATGAACACGAAGTTGTACGTTGTTTGGGCAATAAATGGTCGTTCCTTTTACAACAGATTTACACGCATCGAACCAGAACAAAAGTAGAGAATGTCAGGAAATTTTTTTGTTTAGAATTTCACAAGTAAAATTGTTATCCTAGGTTCGAGTTCCGAATGAGCCGTCTGCTTTGCTGTCGGAACTATTTGAAGGACCTTGCCAATAATGTGTTGACTCAGATACCCTTTCGGGGAACAGTGTGATTCTGGACCCCAACCTAAGAAAGGACTTTCAGCATCTACTAGGAAGCCGTAGACCAGAGTTCGGTAAAGTTTCACTTTCTTGCTCAAGTGAAAGCAGTAGTATCTTTTCGATCTGTTTATCATCGAGAAATGGAAAAACACTTTCCACTTAGTCAATTTTAAATTACCATTTACGAGATTCTGCTGATCTCCTTCGTAATATCAAAAACGTTGTCGATTGGTAGCACACTAATTTATGATGAAAAGATGAAATTCAGCTGTTTGACACCATCTAAATCTAAAGACGAGTTCGGTGATTTGGGTGTGCTTCATCACATGTTTATTACGCAGAGCTAAAACAATCGCTTGCCCTTTAAAAGCCGTGCAGAAGTAAACTACCCTTGCCGGAATAAATACCACACTACTACGTCAGATTTGCCTTCGTAAACATGAGGTGTTGCCAAGCCCAAGTGACCCGGTGGATTTATGTGATAAATTTCATTTCCAACCAGAGTTCACTCGATCGATGAAAGAGCACAAAATGAAGCACCTTTGAAAGTTATGTTTGCTCTATTTCGTTCCTTTCCGTATTTTTCCAACTAGTGACCAGAACTGATGGCTATTGCCCGAGTTTTGATCATCGACTCTGGGTGAATTTACTATTGCTAAATGATTGTGTTCGAGAGCACTGGTAACAGGACACGGTCAACTATCAATGCGGGCCTCTAACATCCAGTCGAGTGTCATCCCAGTCTCCGGGTCACAGCACGTTCCCTTGAACATTCTAACCAGATAAATTCATGTGCTCAAGCTATTCGAAGAATCCACAATCCGGCCAAGGCCTGATTTAGGTCTGATTTCTAATCAAAGGCTAGTAGGTCTGGGGACACATTTCTTGGGGTCTGCGAGAGACAGATTTCGCAAACTACTTTCATGGAGTAGCATGAAATTCACTTAGTTCAATCGCGTAAGGTATGAGACCTGAAGGTTCGGCAAAGAGTTGTAAGGGTTGGTTCCAAATTACTTCACCCATATATTTTACAGTTCTCAAAAGTTTCTCTCTGTAAAATCAAGGTCTCCCATTAGCGTTATCTCATCCAACTTATACGTGAATTAACCTTTAGACTAACTAACTCATTTTTTCCCATCTTACCGTTATTCTCGAGAGTCGTCATCAAAACTGTGTATCCAACACCCATCTGAAATAAGTTTTAAAGTGTAACGATAGATACTTTTACGTAGGAAAGCCATTTTGAAAAGTGAACTCTACCAACAAAAGCCATTCCATCAATCCCATTCATTAATAATACTTGGAAAGTGATCCCAAAGAAATCACTAAAATTGCGGTTTTCAGCTTTTTCTTCGCTGTACCGTTCGAAATACTTCTGCGATATTTGTTGGCAAGCCTTGTAATGCGACACTGTCTCTGTCGCGATTGTTTGCCACGGGGAGCTAACAGTTACCGTACTTCACTTTGATGGCCCCCATAGAAGGAAAAACTCGCGATTACCGGGGCACCGTGTACAAAAATTGAATACTTGGGTAACAAGCAGTAGACGCCAACTGTGCTTCTGGTTCATAAGAGATACTCTAAGATAAAAGATGACGTTAAGGGCATCAAGGAGGCCCGTTCAAATAAAACTTGAATGATTGATGAGAAGTTCCGCTGGTTTTTATCACTGATGATAGAGAAATAGAAACTAAAGAATCTTTTCGGCATATATGATGGCTGTGAGGAAGAGGGCTGCCCCGTTGCCAATAGAAGCCTTGGTTCGTTTGGCAGAGAGCACGGTGGTTTAACGACCAGCCACCACGTCTTCGCCTGTCCTGAACTGAGGACAATATTGAAGGGAAAGAAGCGAACAGAAGGAGCAATCAAATGTCAACCGTAGTATGAACCGAATTCTCCAAGTGAGTTTCTTACCAGACCAACCAGTCAGAAAAGCTAGTTGTAAATAATAGATGAACCAGTCAGTGTGCATGTCAGGATTTGGCTATAATTGTAACAGGGAATGCTGGGGCGAGGGAACGGCGTGAACATCAAGGCGAACGGACGAACGACAGACAGAAGAACAGGCGGCGAATATGTCGGAGGCGTCCCGAAGCAGGCAAAAGGAAGCATACGGACTACCAGAGAGGAAGCAGCGGGATCTCCGGCAACCAGAAAGATGGCTCAGGTAAGGGCTGCCGATCGAGCTGCCAACTAAGACAGTCGGACCAACCGAAGGGAAACGACGGCCAAGAGAAGCAAGCCATCGACCACGGGCAACTGGACAGAACGCAGCCGAAGCGCTCAAGCCGCGGCAATAGCAATCTTGGTGCCACTCATTCTGGAAAAGGGCCTACATAAACGACTGTACGTGTCCCATGATTTGACTTGTGTGACCGCGGGAATACAAGTATCTTGCTGTGTGTTGTCGTCCTTGCTACATTACCACCATGCATCGCATATAAACTGTTGTTTGTCTGTTTTTGAACTCATAAAATGGGATTGTTTGGAAGTTGAAAAGTCTTCTCACAAAATGTAAGAGGAAGGAACAACCAAAAACCCCACTAAAAAGCTGAAAAACCAAAATCAATATGAACTTTTGGCAAGTAGTTACAATACCTACTGTTTGGGCTTACACCAGTCCTGTCTGAAATAGCTTGATATAGCGAGATTCCTTGACCCACTTGTACGACTAAACTAACCATTAGGCCACTCCTCATGACTAAAACCTTCCATACAAACTCTACTCTATCATCCATGTGAATTGGGGGCCTTTAGCCAATTTAGCTGGCCTGAACAAGGTAGCAGCTCACTGGGATTCATCCGAAGATCTCTGGGGCGACACATTTATTTTATAAAGTTGTCCTGGGCTTAAAGGTTTATTACTTAAATTAGTCCAATAATAATGCTGTTGTGTTTGTTGTTACCACAGTGATTCAGTCTTCACATGCAAAGAGCCCTTAGCTTTACACTGAACACCAGTGCTCGAAATGGGTCTGAAATTTTTATTAAGAGTTGGAAAGCAGTGAACAGCAACAAAATCAGTACACATGGAGGATCACCAGAGAGATATATTAAGAAAGATAGTGAGGTTTGTTCTTTCAAGATGGACAGTGTTTCAGGAGACGATGAACACGACCAACACGAAACTGAGCACTTTACGAAGAAGATGGTCAAAAGACCGAATTTCCAGCTGACATACGACGGCCTACGCACCATCACAACTACGTATGGAAACACCTCATTGATTTGCTGTGCGTGTACTCGCTGGAGGACAGCTGCTCTAGTTCTGCAAAATCAGGGACATAAGTCATCCTCGGTACCGGGAATCTTTACATGAACACTGGTTTGGATATGCTTTTGTTTTGCCGCATCAGTGGCTTTTCCCGATTGGTCAGGAGGTGACTTTTTTCTTGCACATTCGAAATCGAGCAATCGGTTTGGTACCAGAAGCCTTATAAATCACCAGATCATTAGAAATAAATGAGATTTCCTTGTTGCACGTTTTATCAATATACTGATTGGTTTACCTGAACAACTGACCATTGACAAATATGATACAGCGCAACTAGGTGAATCTTTATTTATAAAAATACGCCAAATGTATTGTGAAACTGTGGACAGTTCACACTCTTAGGTGAATTATTCTATTTTAAAACGAACTTCATCAAAAATGAGTAAAGGTTATCAAAGATAAACCGAATGACATCCTTATTCGTCCTAGTGGTGCCTCTTACCACAACCCATGAGCATTAGCATAAGATGTCATACGGGGCCAGTCAGACCGACACAATAAAAGGGGCTGAGTAGTAGAAACTCACGGCTAGCGCACAAATGGCTGAAAATTAGTAGAATTAGTACGTACCCTTAAGACCGGTCTTGGTGTAGTAAGATGGCGAAAGAAGACTAATTAAACAAGTACCAGGGCCTTGCAAGTTGCATTTTTTCCTTGCGGTTAACGCAGTTATATCTCGCAGTATTTGTCATTTCTTCACGAAGATAAGTTGATGGTCCGTAACACCATGTTGTTATGGGTAATTTAATATTGTATCCACGAGTTTCTACAGAGAATCTCATTTTACTTTCAGCAGCAGTTTGATAAGATGAAACTGTACGAGTTGAATTACTATGAAAACGAGGCTTTTTGTGACTCAGAAATGCCATCCAATAACCAACAGCCTTCTCATCAATCTGCTACCAAACAATCATCAATCCTGAAAGACCATGAACAAGATTTCTGCTCTTAAAAACTGCCCGTAATTACGTATAGATCAGGCTGTAAGCCGCCACATTGGAGTTTGGAAAGTTTGAGTGCGGCAACCCGATGATACACTTTCTGAACCTTGATTATACGGAAACGTCTGTCATCCTATTGTTTCAAATCGAACACATGCAATTCTCCACGGAAGATGGCTGTCCCTGTATACTACAATTGCATTGATGTTTTTAAGTGTTTAAGGAATGCCGTATAAATCGTTCGAAGGATCAGCACTTTACACTATCGTTTTATCAGTGAAGCCCTAACGAAATGAGGAAACTTGTCTTCGATTTCCGACGGTCAAGTATTAGTAGTGTCATAATTTTGGGGGGTACGTCGAGTTCAATAAGTAATCTTTTCAGTTTTTGCCACCATTAACCTCACATTTCAGTGCTCACATTGGGTTGTTAATTCTCAGCGTCGGCAAATCAAATGCGAAAAAAATCAGAGCATAAGAAGTAAGAAAAGTGAAAAAGTTAGCAAAAAACATCACACAGATGGAGAAAGAACGCTTATAGAATTCCCGTACCGACCACGGCGCCTAGACATGTCACCTACTGTTTCCATCCATCCGACCGTGGGTTTGTGGGAACTAGCCTATAGTATTCATACGATAAAAACATGACGCGGTTTTTTACGCAGCCACTACGTAGCCCTTCATGACTAGTAAATGAACATACTCCGGGTTTTCTTAGGTCACCAGGACGACTCTGGCGCAGAAACATCAAAAAATCGTGATTTCTGGGACCTCATGGACCCACAAACATGGAAGAGTGTGAAAAGCAGTTGGAAAGGTAAGAGGTATAAATTCATATATGAACTTGTACCCTACATCCTTAAGAGTATATTTGCTGTCGGCTGTTATTCGGTGGGATTTCATTCTTCTTGAATACTTCTTCCAGATGCATGGACCTTATATATGGCATTCATTTCATTCTCCCTTTCACATCCTGCTCTCTTCTCCAAAGTTCATTGAAGAAAGTTCAATAACTCTCTGCTTCAAAACTGGAAACAAATTATCAACCGCGTTCATGCTGGGATTGTCAGGAAAAAACGGTGGAAGTTGCGTCTATGGAGCGTTTATGGATTTACTCAGCCTGCCTTCTTTGTGAGGTTCCAACCCTGCTGCCCGTGTTCGAACCCAGCTTCGGCCACCGGTCACCTTCCACATTTCGCAGCCTAAAGTTGGCCTCGACCTTCTTCCTCAAGTTTTTACCTTTACCATTTACTAAAAGGGAAGTCAATAAAGGATAAAAAGATAGTGAAATATGAACCCTTCACTCCCGGGTTCGAATCCTTGCGCAGTTGCGGGTCACTCTTAAAAGGAACGCCTTAAACTAGCCACTACGTTCTTACTAAAATGCCTAATTAATATTATATAGTGAAGGGGTAGTAAACAAATGGGTAAAAATGGCGTTAGAATTTCTCCAAACGAATAAGAAGAATATGAAAGTGAACACAAAAAAAGCAGTCAACCTCTAGTGAGACAAAAACAACAATCTGCCCAGAACAACTTCTAGTTCCCCACTCTGAAAACGTTTCGTATATGAGTGCAGTCAATAAATACACCCTCTGTACAAGTATGACGATGAGAGTACGAATGAGTTTCGGGTACGCATACCTGATGAGGGGCTATAGCCTTGGAACTAGCTGTATGTATCCGGAGAGATTTTGCCAGCCTGTCTAGATACTACTTACCTCCGAAAGTAGCGTGCTGACTGATCAGTGCGAAGACGGCCTTAGAAATATGCATTTCATGACTCACTAATTTTGCAAAAAAATTTTCTAAAGGGTGCGAATTTTGGTTCATTGTGACCAAAAAGACGAAATGCGGTAAATGCTCTGATTCCGATGAACTTGATGACTAGTCGGACATTTTTATAATGGCAGATCATTTTCACCTCATATTTAGGTCGGAAATTCACAATCAAATTCTAACTTTCTCACTTCTTACTGTAGATACAAATGTCTGCACAGTTCTCCTTCTTTCTGTCCGACGGTTCATTCTGAAGCCAATTGTCTTCTGCACAGTCAGGAGTCCAGCAAAGGCGATACCCCAGATCGTCTTGTTTTCTCATTTTGCATCTCAGACGCAATCGTGCCTGTTACCAGCATTCTTTACTTCTGATTATGCCTGCTGTCCAGCAGACATTTGTACTGTTCTCACCTACCTAACTCACGTGTACACAAAACATTCTACTAAGTTACTTAATTTCCTGAGCTCGCGAACCACAAATGGCGCAAAGCCTGTGCACATGAAACGGCAATAAAAAAGACAACGAGGGAGGTCTACGAGTGCGGGCGTGTTTGGGTGGAGTGGGTGAGGGACAAAACACTAGCCATCCATAAAGGATTATTACCAGGGTCCACAGGTTCCACTTTTTGAGATATTCGTCGTCGTGATGATTTCTCCATTGGCGTTTCCGGGTTACGTATTTTCCGAAATAAAAGCCCACAAAACACTTGTACCTGTGTGAGAGCGTCCCGTGAAAATGTTTTGATCTGGATTCTTATTGGTCGACAATTTACATTTTAGTTTTTAACCTCTTTTTTAGGACTGTGCGTGCGAAACTGTGACCAACCTCTTTGGCTACTTAAAACTCGATCAGTGGAAAGGGTAAACGAACGGAACAGTTTACGACGAATATACCGAGGAACAAGTCTGGTTGCTCAGCCACATTGATTTCACTTTCAATAAGGCAGTGCAGTGTGGACGAAATCACTATCAGTTAAACTATACTTTTACACATACGCAATCACCAATGAGCACGATATATATATATATATATATATATATATATATATATATATATATGGAAGATAAACGTGCCCATATTCACTTGGTCAAACAGTGCTTGCGCTTCACTCGATACGAAAAAATTTCCAGTTTCGAATACGTTAAAATTAAAATTTGGGACTAAATTTCTCCCATTTTAACTGCTCAACAATTTGTCAATCGTTTATCACAATCACCGGCAACTCACTGCAGTGGCAACCACCAGGCTGCTCTGAAATGTTTTTGCTGAAGAAGGATAAGCAAATACATCCCGCGGATACAGTGAATTTGGAACGAGCATCATCCTGTGAAAAGTTGCACGCATTTTTTGGAACCCAAAAATTAATTTCATTTTTGTAAGACAAATTTGCCCGGAGTGATTGAACTTAGTTTTCTGCACAAAGTTCTTCGCTACTTTTGTAACAACAATTACGGCCGATTTGTTGATTTTTCAACTAATACCAGACAGAACTTTTAGTAGCGGATAAAATGCTGTTGTCATCCTGATCAACTCTAAACCCGGACTTTTAGGGCGGCGTGTAAATCTCCTGTCTCGAGTTTCCGCTCCTGGTGAACAGCTCCATGAACCTTCGTAGTTGTATTTCAGACTTCACCTCCCTAGTGTTTGCACTCTAGGATTCGGGCTGACATCCTGAACGGACAAATCTTGGAAGTAATTGGTGATCATGGTGTGAAATCTGTAAGGTTTTCACAGTTTGGAAAATCTAAAATGAAACATATACCTGGATTCGGAAGAAAAACGTATAAATGGGACAAACCAAATGTTTATTCGTGTACATCATCGGCACGTAGCCCCAAGTCTTTCAACATTTCTGTCCTCGAGTGCTGGAAATCTTTCTCAGAGCTGAAATGCCGAATATGCTTCAATCAAATGATATCATCAAACGACACTGCAAAAACAGTATCAGAGTGAGGCAACTGGCACTCCGAACAGAACGTTGAGTGGAACATTTAGACTCCGTGGTGAATCTGAATAAATAATTCAGAAGACAAACACAACGAGAGGAATTCCTTTCGTATTCTCCCGTGGATCGGGTACGTATGAAATCAGCAGGAAAAATAAAAGCAGTATGAAATGAAATGAATGAAGCAGTTTTGAGGGACTTTCAGTTGTTTGTGTGTGCGTATGTGTGTGTGTGTGCGCGTGTGTGTGTGTGTGTGTGTGTCTGTGTGTCTGTGAGTGGCTGCGTTTATTTGGTCACGGTAGGTTAAGAATGAAGGTCATTCGGTTTTGGACACTGGCTGGGTTTGGTGTGAGCGGTTGATAATGCCTCTAGTATCCTTAGTCTGTGTTTGTCGCGATGATGTAAAAAGACCGAGAACGCGTCCCCTCTATCTACCTTGTGACCACTTTTGATCAAGTAGAGAGCAATGGTCGAGTTCAGCCTACGTAACGCAGCAGATTGTTGTACACTAGACAGAGTCATCGCGTGGCGCAATTACTTTTGGAATGTGTTCGGCCTTTCTAGTTTGCAGTAATCGGTCGGTCCTACCGATGTATGCTTCCTTGCAGCTGCAAGAGAAGGATTAGATGCAATGAAAGGTAGATTCGACCTAATGGCGATCTCTGAATGGGTGTGGAGAGGAGCTCGGCGAATGGTTGAAAGCGCATGGCAGTGGCATAGTACATTTTGTGTAACGCTTCTTTGGCACTTTGTGTTATAAGCTGAGTTTTTGACTGTATTTTATACGGGGGAGATATGTAGGTATCCCTTTTGGTCACCCAAGAGATAAGCAACTGGTTCCGGTTTCTTTTCTCATTATGAAAGCGAGTAAATGAGTCACGATACCAGTTATCACGTAATGTTTAGTAGGTATCTTCCGTACGGATTTGCTTTGCCCTGAAGAATGAGGTTCGAGCCAGAGCTCTTTTATATTCTGTTAGTGAGAAGCAGTTGAAATGCAGGTACTGCCCAGATCAATTCTTCTTACTGGAAAAGGAAAGTCAGTAGATCCATCTCCTCTTAGAATCAATAAAACACTGAGGAAAGGTAGTGACCCTTGCTGTTCCCAATTCACCTGTAAACTTCAAGCTCGGATGTACTTCGCTGAATTCCTTCGGCAATTTTCCGATATCTTCTGCTTGATTCACTACAATGAACACATCATCTACCCATATTCCATACAGAACCGTCCGTCCTATCAACGCGTCCAATCATACTTCGATCATGCCCATGAAAATATCGGCCAAAATAGAGCCCATTTGCGACTTCATCAATTAGTCCAAAGGCTGTCTCTTGAGACTGGAATGGGACATTCTCCGTGCACAATAAAATGAGTGGTTTTAGAATCTTCGGTCGTACATGGGGGTTGGTATCTTCCTGGGTGATAAATTGGCATGTAAAGGGCACCTTTCCGCCCAAGGGCACATTGGTAAATAGTGAATTGACATTAAAGGAGCACATTACATTTTTGAACGGATTAATTTTGGACCAAAGGTCTGAAAATGGAAAAGAGTCACATAAATGGTGAATACTGGGGCGTTTACGTGCTGGTTAACAGAACTTCGACAGGCCACTGAACTAATTTGTGGCAGGGCGAGTAATTCATTGAAAATATTGTATGCAATGGGACATTTGATTTATGTGTCTTTGGCAAGCCGTATAGAACTGGGGTGTGACAACTTACTGTTCCACTTTTTCGTTTGCAGTTCTGTTACAAAATCATGCAACACAAGGATTTGTAACTCACGTGTTATTTGTTTCTCAAACAGTTCTGCTTTGTCCAGGGCGTTGTCTGGTTTATGCTTGCAGTTATCATCCCAGATGTTCATCGTTTTTTTTAAATGTAGTCTTCCTACTCCATGACGACAGCACCTTGCCCTTTGCCGCGTTTGAGTACCAGCAAATTAGGGCTTTTATATAGTTTCTTAGGAGATTGGTAAAGCTCATGTCTCAGGAGGTCCTATTGTTGAATAGAAGTACTGAGAAAGCTGTAGGTCAGGTCTACCAGCTTAAAGTTGAATCAATTCCAAATGTCGTCGCTAGATGCAGTGAGTTCACTGATTTGTTCGGAGATTCTCTCGAATTCCGATTTGACTTAGATCTTGTGAACAGTTTTGTGTAGACATCTGAAACTAGAGCCGGGTTATAGAGCTCCCAGCTGTAGCCTGGACAGTTCCGTTGTTGATAAATTTTGTGTAGATTTTGTGGGTTCTCCGTGGAATCCCTCGAGCAGGGAAACTTTGGCCAGAGGTTTTTCAAGTTTCAGTTTAGTGGAGTTCACAGTTCTGCAAATAGTGTCCCATGTGAAGATGGAGAACTTGATGCAACAAACGATGGACAATTCGTCCGTTAAATTTACACGGTGATGATGAGTGGACAAGTAATTTTACAGAATAGAGTCTATTTGTGACAGCGTCAGACGACGGAGATTTCCACTGTTGGGCACAGTCCTGCCTTTCTTCAGTATTGTGGATGAGCTAGTCGAGTAGCCGTCATTCGCAAACACTTTTCAAGAAATATAAGCTAAGTGCACTCAACTGAGATTTTATAACGTGGTTTCAACAGGCGATCCGGTGCCTTTATTTTAAGTGAATCAGTGCATCAACAGACCATAACGGTACAACTGATCTGAGCTTTTACGACTGATTTTGTCTATGTTTTCATAAAAAGTACACAATTGGGGCTGTACTGTCTGAACAATAACAAGGAACTGCTTGGACAATCTATTACCAAAAGAGATTTTCAAACCTTGACTAATCCGAAGTAAGGCTAGTAACTACTTTTTCATGGACTAGGCTTCTCTGAGCGAGTTTCTATTTTGATTGGATAACCAGCGGTCTCTGACGAAGTAGCTACTATCACCTCAACTACGAGACCACATCAAGAGAATCGGACATTTTGGAAATGCATCATACGCTGTACGTGCACATGGAGCTCACCATATGGAACTTTAATTTTTACCATCTACAGCAAGATATCCCCACAAATCAACTGGTGTCCTACTCTGGATTACACGGAAATGTTTCGCTTGGATATTCAGTTCAGCGGATCTTTCAAGTGTTGATTAGTACATTATATGATTTATTATGCAGTATTGACACTAAAATCACCACTGAAAACCACTGTACAGCTGTTTCGTTCTCGCTTAGAACCATCAGCTGCGGAGCACACAAACCGAGCCCCCACTGGGAATTGAACTTGAGGTGAACGGTTGTGATTCGAATAACTAACCACCAGACTAACCGGGATGGTTTGTCTATCATCAACACTATGTGATATATCACCTTTCCATCACTTCCTTTCTAAGGGTGGCAAACGGTTGACCACACAGCTATAGACCTCTATGTTGTACGGTGTCTCTGTAGTGAGCTGAGAGAAACTAAGTAATTCCGTGACCGACAAAAGCCCACAAAGCCTGGCTAAAGTATGGGTTTGAGTGTTCGGAGACCATATTTGTATCTAATTTAGTTCATCAAGCAGTATCAAAGCGAACCAGTCCAGATAGCCAGGCGGTTAAGTGCTAAACTCACAATCACTCACCTCGGGTTTGAATCCTTCTGGGGTCTTAGTGGATAGACATCATAATTGGTAATTTCTAACTAGGATGAAACAAATATGCAATATTTTCATGGCTTTCTATTCACGACTGAACGCTGCTACGGCCACCGACCGGTGGTGGGCAAATCGTCATTGCAGTGGGCTTTGATCTCTTGGGTCCCTAGTTCGAATCGTCACGCCGCCAACGGTCATTCTTCAAAAGGCACCCCTAAACTGGCCGAAACCCACTTCCTGAAATACAGTACTATCATTATATTGGGGAAATGAAGTAAGTAGAAGAATTAAAAGAATAACAGGATATCATATAGATCCCAACTTCCCGATTACTCTAATCCAAAAGTTCTTTGGATGTAAATATTATCACTGCTCGGCTTCAGTGGGATTCCAACCTAGGCACGGATGCTACAGTAGAAGCAGGATTTTTCGCCTCATTACAACAAGATTATATCACTCAAAGAAATCCTAACAGAATATGCTCCAAGCGAAGATTGTTTCCTTTTCACAAGAATAAGACTGTAGTTGAAAGAAAAAATCCAACGCAAACGTTCAAACGAAAGTGTACTTCTTTTGTTTGTGTGTGATTTCTTTTAAGCTTCATTACGCTGTACCTTATTTACAGTTTGATTATTCAAGAACCACAGCCCTCACAAACTGATGGGATAAAATAAGCAACCGCACTTTACTGCTATGTTTAATACATCCGTTTTGTTACTATTTCTTGTCCGTCATTTTTTACCTTACGATAGATGCCAAAGTACAGTATTCCTTTATGCGGGATCGCATTGGAGAGTAATCCACGTCCGCTGCGCATTCTGCAATAGATAACGTAGATTAGGTAGACGGAGATACAGTGTGACGCTCAGCTCAGCCAAAGTCACTGAGGGAGGAAGCTTGATGTACCACGTACAACTTTTCGGGTTGTTCAGTGAAAAGGTGATTGACAGGCTTATTGACGCCGAAGTTGGAAGGATGGAGAAGTCGGAGTTCATCAGTTCCCCGGAACAACAACTATTCGCCAAGATCGCGCAAGATTTCATTCTGTACATTCGGCCGTTTACAGGCACTGCCATATATGACAAACAACGAATAAGATACGGACAGTTACTGGCGGTCTGTTTGTGTATACTGCACTGCTTGTTTTCAAAAGGCCTAACTACTTCCATGTTTTTCGTAGTTTATGAGCTAAATGCCACTGTTTAAGAGCCATTCATCGGTATCTCTTGGACTGACTATCCCCCAACTTGTATAAACAGTATAGTATTTAATATATTGGCTTACGTATGTGACCAAACGTTTATACCTCTGATGTGAATTCTAGAAAGTGGTGCAACTAGGATTTTCACGTTAAAGCCAAAAAGATAGCATCTCAAGGCCTTATCCAAGTGCAAAGTTAATTGTGCCGCTTGCGTGTTTAGAAACTTTCAATTGCTATATCATGTAATTGTCGCTTCTGATGTCGTAAAAACCTAAAAACGTGATCTACCTATTCAGGGGACGAAGTAATCAAGTTTACTTGATTAGGTGATCTCATTTCTTCATCCTAACAAATCGTTCTCGATGGCATTGCAACTGGCAACTGGTTTTACAAGCTCTTAGTTGTCCGCTCAGTTTCAGCCTAATATAAAGATGAGAGAATAGATGATTGTGTTGTTCATAGAATCAGTACAGCAGAGCAGATGTGTCCGATGAGGAGGTGAGAAAGGGGATAGAAATAATCAAATTCATCCCAGAGAACAAGAATCATATGCGCAGAAGGAAAACTTTCAACAACGAGGATCAAAAGCGTATTGTTCAATGTGTCAGAAGCCGTGGCGATTTGAAGTTGATACCTGAACACCTCAGAATAAACATCAGAACAAGCACAGCCGTTGCAAAATAGATGAGAAAACTGGTTCAAAACTAAACCACAAGTAAAGGAAACTGTTGGATGAGATTATCACTAACATTGTGCAAAAGAATCTTTCAATGACTGTCTCTAGAATAAAAATAGTATATGCGGATGAAAGTTCCGGGTTGACCCTCAGAGTGGCTCTTATTGATCAATTCCTTGATAACCATAGCTACGGCAATAAGCAACGTACAGTCCAACCCTTTGACCGAAAAAGGACTGATGTCAAGACAAAGTGTGCCCAACGTACAGACTGGTTGCAAGCTCAGGGATGCTGTGGTGCGAGTTTACATTAGGGAAGCCAATGGCAATGTTTGTTGCTCTCGATCGGTCAGACGATCTCCTAGAGGGAAAACAAGCACAGCAGTCAACTTTGATGAAATTTGCTGCGTTTTGACCATCGGGATGCTGCATCATGGATATCACGTGATAAGCGCAATCAGCATCTCTGAAGTACACTCCTCTAGGGTGAATTTTGAACATCCCAATACTGGAATTTTGCTTGATTTTGGCGAAGCACCTATACATCGATGGTTCTTTTCATCGTTATATAAATATAAATAAATAAATATTCCTTTCACTTCCTTTTTTATTTATTATACAACTTTTTTCTGTTTTATTCCCCCTTATAGTTCATTTTTCAATCCTATCAAGGAGGCATTCAGATGTCGTAAAAGTTCGGGTAGATCGCTGAAAGAGAGTACCAGAGAGACAGTCTGCTGTTATGCATAGGATTATTTTACTACACGCTTTCTGACATATACCTATTCACGGTATGATAACCACTGCACGTGTTCCTATGATACGCACAATTTCAGATTCACACAACCATCCAGAGAGCTTTTTGATTGACGATTGTTCCTTTACCAAAATAACTGGTTTAATTCATATTTTCATGCAGAATTCATTCACTACTAATGGATGGCTCGTAAAATACGAAAAACACTGAAGTTTGACCATCATTCGGATTGTGTCCGATTCAAACAATTAACAATCAGGAATTTCATCGATATTCAGTGCTGTTGTGTCTGGGACTAACCGGTACCGAGTGGCCGTGATCACAAAGATCACCCATACTGGCGTACAAACAAGAGCGCACATATACAACTACAAGAACAATTTTATCAATTACTGTACGTAGAGACAAGGCTGCTTTGACTGAAAATCGATCCTTTATACAATTGCACTCTTGGATCTCCGGTTCAATTTCAGTTGGACCTGAATCCGAAATCAATTAGGAATAGATTTTAAAAATAGTACAAAATACCTAATAGCTTTGCTGTATTCGTTCTGAATAGTCTATTTTCTCTAACTCGTATGTATGGCGGACACTCTTTATCAAAAATCGTGTCAAAAATACTAAACAGATCGTATCGCTCAAACTCAGACCCTCACTGCTGGAGGTATTTTCTTCCAGGACGAATTTTGTTGCCGTTCCCACAGAAAAAATAGCGTGGTTTATGACACATCTCAACTGCTCACTGGGTATTAGCCACCGTCGGTCATCTGACTCTTGCAGACGCTGATCGCTCGGTTAAGACCTGTTCAAGGCTGTGTCGATTATTATGTCACTTTTTGACACGATTTCCGAAACAGGATCTGAATTCACCGATCCAGATTAATACTTGGTATTGATCTCTGGATGACTTTTTATTCGGTCGGTCTCTCAGTTCTCTGGTGCTGCCGTTTATGTTTGTGTGTCCTGATAATGACCCTAGACAAAATGACTTGAAAACTGTTGTGTCCCACTGTTTGTCACTTTCAGTTTTCATACGCGTTCACACCTTGGTGTGACCTGGCACACGAATCGACTCCCACATTAGTGTGCCTCAGATAATTGATTCGCCGATTACTTAGAAAACTCTGCCGGCTCATCAAAATCTCCATCCCGTCTGGCTATGATGTAAGTGAATGATGCTTGATTTCTAACTGACTCCCGACTCTCAGTGCAAGTGCGTTCTCTCTCCATCTCACCTGTGGGTTTGTACGATAGAGGCATGCGCCAAAAGATTACTTTCACGTCTGCAAGATGCAGTGTCTGTGGATACTGTAAAAAAATTATTTTCTTTGTTAAGTCCACTCTCATGAATAACCGAAGCCAAGTTAGAGCTTGTGATGATCTTTCATTGTAGCTCATCTTGGGAAGTGGTACAAGCCAGGGTTGCTTCTTGTCCCTACCTAGTATCTGTGTCACTGACTGTGGTCTAGAAACCGTCATATCTCTATCTGAGGATGGAGGTATTGAAATCTGTTCACGTGACATGCTCCTAACCTTAGTACCAGGACAACGTGGTTCTTCTACGTAAGGTCTGCGGCAGTCCCAAGTTTTTCTAAGAAGCTTAAGCACAGGTGTAGCGATATTCGGGCCAGAAGTATACCTTGACTGTACAAAATGCTGCTGCGGGACTGGGTTGGTTAAACTTTATAATGGTGCACGAAGTGTTATTAACGCCACCCTGTTTTCCCTCGACTTTCTGCAACTAGTTTCGAACCAAATCACTTAGGGTAACGAACATTGGCAAGCTGATGTATCATTCCATTACAGTAGGAAATATACATACGAATTTCAAATGTGAGACGGATGAGTCGATTTATTCCGAAAAAATGTGCCTGAGGGGGTGCGAGTTGCTACTAAACCCAACCCTTGGAGAATGGAAAAACGCAGAAGTGGCTTGAAAACGTAAAGACCTAGATGGGTTATGAATGATTTTCGATACTCAGCTATATGTTATTGATCAGTATTCAGATCATATGTGATAGCAGGGCAAAGTTTGTTCAATTTACACATACCAATTAGAAACAAAGATCTCTCATTTATCAAAACAGAAAGATTCTGCAAACTTAAATGCCTTTTGGCCAGGAAAAAGGCAAAAATACTCGCATGAATAGACTCTGGAATAATCGGTAGCCAGAGTATTAAGAAAAATTTCGGATCGACGATAGTCTCTCTAACCATTTTTTCGAAGAGAAATCTTCCAGTGGGCCACGAGAAAACTATTGCGAGGTGCTTCGCACAAACTCAAGGTTACTTCGAAGCTACGCAGGTTCTTATAACTAAATATAAACATTCGGCTTGTACAACAACTCCTAGGGTCCTCGTCACATCGGTGGTACGGGAACAGAGGATACGTACCTTGTCTGATTGATCGTCATCTTCAAAATCGAAAAGACTGGGCCAAAAACACATCACCTGGAATGAGGAATAGAATAATGTGATATTTAGTGATGTTAAAAGCTTAATTTAGGCGACTCTGATGAAATCGTGTGCTACTAGAACCTCTTTAGGAGAATTAAGCTGTACCTAGGTCTTCCAGCCTTTGGTTTAGGCTCTGTAATGATTTTTGGTGTTTTTGAAGAAGGCATATCCCACCTGGCAGTAAACGGCTGACTCCTAAATCAGAACATTGAACGAATTTTTGATCACGATGATTCCAGAAAATTAACTGAGTGCCGTGGTACGTCAACATGACAACGCAGACGCACATACGACCAACCCCACCAGAATCGGGATATTGTACCGGAATATCAAGTCTGCGGTCTGGCCCACCCACAGTCTAGACTAAAACATGATTTAGAGCGTCTGGGGTCTGACAGCGGGGCCAGTCTGCACGGATGGACGATTTTTCGGAGGTTTGCTAGAGTTGACGTCCTCCATCCTCGATAAATTGTGACCGTAGTACTTGATTCCTTCCGGAATATAATCGTGAGCATGCCTGGAAGTTGTATTCTAGTCATTGCCAATAAACATCTCTGTATTTTGTAAAGCACTGCTTATTTACCATTAGTTTAACAGTGGGTTTATTAGCATTTCGCACCGTCTCAGGCACATTTTTCGGGATAAACCGATTCATCCGTTTTACGTTGGATATTCGCATGTACATTTCACATAGTAATGGATTGATACATCAAGTTACCAGGTTTTGTTTCCCTAGGCGGTTTTTTCGGACGTTATCGCGGAAAGACAAGGAAAACAGGGTGGCTTCAATAAAATTTCGTGCAATGTCATAACGAGTATGAGCAGACGAGGACAAGATAGATGAATTACGTAACCCACGAAGTTACACTTCTTTTTGAGTTGAAATGATGATTGGGATTTATTCAACAAGGCGTGTTTGGATTTTTCCAGGTCTGTACGGAGATGAAACGCACGTTGCAGCAGTTAGATGAATTCTTTTGTGCAGCTCAAAACCATAACCGTTTCCAGTAGGCAACATAGTGACTGTTGGCATTTTAATATCTAAACGCTGCTTCCTCAGGAAACTAAAGTCAGAATTGGATTACTGGACAAAAACACAAAATTCGACAGACCAAGGTATTTTACCGATGCGCTGAGCATACCACCTTTCGACCAACGCTGTTTACTGGGACGCTTGGCCATCGCGAAACTGGCAACGATCTTCATAGAACGGAGACCGCTGGATGGATTATGAGAGGAGCTTTGGGCTTCTTGGGTAGTATTCAATAGATCCAACTACTCAAATCTGTGACAGCAGGCAATATGAGGGTAAATAACCACCAGTGGTGCTCTTGCTCTCACAGTTTTTCTCTGTCTACCTGAAGTTATCGTTCTTAGCTTTCACAATAATAATCTTGTAACAAATTCGTCTCCAAATAAGTTTAGTCTGTAATGCTTTTGTGGAGACAAACTTCACTAAACCCGACTCGTACACTCATAAAAAAGGTCAAAGAAGCTGAAGAAACAAATTATAATGGCGAATTGTAACTTAACCGAGGAGTACGTCTACCTTTTATTAATTTTGCTTTGTTCATTAAAGCTCTGAGAACCGAAGCGTGAGTCTGACAGCTTGCCGAAAGTATTGTAAACAACGGACGAGCTTGATGGAATGAAAAATATGAAGAAAACCGAGTGCTGGCATCGTTTTCCACAACAGCATTACGGAAGTATTGCAAAACACTTGCGTAGAGTCACACTTAGCAGTGCTATCATTTCAAATTCGATCCATTTAGATATAGCTCTAAACTAAAATGTGCTTCATAGAAATAAATCTTTGACAATCTGCTCTTTGGACAGCTGATTTCTTTCTAAGCATAAGTTTCATTACTGCCTAAATTCATCAGGTGAGTTGTTTTCCGATGTTATCACTCTTGTGAAAGAAACACAGAGAACTGAACCGCGCACAGAGATTTTTCAAATCAACTGGCAGTAGACCAACGTTTATCGTCCATTATGGCCAGTGTCGAGGACTCACAAAATCTTGTGTAAAATCAAGAGAGGGACAAAACTGCACACCCAATCAATCTCCGTGTGACAAAAACTAAACCAGGTTTGAATTTTGACCCTTCGAAATTAAATAATTCAAGAAGTTAGGCGAATTCCACGCAGTCATACATGTTGGCTCCTCTGTAGGTCGGTCAGCTAGCACGGAAAGGAAGCGGTCTCACTGGGCTTATATGTGTGTGTGTGGGGGGAAGCTTATATGCTCTTTGAACACCGTATTCCTCAGTTAACTAAAGTAGTGTACCGACTATTTCACTTCTGCTATCAGAAGTTTGGTACAAAATTGTGTATTTCACAGCCCGTGGATAACAGCTATCAGAACTCGAGGATCAAAACACTCGAGATGTTTTACCTACCACCAGCAATGCTATACTTTCACCGTGTTTATCTCAATATGACCCAGGTTTTATTACGACCGACTGATTAAACCTGATTGTGCAATTTGAACGTTCATTATATGGATTTTGTCTACCTTTATTTCCATGGTTTACACGTAGGCAGAATTAAATCAGCAAACTCAAATAAGCTTTGATTTTCGTTAATTACTTTACAACAAAGCTAAATTATCTCTGAAAGTGGTTTGCCTCCAGTTAGGGGCTGACTTCATGGTCCACAGCCGACAATATTTCCGTTTGATCGCTGCCTGATAGGTTACAAAGATGGTGTTCGTTCGGCTAGAAATTACACTACTTTGAGGTCTCAGAAATTGCCCAAAAGGAGATTTTTGGTAATTATTTTAATGTATGTATGCGTTATGTATGTGTGCTTGTATCCTTGTATAATACGTATAAACAGATGTTGTCAAAAGTACCCAGATATCGTGGTTTTTCCTAATAATCTCCCTCCGACTTACAAGTTTGCACTACGGTAAAATTTTCCAAGTTGAGTGAAAAAACTTGATCACTTCTTCAACAAAACCTGGGAACAAATTCTCGGTCTCATTCAAATTATGGCCAATAGCACGAGGTTCAAAACTTTGAGTCATGAAGTTCCTCAGTGGCTTCACCCTTGTAAAATCGTATTCCAAATGGATAGATGTATCAATGTCTACCAGATGTACAGCCTCAAAAAAGATATGATCGAGCGCTTTATTCTACAGTAAAACGTTGTTCGCAGAAGTATTTCTGGTCCGATAGACAGGGCACTCTCTTTTTTTAAACCCGCTTAATTCTGCCTTGTTCAGCGTATCTTTCACAACGCTTCGCGGACAAGGTTGATCGTGATTTTCTGCAGCACATATCCACCTCAACTACAGCAAAATGATCTATTCGGGAATTTTTTCTATTAATAACGTACCAAATTTCTTACAATGTAAATCGATGAGCCTAAACAATTTACAATGTGATCCGAATATTTTTATGGTTTCCACAGATGACTATCTTTTGTGTTAGTATCACACAGGTCTCTGTTCGGCCCACGGTTAAATCAATTTATTTTTCTCAAACCTCGATGGCAATGACGCAGAGAAATTTATTATCAAATCATCTTGTATACACGCTAACTTCTGCTGGGGTGTAATTTTTTCTATCTCTGCAGCCAACATCACTATCAAATTCGGACATGTTCATTTTTGCACACCATGTGGCATCCCTTTCACATAAACAAAGCGAAAAACTATGCATTCATTCACAAGAAAAACTGATAGGGTTCAATAAAAATAGCAGGTCTCCAATTTTCAGTGAAACTTTGTCCAACGTAGCGGAAACAAAAAAAGATATTTAAAAATAAAACAGCAGATTTCTTCCTGGGTGGATGACATCTACGGCAAGTTGGCTTTTGAAATGTGAGCGAACTAGGTTTTGTTCAAATATGTTCGCCTTATTTTTCCTTCTTTCTGTTAGGCAAACACAGGACAGACTTTTAGGCAAAAATACTTTTGGCATAATGAGCACTCATTTATCGATGACGGAAACTACTTTTGACGAGGTATAATTCCATTATCACTTCAACAATTAGCCACATTCTACATTTAACTAATCTCAAATTTCTGAGTTTCAGGCTAATTTATCATGAGGTTCAAGGTCACAAAGTTTCAACTGCTAACGGATCGCAGCAGACGCAACGTTACTCATGTGAAGTTTTATGAAACTTTACATTTCAGCCATATGCTGCGATGCACAGTTTGCAAACAATAACGTTCACCAAATTCGACACCATGTCTATGTATGAATGAGTGTATAGGTCTGTGTATGTCCCTAAGTATCCGTTTGTATGCTTGCACGCTGGAAAATGTGTATGTGTATTCAGTCTTTCACTTAAAGCTGTGAAGTACTATCGCATCGCTCTGAATCCTCAAACCTATGAAGAACTCTAAAACATTCTTTTCCTGATGTGATTTTGAAAGGAAAGCACAGAGTTGCGAGTTTGCACGATTTATTTTCGTAATCACACAGTTGCATCTCAGCTGGTGTCTGCCGCACAGTAACCAGTAGATATTTAGTTATATTTGATGGGAAATACACGGACATGAACACACAGTTCAACTTTCATCAGCAGGGCAAGGGCACGTTGATATAGAGAAATTTTTGTTGGTTAACGATGAGTAGCCATCTGTTGATCGCTATGGCCTGCGCGAACCTTAACAATCGGGAACTCAAGTTGGTGTATAGCATCCAAAATCACTTATCGAGATCGGTCTTGTGCTTTGTTGTTCAGAGGCCTCATGCTTTTGAAGATGCCGGTGTTTCATACGTCCTCCGATTTACACTTCTTCCCGAGCTGTTCATTTTTGTGACCTTTTCAACACGGTTACGTAACTGCCGCTCTGCTCTCCCGATTTAGGTTTTTCGGCACTCACATTGGAATCTGTAGATTGCGTAAGATTTTGAGGTTTGAGGGAGGCATCGGCAGAAGACACCTCACTCTTGGCTAAGAAAAGATCTTCGTATCAGTTCATTTTCGTCGTTGTGGTGAAGATGCACCACTTCTCCATGAGATCTGTTTCACTGTGGTATTAAACGCCCAGAGGATACCCTAAAAGAGATAGCAAATATCTCAGTCAATGACTATGTCTGCAGATTTTGTCCGAGACCAAGTTATTTGGATGATCTATCTGCGACTTTTTAAACCTTAGCATTTAGCAAAAATAAGTGATCCCCTGGCAAGAGTTCAACAGAAAGAGCTGAAAAATGTTTACGGATCTGTGAGTTAACTCGAGGAAGGTGGAATTTAGGGTCCACCTGATCCATAGCTATGAATACAACTTATCATCAAGGTCAGTCTAGTCACAATTATTTCTTCGTCCGCCATGCCTCTCTCAGTTGCTGATTATCCAATGCACTTGAATTTGAGAGTTTGGTCCAAACCACGGCATGTCAACTTTAGTGTCCCGCATAATCCATTGGAAGTCCTTTATGGTTCTCCACCCCCGCTTTCGCTGCCGTAGTTGCTTGTTCTCACTGCTTATTGATGGGTTCTTCGTTAATATGCAGTGAGCCATATCATGTGAAAGAATGACAAAATAGATTACCATAGCACTGTATTTTTCCTGATACCTCTGAAGGCATATCCCTATTTCCTCACAATGTGTGAATAATCCTGAAATTGTGAGTAGATCAACTGGACCTACAGACACTGCAAATATGTGCACATCGAGAGTAGACATGATTGTTGGTGATGGGATCATAAAGAATTTGATTCACTCCTGGTTGAAAATTCATTCCTTTTTGAACAATCGAGTGCTACGGTCCTGTTAGCTACCTCTAAACGAGAACCATACTCGGAATTCAGAACCGTCAAGAGTGTAAAATAAGTCGAGAAGAAGAACTAATAATAGCAGCCAGTAGTCTTTTCTCTTCTTCATTTATTGCACCACCATGCATAATGTGTTGAGATGGTTTCGGCGACACACCGAACGCGGCCAAAGTGACCTTGAAATCGAAACCGAGACACCACAGTTGAAATTCCACGATTATAACGGTTTGACCATGGGCGATCAAGTAGACAGGAAAATTTTGTTTACACCAGTGTACCACTGATTATGATAAAACCTAGTCACGCAGTCAGTTGTTTTAGCCACTTGGGACCCGATAATACGCAATATGCTCCCGCTTATTTGAGTGATCACACTAATCGATTTCTTTTGTCCCAGTTCGCATATAACCCGTAATCTAAGCAGTAGCTTTGGTAATGAAATATCTGATCATTCTCAATGGTAAGAAGTGCAAACCAATTTGTGTCACCTCCTTCCTCATTAGCGAAAATCCCTGGAAACCTTATCGCAACGTTTTTTCCTGTCTTTAGGAATCGTCAGCTCTGCTTAGCCATCGCATCTCGACTGACACACACACATGTGTAGGCTTATGGATTACTTGACGGCAAAACTGAGTCTATCCAAGCTGGTTCTGAACGACCTGAAGTCATACTTGTATGACGAGCTGCTCCTCCTTTGTTGTCTTTGTACGGCATCAATTCGACACTTTTGTTGATTCTACACGGAATTACTAGGTATAAGTTTTACACGTGGTCAAGTCTCAAAGGTCAGTTCCACCTATTTGAGGTCATCTCGACAACGTGACATTAAGATAATCATGATTGGTTATTTTTCCGACCCGAGTGTTTAGTCAGAATTTCAGAAGGCCATATTGAAACTGGGACTCAGCGAACGGAATGTGGCATGAAGCTGTGTAATTTACTGATAATACAAATGATGCACGTGACAATAAACCCCCATAATGATTCTCTTTGACCAAAACATTCCGAGAACCAAGTGGCATAATGAGGCAGTGTCAACAGTAGGGAGCCACGCTCCAGATAGAGTACTATACCAAAGATTTGGAAAGAACGGTGAATATTTTTTGTTTGAATATTGGAACGATGGCTGTAAGTTTCAACTACGTGGAATGGATCAGGAATGTAGGTACTTGCCTAACAAGGAGACAGTAACTTCTGTTATAGCATGCACACCGTACTTCCAGCTACACAGGGATAGAGTGCTTTCACCACGATACTCACCGAAAACTACTCTTAGGTTGAAGTTTTATTGCTTTCAGTGCCACAAGTAGTAGTAGTAGTGTTGGTAGTAGTGTTCGTAGTAGTAGTAGTGGTAGTATTAGAAGTAGTAGTAGTAGTAGTAGTAGTGGTAGTAGTAGTAGTAGTAATAGTAGTAGTAGTAGTAGTAGTAGTAATAGTAGTAGTAGTAGTAGTAGTAGTAGTAGTAGTAGTGGTAGCAGTAGCAGTAGCAGTGGCAGTGGTAGTAGTAGTAGAAGTAATAGTAACAGTAACCACTCAGTAATACGGATTGTACTGGCAGTAATTTCCTAACAGTCAGATGATGGTATGCAGAAGATTTCTTCTGGACCAGGTCCATACCACGTTGATCGGTGATAGCTGTTAGCACGGCTTATGCACAAAGTATTTTATCTATCTGCAGCTCACACCTTCCCGGTTTGAAAGCTACGGCTTACGAAATTGATTACAATTCAACTCCATACCACGTGGCTACATAATTCGCTTTATCCGAATCCAATTTAATCAAACACTTTGTTTGTATACAACTTGCAGCATGCAATCCCACCCATGAAAACGTGCTACAACAATAGCCCATCGACTTCATTGTGCTTTCGGGTACCTTACTGCTGTATCCTGGTCAGTGTGAACATTCCATGACTAAGCTCGTGACCTTAAACGAGACTACTTATTGTGTAATGTGCATGCTCCCAGCAACACCTGACAACAGACTAACCGAAAAAGGCTGCGTACATAAAACGCAAATGGGACTTTGTGTTGTTTTGGCTGCATCCCCGGACACAGGTGGAGCTCATTTCCTGCTCGAAGTAAGCATTGTCTACAAGCATCAGTTGCTAGCTATAAAACTGAATGCTTTGCTTCCTCAACACAAATGGGAATTGATAAACGAAAAGGAGGTTTTATGTCATTCCATTTGAGGCACTGGAAATAATGTGTTCCAGGAGCAGTCGAATACTTATCAGTCACGCAGAAGTAATAGTCCCTCTCAACTCAAACTTAGATCTTGCTTAGCAAGATGAAAGGTTTATCTCTTTATTTCGACATCTTGAACAGAATCATTTCGATCGATCCCCACCCTCTCTTGTTGCTCCATGTTGCTTACTAATTTTGACTTCTGATGTCGATTTTTCTGACTACACAATTAAATACTATGATAGTATTATGCATTTTTTGAAGACCCAGCCAATTGATCCTGGCTTTGTTTTTTAAACAGATGTTTTCTGGCCTGCTCTTTCATAGTAAATGCTCGTCTGAACTCAATTTTCAGTTTTTTCTGCAATGAGGCAGCTGTAAAGCAACTACAATAGACAAGAAACGGCAGGTATTCAACCAGAGTACTAGGTATTTTTAAATGCCGGAATATGTTCGATCAGTCTTAGCCTCCAGAGTGCGCTTTCATTCTCTTAGAGCTCAATATTGTTTGTTACATTTTACATGGGACACATTGTAAACATACCGAAAGATTATCAAAGTTCAACTTCCATGCGTGTATTCTTATGTCAGAAGGCTTGAAAATAAAGCACAACCATGAGGCAGAATTTGGTATTCAATGACGATTTCCATCACACCTTTTGTGTGTCTGCAAAACGAGCGGAAAACACCGCCCAATCGCTCGTACTTCTGTGATTCTCAAACTATTTGATAAGCTTTTGTTACCGTGGGTTAGCTTAGGGTCCGTTAGAGAAAACACACACCAGTTTGCTCATCTGTCTTCGTGCTCCCCATCTGACTCCGCAGCCTACATAATACCCTCACCAGCTTCAGCTTTAGACAGGAAATGTGAGGCTGGCTGAATGGTATTTTTAGGTTACGAAAACGCGTGTAGTTACCCTGATCGACCAGTACTGCTCAGTATGCTCTCCGTAAATCGTGCTGACCGAAAAGTCTACCGGCTGATTTCAAACTACGTTACTCATAGAAAACATTTGACTGGTTTCGGCAGTCAAAATTCCTCTTCTCTTCCAGTTGACTCTGATGTATCAAAAGGTGCAATTATTTCCCTTTTTTTTCTTTTCTTTGCACGTTAAACAATTTCCAAACCCGTGGACATTCATTGGCTGCAAATACGCCCACCGTGTATTCTTAGGGTATGAATTACCGACACCCGAAAGAAGTTCAAGAATTAAGATCAAAACTGAACGAACCGGTCAGCTGGTCCTCATCTCATTTCCTTTTATTAAATGCTTCCAAGTGCCAGGATGTATTATTTTTCTTGCTTTCTGATAAACCATATGCAGCCCTCTTCAACAGATTTCCCCTCGTATATGCGAATAGTGAACCCATACCAATATCACCAGTAATTATGTATCTTGCAGCTACACTATAATTTGTAATCTGTATTCTTTCATAGTCCATGCAGGTTCAACAGACTTTTCGTAGATTCAAAATATTGTCAATTTTCTTTCTCCGTTTAAGATTAGTTTCGGTCCCAAATAAGTTATTTTTTTAAAATTTATGATTGCATGCCTTCTTCCATGCTGTCTGTAGTGCTCTTCCGTTATTTCTTCTGTCCTACTGAAATAAGATTTTAACTTTACAATAAGACCCAACAAGCACACGTTTAAATGCAGTGGCGTATTCAGCGAAAGGCTAGTTGGTACAATCACTGATAAAATCTTCAATGCTTGTGGCCAGTTTACGTTAAAAAACACTTTCAAACATACACCGTCCTCTGCACAGCGAACTTTCAAAAGCTGTGTCAACAACATGCATGCACCCAAAATTGAGATTTCCATCGACTCGCACTTCCGAACATTGCGATTCTGTTTTTCCGTATCTTGCTAGTCGGTTTTTTGATCCAGTCAAAGTCACCACAGAATTATGGAACTGTTTGATTGAATTTAAATTACCTCGACTTCTGCTTACTTCGCGACTCCTTATTTTTATATTCACAGGTATGGTGTACATGCTGAAAATCAACCCAGTCGGGGGCAAAAAGCTACCTCTGAATTGACTTGAGTATCACATACTTACGACGATAAGGAACTTGCCCTGCATTTCGCTATTTCTTATAATTCACGTTGATTTTCTCATTTCTAGCAGAGGCTGGTCCTTGGGGCATACTCGTGAACAATAAGTAATAGGTTTTGGTCTAAGCACACTAACACACCCTTATGTATCCGTTGATCTAACAGGATTACAAAATTTAGACAATGAAGTACCAAACTATTTTCCGTTTCTCACACACTTACATCTTTGCTTGACATGTGTGCTCGGTTGATGATAAGAACACATACACAGCCAGTTAAAGGAGTGGTTAATAAACGTTTTTCACAAAACGCTAGTGCCATTTGATCAGTATCCGTGCAAAAATGTGGGTCATTTATTTTCAGGTTTGTTGTATTACTGTAAAAACAAAACGTGCAACCAAATGCAAAATGAATCACCGATTTCCTCGAGAAGATTCCTCATCGAACCAGTAGAAGTGAATGAAACCATAGTACAACATATGTACAGTGCACGTCACCCCATAGCCCACTGTAGTGCTATCAGAGGGGACCATGAACTATGCCTGTTAGTTTTGGATTACGTTATAACATACGGTCCAGAGAGGATTTGTCGTGGTGACTTTCTGGGCAGTAGCCGAGTGCTATCCAACACCTAATTTTGCCGACAGGAGTCGGGGTTCGAACCTCTTACCTATGACTACTCAGAGTGTGATTCGTGAATTTCGACCATCATGCAGAGAAGTAATTCAATTACCTATTTGTTGAACCAGTGTGTAACAGGGGCAAATCAATAAAAAATAGGCTTTCTAGAAAGTATGAAGTATCTCAAGGAAGTCACGCGGTCAACTGTCACATCTCAGTCTGAGGAGTAGGACTACGTCTGTTTATCGATTTTGAGTGGGAAATAACAACCGTTTTAGTTGCCAACTTATAAAACTGAAAAACACTTGTTTGCGATTTGATTACGGTGTCCTGACAGGGTGTAACCCTCATATCCTTACTGATTCACCGACCATCCTTCTTGAATCTCGTGGATCTTTTTCTTCGTGTGTACGTATAATGATGCACGCTCTTCATATAGAATCAGGTGTAATTAGGACCTACTTAGTCAGTTATGATTATTGGTATAACGACATCTGCCTGAAGTAACAAATAGGAGAATCTCTCGGAGATGGAAAGCAATAAAATTTGCATTTCAGATCACTTGCGTATTTCAGGAGGAATGGGTAGTGGCATCATTTGTGTGTAACCGATGATCAAGTAATTGGTGATTGTTTGCAGGCAGAATGAATAACCCCGATAAATAAGCTACCTATCGAGGCAGTCACGTTGATGAGTGTCTGTGACCAAAAGGCACGTGACCGTACGAAAATGAAGACTGGCTCAGCTGTTGACCTCATTGTATTCGGTAAGGTCAAATCTCTAAAAAATATTACGGTCAAATGTGAATGAAGATGACAGGAACGATTGATTCCCAAACGAAATTATTCATGTGAATGCTAGTGCACTATGCAAGGGGCAGTGATCTTCCAAAAAGGAGATTGCTCGTTTCCAATCTACAAAACACAACGAAAAGAGAATCTCCATGGGCCGAGGCTCAGTAAGTGCATCGACGTGATGCCACACTCAAATCCCAATATGGCGGTCTGCAGCCGGACCACTAAACTAGTCGCGTTCATTGTTTCCCACCTCATTCTTGTATCACGATTTTATTTAAAACAAAAACAAGTAACAGCGGACAAAGCCAAGCCGGAAATGCTTATAAACTAGTCATTTTTCATCGAGTGCCTTACGGCTTTGTTATTGTGTTTTATACTAGATTATATATGATGAGATCAACACAACAGAAATGCAAATATATCGTCAGCCAGTTCCTCTCCTTAAGGGAAGAGGATTCAATGCACACATTCTCACTAGTATCCCAGCTGTCGAACCCTCCATTTTCTAGTCACGAAAGGATCCCTGATTTATTCACATTTGGATGCACTCGACGTTCAGCTGAATTAGTTTTATTTCACATAAACAACAGTGTAAAACAGGTGAAAATCAGTTTATTAGTGAACTAAAGCAATGCCAGGTTACGGACACTTATTCTTCACGATTAGACACCGGCCACGGTGGAATTCAAGTGAACATAAAATGGCCAACATCAATGCGGATGTAAAATCCAGACGGACAGTTTATTGTATCGTTGATTTTTTTCATAAACCTGAATAATTCGTAGAGCGAGCAACACGACAAATCATGCAGCGCTGTTTCTCAATCTGTCTGATCTGTTCAACGAGATCTTCCTTATGCATATCTGAACAAATCTCATCATTGATAACCGTAGTGTATTCACAAGTGGATACTGAGTGGGATTCATTGTTTTGTGTTCAATATTTCTAGTCAAGTAGGACCCCCTTTACGTCGTATTCCCAACAGGGAGTTCACGAGGATAAGGAGTTATTTACTTCGTCCGAAGCAAGATGAATCTCTTGGGGTGGAGCGGGCGAGGACATGTGAACGGGGAGAAATAGAAAAGAAACAACACTGCATTCATCACACGAAAAACACGATCGGGCCGAGTGAAAGTACATTCAAGCCAACTTAAGTCAAGGCAAGTCAAATCAAGTAAAGGCATTGTGCACCCTAAGGGGGGGGGGGGGGGTGGAGGATATTCAGCCATCCATCTCACATAGTCTCACCTGACAGGAAATAAGGACAGTGTCGTTACTGATCAGTGTTATTGGCATATCTTTCAATTTTCTACCAAGCCATGGTGGATTCGTGTGGAATCTGGCCAAGAAAACGTGAATCATCTATTCTCCCTAACGTTTTTGTACATTTTTCCATCTGTGCTCTCCACGTTATCTGTTCCGTTTTTTCCCCACCCTGAAGCAAGTATAACCAAAAGCGCGTAATACGGCCTGCCTCGTTCTCTCACAGATGGCAAGTGTCGCAGTTTCTTAGCTAATTCTATCGATCAGATTAATACCTGCTCCATGATGAACCGAACACCAGGATCAGAGTGACAGTTTCCGGGAATAAGTGAAACCCGTAAATATACCCAGATGAGTGAAATACGCTACTACCTCATCAGCATTCTTGTGGCGTGACCAGCAACGTTAGGTAGACTAGCTTTCCTTTGAAGTGCTTCCTCATTACGGCTGGGGTCTGTTGAATTAAAACATAAATAAATATCCGGTTAAAACGCAGATTTTGTTTGATTACCTTCTAATGCATAAAGTGTTTATTGACTTGACTTTGATTTGATAAGCATACTGAAAGAGGCACGGCCCGGAATCACAAAACAGCCCGCAATGTCGTGAAGAATCGGTACCTAGGACTCCAATAATGGTGTTGTAATGCAGAAGGTGTACCAGTTAACTTGTCAACTATCAAACACCAGAATAACATGAAAACCAACAGAGCAACCGCGAATATCATTTGCATCAAAAGTACCCAATAATCAATGTAAAACTTTTCGACGGGGTGCATTCCTGTATATCTTCTTATCACCTTGTGATCTGTCCATGTCACTTCATCACTGTTTGATTCACTCCGGAATGCATAAGTCCTGTCAATCGCTTATCTACTCATGAGCAGTATATAACACTTCGAGTGAAGAAGAACGTCATGAGAGTTTGCGATGAGGCGGACAGTAGCAGATTTCTGTCTATCACTAATGTGGTCGACACTACTGGATTTTGAACCTAATATCTCACCGCCGATCATGGGTTACGCCACTCAGCTACCGTCACAGCTTGTGTGTAGAGAATCGACAGTTCATCGACCAGTCGGTTGACCAGAGCGATTATCGGTTCATCACCATCTCTTAAAATGAACTTTCTACACAGGAATAATTTGAACTTCCCAACGAGCAATAAGAAATGTCAATAAAATTAATTGCACCAACGGATTCTTGTTCAGTAGTTACAGGCTAGCAGCTGAAGATTGAATCGGTTGACTATGTCGTACTTGCAATCCAACCAATATAAGTATCCAAAAATTAACCCGGTCCGTTCGCGTTTCCCATTGACTGAACTAAAATCATACAAAGTAGCAACATTAGAAAGCACGTGCAGAACTGTAGATTAACTGAACACTTAAGATGAAATTAGTTCTGTTAAGCTTAGTCAAAAACCATAAGCGGCTTACTATTTGGTCATTCATGTGGCTTCTGAGTGCTCTGGGGTCTAGCAAGTGGGCTGCCTGTCACAGTACTGTTTTGGTTGATGAATATGGGAGAACAGTGCTGTGCCTTTTCGCAGATCAGCTCGCAATTTTCGATCTCCACATGATGGCTTCAAGCATTTGCAATATCAGACCAAAAAACATTAAAATAGCCCAAAAGAATTCTTAATTCTCGGAAAATAAATGAAATTTTGGTATTCATCACGGGTGTGCCTAATTCTCTCCATAAATAGAGAAACTATCAAGTAATTGGACATGAGTGTACCAAACGTGCTTTATTTATGTCTAACACCGTGAGTCATTCTAGTACGTTTTACAGGAACAAAGTTTATTTACATATGTTGAGAAATGTGCCTGTTTGGCTACCGCTCAATTGCGCAAAAGCGAGCACAAGGGTAAACACGATGTGTTTGGACAATGTTGGTTGAATATAATAGTAAAACTGTTCACACGGTTACAAGGGTTACTTTCATTTTTGCCCTCTCTTCCACAGTGTCCGAATCACTATCTTTTAGCCTATCTTCCACAGAGATGGTTCTCAGTCTTCCTCAATTTCAAACAATTTTGGGTCTCCATGGCTGGATAATATGTACAGAGAGAAGAAGTTTTGTATGTTAGCATCTTCTTGGGATGTCGCGACGCGAACTGCTGCAATGCTGCTGCCTCGTTGTGAAAAATTTCAGGCTGCTTGTTCGCATTGCCTTTTGTGCATCGGTGAGCTTGCACTGTTGATAATTCCTCACTCATCTGGTGATGAAAGATGACACAGCAAGATGAATCCTTCCGTCGATAATGTGACCGTCATTCCAGTGCAACTGATTATCCACCTGACGATCTAGACTGATACAGCCTCACTTTCCGGCTGTTACATGATCATACACTGACCAGTATTCCCTTGTCCATACATCAGTTGGTCCTATTAAGGTGTGAATAGGATTGGTCAAACTGATCTACTTTTCACGATCATGTGATCAGTTCATTATCCGCATGATTTTTGACCAATAATCTACAATCTTTTATTATTTACTTCCCTATCATTATGTAATATTTGTAAAATATTTCGAGAAGAGTCGAGGCCAATTAGAGGCTACTAACTGGGGAGAGATTGACGGTGGCCGCAGCCTTCGAACCCGGGACAGAATGAGCTAAAGTCGACCTTAGTGATCGTTCAACCATTGCCGGTTCACTCACCTTCCGTCCCTGTTGAATTTACTGTGAATACAAGCCACTGCTGGTAGTGCTTTCATTAGGAGAAGAAAGCTTATACACTAGCTCATTGCTGCAGTCATGCGCAAATCAATCCTTTGCCCTTTATTATTCTATCTTGTTTCTTAACGTCACAACAAAACTAGCCAAGCCTATAAGCGTGTATGCCGTTGAAAAAGTAACCAATCTGGGAGATCGCAACTGAATTCACCCAGCTCTCAAAACACTTGCTGTCCGTCACTGGACTTTCAAAGAAGATTAGCTTTAGTTATCGACCTGTCAAGATCGAAATAAACTTCATGTTTATGTCCTCAATCTAAAGGGATGTCTTTGTTACACTGAATTAGATGATCAGTGCTTAAAAATGTCTCACGCTGAGCAAGTTGAACTTAACACTTGGTGCTAGCCTCACAATGCGCAATAGCTTGCTCAGTGCTGGTGACCGAGCGACATAAGTTGCCAACCATCAGGTCCACGGGCATAGGTTCGAACCCCGACGCTGCCAGTCAACCTTGTGGTAGACTGGATTTCGTTTTCACTTGGATGATGACCATGCTTGAGTTATTGGGTTCCATTATGGTCCTACACTCCCGGTTTCAGGGCTGTGGAAGCCGGCTCTCCCCGATTAGGCCGTGAGCCCTTCCAGTGGGTATTTCCGTTTTATTTTCCTTACGCATAGGAGTACAAAGGTCAGAATACGAGCAACTGCTACACCGAAGGTAGAAATTAGCACAAACGCGCCACAATAATCCACTAAAAATGTTCACCTTGGGAAATAGTCTGCTGATCAATGGGTGGACGATGAAACCAGCCCACTCAGCTTATTACGCTTAGTCAGCAACTAGAGTCTCCTGCAAGTGCCATCGACCGCTGGAAGATAAAGATGTTGCCTACACATACAGTTGCCTGAATCGTGAGTCAACCCGGTTGATGGACTGGTTGTGTGTGCAGTTTGGCGTGTCTGCATTAGGATAATGGATAAGCCGTCGAATGTGTTAGCAGTCGTTCGACGATACAGAGAGGGTGGAAAATGACGAGTCTGTGTGAAACACTTTTATTAGAACAGCTTGTAATAGGAAAGATTGATGCGAGTGCGTCATAAAGCGCAATTTGTGTTGATTTTGCTGTTATGGTAACATTGGTTTCTAGGTACCCCAGATGACTAAGGATCCACTGTCTTTGAGGCTGAAAAACAAAATGGAATCAATTAATCATCGAGTACAACATTTCCATCGAGCCCAGGATAAAGTGATTCTTTGGATTATTTTGGCCGATGACGGTATTAAATCATCAAACTAGCATGGATTTATTGAATAGTAATTCATGAAATACACCATGAATCGACTCATTCACCAAGTCACTTACTTTATCCGCCTTTGTGTACATGTGGACTCTGGTCTAAAATATATGATACATCCACGAGTCTAGGACAAACATCAACTGATCAAATGCGACTAATGACTGACTGTGTAGAACACGACATTAATGAAACTGATATGGAACACAGATGAACGCAATTTGACAAAACACGGGATCTCATATTATTCTCATGTATAATCGTTTTGAACTTCGCATCAAGATCTCATCCAAATCTGCTTATGAAGTCATCATGAATGAGTAATCAGTGTTTTGTGAGCTATGATGCATGTTATTAGACAGCAAAATCGCAGTGAGCGTTCTAAATTTACTCATTTAGACTACTCTGTGAAATCACAGGTGAGGTTTTGAGAAAGAAAACAACGGATTAACGAGAAGAACGCTGACCGGCTCCGAACCAATGTTTTTACTCAGGAAAGCTGGTTGTATCGACCGTACGGAATACCTTTTCATGCCTTCCAGTTCAGCGACTAAAACATCGGAATTGTGCCATAGTTGAAACATGGCCCATGTGGAAACTCCTAACGGACTTGCACACCCGCCTTCCGAAATACGCTAGCTGAACAGACAGAAGTTACCCCAACTGATGATATAAACAAGCACTAGACGCTTACCAAGATGTTTAACGTTCCTCTGGTCAAGTGATTTGTAGCATGTCATAAGGCGTCGTGAAACCTTGGATTTCCGTTGAATCTCTAAGCCTTCTCAGCATACGCCGGTTATTCGTGTTTAGAAGCAAACGTAATGAAACACGGCTTGTAATGACTCTAGTAGGGGGGTAAACTCAACGCAAATCTAATCAGGGATCACAAAATATTTTGGTCTCAACGCGCATCGGAAGTGGAGCATGCTTGCGCTACGGGAAATTCCTGCGGGCTGTTGCATCTCATCTGAGCTACCAATAGAAATCGGCTAGAAGTGATTGAAACAATCTGTGAGACTGACAGTTAGCCAATTCACAATGAACAGCGGCCTCTCGAAAGCTGGACGGAGCACTGTAAAGCACAGCTCGATTGACCCCAGGTGTCAGCCCCTCCAGCAGCTCTTCCGCACGTGTTCAGCCGTCTGTTTCAATAGATCCACCTACTGAGGGGGAGATTCAAAAAGAAATTCAATCCTTCAGAAGTCATAAAGAGGTAGGCTTCAGTGGCTTACCTGAATCTATATAAATATGGCAGAATATAGCTCATTCGATAACTTCTAATTATGTCCTTTGGGATTTGTATTCTGGGCAGATCTTCTATTCATTGTAGTAATCAGCTGTTGTCTTCACCTACGAGGAGGTTCCTCGCAGTTACTGCGCCAACCATAGAGATCTAAGCCTCATTCCAACAGCTTCAAAACCAGTAGCATCCGCCATTCTTCGCAGGTTGAGTTTCACGCCTGTCAATAGTATATCAAGTAAATTTACATGGCCCGACAACTTCTTGATCACTGTCACGTTTTCCACAGAATAAAGAACTTTGTGTTTGAGGAGACTATCATACTTTGCTTTGTATCTGGAAACAATGTTAGAACATCTTTGCTTCGGTCAAATTTTGTCTTCGCATGCAAACAATCTAACTAGTCGTGTTCTTCTCCCGCCTTCTTCCCTGGACTACAAGCCAAAGACTTGACCACAATAAAAAGGATTCTTAAACACCTATCTTATACAAGTGGTATACCTCTGGGAGACCTCATATGTTTCACCACATCCCATCAGCGCACAATGTGCGAAAGATTCTCTGAGAGAGCTTTGGACGATCCACACCACCAGCTTCACAAGAAACTCAGCATGTGTATCCTAGACTTACACCCGTTATAATTATAAGACGATTTGCGCACGTACAACAGCCTACTGGTCTTCCATTTTTCCTTACCTTGCTGAACATCCACCCACCGCGGTGTATAAAGCAAATGCTTGACTTGACCTGACTTAACCTGAATTGAATACTTTGAGTAGTAACTGTTCGTTAAAAAAGGGGGTGGCCGGGAATTACGTGTCCATTCTAAAAGAGCTGTGACGTTATAACTCAGATCAGGTTAGTAACCAACGGCCAGCTTTCACCAAACTTTGTTAACTTCTGTGGAGCACAGTAAGACTGTACAACATCCCCATTCTTACTAAACGTTGCCGTAGGGGCTGCGTTGTCTGACCTGTCAAAAGGAATAGATAGAATGCTTTCAGTGTACAGCTTTGGCTGAAGACAAAGCAAAGTCGAAATTCATTTATTGTCCCAGCCGTTCCCTACCATAATCTTCAGCAGCTCTGGTGTGTCGCGTTAGCTGCCCTTTCATACGACATTCTGCATGGGAAAGTACAATCAATCCCACATGCCGGTCACTTGTCTCATTATGCTCAGTCAGCGGAGGTTCCCAGTTCCGACTGTCTTCTCACACAGTTACTATTAGATAGTAGGTCGGACTTAGTTCGTGGCAAGAAGAAATACTATCATACAATCATCGGCTGTGTTCAGCGAGGATGGTGAATCGATATTAGACACAAGTTTCCGGAGTTCTACAAACGTTGTGAGGAAATTCAGGTTACACACGACGGTGGTCTTTGTTTGAATGACAGAATTATTCTTCCACCGGTACCCTCGGCAGACTTAGAAAACTTACTCTGCGGACAATCGGGCACTGAGAAAGTGAAGTCCCTTGTACCGTTTACACGCTGGTGACCGGAGTCGAAAAGCGATTTATGTCATATTACTAGATCATGTAGCTATTTTATTTGTAAAGTCCACCCACAACCATCAAAGTAGACCCCATGGTTGACGTCCTCAGAGCCCTGGCAACGTGTTCACGCTGATCAGTGTGGTCCATTTTTGGGCAAGTATTACGCATTGGGCGTTATGGATTCACTATGCCTTTGGCCGGAATTCTTTTTCAACACCACTCAAAACCACTGATTTTACCAATACGACCCTCAGTAAAACTATCTGTCGAGAAAGCGTTTCACACCAAGTTGCGATCGATATTGGCAGTCATATCTCAGCCAAGATGGTGACTGACCGGTTGAAGTCATTGGGTTGCCTACTTGTCAAAACTCGACCTAGGCATACACAGTCGAACGGATTTGCTGTGAATTTTGTTTTGGACTTTAAAAAATGCAGTCACCTGTGCACTCTAGCGCGTCTGACGAGATAAACAGGATAGTTGACAATTTAATAATGCAGTACCGAAGTGCCATTCGTTCAACTACATGCCAGAGTCCGACTATGATATTCGGGAATCGAGTCCTGAAGGAAAACTTGTCAAGTATGGAATCGGCTGAATTCGCTCATCCTCGAGGGAATTAGTGAAGACGTTAGCAAGTTATTGTGCTCAATCAAATGGAGCAAAGACTTACCCGTATTTTTGACTAAGATGATGTCTATGTACACAGCACTTTTGTAATATCCATTTCCAAAACTATTTCTGATGAAACTAATTCTGAAGTTTACGAGTCCGGATGATTAAAGCGATCACACCGAACAAGTTTAAAGTTCCAACCTCGTAATAGCCGAGGCAATCGGAATCAGGAAGCCGACCCCCGACCTTTGCTTTTGGTCCACGCACTTCAACTTCCATGGCCTAGGATCGATCGAGGCCGAATAAATCTGTCGTCCTGTCACCCACAGGGCGTAAGTTCGATAAACCAAACAAATGACAAGGACAAATTGACTGTTGACAAAACCCTACCCATGACTGGTGTTTATTCCATGTCTATCCGCATGATCCTTGCTTAATGTCTCCCATGCAATTTGTAAACGGCTTGAGAATGAATTACTGAAAAACAATTGTTTCGCCAAATTGGACTTCTATAAGATGAGATTCACTTACTAACGGCTAATTAGGGGCAAAGATTCGTGAATAAATAGAGAATTTTGGAACCACGGGAAAGATTTATGATCCTCAAGCACCAGAACGGTCATTTCCAGCATAAAAGGCCTAAAATTTATTGGATAAGTGCAGCTTACCTGAGCGAATACTCGCTCTGACGAGTTCGGTTACTTTGTGACCGTATTTTGCTGATGGAGTGATGGCTAACGTTAGATTCCAACACAAACAGACCAGCTTGTGAGCCAAGCACCGGTTTCTTTGGAAGCACGGATCTCCCTGTTCACAAAACGGTCTGTTTTTGTAGGCCAGGCGGTAAAAGCTCCACCACTTGTGCAAAGCTTACGACAAATAGCTAGTATTGTTAGGCCAGTCCAAAAAACCTCCTCACTTAATCCATTGAGGTATTCACTGACTAAGACCTAACGTAGTGTCTGTTTTATCTGAATCACACATCGGACCACGACTTCTGAGATTGTGTGACCTGAAAAAGAGCCTACGGTGGCAAACGTGACATTCGGATGGCTTCAGTTTTGGACTGAACTACGTGAGACGGTCCAAGACTTCCTTCATCTTAGCTGGTTCACCCTTTAATGTGCAGTTGTGAACGCTAATGTTATACAAGCAGACGGGAGATTTCATCGGTAATAAGCCAAGGATAGCGATGATCATTAGTCGCTGAAACGTTACGGAAGCAACAGTCAAACCAAATGACATGGTTTAAAACTCACGTCGACCGAAAATTATGGCGGTCCTCGTGGTGTACCTCAACCTACAGCAGCCCGATATTAGGTCTAGTACTGAAAAGCAGTCCCACCTAGAGTGTTTGTTTGGTCGACTCTGGGAAGTGAGAACGAACGATAATCCACACAGAGATATAATGTGCTAATTTTTTCGTGATGGGCATATTTGGTGCCACCAGAGGGTAATCTAACGATTGGATGACGTTTCATTTCAGCGTATCGCCGACCATATTCTTCCTATGGAGTTTAGAATGCACGCGTCGTGGTGTGACACGGAAGGTGTGACTATACCCGACTGCCGGGCCACTTTCTCCTGCACTCCGTTGAAAATGTTTCTTGGACCTGCTTCCCACTGGGTCTCACTTCGCATGGCTGGAGTATGAGTTGTTCCTTTTTTATTGATCACCGCGACTTCCGGTGGTTTGGACTGTGATGAGCTTCGGCGGCAGAACAACACACTTTCACTACAATGACAATCCGGGAATGGAGCAGACCCACTACTGCACCATCAATGATTAAGTGATACGTACCAAAAACCAAGCTGCACAGTAGCTACGATGTCAGCACTTCATTGTTCCGCTTCCGTTAACCACCTAAGGTAACTCGTGTCCTTAGAGATCCAAGTGTTCCGATCAACTCACCTTTTACCGTTACTGGATGTGTCTAATATTTGTAGCCTACAGCACTTTGTTCGTTTTCACCACTGAACAAATGTCCTCGGTGTCCACTAGAATTTGCTCCCGTTTACCCATAACACAATGTATATCAGTAAGGTACAAATGACAATATCGACAACTGAATGAACAAAACGGAATGAAGAAGGCGATACGTCGAAATTCACCTAGCCGGTTATTTTTACATGCTCGTTAATACATAATACGTGGATGAACACCGTGTCCAGGAAAGAAGTGAATTTACTGATTGACAGCTGCACGCATGTCACGTAACAAATAGGGGAGCACCGTTGAAAGGGTGTTTTTCTAACAGCAATTACAAGAGTCAAACATTAGGACATTAGCTCATCCGTTCAGTATCATTCAGTCAATGCTTTTCCGTCCGAAGGGTATAGAATAAAAGCACATAGATTAGGGGGAGTAGTTCAAGTGTCTGAGGGAGACTACAGCACTAACCGTTTTGGTCGAAAATCGGTTTGGCCCTAAGATGAAGAAACAAAGTGGCTGTGCATCTTCAAAGGTAATTTGGTAGAACGTGGAAAACTTTCTCTAGCATTAGGTTCTTGGACCTATTTTATATAACAAAGGCCCACTCTTCTGTAACAAGTCTGGATCGCTGCCCACATGATTGAGTGGCATCTCAAAGAGACCCAAATTCACAATCTAGTTGGATCCAGGTGTTATGCGGTGGGCGAACAATCAAACTGTAGCATGCGGCGGCAACGACCTTCCGTGGATAGTTGCACGTTTTCAATCTGAAGAGGAAAAGCATAGAAAACCCCAAAAAGCCAAAGGCTCCGTTAGAGTTTCAACGGGTTCCTCTCTCCCTCCCCCCCCCCTCACACACACAACACAACACAGACACAGAGTAAGCAAATACCGATATGGCCACCTACAGTCTAGCTATTACGAGATAGCAATTTTCTTCAAACCATGAGTTATTGACGAAAAATCATAATTGACTCCGCCCATCAACTGAAAATGTCCACCAGATAGCTTCCACGTTGTCTGGTCATATTATGCCTCTCAATAATTTTTCTGATACTTTGTAACATGAAGTTTATATTGGATGTCCTACAAGCCTGAAGGAATATTATTTTTTGTTGATAGCCACCTTAAAATGCCTCCTGAGAGATCAGAAATCTGTCTCGAACATCTCCATGAAGGTGCGGAACTTTGGGAAGGACGAGGGTGATGGAAGTCTAAACTATAAGAGTATCTTTATACGCACTCTGAAAGGAGACTTAAACCTTATGAACTCGATTGCATTATCTCTAGACGGTATGATTCTTCAAACGACAAAAGCATACGAAACGTTGAACAGTAATCATAAAAGAAAAATTTCGGTACTGGCTTGCTGGGGCCGATTTTCGGGGTAGGTTCACCTGAACTGGATTCACTTTTGTGCTGATTTTTGTTCATTGCTCCGCAATTGTAGACTCATGCTCCAAGTTCATCGGCCTCAAGAACTTGGAAGTCATCCTCCGTAGAGTTGCTCTATCATTTTCCCCATTCCCGTTGAGCACATGGAATCTCCGTTCTGCATTGAGAGGAGCTGAAGGAGCCCAAGCAAATAAGAGACAACTAAATTATTATCCTGTCATTGTGGGGAACTTGAACTATTTTCATCTATGACTGATCTTGTTGGCCAGTGCTGGAAAGTTTTCTGCATCGTTCTTCGCTGACTTTAGACAATGGTAAGTGGTGTGCCGCAGGGAGAGTCTTCAGTCCTAGCATATGCGAGAAATACTTTACCGTCTTGTCAAGGCAAAAACCTCGGGGGAACTTTCGCAGAATCATTTCTATTTTAGATTCACGCTTCTCGGCATATAATGTCCTTGATAGTAGCTGGACTTTCCCGAAATCATCAGTGGACACGAGGTGGACACTGAAGATGTTTTCCCATAGACTAAACCACGAAATGAGTTCAGCTGGCTTTGCCCATTTCCGTAGACTATCCGCGAATAGAGCAACGTTCTAAAATAAACATACTGCGCTGACGTAGATTGGTTGGAGGGCTCATTCTGAAATGTTCTTACATCTAAAACCTTGTTTCAGGGATGTTTTTCTGACATCGTGATGGGTTTTTCCCATCAAATAAATAATGTTCTCATCTAAAACTGTGAGTACTTTTGACAAAAACCAGATTCTTCAATAGCAGCACATCGGATGATAGTTGCTTAAACCTCCGATTGAATCGGACCACAGTTTGGGCAATGCTGTCTATTAGGAAAATAATTAAAGTAAAACAATCCGGGCATTTTTAGTAACGAATCTATTGTAATGATTGAATGAGCTGATTTTGTTCAATAACGGTACTGCAAACCTACTTGCATTTTTTGTGAGTATCGATTGTTTTTCACAGGACAGCAATCAAAACATTCCAAACTAGGAAGATTATTGCAGACAAGAACTCTGCAACTTGGGTCAAACAATTAATTGCTCATTTTCCAAACTGGTTCGCGGAATTCACATTAAAGACGGCACGTGACCATATCCGATAGGGCCGTGTAGAAATTCCAGAGCATGATCCATGGAACAGTCTAACGTTTCCAAAGTCTGCTATTAACGATCCCTCCAAATTCCAGAGTTCCACCCAGTCTATTATTTCTAGTTCTGAGCTCAACATCGTTTTCTGTCCTCTTAATCGTGTGACTTTTTGAGAGCAAAATTATTGAACAAATCTTTGAAAGATTACTACACTTTTGAATGTAACTGTGCCACTGAATACTGTATTTTTCATATCTTCATTATTGTCCCAGCTGTTATTATTGTTTTAATGTTACTGTCCTCAATCAAGCTGTTTCATGTCGTTTTTATAATGCTGACTGGCAGGTTGTTCATCTGATAACAAGATACCTGAGTCCTCTCAAAAACCATTCGACCGAGACAGGTTCATTCAGTCGAGGGTAAGCAAATAGTTGCCTTAATCAACAAGAAAAGCATTCTGATGGTCATGATTCTTTGTGTTCCAGGTACTATCTGAAACTGGAATCGGTAGACAGCCAGACAGAGAACACAAACTGAATAAAGAAAGAATTTACTTTTCATTCTTTTGATTTTCAGACTCATTCTTATGATATAAGGAGTAAAACCATAATTACAAGGACACACTGCAAGTACTATTATTAAAAACCAATAATCACGACCACGAGACGTATCGTAGTGAATCACATATGACCCCACTAGTTAATTCCTGCTGGGAACCAGAAATAAGCGAACAAGCTTACTTTCGATAACTTCATCTTCTGACTAATACGGTCTCATAAGTTGCGTATGAATGTTTATAACTGACACACTGTGAAAGCAACGGAAATATTGATTGGTGGGGTAATGTCCAAATGGGGACAGTACCAGTTTTTCGTTAACTAGCAAAGTCCGTAACCTGTTCATTTACCTGTTCTCAGTTTCGCGATATCAAATGATAAAATCTATGTAGTTAACAATGATGATCGCATGTCCACTGGAAAACACGGTGACCAGTTCACTGCCCTGAGAAATTCATCGGACCTCAAGCAAAGTACATGAATTGGTTCTACTTGTGTGTTGTCCATTTGGTGAATCTTTCCCAGTTGACAGTTTTACCTCACCAAATAGCTGGCTGTCATTCACTCGATAATACACCCCTTTGTTAGTCTGCATGCTTTACAGTGAATTGGGTTATTCGTTGACTAAAGTACGGAACATTTGTGGTCAACACCACACACAAACAGATTTTCAGACGAGTAATCCCAACTGAGACGCGCATCAGTTGATATATTTAAGAAAGCCACTCACTCACTATGCTTGAGAGGAAGATGAGGAGCATTTGAAACTATGAACCTTATCCCGGGAATATTGTCAAAACCCTTTTTCAAGGTCCCCAAAAGCAACTGACACCAGATGTGTCATATCCAACAGTATCCGTGTATAAGTGGTTGAGTCATTAAAGCTTCGAAATCTCTGGAATATTTTCATCTAGTCGAGCAAACATATTTTGCCACCTTATTTCAGCCGTCGCGCAAAAATCTGCAGGAATGCGGTAATTTCACCTAAGGTTTCGGATTACGGTAGTAGATACAACGAAATTATTACCGCATATTTCTCATCACCTTCAGCTCAAGGCTGTGGACTGAGGAGTGAGTGTCACATCGCATCTGCATCAGGAGTGTATCCATCTACCCCTTAAGTTTAGAACTGCCCCAATCTCTCACCTTATTATCTAGCAACCAGCCCCACAAACTGATGGCCTTGTGCACAGTCAGCAACGAGGTAGAATGAAGTTTCGTTAGCGTCAGTTTACTCTCTCGGGGATGGTTACGTTCCAACTGAGGAAATCCCACCTGAAGTTTCAGCGGTGGTGAAAGCTGTTCGGTTTAACCCCCTCAAAATACGGTGCTTAGAGTATTGAACGAAACAAACTATTTTCTTTCATCATCATGCGTACGCCATCAGTTTTATTCTCATGCAGCACGTTCACCAAAGTTTTTCCACAGCTGTCGGGCCGCTATCGCATAGACCCACAAATTTCATCGCTTTTAAGTGTTTAACTACTCATGAGTAGGTAAATAGACTTTCGAATGTAGATACATGTGTGGTTTTTGGCAGACGCGGACAACACTATTGGCACGAAGCCATGTAAGTCAATACGATTTTATGTTCCGCAATCATTTAAACGAAGGAAATGAGTGGAACAATGGATAAAAAAAATCGCATTCGCCTCATGACATGTGAAGTATAAACCATACACGTGTCTCTACTGGTTACTCTTCACGATTTCAGAAGGGGATTTTAAACCAACCTGTTGTGCCCAGCTTTGATGTAGTTATCATAAACGCAGAACCGTTGTGTTAGGACGAGCAACAGTGAGCTTAAAAAAGGTAGTGATATTCCCAATAATGATGCAGATCGAATGGTAGAAGTCACCTATCGGTCAGCCTGAGTTCGAAAGAATGGATCCTACCACCGATGGCCAGTCTTGTTGATAGAGCGCTTAGCAAACTTTCGGCACACTCCGACAACTGACCCACTGAGACTTCACTCGTGTTACCGTCTTTTCTATCATAGCTACGGTCGAGGATCCTTCTTAATCACGCTCTAACAGCAGAGCTTCTTCCACTATACTGATTCCCCATAAGATGACTCATCATGCAGTACCAACGCTCAACTCGCCAATGGAAGCCATGGGAGCTCTGTGTAGCTTGTTGTTGGATAAGTACAGTCCCGTTTGGAGGAGTCTGAACGGCTGTCCGGCTCATGTCTTCTAATCAATTCATTCCAAAGAGCGAAATGAAAACATATTATTTCAAGAAGGTAGTGCGCAACAGCTGAATTCGACCCGTCCTGTGATTATGTGGGTTTTCGCTTTCCTGAAATTTCTTAAAGGGACAGGATGAACGTAAGACATCATTTAGGTTTTCCTATTCCAAAGCCGATCCCCTGGTGCGATTGTTGTGCTTCCTCCGTCTACTGCGGGTCCTGGAACACCCTCGCGAATAATATTGGTGATTTCAATTTCGAACTATTTTCGAGAGTATTGTCAGTGGCTAATGGTCAAAAAGAACTGGTATGTTATCAGAATGTGATAAAACAAGCGCGGTTTGTTAGCAACAACAACATCTTGCTGGACGCATCGGACACAGAACACCGCTGACCCAGAATTAACGGAGGCAATCTTAAGCGTGAAAATACTGGCAGGAATATATATGAAATTCAGTAACTTAATATTGCATACCCCCAAAGGCGCATGTCAATTTGCTTAAAGCTGAGAGGATTTGAAAACTCAATCCGCTAAACACATACTTCGGAGGTCTGCTTTCAAACACTATAAACAGCTTCGTTCCAATGCTTGGTGTTATTTTTTCACCCATAAACTGCAAATGGCTCCTTGGAGACTAGCCTGGTCCTTCACCGAAGCCTTGAGTCATGGAACACAAAGCATTTCGAACTGCACCACACCAGACGGGTACCGGTGTTATTCGGGGAAATTTTGTGATTTTGGTTAACTTCCTATCTACCTGTGGTTTACTATCAAGATATGTGTTCAACACTTTTAATGATAATTGTGCATGTGTGGTTTGCAGACCGCTGCTGGCCCTTGGGTCAAATCCCTATACTGTGTGACGGTTGTGATGGATGGACTGACCCGAAATTTAATAATTGATTTGGACAAGATTGAGCTGTTGGACTTATTCATCTCACCATTCTTACAAGTAGTGAGCAAGAAACTTCTCATCACAAGAACAAGCAATCCATCTGGAAACCACGCAGCGAATGCTTCATCACCCCCCTGCACAAAATTCAGCGTGGGCCAGGTCGCACGCTGGAGTTCTTTCAACTCGCACTATTCACCCGTATGGAGTTGAGAACAAATTTCTTCGGGAAAGGCGGTGGCATTGGACAACGTTCCAGAAACTATTAGTCTGCAAAATAAAGTTGACTACCACAATACCGCAGTTACTGATGGGGCTAAGATCGCCGATACAGACACAGTACCCAGACCCGGTCAGCCGAAAACCATAGCTCCGTCAAGAACTACAAAGCTCTGTCAATAGTTACCGCCACCACAGAGAACCCAGTTCTTCCTTGCAGTGAGTTTTCCGGAATCCACTGAGTCAGGGATCCAAAATCGTCTTGATCACGGCTTGTCTAAAGTGCGTGATTTATTTACCAATATTTTTCCTCCGGAAGAGGCCAGTAAGTAATTTACCGGCAAAAGAAGCTTTCCGATTTGGGATAGTGAATGATAAAGTTAACCCAAGTCCGCTTAGTGTGACCTTTGATTCGGAAGAATATGTTTGCTTGGTGCCACGGCTGTCACACAGATTGAGAGGTGAGAAAGTGTGGTTCCTTCGGGAGCTGGATCCGTAGGACAGAGAAAAACTTAAGATGGCACTGAGTGAATTACACGAATTCCGAACCAAAGGATAAGTTGCCCTATATATCTGGGATTTTCGGGTGAAAAGTAGTTTTCTCCAACGCAGTTGGGAGCCATCTGTTACGAACAACCAGACGATATCCTTGGCGGAGGTGCGGCAAGGGGCCTCTTGGGGACGAAGTATATGTGAGGAAAAGCAGACTTCATGCCGTCCAACGTCAGAGATCCACTGCATAAGTGGGATGAGCCCAGGGCTTTGGTGTTGGCTTCATATGTTGGACTCGGAGGTAGCCCTCCGAGGGTGCACACCTTACAGTGTTAATAGACGTCAAGCAAGAGGAGGCATGGTGATGCATATCCGAGCTGATTTCCTTTGCTGCAACTGAACCTTCATGTGGACCCGGGAGACTTCGGTTAATCTCCTTGTTGTCGCTTTATCATTTATAGGCTCCAACAGATGGTCCTCCAGAAATACTGACTGGTGTGTGACTATGGGCCGGTGAAGGTCATTGTCTAATTCTGGGTGACTTCAACTCATCGAAAGTTGACTGGGTAAATCAGTGAATTCTGTCAGTCGCAGATAATTTTTAACGTGTGTTTCTTTCAACTGTTCGGGATTTATCCTTGTATCAAAACATCAGGAAGCCCACTAAAAATCAAGATTTTCAAACAATCGTCCTAGACTTAGTCATTTTACCCAAGGGAGCGGATGTGGAGAAGACAACCACTGACTGCAATCAAGGCTTAGATGGTAATTTACAACGGAGTTCTTCATCTTCGTCAAATCTTGTCTCCACAATCCCAACATCGGTCCCATACAGAGGGCCCTCTTTAGCTTGACTCACACACTGAACGTTATCGGGAGCGTCAAAATTGAGCATGAACGCTATACCACACAACTGCAGAGAGGTATGACCAACATCGTAGCATCTGAAACCAATACATTCGGCCTAATCGATTCAATAGACGCATATTCTTAGGGAGCCTAGCAGAAGATGCTGTTCGCACAGCAAAACACTTGTTCGTCGACCTGAGATGGAGGACCAGAAAAATAACTGTGATTCCAGGACTGCAAGGTAGCAACTCTTTGACAACGGAAGTTGAACATATGGCTGAAATAGTGCTTCAGAACTGCGGCACCATTACTCCCTATAAGTCACAATGGGAGCCTTCTGTATGTGGTACGAGGAGATTACTGAGAGTGAAATGGTTGATGACCTGTGGGACCTTCTACGAACTAAACCTCTGTGAACTTCAGTAAATTTTTCGACACGGCACCTCAGAACTTTATAATACAGAAATTCAAGGCCCTTGATGCTGTGGACCCACTGCTTCGCTCGGTCTAGGATTACCTGAAATGGAGGATCTACGCAGTGCGAAGGGGGTAACTCAATGTCGGAAGTGTAGGTGACTATCAACGGTATGACACAGAAGACGACTCTGCTTGGCTTACACAAATGGTCTCCCGGGAATGTCCCATTCACTCTCTTATATATGCAGACGACCTTAAGATCGGGCGTGCGAATTCGTTGAACAAAAATGAACCAGTTCGTCAAGACAACGTACACCCCGTTGAAAGGTGATCTCTACCAATCATCACCGAAAAGTGTGCACACATACGCTTTGGGAAACCGTCCAGTGATTTGAGATACTAAGTACGCGATGTTTTCTTTCGTCTGTCTACATATTAAGAAATAGTGTGATTGTGCCTTCTCCGTTTAAAATGGAAACTAATACGGACAAAGTCTGTGCATCCGATTAGAGTATACTGGGAGTCACCCGCCGGTCACACCGTGTCATTAACGGTACGTTTTTCTCGTTCAACAAACCAAATGGCACGTGATTTTTCGATACACTCCGAATCGCATTCGGTCCTGACCGACTGTGGTCGGGTGGTCATTGTGGTGGGGCTCTGACGCTGCTGCCCCGAGTACGAATTCTCACACCTTCACCGGCCATTTGCCGAGTTGGCAACCTTTAATTGGCCGTGTCCCCATCCTAAAATATTGGACAATATCGTACAATATACTGGAATTAAATAGACAATATCAACGGCTACAGTTTAAATAAGCCGATATCATCTGTGCGCACCGATGATGTCACCTCAGTTGGTGATGAAACATTTACGATTTAAAAGTCCCACTCAGCCATTAAGAGCTGGCATTCCCTCGAAATTCCGTTTGGTACCCCACAGAACAAACACGTAAAAGAAAAGCATCTCAAAATCAATGCCACAATAAACGGGACAATGCTGAAAGAATTCCATCGACGGCTGTAACAACTTGTCATGGTTATTTCTGTTAGTCCCGTTTTACCACTGACTGATGATAAGTAGCAAGATACTACCTCCGCAACATTTTCGTCGTATTTGCTCCTCGCAGGTCCCTTCGTTTCGGTTCATGTTCGCGTTGTCCAGCCGTCCCGATTTGGTTGCTTCTCACTTAGACCATCGCCTGTTAGCGGAGTGTTTGCGACTGGGGACCAAAAGCCTCCAGTTCACGTTTGCTTCCAGAGTACTTCTCCATTTTGTTGGTTACAATGGATTCTGTTGATGGAACTATTTTGTCATTACGATATCACCGTGCACACAGAACTTGACTGACTCCTGCGTTTAGACTATTTCGAGTAAATAAATAATCATTACAGGTCACGAATCGTTAGAGCAACATCTGCAATAGCTTCGTGTGCATAGTAGGCCACTATACGAGTGGAACGAAGTCCTTGCATACCAAATGTCTGTGGTAAGGATTACTAAACAAAGCTGTGAGTTAATAAGAACGGAAAGAAGAAATATATCTCGGGATGCAAGCATTCCGTTCATTCTTGTCGATCTCGTACATTATACATATCAGTTTATGTATGATACAGTACATGGGATACACAGAGTAAAAGTAAGAAGAATGTTTATCACAAAAGATTCAGTAATTCGTTTAGAGTTTGTGGCTAATGCCAGGGAAGGCAGATTTTTTGTAATGATTGTTTCTGTGCACAGTGAGTTTCGCGTACGCGATCGACAACAGTAAACGAAATGCTCGTGTCTTGCAATACATGTCTTCCTCCAGTTCTTATTACCTGGATAAAAGGGACATAGTGTTTCAAACTTGTGAATGACAACACTCGGACTTATGTGTGACGTAGTGCCCTGGCGAGCTGCACCACCGTAATTTCACTCTGGATAGCTGCTCCCATAAGGTAAACAAACCATCGGAATAGTGTGTGATGAAGCTCATGATCCAGCTATACTCATGCTGATAGTTATGTCGAACTAAAGAAAAAAGAGATCGACATAAACGTGAGCTCTAAATAGATATAAGATTTGAAAAAATTCACTCTGGTCTCTTGAATAGACTACACAACACTATGGAGCTATTTAAGATTAGGTTCAATTTGGCTTTTGATGCACCCAAATAAGGAAATAGCTTCTCTTGAATCATGGTCAAAGGTCCACAGTGCAGTGAGCTACTATAAGGGGCTAGACATCGATTAGTATTTTGCGTTTGCATAAGTCAACGTTCCAGAACCATTCTCGGTTCGGAGTGCTTTGAAATAAGGATGTACCATGCCATATGCTTTACTTAAGCGTCTTATGTTCAGAAATGTTGGTAATCAGTCGACGCTTCGGTTATCGTGTATCACCTTTCTCAAGACCGACTTACAATGGACTTGAGTGTAAAGTTATCCACGGTAACCGAAACGTCGACCAACTGTAGTACGTTGGCTGCAGCTCTGTTTCGTACGATCTGAAAGGACAGAAAGAAGAAAAATACACGTGATCCCGAGCTCACTAAATGTGAAGACAAGTATTAACACTTACTTCAGAGAAGATGCGAATAGCAACTTAGATCTAGGAGTTAAACTACCAAAGTTTACGACGACACAGTTATCAAAAATCGACTGCTTGCAAACTTCGGTGATCTCAATATGGACACAGGTCTCGAACAGAGAAACTCAGAAGAGTGGTCCGCGCAGTGTATCGAGGAACAGTTCGCCGCATCTTTACAAATTACATGCTGCAATCACGGAAGTTGTTTGCATAGTCAAGAAAAAGAACATCAGCGACAAGATCGGGAACAACTCCTAAGTATAAGGAAGGATAATGGGAGATTAACCATGATGTTTGTTACTAGAGCTGAGCTAGAGAGATGACCCATCCGCGTTGTTTGGTTATATCTAGGCTTGACTGCCAATGACCAGTGCTTCTGGGTAACTCAGCAACCGTCCATAGCTGCTATAGTATAGGACCTCGTATGCGTAGTGTGGAATGACGCAATGTTTCTTCTCTCAAAGTTGTCACGTGACTGACGATCTGGGACATTTTCGTTTCTATAGTGGCTTCAACGGTATGAACTTGTTAGCCATTGTTTTCTGTAACCCCACCGGGATGTATGCTGCTGTTCTATGACGTAACTGCCTCTATGTTCAGCCTATGTAGATAGCCGAAAACCCACTTTTGAAAAAACCAAAGCAATTTAAATTCGCGCGGTGGGTAGTAGCTCTTTTTCCGTTGGTGTGAGTTTTCGAGAGGTTCGGAAGACAAAGAAAAAGTGGTTGAGATATCGGAAGTGCGGTTTATTTAGAGTTACCCTTCAAAGTGATAACACCAGTCAGCACATTAGCAAATGCTTAAACTCTTCCGTCAGACTCACCTACTACGCGGTCGAATCGATAGTTGTCTTACGAACCACAGGGAAACCCATACTGCTGGCCAAAGAGCTACTACCCTCCTGAGTGAGCAGTGTCTTCCTGCGGCGTACTTCGTCGGTGATCATACGAGCATCGTGGTTTTAGTCAGACTCTTCTGTCTCCAGTTCGAATCCCGCAGCCGGTTACCTTAATTGGCAGCATCTGATTGACTGCGTATCTCTTATTCAGTTACCGTACTACTAATGTATAATAGAGAAAAATAGGTAATAAAGAAAAAAACGTATCAGACCAGAGCACGTGATACACGGACTTCACACATTCTGACTTTGGGTCAGGATTTGTGCAGTCCTTATCACACTTGGCGAGATAGTCAGCAGCTAATTGATAATACCAACAATTCGGAAAGAGAATCAACACATAACGACAATGACTGACGCAATCGTATAGAACAAAAAATGGAGTTTAAATGACATGTGAGGAATGTACTCCAACCCAAATTTCGATTAGAATTGAAGGCTGAAAGTTGAACTGTCGAACAGGACCAATTCCAGATCTACTTGGTGTGTACTCCTTCCTCTCTCGCTCATGCACGGAAATACGCCTGTTAATATCTAATCGTACCTCAACCAGGGCTGTTGACTGATCGATCGCGCGACGTATCGATTGACCATGGTTGGCCTCAGCCGAACGAACGCGTGGCTTAATCGTGAAATTGATTGTAATTCCGCTCACTTACGTACTCGCCTGATAACTTGCTTACGCACTTGTCTACTTGCTTGCGGTTTGCTCAACGGCTGCCACCGGGTCTTGTGTTTACGGGAATACAAATAAATGGAGTGCAACCACTGTGTTCTACTACCAAGCGTCGCAAGCTAAGTGTATTACTGTGCCGTAGTGCGGCACATCCCCTACTCATTTCCATGCTTTATAAGACTCAGCAGATAGTATGGGTAGACACGCTTAGATTCATCAGTAACGACATGCTGCGATAATTAAGAACTTGACTTGGGTACTTGTGTTGTGAGTGTATATACTACTTGTTAAGTAGTTGATGGCTGAAAGCGGAACTATCGTCACTCGTGGATTACCAACGCCGCTATGCCCAAGAGACCGAACGCAAGGTGAACAACAACAGGCGAACCACACAACTGCTTCTCCGTCGGATGGTGACTGTCTTCAAGTGAAGGGAACAGTGACTTTTCAAACAAGCATGTTTGTAACATTTGTTTGTTTTGTCGATGTCCGAACGAGCTATTGGCAATAAATGACCTATTCACCCAGGCACGACTGGTGGATTATAACACTTGTACTACTCGCAGTAGACGCAATGTAGCTCCTGACCTAACTATGCGTGATTGAAGAGCAAGAACACCTGCTAAATGAGCACGTAGTCGAACTCGTATCCTGCGCAATCGTCATGTAGACGAACATGCGAATGCAACAAAACAACGTGAAGTACTGTCAAAGGCAATTACCACTTGTGACTTATTCGTAACTGTATTCCATGTATTTCTGTAATCCGAACGTTCAAAGAGAGTTCTCCGTACATGGTCCAATTTGAAAAAGAATAAAATTATCTGACCGGTTAGAAATTGCAGCGACTAGGTGACATAATAGAACACGTCGTTCACTGGGAACATGGAAACGTTTAAATTCGTTTTATATCCGTTGGTGATTTCGGGGCCCGGAATGTGATCGTGTCGCGTAAAGCGCGTTAATCTGAGGGGAAAGAAACTCCATCTACAGAAGTAATGCGGTGAGCGGAGGGTAACAAATGTGCTTTCACAGGATCAGTGGCTCCCGCTAATTCATCTAACGTCGACTTATTCACAGATACGGCTAAGATAGCTAGAGCAATATGGGGAAGCGCGCACACACACACACACACATTACTCTCACTGAGGAGTTTTTGGTATTCCCATACATTTGAATGCACAAATCATACGCACGGAAATTTAGGATATTCTGTTAATATTGAGACACGAAAAAACTGATTTTATTGATTACCTTAAACAAACAAGTCAGGAGACACTGATAGAGGGAGAAAGAGTGTGGCAGATATGTTTCGCGTACACCCAGTGACAAGAGTTTCCGATTGACGTCACCATATATGACCTCAAACTTGGTCCAAGAATTCCGTCTCTGACGAGTAGCCTTTGAATCACGTTCTAAGCTGGAATATCCGGTGGCATTTGGTAGTTTTGTACTGAAAGTGAAATACGAGACAAAAGTTTCCCAGTCCAAGCCTTCGTGTCCAGTCGGATTTTCTTTTAAATTCTTTTTTGGGGCCCTATGCAACTTAATATATCTTTCACGAGGGACTTTATTAGGTCTTGACCAACGTTACTGCGTTCTTGTTTGAACGCCCCACAATGAGTACTATTGTCGGTTCATAAAACCGCTCGCACGAATTTGCTACCAGCTTGGATCATACAAGTTCGACAAGAATATGTTGCTGATCACGCAGTGGTTGTGTTCAAAGTGAAATCTTGAGAAGGACACAGATTTGAGTTGAACTCATGTGATTGCTGCTACCGTCAACAATGGCCAACAGCAATGCCGGAACTTACAGGTATTTTGGCCGCCATATTACACCGGAAGAGAATAACCAGTTTTAGTTAGATAGATTATATCCGCAATTATCCATTCCAATACAGTTTGCATGAGATGGCTGCGAAGTGCAACCGATCAAGGGATACTCTGCTTGAATACAGTAAATAGGAGTACCAGAATCCGATCTAAAAAAGAAACAAGCAGGACAGCCTGGAAAGTACACCAAGACAAGAGCAGAGTAATTCGTCTAGATTCCAACACCGCACTTCCTGAATCATTACTAAAAGCTTCACCCAGGGGTAGATATTTCAACCAGAACATTACGAAGAATCCTCAAAGTCATACTGTGGACTGGATACAACAGAATTAAAGAAAGGTAGCTCTTACTTCGCTTCTCTTGTCGTTTTTGGACCAAAACCCGCATAAAACGGACAGAACAATAGAATAAAATTTATTTTAGTGACAAGAATGGAAATAAGTTAGACGGGTCAGATATCTGAAATTACTAATGACATGATATGAGGAAAATTAAGCGGCTGTCCAGTCAAAGGAAGCTCAATGATTACCTGGAGTTCTCTATCAGTCCATGATCTGAGTGAACTCGCAATGTCACATGAAGTGCAAGGATCCAGTGCAAACAGACATTTGGTCGACTGCGCAGTGGCGGCATTCATTGATCCAAAAGTCGTTGTAGCCCATCTACTTACAGGTTAAACTGTGGCATACTTCATTTGATCTCTTGCTTGAGGAAGTCTGCGAATGTTGCGGGCTATCACGTCAATGCGATCAGCTTCGATTCAAGTCAGTTTTGATAATTTTGGTAGATTTGACATCATAAGTGCGCACTGATGATGTCACCTCGACTGGTGATGAAATGTCTGCGACCTAAATTTCAGTGCGTATGATTTGGGCATTCAAATGTATGGGAATACCAAAAACTGCTCAGTGAGAGTAATGTGTGTGTGTATGTGTGTGCGTGCGTTTCCCCATATTGCTCTAGCTATCTTAGCCGTATCTGCAAATAAGTCAACGTTAGATGAATTAGCGGGAGCCACTAATCCTATGAAACCACATTTGTTACCCTCCGCTCACCGCATTACTTCTGTAGATGGAGTTACTTTCCCCTCAGATTAACGCGCTTTACGCGACACGATCAAATTTCAGGTCCCGCGAATAGAACAGTCCTAACCGTTCACGGCAGCGCAACCCGCAAACCTTGGTTATGTTGGTGTTGCCGCGGCCGTGGCGATAGAGCGAATAAACGCACCATCCTTTCATGTAGCAACGTGAGTATCAGGGAAGCCTGTAAGCCAAAAGGTGCAAATGCCAACCATGTCGGGCCTCGGTTTTCACAGTCGTCTATTTTCTATAACTGATGGACCATCGAGAACACCGTTATTAGTAGACACTGGCGCACAGGTAAGTATCACTCAACCTTATTCCACGGATAGTCTCAATCAGTCAAACATCGTGTTGATCACATATAATAAGGCCCGTATCACCTACACTGAACCTCGGTTCACGCTGAACTCTACAGTGGGTATACATTATTGCTGACCTTCCCATTGAATCACTGACACGGAATTTTTTCGACACTTCAACCTCATGATTGATCCTTCCGGCTGCCGCCTCATGAATGCGACTACCAAAGCCTCAAGTAGTGGCACACTATCAACTGGGCCATCGCTCTACCCAGTCGCCGTCGATCCGATTGCTACAGACGGCCACTGGGGGCTCCTGCGCGAGTTTCCCGGACTACTCCAACCTAGAAACATCCTACCACGAGTGTCGACTGACGTGCTACACCATACAGTCACACTAGGTGTTCCGGTCCATTGCTGCGACACGCGCTTAGCACCCGACAAATTCAAAAAAGCCAAAGCCGAGTTTCAGCACATGCTGTATCTCGGTGTCATCTGATAACCTTTATTCGGTGGGATTCTCGACTATACATGGTATCCAAAAAGTCGGTTGACGATTGGCGGCTTATGGCGATTTTCAGAATCTAGACAACAGCACCACACCAGACCGCTACAAAACGCCACATGTCCAAGACCTCACAGCAAGTTTAAGCAGTTGTATGATTTGACTGCATAGATTTGCTTCGTGCAAAACAGCTAAATTTGCGTTAACCTTAGAAAAATCCCAAAATCTACTGTATATATATATATATATATATATATATATATATATATATATATATATATATATATATATATATATATATATATCACGCCGTTGCTTGCTAGCAGTGTGTGGGATTGGTGAATCTTTGTTTGATTGACTGAATAGCCAAACAGCCTATACCGGTTGAAGAATATTTAAATGTGACGACAGAGTAACCGCTCCAGGATGAATTCGCGTAGATTGTCACTCCGCTCCTATATTTCTCCCTCGGTAACGTATATTGACAGTAGCATTGAATTTCATTTATGCATAGCAAAGAGTCATCAACATCTAGGATTCTTGAACCTAAACTGCATATGAATCAACATAAATTCGTGTATTCAGAGTATGTATTAGATCTGACATATTTGAGAAGAGTGAGCGAACGTTCACGCAGACCACAGAGGGCACTGTCGTTCTAGCTGGATGAGAAATGTTTGTCGAAGGGCAACTGGAGATTTTTGGGCACATCATACTTCGCGGCTGTCCTCATCGCAGAACGGGTTTTTCTTTAGAAACCCAAATCGGAGCCTTTGACTCAAAAGTCTCACCCATAAGGCGGTGGGGTGTTAACCCAACACGGGAACGTGACCGAAGAACCCGTGAAGGAACTTTTGCTCTCCTATCATGTGAGATCTGATGGTTGTAAACATGTCTTTTCTTCGCTGGTGTTTTGTTATCGATCTGCTTTCAGATTCAATCCTCAGCCCCATGCACCCAATGGTACAAGTGGAACGTGGACGGGACAGCATCCTTTGGGTTGGGGGCTGTCCAGCTTAGGCGGGTGATAACTGTCTAACAAAGTTCGATTGCTTCCCCTATCGTCGAAGTAAAACCTAGGTACTCCACTACCACGTTCATTTAGTGGAGGTTTTTAGACCGGTAAACTGTCTCTATCCATGTTTTATTCGCTGGAGTGTCCTCGTCAGGGACATAATAGATGGAACAAGATGCTGTCCATCAACTGGTTCAGAGAATTGACTCTATCTGACCTTTATCCCTCGACTCATCGGGCATAATTTCATCTCCGATTTAAAGGAGCTATTCTGCATAACTTTTTGGGTCGTGGAAGCACGTAAGTCATCAAACCACGCCAAAGCGCAGTCTCGTCGTGATGGCTTTAATTACCCTGACTTTCGCTAGATCATTTGTTTGTCCGAAAATAATCCTCCACGGAAGGAGACCCAGGATATACGGTGTTAAAATTTCTGTATTTAGTCGGATACGTGTTGTCAGCGACGCAAATCACGTCTTTTGGGTTACCAAGAGCTTGAACAAGATGATTCTGAAAGATTTCACTGGATACCTCAAATCCCAACGACAACTAAAGCCAACGAAATTGGCCTAAAAGGGTAGTAAGTGGTGAGAAAACTCAACTGGTCATCAAGCTCCAGCTGCCGATAAGTCAATCTCGATAAAGATGCATGCCTCATGCAAATCCACCAGATTGTCACCAAGTACCGGTAATCTGTAATGCTCCCTTCTGAGAGTGGCAACCAGATGTTTTGGGTCTATAAACACGCGAACGGCTCCAGTATTCTTTACAACAATTACAATCTGCCTAGTCCAGTCTGTTGACTCATTACCTTCGGCAATTATCTTTGGACCCAATAGACGGTCTACTTCACAGCGCAAAGTTCTTGTACGGATACAGTGACACCACGGGCCGATAATGCGACAGATACGGTGTTGTCAATCACACTCCAGCTGAGAGTCAAAAACCAGGGCGTGCCGAACAGAAATGCCGGTTTTTACAAAACAAAAAGTTTGTTCCTGTTAACTATGACGAAGTCCTATTGTTGAATAGTATAAAGCCCGATTATTGGTTCCGAGTTCTTTTCGGTCACGAAAAGCTTGACTTTATGTGTAGCATGATTCTTTGGGTTATTGACGTCCAACTCTACTTCGCATGTTACTGTTAATGTCCATCTTATAAGCTGGTAGTGTGACTTTTGATAGCAACTTCATCCACGTAGAATACAGCAGCGATATACATCAACTCGGCGAATTCCAGTTGAAAACGACAGCGTTCCCCGTCAACTAAGATGTTCGCGTTGCATCAACGGAGACCGATGATAAGCTGTTTCGAATTAACTGACTTGTTGGCAGACTTTGTGGGGGAGGGAATGACACTTTCCGGCTAAATGATTCAGCTTTACGCCATTAGAACTCGTCCTCCCCCAAACTGAGTATTCTTCTTTTCGTTTATCGTGTTTGTGACCGTAGATTTTGCCACCGCGTTCAATTCAATCGTTGTGATGTGTCCTGTGAGATGCCTTGTCCCACTTTTAGTGACTTCTTCGCTCTTTCTAGTATCAAAAAGCTCCCGAATTCAGTTGACGTACCAGCAAAAGCACTTTCTAGTGGCACCGTTCTACATGCCGATCACCAGCCTCTCATGTTAGACTGTCTTTCATGTAGCCGCAAAAACTGTAAGAGCTGAAAGAGGCTTTCAGCGCTATAACGTAGTCATCTGTGCTTTTCCTTTCAATTCGTCCTTTGCGCAAAAATTGCAATCGATTGAGTATTTCACCTAATTGACCCACACAATATTCGTCCATATTATATAGCACCATCGTCGGGTCCTCTCGGTCATCACTCATATCAACGGAAAGGGCACTCATCACTCATTTCCAAAAAAGTGACGGAGCATAGCCATCTGACCTTCAATTGAGCTCAAAGATAAACCCGACAGAACGGAAAACCCTGATATTTCTGATTCAGTAACCTCCATTCTTCAGCGGTACTACTTCTCTGGATATGTTCATCTGCAAGCAGCAGCAGGTATCTTCAGACTTCTCTGACACCACGTTTTGTGGCCGCTCACTAAGTCTAGGAAGACCTGTCTACTTCAAAACCAGCTATTTTAGTAGCATAAAACAGACCGTTCACATAGTTTTTGTAGTGACCACAATTAAATCCTTGCATGAAGACTTATTAGTCCAGTTATAATTATGATAGGCTCTTCCGGTTGGTTGGTCTAGTAGCAACTCAGTAGGTTGATTCGGTTCCGGTCGGGTCAGATAATTTGGCCACTGACTGGCCTATCGCTCCGATTTTCTGGCTCTAATCTTATCCTCGATTCTGGACGAGCGACGGCGCGCTGCCTTCTTGGTAAATCACCGATTTGTTCCGCTAAGTCCAACACTGTCCGCGATTATGAACGGAAGCCGTGCTGTCTGCCAAACGTAGCAGGCTGTCTATAGGTGACGTAGTGTCAATACCCTCATAGTAGTCTGGAAAATAAACTCCAAAACTATCTGCACTATAAACTAATCGGCGACAGACTGCTGATGCTGAACATCCAAATGAAGGCATTTCCCCGCCCGGATGTTCTTCGATCTTGTAATGCCTACTTCTCACCAACTGGCGTTCAACCATTGCGCAACGTATCAGATAGCTCTGACGTGGGACTAATTCAGACAGATTGGAAGCTGCAACAACTCTAGCGCCAACATCACAAGTTAGCCCGTCCGTCTAGCAATTTGTCTTATTAACTTTTTTTATATCTGATGACTGATAATTAGGATGGAAAGAGCATGCAGTTCCTTTCCTCTTTTTCAAACTCGAAGTAAGCCACTGGTCGCACCCTAGCTTTAGCGGGCTTCTTGGGTGCTTGTCTCCACGATCCTTTCCTGTACATTCTAGAGCAACGCGTGTAAGCATTTCAGCTTCCCGAATCAAAACTTGCAGATGAACAAGTTCAGGACTAACTGAACAACCTGACACCTGATACAGAATCGTACTCAGACTTTGAAACGTATTTTTGTTCACTTCGTGAGACACCCCGCCCATCAATCCCTTGATCGGATTCCATTTGAAAACACACGGAATGCAATGCATAAGCATGATTACGAACCACCGGAGGAGCGCACATCTACAACTGTCTTATTTTTTTGTCATGTTTGCTACTTATGAGTAATATGCTATTTCAATTCTTTAACTTTATGAGACTGCCACTAGCACGCCACAGTTCACAAGTTGATCCAATTGGATTGTTATTCCGACGTGTCCAATACAAACAAGACATCGCGAAACTTGTTCCTCCGTGATAAGAATTAAAAGGCAATATTTGCACTCTCAAGAAGGCCGGTAGGTGCTTCAGTTAGTCAGTAATTCCATGAGGAAATATAGGAGGAAGCATCGGAAAGAGAAAAAGTACTAATATAAGAGTATTCTCTCTATAAACTTGGGTTATGAATGGAAGAATACAGCAATACAAAAAACGATTGGAAAAAATCGGCCTCGAGGTCATCGACTATCGACTTCAGTCGTGGGATCCTCCTCAGGCACAGACGCTGGGATTGCCGATAATAGGGACTGTCTTGAATTTGATTCGACACGATCCAGGTGATTGCGATTGAAGTGAAATGCAGGCGTGACCCATGTTCCACAAACGCAAGGTTCGCCTAAAAGAGGGGGTATGCGGGTGCTTTGATAAGTTTCCAGTAAAGAAGAAAGCAAGACAATTGCGTGTTTTGAACCAGTACTTGAGAACTGAGTCAATCTATGGGCCGCGAATCTCAGCAAGGCATCTTTATTTTAACATACCGGTCACTGAGCTTAACGATGGTCGAATGAGAGCACTCCAGATCTACTACGGTTCTTATTTTAGAATGTGAAATATCCCCAGAAATACAGTGAAAGAGATGATAAGGCGAAGGAATCTCTTTCCAACAACTCGCTTCAGGCACCTAAAAAATGGATTGATAAGCACAGAGATATAGGAGTAGCATAGCCGATGGTGAGTAGCCATGAATGTATGATGGTGGTAACAAACAAACTGGACGGACTGAGAAAGCTAGAAGAAATGTGTGAATAACTTTTGGAGGGAAATATGTGAAAAAAAGACACTGAAATTGTACACAACGGTGGAGGAAACGTTTTGTACGAGGGGTTGGGGCAGCAGTGTCCGCCAGTTACGGTCGTTGCAGCAATAATGGTTGGATTGGGTTTCCGAATTTTCGTCGCTGTGACCTCAGGCGAGAGGTCATTTGCGTTTCGAAAGCAGTCCTGAGGTTGGCTATATGTCTACTATCTACCAAATGTCGTACGGGAGCAGTAGAGATACCACGGACTCTAACTTCGTGAAGAGATGCCGAACAGTAATCCGTGGTCCGTCTGGATAAACGCTTTGTCGTGTGTGACATACTGGCACTGAGAGTGTATGTAAACCGATGTAGAACAAGACATTGGGATTGACTGAGCAACTCATCCTCAGTCTGCCGAACACCGATTAGCTTCGTCTTAAATACCATCCTAACAGATGGCACTTGCCGAAGTTGCTAATAATTATCGTTCCAGAATTTCCAAAGGCTTATCACCTACGAACAGAATTGGGATGAATACTTCTTTTTTAAAGCCGTATATAATAATCTATTCTGGTCACATTTGGAGGTCAGAAAAAGGACGAGGGAGTTTCAATAATTTTTTTTGAGAATAATAACAGGACCTTGAAAACAGAGATACAGGATTGCGCATAAGTGCAATGGAAGGGGTATACCTTATGACTGGCAACCAGGTTTTCAGACCTGAAATGGAGAACCACATAAGGTCCCAATAGGTCAGGTGTGATAACAAGCCGAACGACAGTGGATTACTGTCTACCACCAAAGAAACCGGTGATATCGTTTGTGGTACAACGGGCTATCTTTTCAAAGCTAAAATATTTGTTTGAAATTCACTAATAGTAAACCGACTGATGACGAGACCGATGAAGTTGTATGATTGGAAAAAGCTTGTGTTTCCTCGTCTAAGCAGACAATTCCGGAATGAAAGTTTCGGATGAAAGCCTGAACTATGGCTATGGAATAGTTCCGTGAACAGAAAAACTACGCTGCACGGGACATTTCTCCATTACACGTGAAGTGAGAAGCGGAGAACGTTATATTCCGAGGACATCCTGTAACAGGAATTTTGGGAAACCTTCAAGTCAGAACCAGTTTCCTGGTCATTTTTTGAAGAAAGATTGCAGACGCGTGAAAAGATGGAAAGTAGGAGGGAGTTTCAACCCGGGGAAAGAAGGAAGACTGAAAGGCTGAGATCTGACACCTGGGAACAAAGACCTGATACGAAGGTCTGGTTGCCAATGTTCGGTATGAGTGATGAACAATCACGGGAAGTGAAGCTGCCGGGGCAGACTCGAAAGAACTCAAACCAAAATAGTAGCGGACAATGGGGATAGTGGTACAAATACGTGGCGATATGGCAGAGACTATGGACTGGATGTTAAAAATGGACTACCCATTTGGACTGAACGCTTTACGCTAGAGCCAGAGAAAAAGGGATAAAGATGTAGCTTTATTCCACGCGTGACCGTAATATTCAATTGCAGGACAACTCGGTGTGATGTACAGTAAAAGAATGTAAGCAGGAGTAAAGGAATGTCTGGCGCATAGCAGAAAACTAAACTTGCACGTAGTGCAAAAAACAAGAAATGCATGAAGACCAGAACGGGGAAGAAACTATCGAAGGATGTTTGGTATAATAAATAAACTACCAGAAATTTTCCTTGAAAATGGCACTTTATGATGTTGAAATCCTGTGCTTAGAATCTACCAAATCTGCCACTGCTGAGTTTTCTATCGAGGCAGTATGCTTCTTTTCTCCGTGAACCACAATATTCGCACAACACACATCACATTTACCCGATAAACTGTTTATGAACCTGGTGATCGTGACTTTCATTCACTCTATCTCTAACTCTCAAATTAGCAAGCTAGCACGTTGATCAATAGCTTCTTTCAATTGGAGCACCGAGGAAAATTGTAAGGTACAAAATGTCTGCGCAACTGTGCGATTTCAGGGCACCCATTAGTCACTAAGAAACGGAAAAGAAACGAGGAGCCCGACGCTATAATTTTTAAGTAATCAGTTGGGTGTTATGCACTCAAAAGTTCGTTCCATGACTTCCAATCAAACAGACGACCTTCCATCCAATTACCGGCTGCTCTGACAGCAGAGAACAATACAGTTATGCGATCAGATCAAAATTGCAAAGTCATAACAAACGATTTCAGTTCAATGTATCAGTGAAATAGACCACGGCGAGGACTGCATCTAGGTGGAGTGGATGAGACGCGCCAGACCATGTGTATTCAATTAATCTGGTAACTCCAGTCGGGATATGACTTGAGGATAACGAATGACTGCCGAACGCACCAAGTCGTGTTTACAGTTATCAACTACTGTGGGGGGAAAGCCAGTGAACGATAACAATTCTTTTTCCTACATGCTTGCACATGAGTCGGCTGCACTATTGGGGATAGCTGGCATCCTAACATGAGGCATTGGAGAACCATATAAGGTCCTAATGGGTCAGGTGTGGCAACGAGCCGGACGACACAGTGAATTACTGTCTACCACAAAAGTAATCCGTGGTGGCCGAATTCGAACCTTTGACCATTCGACTACCACTGGTGGTCAGGAATGATATGAAGATAATACATATTTGGTGGTAGCAGAACACGATGAAATACTTACCTGATTTACTTCATGCGAAAGTCCAATTCTCATTGGTATCTTGTGCTCTGATTGTCAAATCATAGGTTGACATTCCACTGGGGTCGACGACTTTCAACATTCGGATCAATTCAACATTGGCCATATCTGTCCCACAGAGTTGTATAATCGTAGTGCACTCCTGTATTCTGTTTAGCTGAGGGACACTGGCTGATCCATAGTCGGATTCCTTGCCCGAAGTGCTCAGATTAGAAGTCGCCCGTAATGGATTCCACCATGAGCTATGATTTGACCGACTGAACAGTGATCTATTTGACAAATGTTGCAGACTCCCAAGATCACCAGTAGCTCAGCTGATAAAGTATATACGGCACTGAAGCATGGGTGGTGTTCATGTGTGGTTTCGAATCCCAAAGTGGCTAACCATTAAAAACATTTGGATTCGTACAGCACGAACATGCCTACGCAGGAGTACAGTAGAAGTGACAGGTATCACAACAAGAACAACAATGGTCCACCATACTGTGTTAGAGACCCGGCAATCTCGACACTTGGTGAAGTGAACAATACAGTATTACCAACGAATGTATGGTGATCGCCTGCGCACTGCCAACTGACTGTTGGTAGTGGGGTTCCGGGTCATATGAGCCAGATAGTGAAAAACGAAGTACCTTTCACTGCTTCCCATTGTATCAAGACGCAGACGATAATTATGAAACTAAGAGAACTATTGTGGTTGGAGTTGGTGCAGCTATGGTGGCATTTTAGTACCTATGGTAAATCGAGATCCACTGCCATTCGGCTCATCACCACGCCCGACCTTATGTGACTCTCCAAGTCCAAGGATGAGGTTGTCGGTTATCCCCAACAGTAAAGTGGGCATTAGAGTCTATGAGGTATACACTTTCCACTGCACTTATGTGCAAACACGTAGTTAAAAAAGACAGACAAACCACTCAGTTTAAATCAATCGAAAAAGATCCGAAACACCTGTTGGACAGCTAACCAGTAACGACTCTGGCGTTATTATTTTATCCCATTTTATTATTACGTGTCACTTACTGGAGTTGCTATGCTCCAAACGGACCTTTGATTTCGTCTTAAATTATGGTAATTATGTAACCCTTTGTTGTTCCGAAGTTGAAAATCGACCGGTTAGGGACTTTTTATTCCAATTCACCTTAGTGAATGCAGCTGCAGATGTGTTGGAAATGTGCGCACTGAAAACCGGATGAAACTGTGACATACAACCAAGCGAGTGGCATATAGGACCAAACATACGAACACTCACCACACCAATTGAATGAGCCGACTTTTGCCTGGCACCCCGGACAATAGAGCTGCATAGATAAGACAAACAGAAGAGACAACAAGAGGCAACAAAGACTGATTATTTTGCCATGGTAACGATTAGGTGAGAGCAATTATGAACATATAATGGCACAGAATGGACAAAAAACAGCGCATTTATGGAGCTCCGGATAATAGTGGGAATGATTACGCGGATAATAAAAGCGAAACACTGGAGTGTACTATATAACCACAGAGAAGAGATAAGGGAATGGTGATTACAGTCTGCATGGCAACTACCACTATGGGGTTGAAAATTCAGAGTGGACAAAAAACAGCGTGAATAACTGAAAGTCCACAGCAACTTTTATGAAAATCCGGTCGGTGAACAGTGCTCATTTTGCTTATCCGAACTAAGATTTTTCGTGGAGAGCAGTGAAACATTTAGTCATAAGCAAAAAAAGAGCTGCTAGTTCCAGTGGAAAGACCTATCTACGGAAACAAGGAATGTGATTTAAAGCCACGATTGTTAACCTTCGGAGTGACGGTGATTCCCGGGAGCTGACAGAAAACAATACGGTGCCTGCGGGAAGCATCTGATCTGCCACTTCTAAGCGAGATGTTTGATACGTAATATTTCTACCTGTGACCTACGATCGCGGGTCTGACTATATATCAGATCTCATTCAATGGTTCAAGGTTTCGGGTAAATAATGTTGGGGTATTTCGTTGGTCCATGGGGAGTAATTTTTATTTTCGGCTGCCTTGTTCATTCCCCTTGAGTATAAGCTTGTTTGCATATTACATCTTGCGTTCTTTTCTTTTCCAGTTAGTAGCATTCTATTTGATGTTTCGCACAATATATCAACCTACTCGAGGGTCGACGGTGTGAGACAATGGGTCCTAACATTCTGCGCAGTGATCCTGGGTCCTTGTTTCTTTAACGTAAACAACATTAGCCACTGGCGTTTACAAGGAAAGTCCATTTTCTGACTGTAATGAGCAGGCTGTTAGCAGCCATATTGGTGTTCGATTAATGTAACTGTAGGATCCTGTTGATGCACTTACTGAGCTTTTGTGTTCATGGAGTTTTCTGTGTTTTCGTATTTTGCAGATCGAACACGAGCAACCCCAACGGAAGACACTGATCTTGCATACTACATGACCTTCCTGAGCGTGTCTACTTTGAAGGCTCCCTGATAGGGAGGTTGACAAGACTTGAGAAATCAAGGGCACTTATGTACTAAACCACGCATGACTTACGCGACAGCGGTTCACGGCAAACCACTGCCCATTAACGGGCAGAGACACTAAGAAGCGAGAAATTGGTTTAATGTTGATGGCTACGAGAGGAACAGGTAGCTAAAGAATGGTTCTAGCGTCTGAATAATAACCCATTCATCACTCACCACCCGTCCGGCTCCGCGCAATGGATATCTCAGTTCTGGTTAACCTGAACGACGACCAATGCAGTGTGAATTTTACTGTTTCCTGTTATGGGAGCAAGCGCACTTCCAGGCCGCAGATAGAATGGCCACACCCGTGGTTAGCCGAGAAAGAAAGAATGAGCAACAGTCCACGGACAATCAGCTGCGTCGTCAGAGGGCGTGGTGGGTTTCCCGCCTAGCAGCAAGCCTTCCACATAAAAGCCACTGAAACCCATAGACAGCAACGTGCACGAATGTCAATAACCACTAAGTAAGGACATTGTCTACTACCTCTCGCTCAGCTATCTTGAGTGGGGTAAGATTCACTAGGACGCGTTGGGAATCCTCGACTGGCAGACAGCCATCCAAAAGGCGTATGAACCGCTCGAGCGGTCACCGGCTCCCAACACACAAACCTCCTGTTGCCTAACAGGCAGGACCTGGTTGTGCATGTGCTAGTATCTACCTGGAACGAAAAGCCCGGTCAGATTTTGGACGCCACGTTGTACCCGATTCTCAAGACTCTTAATGAACAGTTTTTCTACACGCACCGTTCATGCTACGGCGTCCCCGGGAAGCAGTGCGCCTCGTTCTCTCCCCGCGGCCGGGTCTTACCACGTGAAAACACGACTAAATCGTCTGCTGGAATGTGAGAACACTATTGGGCACCAGAAGCTAAGCCGTCACTGCACGCACGGCACATGACTACCACGTCGAAATCGGATGTCTATCAGGAATTCGAATGCCAGCATCCGGTGTATAAAGCCTCTTGGAGCAGACGACAGTTACCACCTCTACCACGGCGAACTTACGGACAACTCCGGTCTCCATGGTGTCGTGAAAGCTGCCAGAAACAGGACTCACAGGACACTGCCTGTATAAAACCCGATATCCCCAGGATCACCTTAGCTCGTTTCCGTGCTTCACCATGAATATATCGTTTGTCGTGGTCTATGCCCCAACGGTGGTAGTCGAAGAGGTAGTAGTGGACGAGCTCTGGGAAAACATTACAAGAGGTGGCAAACAGCGCCTTAGAACGTCACTTTCTTGCTGCAAGGGAATAGAACGCCTACAAAGTTCCTTCCATCCAAAAAAGATATATGAGAAAATATGGTCTCATACAGCGGGGCAGTAACGGCGAACGCTTCACCAGCTTTGCAGACTGGAACAGGTTAACCGTCACTAACACCCACTTTCAACATCCTGGGAAAACCTTGCTAACGTGATACTTTAATTACAGCCGCACTATACACCAGATCGACTACATGCCGGTACGATCACGCTGGTCGCCTTTGGTTGATGATTGCCAATACTACCGAGGCATGGGGACAGATAATCAGAACGGCACCGATTACACTTTCGTCCGTTCACGCTTCAGGATCCCCTTCGTCAACAGCCAAAAAAACTGTCCACGGAAGTGCATTACCGCAGCCACACTGGGACCCCCGAGAAATCATCAAGCGGTCTTGGGCGCTATTACTTCCCATCAGCCATCACGCACCTAGGTGGACAAGAAGTACCAGTGGAACGCCAATGGACTTTACTGAAGATATCAGTCCAACAATCCACCTTATACGAACTGGGGTTTATGCGATAGCGACAGAAATACTGGATCTCAGGGACGACCTTCCAGTTGTCCGCAGAAGCCAAGAACGCTTGTCTAATGGTTACCCAGACTTTTAGGACGTCTGACGACAAGCCACTTCCTCGACCAGAAAAAAACGAAACTACTCATCCGAGATCACGGAAACCATGGAGACTGCGGCCAACCAGGGCAACTCCTCCAAGCTCTTCCGCCTGATGAGCGACAGCCACCAGAACCCACTCTTCGCGATGCTGGAAGCCACTAATTTCTAAGAAAGATGGAAAAATGCAACTATGAGTTGATTTTTCGTTGTTTATTGAACCACTTCGCTGCAAGATCTGTGAACCAAATTCCAGCAAGATAGAGCGAACGCTACGACTTTAGTAGAAGCCGACCAAGCAGCGAGGACACAGTCGATATAATACACATGATGAAGAACCGGAAAGCCCCTGGAGAAGACTGCATAGCACCGGAGATATTCAAATAATGTCATTCGACAATGCTGGAGGATGAGTGGGTCAAACATTCACCCTCCGTAGAGTATCAGGACGTCGGTACGGTTTTCAACAACCGATTGCAGCTTGTTTCATTGATTTTCGGACCGCCTTTGACTCAGTCGACAGAGAATCGCTATGGACTATAGTGGAATCAAATGAAACATCCCAGAGGCTTGTTGGTCTTGCGAGGTCGTGCTACTTAAACACACGTGAGAATATGCATTGACGGAGAAGAATCTAATAGTTTTTCCTCAATTCCGATGGTAGGCAATGGTGCCGGTGCTGTCCAACTACACCAAATATGGGACTGTTAGGCGCTCATCGACTACCCTGGTGTCCATCTGGGGAGCCGATGTTTCGCTCACCGATATGGAATTCGCGGATGGCATCGTCATCCTTGGGGATAGCCCAATCTCCTTACAGTCGGTTCTGAATGGCGTCCGAGCTTTCGCAAAAGTCACGAAACTAGAGGTTAATACGTCGAACACAAAGATCTTTCCGACCAACGCTACATAGTCTAAACAACCAACATAAGTCAATAGCAAACAAGTCGAACACATCCCGGCATTCAAATATCTGGGTTCCACGATTCTCCCAAACTGTGAAGCCAAAGAGGAAATTATATTAGGTTTGACAACGCTAGGAGAGTATCTCTTCATTTTCAAAATGCATTTCATGCGCGCAACGATATCAGTCTCCGTATCGAAATGTGCATCTTCCGGGACGTTATCCGCCCAATACCGAACCAAGTCTGTGAAACGTGGCAACTACACGCCGAAGACGTCATGAAGCCGGCATCCGCGACGAATCCTGGAAGTGGCTTGATGCGACATGCTTTTAAACAACGCGATAAGACGACCCTACTTTGATATCGGAAGGCTGTCAACGTTACTTGAACTCCGATGATTGCAGTGGTTTGGACATACCCTAAGACGTCCATACACGGGGATCTCAAAACAGTGTCCCTCGCTTGTTCCATCTCCAGGATCGCTCCGTCGCCTTGGAGGACAACTGAAAACATGGACCAATACCGTCAATTCGGACAATGAGCGATTAATAATGCAGTCCGTCTACGGCGTTTGCAACTGGAAGCAGAACTGGATTCCCCTCCGATCAGATCTCGCCTTTGATCGTCGCTCATGAGCAGGTGCCACTCGTGAAAGCCATGAAGCCGACTGATTCTATAGCAGAAGCTAGCAGTACAAAAATAATAATAAGTTATGGGAGCAACTACTTGTTCTCCGCTTGGTCTTCATCCACTGGTCTGTAAGTATCGTTTAGATCTCTGGCTCAAAATGAGGAATTTGATATAACCTAGATGGATGCAGACGATAAGTCCACATAAGGAGGAATTCTAAATTTGATGGAAAACCAAGACTAATCGTTAGGGATAAGTTTCGGGTTCAAGTACCTGTCTTGTCTTTCTGAAGAGAAAGGGAATTTAAAAGAGTTCTCTCACAGATGATGTAGCACACTGGCCTGACTAAGGACAAAATTATCATGACAAAATGAAATCCCCGTGACCACTCGATGCTTTGTAGTAGGTGCCTTCTGTAGAATTTACTGATATTGAATCCTATCAGAAAGGAATGAGAGAACATTAGCGTCGATCCCACAACACAGAACAAAGTAACCCCAGGGGTCGAGGAATACACCGGCAATAAGTTATCATATGTATTACTAATGAACCCGAAGGAGAACAGAACTCGGATTTAATACACCCTATAAATAAAAAAGATCTTTGGTTCCGAATTCAATACGGCCCGACTCAAGGATAATAATTAACCAAAGAAGAGCAACACGTTAGTTCACTGTAATCTGTTTTCATAGCATCCCATATTATCCTGTTTGGTACTTGCCCCAAAACATTCAGCACCATCGATGAGAGAAGCTGCGCTGCTGGTTTCATGTCTGTACCATTATTCACATAATTTAGGAATTGTCAAACTTTTATCGGAATTATGCAAAAGGTTTTCGGGAGTACCACCCGAATGGATGTTTGAGATTTTCTTCTGGTTGATCTGAAGTCAGGCGCATCGATCGCCCTCACAAATTTCTTGTCGAAGAAACCTTTCCAGGGACATGCACATGTCCCAACCTCCTTAGCCTGCTAGGCTCCAGTGTTTCATATAATAATTCGGTTCGTCGACCTAAGACTCTATGCCGCACCCCAGCATTGTCAATATGGTGTTCTCACTAGATTCTGGCAATGATACAAAGACATCGGCCTGACTGTTATAACATACACTCGATCCTTGATAGATAAAGGGATATCACGTCAACGTCGTAGATGACTACGGTTGCATAATTCAAACGCGCCTTCTGTATACGGGAAGACACTTCACCTGATACCAGACTTCGTCTATAGTCTCCCCAGACACCGAAAGGCGGAAATTGCACACCATATCCAGATACCTCAGTTGATAAGCGGTTCAGGTTATGTTGCACTGCATGTGCTTTGTCACTCAGTAAGGTGATATCCATATTGCAAGTCGAAAACTGTTCCCTGGGAGGAGTTCAATTTCACCGTTTGGATTACCACACAAGGACTTCCGTAAAAAATCCTAAATGATAAAGTTGAAAAGAAGCCACGATAAAGAATTACCTGTCGAACTCCACGGGAGAGAACGAGGCGAAAGCTGGCCGTAGGCCCTAACCCGACCTGAGGTGTGACGATAGAACTCTGATGATTGACGCTTAATTATCAGGTATTCAACTTCTCAAGTAGTCCCACAGCGAAGTCCTATTGACAGATTCAAAGCCATGAAAATTTCTGGAAGCGCAATGATTGTTAGCCTTTGGAAGGTATAACGGTGCTCTAGCAGCTATCGGGGAAAGAATATTTGGTCGATGCTTCCACGAGTGCGGAATCCAGTCTACTTCATTCGAGTCCGCTCTTCATGAGTTTGGAACAACCGGTGAAGTATGACAGACGCAAACAGGTTTGATGCTGTTGAGGTGAGGCTTATCTCTCTGTGGTTGGTGCAGTCACTGTGTGAGCCTTTTTAAAGATGGGGACAACAGTCGATTCGCCCATAAGGATGACAACAATCTTAACTGTTACGATAATGCAAATGCATCCCAATTTCCATCGGTTGTACCAGTTACTGCGCCAATTTTAAAAAATGTGGGGCCGTACGAATGGTAGGCTGATATTCGGCCAGGTCTTTGAATGTCAGCTGAGTAACACTTCGAATATTAGAATGTTAGCAGGTGTGAGAATTATGAGCGTAAAATATCAGTATCATATGTTACCAACAGTACATCCACAAAACCCTCAGCTACTGATCTCAACAGCAGCATTTTTGGCTGGTTCAGGTCGGTGAGCAACTAAGAGATTGGGGAAATAACTTAAATATGTACCTAATATATATCGTTATATATATATATATATATATATATATATATATATATATATATATATATATATATATATATAGAACAGCTTGAGAACAAGTATGGTGCCAATGCAACAACAACAAAATCACAGAGCCGGAGGGATCGCAAATTGAAATTTAGATTACGACAAGGAGAAGCAAAAAATTATTTCAATATTTTTACCCTACATGTTTTGTGGGTTTTTTGTCTGTTTTTCAATAGCGTGTGAGAAACGGGAAGTCAACAGACAGGCCATATAGCATTCACGCCATTGGATTCCGTTCCGAGCCATATCTCTCAGCGTCTCTAACCAAACGGAATCCTTATCTCTTGGGCCCCAATCAAGAAGGCGGGGAGCACCAACCGAAGGCAAAGCCGAAGCTAACTTCTTCACGCCCCTGCACCAAGTCATGGCGCCGCTTCTTTCAGCCTTACCCAGCAGGTGCAAAAGCAGAACGAAAACGTAAAGGATGGGCAGACATACGCAAAACGTGCCCGAACCATCGGGGACGGTGTAGAGCGATTACCTCGGCCTGAGCACGAGTATCAGCACCGAAAACACGACGGCGAACCTCGTCATTGCTCACCCGATGTTCCTATCAGACACGAGTAGTGTTTCGGACATCGGTGGTCGAATACACAAAGCTGCCGAGCGTCATCCGCGTGGACGAGCCAGGTGTGGCGACCGTAAAGAACACTACGAACTGTGGCACAGTATGCCCTTTCCCTGAGGGGAAGCTTCATGTCATAGCGGCACCGCAGATAGCACAGGTTCGCGAAAGCTGCTCTGGCTCTCGCAATTCATGACGTGATCTCTTATAACAACACCACCATCAGCTGTGATCAAGCCCCCGAGATACTCAAAGCTATAGACTATCTTTAACGGATCAACACAGTGAATGAGTGCAGGCACAGGCTTCTGCAAGTCTTAAGGTACCTTGTATTTTGAAGGCACAAAGCACATACCATATCAGGACACCTCAACTGTCAAGCGATCCAATACGTGCTGAACTGCCTGCGCACTGTCGCTCAGTAAAGCGATATCATCGGCGTACTTTAAGTTAAAAGCTCTGTCTCCTGAGAGGAGTCTAACCCCACCGACTGAAGGCCACATAAAGCGTCCTGTAAAACATCCCCTATATCAAAACTGAGAGAAAACGGGGATACAATGCAGCCTTTCCGTACTCCACTAGAGACGGCAAACGGTGGCGAAAGCTGACCATAAACCCTAACTGTATCTGATAGGCTTTTGCACATTGGATGCATATCCAGGTGGTGGCGTGAGACGGCAATTCTGGTTACAAGAACTGCGCTGCGTTTACAGCAGTGAGAACAACTCCTAATTTTACCAGTTTTCTGTGACTGAGCCTCTAATTACCAAAAATCGCCACACAATTTTGCTAATTTCGTAGAATGAAATTTCTTTTGATCAACTTATTATACCTGGTTATTAGTTCCGCTGTAATTTTTTGTAGTGCCAACATGTACACATTCGTGCCATTCTCAACGAATGGTACTAGAAGAAACGTTCATCGCCTTGAGATTACATTCCGATAAATTCATTGCTTGTTCCCATCTTCAAGAAGGGAATACGCAATGACTGTGGTAATCATCGTGGAATTAGCTTAATTCCGATAGTCACCGAAGTATTAGCCTCGATTCAACTGCACCGTCTTACGCCCACTTGCGCGAACAGCAGGTTGGATTCCCCCCAGGTTGAGGATGCATCGACCAGGTTTTTACTCTTCGCCGACTACTTGAAACGCGTCACACGCACCACCGACCGATAATAATGATTTCCTTAGACTTGAAAGGCACCTCCGATTCAGTTGATCGAACAGTGCCTTTCAGTGCTCTTCATTGAAAAGGTATGCCACAGAAGTTCGTGAACCTAATGAGATCAATGTATTCTCATACTTCTGGCCGCGTTAGAGTTTACAGTGAACCATCCGGTCGGTTCAAAACGACCAGTGGTGTTCGACAGGGATGTCCTATGCCTCCATTCCTGTTCAATTTCGTCATGGATGAAATAATGGAGAGTGTGCTGCAAAATCTCCAGGATGTAGGCGTCAAACTAAGAAATAGTGGAAAGCTATGTGACCTAGATTAAGCGGACGACGTTGTCTGTTTGCTCGAATCCACGAAACATGCTCAACGTGCACTAGATAGACTCGCAAGAGCTGTAGCTCCATTCGGCATGCGCTTTGCACCTTCAAAGTGCAAAGTGATGTTACAAGACTGGACGTCAACGATTCAGAGCTTGATGCTCGATGGGGAGGTGCTGGCAGTTGTCGACCACTTCACCTACCTCGGTAGCAACGTGACGACGGACGGGAGCATTGTAGTAGAGGTGAGCACGCGTATATCCAAGGCTCGAGTGGCGTACGCTGGACTGAAGCACTTGTGGCGCCGACCTGATATTTCACTGAAGTTGAAAGGTCGTGTATACTGTGCCGCAGTGCGTTCAGTTTTGTTGTATGGTTGCGAAACTTGGAGTCTGCGTGCTGAAGATATTCGTCGTCTTCAGGTTTTCGACCATCGATGTTTACGTAGTATCGCTAAGATCGGGTGGAATAGCCGAGTAACTAATGATGAGGTCAGAAAGCGAGTATTCGGTATTAATTCGGAGAACGTTTTGTCACAGCATATCCAACTTAGTAGACTTCGTTCGTTGGAGCATGTGTTACGTATGTCAAACACACGTCTACTGTACCGTGTCCTATTCTCCGTTCCTCCTCAGGAGTGGAAAAAACCACGTAGAGGTCAACAGATGACGTGGCAGTGAGGAATGAGAAAAAGTACAGCAAACTTAGGAAAAGTACGTACTTCACGTCTTCGTGGTTGGGGTCCAAAAGATCCGTCTACCAGTTGGCTGGAAACACTGAAGGATATGGCAGCGAACCGTGAACAGTGGCGATCGTGTCACTTTCTATCGAATCAGAATGACTGATCGATGTGCGTTTGTACAGTTAGACTGTGTATTCCGTGTGTTGGCTACTAGGGCATTCTTTCCTTTTCCCACCCGTGTAGGTCCACTCCCTGTCCATCTTGTATACTCATACTTTCTAATTCAGTGTGCAACATGATGAGAAAGGCAGTGGTCAGTAGGGCTTGCTCTACTGTTTAACGCTGTAAGATGATGATGATGATGATAAATTCGTTGAAAATTCCGCCACAATTACTCATTTGCCAATTATTTGAACATTGTAGCGTTGGTAATATTGAGTTTATGTTTATCATTCTTTATGCTGAACTTTAAGATATTCCACGTTTCCTATATGATTAAAAATAGGAAAATACGAATTTAGTTAAAGCAATTCAGTCCGCTGATGATTCGATTCTGTGAAAATTGGCCCCAATTCCGCGTAACAAGGAGAGTTGCCGCATAGTTATAATTGTGTTCTTTTCTCTCGGTTTATCCAATATTTTGCACAGCCATTGCTTGTACCTTTTCCATGTGCAAATCCACGTGTGGTTTCAATATCCACTTTGTCCCTTGCCCTCATAGCTTCAATATTGTGCAGGTTCATTTCACGTTAATTGGACGTACTTAAAACGATTCTCCATGATTCTTCTGACAAAGAAGATTGAAATTAGTCTAACTGGTCCAGACCAGAAGACGGTTATTGGTCTTAAGATGTTTGTTTTTTTTCTACGTGAAATTTCCGGGCCTTTTTGCCAATTTCAGTTTTAGTACCCAACCGATAACGGACACGCTGAGCTGTTGGTTATCGATCTCCTATCCAGGTATCGGCCGATGGTGACACTGATACCGACTGTTGCATACACCCGGCTTCCTACTTTGTCCAGAGTGACTGTTGCATCTTCGGGTATCTACTCAACAATTTCACCAATTTTGAATTAAAAAATAATTTTACTCCACTCCTGCTTTTCTTAAGGATCAACTGGTCATTCGTAGATTTTATCCAAGAATGGGCCGTTTTATGATTTGCTTCACAACCCCCTAGCAACGCGTTGCCAACTCTCGCATTTACATTATGCGCACGCATCTCAGATGCATAGTGTGTGTATGAACCTTGCTGTTTTGAATTTACAGCCTCGCAGTTCATCTAAAGCAAAATGAGCAATATACGTTATTCCCAAACATGTACTGACCTCACCAGTTCGAATAAACTTGGCGACTGAACAGACCCTACAGTCACACTCAGCTCTCTGGATGAATCACTTTCCGGGCTAGTACTGCCAGGCACGGACTTATGTTGTGAAAAGAAAATTAGTTCGGAGTCCGTTGAAAATAATGATGTATGCCAACTGGTTAGCTCTATAGAAGAATTTCATGTTATCACTGACGCATTAACCGCCACTATCCACATGTGAATCCAATGTGCAGAAACACAACAGATACATCCCTGAATCAGTTTCCCAGACCGCAGGTTCACATAGCGATTTGAATAGGCTACAAAATACCGCCATTAGCTAAGGTTTTTGTGGGTGCTAAGTTCGTAACACGCGATAAAGAAAACCCGCTAATAACTCTTGCACCCGGAAGCCCATATATGTTGACATCCGAAGTGTTGCCTAGCGAGCACTCAAAGACCAAGTCGAACTGCAGTCTGTTATTCGCAGGGTACGATAATCTTTTATATGCGCGTAGCAACAGTGGAAACTGATTGAACTTCGGATACATTTGCATTATTGCAACCACAATGCAGCTATGGATTCCCGTTGTTATCCTCTGAGTGAGTCTGTGACCACAATGCAACTTCGCTTGCTTTGCCCACTTCACCCAATTGAAAACCTGAAAGATGACTAAGAGGCCCGTTTACGTTCACTGGTTACTTAATGCACTAACGGGATAGTCAATGCGGCTCTTAGCTCTGATCATGGAAAGATCAGGCCCACGTGCGTCACTGTGATCGCATATTATATGCTTTATGCAGACGATGACCACGCGATGCGGCCACTGACACGAAATTTCTATGGGTGATTGATGTGCCGGGCTTTAGATCAGTCAAAAACATCTGAAACAGCCAACCGGGTGGCACTTTGGAATTCTTTTTACATAATTTCGAGTAATTTCGACATAATTCTGAATTTTTTCAACATAATGGCGAAATTGTGAGAAATAGTGCAGTATGATCTCAATTGTCCAAATTCCTTACTTATTTGGTTAGGAAAGAAAGGATTAAGAAAATAGTGAGAAAAAAACGGAGAGAGAGAGAGAGAGAGAGAGAGAGAGAGAGAGAGAGATGAGAGCGTACGGAAGTGGTTTATTAGGGACGTAGATAATGAATCAAACAGAGAGGAAGGGCACGATATTTACCTTCCCTTCTACCTCATGAGTATAGGGTCTGGTCCACTCGAGCGGATCCGTAAAGAGCTCACTTAATGTGCACGGTGTCCGAGAATCGTTTAGTGTAACTCCTTTTATCAGAACGGTATTCACGTCGGTATCATCTGACTGAATCGTATTCGCCGCTATGGTATCTGTGGCAGACGGCTCCGGTTTGCAATGACCAACCAGATTGGATGAGGTGAACAAACGACGTCTGTGAATCGGTCACCCCTCAGCATCAGAAAACTGTGAAATGCAGAAAAGCTCACCTGCACTTCCGACACTTGAAAATGGCGGGTTGACACTTTACTCTGGGCAAATCGGCGTCTGAATTCATTTGCTCATTGTAGGCTATATCAGAAAAAAATGTATCACTATGAAACAAGTGAACGAAACAATAATTCTAACCTGCACCAGCACCCTTGAACTTCCGAATAGCCGCATACTGCCTATAGACTGGGGATTCTTTATCAACTTTCCATTTCATAACCTCGAACAATTTTAACTGATTTACAAATCCGATATTTGGACTTCACGAGGCGAAGGATCGAGAGGGAATAAGAATGAAAAAATATTCATAATGAACAGATGCGTACTAAACAGTGCGCCTTTTCATAACCAGATCCAATGCGTTATCGTACGAGATATGAAACTTCCGCATCACATAGGCAATTGTAATAGTTGCACTACGCGACATACCCATCGTACTAGGGCGACGAGGAGTTCAAAGTGGAAAGGAATTTAGGGACATACCAGTGGATGAGCACAGCTCCGTTATGTAAAGCTTGATCGATAAAATCAAGAGATTCTTCCAAAATATCTAACACATCTTGTGACGGTTCGTCTCTCAACTCAATAAATTTACACTCAAAACATCTGAAATCCGCCTCTGGCAAAGGGACAAAATCAACGGTCAAAACAGACCGGATCCCCGAACGCAGCAAATGTGGCACGTCCTCAATCGACGGGTAAGCACCCAACCATAAATTCGGTATGATTTCATTCATTTAAAATGTGTGTGTGGACAGAATGTACAGAACTTCCAATATCTTCGTACTAACCCGTTATGTATTTCTGTTTGTCTAAAATGTACAATAGATTTGTAGCAAATTAGCGAGTTATACTACGAAAAAGTGGTGCTTTCGCAAAGCAAGCCAAAGTAAGTCAGGCGTAGAGTATTAGATACACGATACAAAACACTAGATCAATTACTAAAGCCTACTAGGATATGGTAGACGAAACGTTTTGCCCATTTCCCCAGACAGACATGCTCTGTGTGCAGTGTTCGATAAGGCGAGTACTGTTTGGAGAGTAGGTAACCAACCCAAAAACAAAGGTCTGAAAAACTCTACCAGTTCAGTCAGCTATAAGGAACTTTCGAGGCTTTCTATCTGGGGTTCAAGAGATCCACCAATACAACGGTCAAAAGCACTAAACCACATGGATGTATACTGCCCGAAGGTCGAATACATCACGAGGAAGCCTGTACATGTGGACAGAAAAAAAAGCCCTGCCCGACTGCTGTCCGAAGTTTACGTTTATTTCCAGCAAAGTTTCTCCCCTCTCCCTTCCATTCTTCCTATCCGTCCTGTAGCCACTTGTTTTTTACCTCTATGCGACCATCTCCTACGAGAGGATGAATCGGCTTCTTGGATGTTTCTGATGGTAGCTGTCCACGCGTTCCGGTCTGCGGCTAGGTCTGCACACCGAAAAATTCAGTTGCTGCGCCAGTCGCGAACTCCGAAGACCCACGGGAAGTCTAGGCGATCCATGCCTGCCTTAATAGTGCTAGCTCATGTCTTCAGTTGGCCACCAAGGCGACATTTCCACTCTGAGCAGGGTGATAGTAGTGAGCTCCCCTTCGTAAGTTTCGTTTCGGGTGGTCGTGGGACATGACCAAGCCACTGTAGGCAATATCGTCAGAGGAAAGAAAGTCGTTCTGTATTCGCAGTGTTGACACACAGCGAAGTTTTTTGACGCGACCATACCACTTGATTTTGGCCACGTAGCGAAGGCACTAGTGGTCGAAGCTTTCGTCTTTTCGTGTCGTCTACTCGCAACGGCCATGTTTCGCAGGCGCACGTAAGAACTGGGCGGACGGCAGTGCGGTACATGTGCAGCTTCGTGTGGAGGCTTAAGTCGTTGCAAGACCACAATGATTTGCGAACTTGTAGGAACGTGCTCCTTGAGCAGTCTACACGAGGTATAACTTCGTCCCTGATCCGACCGTTTGGCTGGATAGTAGAACCTAGGTACTTGAAGTGGTGCACCTGTTCCAGATTTTCGCCACTGACGCGTATAGTGTGTTGAGCCTTGCGAAGTCGTGAAGAATTTCGTTTTTGTAATGTTTATCTTCAGACCAACAGCCTCAACCTCACATACAATACGGTCAAGAACCGGCAGCAAAGTCACAAAATCCCCTCCTAGAATGACAACTTCGTCGAAGAATTCGAGGTCTGTAATCCAAGAGTCGTGATCAAGTTGTATTCCTCGAAATTTGTTGAGGGCGCGACGCATCACCCAGTCAATAGCGTAGTTAAATAGGACTGGCGATAGAGGGCATTCTTGGCGGACGCCGGGGTCGATTGAGAATTCTTGAGACTCTTCGCCGTAGTCGCGGATGCGCACCTGTGTTGCCGAGTAGTATGATCTTATCAATCTGATGTACTCTTCGGGGATTCCGTCGTTTCGCAGTACGCTCCAGTGACTGTCTGTCAATGGAGTTGAATGCTGCCTGAAAGTAAATGAAGCACGCTGTGGTGGGTTTTTGGAATTTTTAACGGTGTTCTAGGATTCGGCGTAGCGCGAAGATCTTGTCAACATAGCCTCTTCCTCGACGAAAACCACACTGGTTGGAGCGTGTTCCCGCTTCACGAACAGCAACAAAGCAACTAAGCAGAATGGCGGGGAACAATTTAGCCGCTATATCAATGAGGCTGATACCCCTGTAATGCGCGCAGACAGTCTTGTTTCCCTTTTTGGTTTAGGGAGTAGGATAGAGGTTGACCAAGCTTTGGGAAAAACTGTGGTGACCCAAATACGACGGAAGAGCGTGCTTAGTGGGTCCAACAGAATTGGCAAACAGGATTTGAAGATCTCAGGTGATATGCCGAACTCCCCCGGTGAATTCTTGTTTTTCATGGTTAGAGCTGCGGAGAGTTTCCGATTCGTTGGGAGGCTCAAGGTCGATCACATATTTTCCTATGTCGCCTGCTGTCGTTATACAGATGGACTGGATGGGAGGACGATTGAGCAGCTGATTGAAATATTTGACCCATCTTTGAAGCTTCTGGTTGCAACCCGATATAAGGTGGCCTTTATCGTCACGTATCGTGGAAGGAGGTTGAGTCTTCCCCGAAGAGGAGCGTGAGTCGGAAAAGCCTTCCAAAGTCCCCTACAGCGGCTGCTGCCTATATCTGGCCTGCCATTTCAGGCCAATATCGTTTACGGTCGCTCCTCGCTGAGCGTGTAGCTTCGAGGCGAAGGTTATGGTAATCAGGCGAATTGCGGAGTCTCGCGTCCCTAGCCTTAGCGCAGCGGTTAAGGGTTTATGCAGAGATCCAATCTTTCCTCTGCCACTTTGTTTTGCCTAGCTGTTTAAGGGAGGCGCCAGCGACGGATACTTTTAGCCCCGTCCATTGCATCTACGCTACCGCTGTCGTCGATCGCAGTCAGTCTGGACGAGATCGCATTTGACAGGGCTTGAACGTTGTTGCTAGCTTGGAAATATCTATTCTGCGGTGAGTTCGAGATTTTTACCGTACTGAACGGTGAAGCCCAAGACGAGCGCGTACCAGTGGGGTCGGTGTCTTTGGTGTTTCCTGTTACGCCACCCCGTTATGCCCGACAGTTCTCGACAGATGCCCAACGAGAGCGCACCAAGATGTAGTCGATTTGGTGCGCTGTCCTATCTTCATTGGAATATCAGGTCAGTAAGTGTCTTTTTGGATGCTGGAAGCATTGGTGACGACCAGTCGACTGAGGCACAGAACTCCTTCGTGGGCAACAGTTCTGTGGCCGCAAACGGATGTAACCAAGTTTCACTGATCGCAACGCTGCCGGCCTCCCGTTTCACGGTGGTCAACTTTCTTCACGTGTTGCTTATGCTACACGCTTTAGTGTACATCACCCTAATCTCCCTCGTGAGAGGTATTGCCCCGGCCAGTTTGGTCAATACTGCCCGATCCTCCAACACGATGTTTGGGCTCAAACCCCTAACCATTTTTGTCTGCGTACCCGTGTATACATGGTGCGGCCGGTCTAATGACAACAGATGCATCGTCAGTAGAATAATTCCGCTCCGTGGTAAACATCTCCATTACGGGAGATATAGTTCGGTTAGTGGATCAGTAGTTACAGCGGGTTTTGAGCCCATATTGGAGGTGGGTGCCGTTTCCTTGAGAGTAGCTTAGGTGTTAGATTTATCATTTAGGCTCTTTGCGGAATGGTCCGGTTCCACACGGACTATCTCATCTGTTTGCCTGGTGATTTGGTCAGAAGCTTCCAGGAACACGCCCATGAACCGTGGATTAACAAATCCCACTAGAACAGGCCGAGGTTACCGGTTCTCTCCAGGGTTAGTTGACCAACGACACAGTCGAAAAACCTTTTTCAGGAGCACGTGCTCCGGTACACCTATCGATATCAGTAAGTTTAAAACCCGATGCCTCAGGTCCCTAGTTTTTTGTCTATTCACCAGACGTATGGGCTCGGGGACTTCCTGAATGACCGCATTTTGCTGTCTACTAGTGGCGATTTCCGCCGTCTTCTCAAACTTGTCCAGTCTCCTTGAGCATGGTCGGGGGTGGGTGTCTCAGGCTCCGAGATGGCTACTCGTCCTGAACGCCTCTCGAAATGTTCCCAAATGACCGTGCGCCTGTTGCAGCCTCTGCTGGGGAAGTCCTACTTACTGCCCTCCCGTGGCGGAGATTTTTACACAAAGGTGAGAGGAAGAAGGCGAATGCCCGCCGCTCTCCGAGTTGGCCGACTGATAGTCAATCTAGGGGAGATGGCTGACCTTGATTCCAAACCAAACACGGGTGGCGTTTGAGGCGTACAACATTGCCTATCGGCATCTGTGGCGAAGCGGTCTACTGGGCACCCAGGATGTTTAGCCTCATCCTGGAAAGAGAATGAACTGAATAATCAGTTGCCGGCTCCCAAATGTTGCCAGAAGAGGCGATTTTGTATTACATGCTTACGCATGAGAGTAGTGGAAGGATACACCCCACAGTCACGAAGGCCCATTGCACTATTAGGGATGACCGGCAACCAGACTCCAAGACTTGGAGTGCAGAACCACATAAGGTTCCGATGGGTTGGGTGTGGTAACGATTTGGACGACAGCGGATTACTGTCTACCACCAAATTAATGAATTATAAAGTTGGCCACCGGCTCATCTGGACCAACACTATTGCCTTGCAGGGTGCGCTCGGCTGCGCAAAGACTAGAGGTGCATTCTCGAGTAATACTGCCTACTGTGGACTGGGGGACCCAGTAGTACAACAGTCCACAACGCAAACAACTGTCAGATTTTACTGATATGATTGGTTGCTCTTTCAAACGCATGAACGATCACTCTCCTACACCGTACACTACTTGTTCTCCCATCCCCACTCTCTTCTCATCTTTTTTTCCATTTTCACACCCCAGGGGTTCTTCGGTCGATCGTGCCCGCTGTAATGTCACTGGTGGAAATCCTGGCTATGTTCTATCTTGTCCTTCTTCGACTAGCTTCCCAGTCTCATCAAACCCACTATCACCGGCTGATGTGCCGCTTCATCCTCGATGCCCATTTAAACTAGCCATCATTCATCCGGACTCCAAGGTCACTGATATCCGTAAGTTTCTTTATTGTCTGTGGATTGTGTACGTATAGGTACTTTGATTCTCTACTGATGTCTTGGGTGAGATACTTATACTCCCCTACACTGAGCGGAAGTTGCTACTGAGGGGTACAACCGTGAACCCTATTTAAATCCTCTTGAAGAGATGCGGTCCCGGTTTCACCCACCAGCTTTTAGGTCGTCCGCAAACGGATAGCCTGGGCTTTGTATACTCTCCAACGGATCGTTAACTTAGATCAGGAACAGAATGGGGCCCAGCACTGACCCGTGTGGAACCTCCATTGGTAGCCCTCACTCTCGTGGACTTGCTCTCTCCCACTGTGGTATAATACGTTCGACCTGCTAGATATGCCCGAGTCTATTTCAGAACCTTGGGCGCTACGAACAGCGCCTCCATTTTGCTCAACAGTGGGCAATGGTCCCAGAGTCAAAGGCCTTTCCGAAGTTAAAATAACAGACCTCGGCCCGTTCAGCTCCATTTAGTCTGACCGTTACTTTGTCTAAGAAAGAAAGCAGGTTGAACAAACATGATCTATTTTTAACAAACGCGTGTTGTTTGCTAGATCATCTTGTTTTCGATTAAGTGACTGGTCATGCGGTCCCCAATCAGTCCTTTTAGCATCTTTGGAAGCACAGGTAGCAAACTGACCGATCGACAGTGTTACACCTCTTTCTTCATCCCACCCTTATGTAGTGGGATAACTTCGGTCGTTAGATAGTCCCCAAGTAGTTGTGTACCGTACAGCGACCTAATGTACAACCGAACCAAATGAGCCGCTATTATGTGGGCAAGGGTGTAAATGTTGAGTACCCTCGACTTTTTCTACTTTTTCAGAGGAGACAAACACTGATGGCACAACTTGAGGTTTAATGGTGGCTCGCGTGCTGAACCTAGTTCATTGTTTCACTGGTGCACCGTCTCGGCGTAGTCTCGCAGTACTTCAGCTTATGCGATGTCGTCAAGAACATGATTACCGCCCTTATCCTTAACGCAACCTATAGCTACGCGCACAGCTGTTTTCGACGACATAGTTGTGGTAGGCTTTTGCGCACCTTTGGCATTTCTAGTTAAGGTGATCTCATAAGGTAGCCTGCATAGCTTTAGAACCCTGATGACCTCTCGAATCATTTTGTATCGCAGGTACCTCCTGTGGCCTCTTGTCTGCTGATACTGACATCACGCTCTGCATTCTCAGCTTTGGGCCCTATTGGTCTATTACAGTGTCCTTTCTCTCCTGTGGATTCTGCGAGCTGGTACAAAAAGCTCTGTGAGCAACACAAGATTGCTCATCTATTATTCCCAAGTTGGTTCCTGGGTTGCAATGATTAAGCCCTGTACATTGAGATTCTTAAGGTATCTTCTAAGTGTGTGAGGTACCGGCCAAGAAGTTACAATGGAGCACCCCATGATCGCTTCTTCTTAGAGGCACGGAGACCTGTAGGCTATTGATCTCACTTTTGTGTTTGGTGATTACCAGATCCAGTAACCTTGGGATCTGCCCTTCATTTCATATGGTTGGTCGCAGAACGTGCTGGACGATTGTCTCTTCCAACGAGGTCTAGCTGTCTGATAGAGAAATCCTCTTCCACTACTATAGATTCCTCAGTCTATGTCGGAGGTATTATACGGGGATTCACGAGGACTGACGGGCCTGGTAATCGTAGTTTTCGAGTGGACCGGGTTCTGTCGTTCGGTTTACTGCTCAATGTTGGACAGGAGTCCTCAGAGGTTGCTATATATGCTCGATTTTCGGTGCCAATGTTGGTACGGTCTGGGATCCGGGTTGAGCTGAGATTTCTGTATTTTCTGTTGTGTTCGTATATATCTGTAGAGGAAACAGGGTTAGAAAACATAATGAGTATGAGGGAATGAACCCAGCACAATCAGTAGACGGTCCGGTTCAGAAGTCAGACAGCATGTCATCGCCCACCGAGAATCAAGCATGAAGTCAGAGGCAGTGAAGCAGACGACACGTGATCGGCTGACCAGCACCGCCGACAAGAGTGGAGCTAATCGAGCCATCGACGGACCAATCAGCGGCTTACGTTCGTCTGAACCGACCAGAACTGAATCAACCAATCCAAGTGCAAACATACAAACCAGCCAGGGGGATCATTGAGGTCTATGCAAGGTTTTGATTACGATTATCATATATCTTATATAAACGATACATTTGCACGAATAAATTGAGATGGCTCGAAGATAGGAAAGTCTTATTAGACTTAGTGGGGCAGTTCAAAACAGTGAGGACTCCGAGTGAAGGTGTGGATTGCAACAACCTCAATGTTATATACAGGGGTTCTACTCAATTCTGGCTCCATTCATGAGTGGGACGGTACCTAGATGTACGTGTAATGACTATCGTTACTTTCCCGGTCTGCAGTGAAGTCCCCGAGGACTGAGTTTATCTGCCCAGGCTACGGCTTGGTGAAGGTAGCTAACCGAGGCTAGATCCTCAAGGGGGGTGACAGAGGGACTTTGATACACACGTGCGACACCTATTTCTTGTCGATGCAGTTTCAAATCACAGAAGACATTTTGCATACTTGGTGTTGTGGTACTTACCCCGACTACTTTTTGCGTCCCAGACTATTATCATAGCACCCCACCAACCCTTCCACCACCCTATCAGCTTGGTGTATGCAGAAGCTGAGAGGCAAGAGGACTCTAATGTTATGCCCCTCCTCTACCCAGGTTTTGATGAGTGCTACGTAGTCACTATTGATAATTTCTGTTGCCAGATAGTACCACTTTTTCAGCTAGTTCCGAGTGTTGGCCTTGATTTTGGCGACGAGGCACGAACTTCAGTTGCGTTCTTCATCATCTCCTCCTGACTAACGTTCAGGGGTTTTGTTGGTGTTTCGAGGCCTATTTTGGGAATAGAGGTACTATGCCTATCTGCTGATGTTCTCCATTTCTTAATGCTAATATGAAGCTTACGTTTTCGTCGAGGGTTGACTTTGCTCCTACTGTTAACCATTCGCCAACCGGACGAGTAATATGACTTCAACATTAACTGCATGGGAAAAAACAATCTACCATACATTTGAACGCGCGTCATTACCTATAGCAGCAGGTTTCTATATTTGGCAGTGTGTCGAAGACCTTGAGACCGGAAAATAGGTTAAATGTATTTGCGAAAACCACAATTGGCTGACATGGTCGCTGCCGAATGTCATCGAACGCTTTTTGCTGTGCACCATCCCATTTAAATTCTTGACCACTTTCCAGCAGTGCGTTCAGTGATGCAGATATAGTAGCGAAATCAGGGGTAAATTTGCGGTAGTACGACGCCAGCTCTAAGAAACCCTTAACTTATTCAATGTCTTCCAGCTTTGGATATTACCGCCCGCCGGTATTTCGTCTATATCACCCAGGATTTCGTCGGAACGGTGGTTAATATTGCTGCTGCAGCTGACCATTTCGGGGTGGTCTGCCCATGTTGCAACCCAGGGTATCACTGGGTAAACAAGGGGCACAAGCTGGGCTGAAATGGCCAGTGGAATTACACGAGAAGAAAGAATAATATCGAAGGAAAAGACAAATGTGACAGTGGAAACATCATCTATGAACGTAACCGAATGCTATATTTCACGATAACACTATTATCCTGCGCAACCTGGGGTGAGATCTATCTGGATGATTTACCGTTAGAATATTGCATCATATAAAAAACGGGGACCCTAGAATCCAGTAAGAGGTAAAATATATGATTGTGATGTATAAAAAGCAAAAGAAGGATACCAACTTTCAACCAGAAACCGAGCTCCTTACCCAGTCATTACCATCAGCATCGTACAGAGTTAAACAGCAGAGCAAGCCCCACTGACCACTGCCTTTCTCACCATGTTACACATAAAAGTAGAAAGAATGAATGTATAAGATGGACAGGGAGTAGACCTAAAGGGGTGGGAAAAGGAAACAACGCCCTAGAAGCCAAAACAGGGAATACACAGTCTAACTGTACAAACACACATTGGTCAGTCATTTTGATTCGACAGAAAGGAACAACACGATCGCCACTGTTCATCGTTCGCTGCCATAACCTTGTGTCTCCAGCCAACTGGTTGAGGGAAGATGCGAGGCACCTACTTTTCCTGAGTTCGCTGTACATTTTCCCATCCCCCGCTGCCACGTCATCTGCTGACCTGCACGTGGTTTCTTCCACTCTCTAGGAGAAACGGAAAACAGAACACGGTATGGCAGACAGATCAGGTCAAGTCAGGTCAGGTTGCAGGACTTGAGGCTCAGGCCGATAGATCAGTCCAGATTCTTGTATCAGCGAACGTCAGTTGATTTTCACAGGGCTACGACTTTTGTTTTTCTTTGTTGCTTCGTTCTCGTTTCTTTTCCATCTCGGATCTATGGAGGAACGAGGTTAGGATTCGGCTCGTTGTTGAGAGTGCGGCAACACCACGGTCACGAACTGGATTCTTGCCCAGGTCTACACCTAACGAAGAGGGTCATTCATACAACAGCGTTTGGCATAAAGGCTAATACGGGAAGGTCATGTGTGGGGAGAAAATACGGAGGGCCTTGGAGGGGGGAATTAACTGTAAGGGTGTGAGTGGAGAGTGACAGGTATAAGGTCAAAGGTAGATGAAAAGATGGGAGGAATGCTGCATCCGATTTTGTCCTATATGTGTTAGATTAGTTCTTTTAGGGCAATACGTCTGACGAGAAACGGTCCAGACGGGCCTTAAACTGAACCACCGAGCCCGCAGCCACCACCTCGGCCGGTAGATCATTCCAAGCATTGATGATCCGGCAGGCAAAAAAATGTGCTCTAACTGTCCTCAGTGCTCTTGGTTTTACCAGTTTTTACCCATGGCCCGTAAGTCGGGATGTCATAGCCATCACTACAATCGGCTTTGTTGGGATGGATAGTACCCTGATCCCTTTGAGGCCTTCTGCGCTCAGCTCAAAGTCTTTTATGCTTTAAGGAGAACAGGTTCAGCGCCGTAACTCCCTCTGTATATGGCTTGTTCCTCCATCCATCTACCATCCTTGTGAAATGAAGTTGAAATTTTTTCAACACTGCAGCGTCTCGCACCAGAGTAGGAGCCCATTCTTGGACGATATTCGAGGCATGGCCCAAATATTGTTTTGTAGTGTGGTAGTACATGAGCCGCTCTCGATGCAAATGTGCGCAGTAGTTGGTAGAGCGCTCGTTTTGCCCTGGTCGCGGCGGCTAGGCACTGCTCTGATGGTTGGAAGCAGTTAGTTATCCAAACTCCAAGGTCCGTGATATCTGTCCCGTGTTAACATTTGTGGGTCACTCGAGTCTATATATGTAAACCCCCATCGGCATCCTGGGTCAGGTGCCAACATTTCCCCACATGCAGTGGCAACTGCCACTGAGTGGTTCAAGTGTGAACCCTATCTAGGTCCTTTTGAACGTGAGGTACCTGTTTCACCTATCAGTCCCAGGTCGTCTGCAAAGAGGTGACCTGGGTTCTGTACAATATCCATTAGGTCGTTTACGTAAATTACGAATAGAAGCGGACCCAGCACTAATCCCTGTGGGACCCTACTGATGGCCCTTTCCCTCGTGGATCTGCTGTCCTCTACCCTTACATAGTACGTCCTGTGACCAAGGTATGCCTGGGTCCACTCCAGGACCTTAGGTGCAATCTCCAGGGTTTCCATCATGCGTAGTAGCAGTCGTTGGTTCACGGGATAGTAGGCCTGTTTAAAATCCAAGTTGGACACCTTGGTCTTTTCTCCTCTATCTATTCTGGCCGTTACTTTGTCTAGGAATAAAAGCGAATTGGATGAACAGGATCTGTTTCCACCTAATTCGTGTTGTCTGTTGGAGAAGATCCTATATTCAGCTAAGTGACTGGCCACTCGGTCCCTGATCAGCCCTTCCGGTATCGTCAAGGGCACGAGTAGTAAGCTGACCGGCCGGTAATTTTGCACCTCTTTCTTCTCTTCACCTTCGTGTATAGGAACGACTTCGGCTGTCAACCAGTCTCCTGGTAGTTGTGCGTCGGGCAGCGATTAGAGTACAGACGGTCCAAGGGTGCGGCTAAGATGTGAGCTAGGAGGCGTACAACTGGTGCGTGGATGCCATCTGGCCCGGCTGCCTAGTGCAGGTTCAGTCATCTAAGGGCTTTTTCAACATCATCAGGAGAGATTAAAACTGGCTACATGGTCAGCAGTCGAATGTGAGGTTCGAAAGCAGGGCTCAGTCCATAGTCAGTTTGATGCACCATCTCGAAGTGCTCCTCAGTGTTCCGGCCTTAGTTGTATTTTATAGTATATATATATATATATATATATATATATATATATATATATATATATATATATATATATATATATATATATATATTACACCCACTTGAGAACAAGCATGATGCCAACGCAACAACAGCAGAGAAAAATTACAAAGTCGAGGGACAGGGGATTGAGACTGCTGATTCTGTCTTTGACGCAACCTACAGCTACACGCGGGGCTGTTTTCGACTGAACGCGGTTATAGCAGGCTTTTGGGCATCGTTTGATCTTTTTAGCCAGAATGACCTCGTACCATGATCTACGCTGCTTTTGGGCCCCAATGGCTGATTCTCGTGCCCTTATGTACCAGAGGTACCGCTTGTAGCTTCTTGTCTGTTGGTAATGAGTCCATGCCCTGTGCTTCCAGCTTTGGACCCTGGTTGCTCTATGGGACCACCACGGTGCCCTCCTCTTCCTGATTATTCGACGTAAAGGAACAGTGCTCAGTGAGCAGCAACAGGTTGTCCCCGAGTACTGTCCGTTATTCCTCCACATTCCATGCTGGGCGCTCCCCGTAAGCGTTTAGGCCTTGTACACCAATGTTCTTAAAGCACTTTCGCATTTTGTGGGGTACTATATCCTTAACAGCCAAGTACCTGCAACGGATCGCCCCGTGGTCATTTCTACCTAAGGGCGCTGAGAACTGCAGCTCGTCGACGTCGCTGGAATGCTTCGTTATCGTCATCGTCATTATCATCATCGTAAAGCGTTGAACAGAAGGGTAAGCCCGACTGACCACTGCCTTTCTCACCATGCTTCGTTATGACCAGGTCTAGTAGCCCCGGGGTCTGTTCTTCCGTCCATCTAGTTGGTTGAAGTACTTGTTGTACAGGGTTTTCTTCCAATAATAAATCAAGTAAATGTACAGGGAGTCCATCTCCAGGAGCCCACAGATTCACCCAGTCTATACCAGGGGAATCGAAGTATCCAAGTATCATGATTGTATTCGCCCCGGGTTCGGAACCGCGAAGATAGGTCAGCAGTACCTGGTCCTCCGGGGGAGGGGGTGGGTAGATGCATACCGCTCGGATTTCAGATTGTAGTTTCAAGTCACAACAGAGGCCTGTATGTTTGGTGCTGACACGCTCTCCCCAGCCATCTATTTGATCTCGTCCGAGACCATCAGCTTCGCGTCACCAAAACCCCTGCCATCTACTCCGTCAGCCATATGAACGCAGTAACTTGCAGGAAAAAGTACACCGATTTCGTAATTTCCCTTTATCCATGTTTCGGTGACAGCGATGCAGTCCGATTTGGCAGTCTCAAATGCCAGTTCATGGCATTTGTCTTCAATGCTGTACCCATTAATGCAGATTACGGCAAGGCTATCTGCTCCTAGATCTGCATTAAATTTCAGCTGGTAGGTATGACACTCGGAAACAAGTTTCGGGTGCCTGACACGTTTTTTATGGCGAGCTGGGAGACCGGTTAGTTTCCTCCATCCGGCTACTTCTTGCTGGTGTTTTTCAAGGATTCAGAGGGATGGGAGTGCTACGCTCTTTAGGTGGGGTGTGACACGATGTTGTTGACGATGTTTTTGGGGGTTTGACAGTCCCCCTAGTATCTCGCGTGCTCCAAGTGGTCAAATTATCCGGCTCTACTTTGAACCTCCCCTGGGTTTTAGTCTTCACCAGCCCCACCAAAGCTAAGGTGTCCCTCTCTCTAGGGTTATCGAACTCCACGAACACTGGCCTGGGAGGTCGCTTCTCACGCTGTATAAGTTACCACCGACCTAGTCTGAAAACCCCCTTGAGCACGGTTTGCTCCTGAAGCCCCGCCGTCCGAAAGAGGGTTACTATGTGATGCCCGATATCTTCTCCCCGCTGTTTAGCGGCTTGGCAGACGGGTTCAGATATCTCTTTCAACACAACATTGCGATTTCGAGCTGAGGCTAACTCTGCATTTTTCATTAGTATGCTCAGATTGACAGTTACGACATCCAGCCCATTCCTAACGGCCTCCAAGTCCACTTCTTGTTTCACGACTTTTTGGTGCATCTGCGCCAGCTTATGTTCCAGTTTCTTACGAGCACCGCTGCTGTGGGTTTCTGGAGTTGGACTCCTCTTCGGGGTTCTCTGAATTAGTGTATCCATTTCCGGGAAGCCAATGCAACTACCCTCCCCCACTTTATCAGAACTATTGCATGCTGGTCGCTCAGATTTCCATAGGATTATGCTCTTCCAACAAACCCATTTCAGACACTTGTGTTTGTCGTAGAGATCAAAAACCTTCAGAAACAGTCGGCTGTATCGCCGGTGGTACCAGTTAAGGCATATATCATGTTGGATACCTCCGTTTACTACTTGGGGGCATTTCAGGTTCCCGCTCTGAGGAATGCCACTCACGGTCTTGTTGACACCAATGTCGGGGCATTTTAATCGGCTGCTTTTAGCATCGAGTGGTGAGGCTTGGCTGAGGAGATACGCATGTAGCAAAGCCGCTCCGAAACCGATCGGTTTTCGGCCGGCTTTGGTCGGTTTTTGCTATTACGCCGATCCGTTTTCGGTCGGTTTTCAGTCTGTTTGTTTAGCAGTCATTTTACACGGATCAACAATGAATTGATACAAAGGAAATCGACGACCGGAATGACGTGCAATGCCTAGTTGGCATTTATTTAAATATATTTGTTTAATTCATCGAAATGAGTAAAATACTGACAATTAATCGGACAATCAAAAATTAAGAGACAGAAATGAGCATCGTAATACGTAATTCGGGTTGATAAAAGAACCTAACGAAGCATATCACGTATATCAAACGACTGGCACAAACCGCTCGGAAACCGTTCAGAAACCGTCCTGAAAACCGATCGGATTTTGAGCGGTTTGTGTCAGTTGTTTGAAGTACGTGATAGGCTTCGTTAATTTCTTTCACCGATCCAAATTACGTCATACGATGCTCAATTCTACCTCCTATTTTTGATTATTCGATAATGTAGTGGCATTCAACCCTGATTATTTGTTTAACACACATCAGTGTTTATGTGAACTCGCACCACCAAGCGCGGTGGCCACTTGAACGTTGCCCGTGCACGCTACACGCACGCTTCTCCAATATACACACTAACCACTCTCTCCCTATCTATAGTGTTCTCCTTCTCATGGGTTGTGGGAAACAATGTCGTGATCGTGATGGTATATTGCAGAGTACCACTGTAACGAACAGGTAGTGCAAGCGTGTTGGGAAGGACTAGCGAACGTACGTAAGGTCTAACCAACCTTACAATAACTGTCCATATTTTACCCATTCCGAGGGAATAAAATAGAGCGATCTATACCAATTTTTTCGGGGCAATCGGTGAATTACACCAGTATGTTTAAACAAAACGCCAACGCACATTACTTTTGTCGTCAACCTTTCCCGTAAAAATTCAATTTTCATCCGTGTAAATTGGCTATCAAACAAACCGACCGAAAACCGATCGGAAACCGATGTTACGAACGGGCTGGGTGTGCAGCATGCGGGATGCAGTGTCCTGCGTGGGGGTTGCACGTGCACGACCTGAAAAGACAGAAAGAAAACTCGTTGAGCCGGGGCTCAGTAGGTGCATAGGCAAGCATCAACACTTACACCGATAAAAATGGGAGTGGCGATCTGTCTGAGTGCATTACAGGTGCTACAAGGGTAAATTCGAAGAATGAGACTCAAGAATGACCAAGGAAAAGCACTGCTAATACGAAAACCCAGATGGAAGGAGCATCAGCAAGAGTTGTGAGAGACTCACCGACAGTTTATTCGTCACAGATGGAGGCAGACCCTTTCAGCAGAACCGTTTCTTCACCAAGTCCATTAGGTGCACTTCAGTTCAGTTCAGTTCAGTTTGCACAGGACTTGGTGTGGCTAGAGCCAATCGTGTGTCCAGATAGATGTGTTGTCGGCGCGTTTCCGTAGCTCCCAACACTGCGTGATTTTCTTTTTCTGAAAGGCAGAAATTTTGTGCAGTATCAGCCCTGGCAGAGTAGTTGATCCACCTGAGTGGAATCTTCAGTGAAAGGGTTTATGTGGTCATTTTCCAGGTGATCCTACTCGATTCCTGACGTTTCTATCCCACATACCCCTAACGGCTCGGTAGTGGTGAATGGATCTTAAGCGCTGGTGTACTGCAGCTGGCATAGCGCCTCTGTTGTTGTGCGATTAATTTTAGCAGTTCAGTTCAGTTCAGTCTGCACAGGACAGGTAATGGCCACGGCCAATCGAGCGTCCAGAATTCCTTCGATGGTATGCACGCCAGTTATGCACCCACCACTGCCGAGTGTATTTGATCGAATCCTCGCTAAATTGAGAGGGAAACGGAAAACCTCATCGCACATCAACTGCGAGAGACATTATGCATCGTGAGCGTTCACTAAGACAGTATGCAATGAGGGAAAAAGTCTGTTAAAACATACTCCAGAAGGACCACAGTGCTACCCGCCATCCATCTAGTTGATATACTCAAGGCTCACTACAAGGAAAGATCTCGTACCACTTGCGATCTAGGGCACCTTTGAAGGATTGGACTGTCTGCAGATCTACCATTCCACCAGGCAGACCGTTCCAACTGTTCACAACCCTGTTGCTGAAGAAGTGCGATCTTCTTTTCGTATCCCCTTGTTCTGGAGTCTACGGCCACTTGGAATAGACTATCTGGTCTAAGGCCAGATAAGCCCTTCATTACCTTGAACGTTTCTATGAGATCCCCTCGACGTCTCCTCCTTTCCAACGAGAAGAGATTCAGGTCACAGAGTCTCTGATCGTAAGTCTTGCCCCTCTGCCCTTCGACCATTCGCGTGGCGAGACGTTGGACTTTCTCGAGGCAGGCGGCGTCCTTTTTGTAGAAGGGTGACCAAGCCTGCACGCTACCTTCTAAGTGAGGTCGTACTATAGCCATGTAAATAGGTACAAATACCTCCTGCAGATGTTAGTCATCTTGGTCAGCAGCCTCACGGGTATGTGTTTTGTGTTGCGTGAAAATTTCATATCATTTTTCTTGTCATGAACATTTGTTTCCATGTTCTACAGCAACCCCCATCGTAGTGAGCCTTGCCCGTTACTTGGTACATTATGTGAGCCTGATTGGTTCGCAGGCTATATATTGTTCAATTCAGTTCGGTTCAGTTCAGTTTTCACAGGGCCTGGTGTGGCTAGAGCCAATCATGTGTCCAGATAGTTGTGTTGTCGGCGCTTTTCCGTGGCTCCCAGCACTGCATGATTTTCTTTTTCCGAAAGGCAGAAACTTTGTGCAGTATCAGCCCTGGCAAAGAAAGGTGGAAACAATGGGCAAATTGCATCTGACCCTAGAAACTGCCTAACACAATTCGGGGCATACTGTCACCCAAATCAGGTCTACCGCCTTCTTAAAAGCCTTCACTGCTGTGGTTTTTATGACCTCTGGGGGCTTATCCCAATGGGGTACCACTCCATTTGAGAAGCAATTCGCCCTAATTTGGAGCCTCCGGCGCATTCTTTGTAGCCTAAGGCTATGCCCCCTGGTGCCTCTCTCAGGGATCAGAGAGAAAAGGTCTTCTCAGCTTATTCCCGATAGTCCCTTCATTACCTTGAAGGTTTCTATCACATCCCCGAGAATGCGCCGTCTTTCCATCGGGAACAAGTCCAGGGCACGGGGGTCCCCTGCGTAGCTAAACCCTCCTGGTCCAGTCACCATTCTGGTGACTAACCCTTGCACTTTCTGCAGACAGTCTATATCTTTCTGGTAGTACGACGCCCAGGCTTGCACGCAGCACTCCAAGTGCGGCCTAACTATGGTTTGATATATCGGAACGAAAATCTCCGGCTCTCTATACGAAATAATGGATCTAACTCGAAGGAGTTCTCTCCTGGCTATATTGGCTGCTACGGTGCACTGCTTCGGCGGCTTGAAGCTGTTGTCAATTATAACACCCAGGCCCCCAACCTGAGAGAACACTTGCAAAGAGCTCACGCCATTCCCACTAGCCCCTGCGTTTGTGGTCAGGCATTGACAATTGGTGAGGTTTAGTGGAAGATCCCATCTGCGTGACCAGTTTTGTACTGCTAACACGTCAAGTTCTATATCTACTCCAGGTATCTTGATCTCATCGGCAAACCTAAAAGTGGGGTTTGTAAGCTCACGTGCTAGGTCACTGATGGAGATGAGGAAGAACAGAGGGCCGAGCACCGAGCCCTGTGGCACCCCACATGCCACACCTTCCGGTTTTGAGACATGACTACCCACCTCAACACTAACATTTTGCCCTGCCTGAAAACCATTGATCCATTGCCTTGCCTCACCAACAATTCCCACAGACTGCAGTATGACACCCAGAAATCTGTTTCACACGGAATCAAACGCCCTGCTGAAATCCAATTAATAAACATTAATCGACGGTCCTTCGTCCAGCGTGTAACAGCCGGTCGTGGAAAATCCCCCTTTTTCCCCTCGCGATTCAATGTTTTTCCTAACATCACTCATTTGCCTACACTATTGACTTGTCTTCACGAACTGGCTGTTTCTATGGACCAATTGTTGTCTGTTCGCGCCCACAGCGTTACTTTGGCACATCCTTGTTCAGGGCCTGCGTGACGCACGTGCTGTTTGCTCACACGCTGCTATTCGGTTTCTCGTTCTTGAGTCCTTGTGATCCTATTATTGAGGTTTGTATATTTTTTATGTCATTGTTCATGTAATAATCTAGTATCGTAGAATATCACGGATAATCGTCTTTTGATTTCGGGATCCGTTGCGGATTTGGCTACGCATTGCTAAAACGTTCGTTACAATACTCAATCTATCAATTTGGACCGAGGAAAAACACGCAAAATGCCAAGAAGAGGATCGAAAACATTGGAATTCGGACGGGAAGTAACACGGCAAGTCTCTGGGGAGGTTTTGGGTACATTTGATTCTTTAGTTAATGCTAGATCGCCTAGTCCTGTCAGTGCTAGTTCATGTGTTAATGAGAGCAATATTGATCGTAAGGATGTTGATTTATATAAGCTGAGAATACTAGACCTAGAACAACAGTTACTATCGGCTAGACAACAGGCCCAGGAAGCAGAGAAGAAGTGTATACAGAAAGAGCGAGAGCACGAGACCAGCAACGTTGACACTTCCGATAGATCAGGGCGCAATAAGATAGGGAACCCCACGCCGGTCGCCGACTACAAACCACCATCGATCGATCTGCCTAGAGTGGAACTAACAGTTTTCGACGGGCGAGCTGAGCAATACTGCAAGTTTGTCAAGCAGTTCGAGACGTTCGTTGAAAATAAGGTAACCGACCCTGGGCAAATGCTTCTCTACCTTACTCACTACTGCCGAGGCCGAGCAAGAGAATCTATCGACGGGTGCACCATGCTCGACCCGGAACAAGGCTACACAAGAGCAAGGAAGATTCTAAGGGACTTGTTTGGCCAACCGTTCAAAGTAGCCCGTAACCTAATAGAGGGCGTGATGGTAGAGGCAAAGAGAACCAAGGGCCATGTCTACACAATGGCCGACCTGGTGATCAAGATGCAAAACTGCCCAATAGCCCTCGACCATTTAGGTTACAGGGCTGACCTAGATGCCATGCACACTTTAGAAAACATAGTCCCTCACCTTTCTCCCGAACTACAGGGTCGGTGGGCGGAAGAAGCAGAACGGATAAGCCGAAGCGACAGAGAAGCCAACTTCAAAGACCTGACCGAATACTTGGACAGGCAAACCAAGATAGCTGACAGCAGGTTAGGCCGACTCATCCGGGACAGCAACCGGGCAAACAAGCCCAGTACTAGCCAAGCTCAAACCCCTGCGCGGGAACACCCAAAATACCAGCCTTGGACCAATACACATGTCATTTCACGCGATACTACGGCGCAACCCAATTGCAGATCCTGTGGTACAAGCCATGGCCTACCAGAATGCCCCAAGTTCGGCAACGCCACAATAGACGAACGGTGAGGAATGGCGAGGATGGCAGGAGCATGTTTTATTTGTCTCAGCACCACTCACCGGGCAGCAGCCTGTAGGAGAAGGAACCGATGTGGTTACGAGGGCTGCACGCGCAGACACCATCGGCTGCTGCATCGGGCGAGAGTAACTATATCCGAGGCGAGTACCAAATCCAGCGTTATTTGTTCAACGTCACGATCTGCCAGTAAACCGGTACGTTTGGGCGTAGTCGCCGAAGGGGTAGTGACCCCGACTGGGGTGGTCAAAGCGTTGGCTTTCGTTGATAGGGGATCCGACACTACTCTAGTGAAAGAGCGGTTTGCCGACAAACACCAACTGGCTAAAGGTGCGACATCGTTGGCAGTGAGCACGGTGGGCGGGACACAGGTAATGACCGCCGGAAGGTTGAGGTTGCAACTCGTCTTTCTAGACACTAACGAGGAGATTGAACCAACGGAGGCATTCACGTTAGCCGACCTCCCCATGCGAGCACCAAGGTCAGTGAACGCACTCTTGACTCGGTGGCCCCACCTGCAGGATGTAACCGTTGTAGACTGGGAAGATGATGAAGTGGATCTCCTCATTGGCTGCGACGTGCCAGAGGCGCATTAGGTGGTTGACCAGAGAGTGGGCGACCGCCAGGCACCTTATGCCGTGCGCACAGCTCTGGGATGGATGTTATACGGTCTAGTAGGGGTACGTGGTTCAGCGAATTACTTATCCGCCGAAACGGACCGCATAGAGTATCACCTACAGCGGCTGTATGAAAAGGAGTTTCATGACATTGGAGACGAAAGACCAACGTTGTCTCAAGAGGATCACTTCGTTCTACAAACGGTGCGGCAAGGCACTAGAGGCCTCGGAAAACAGTTCGAGGCTCCCCTTCGATGGCGCACATCTGCTGACCCGTGGACTGATAACAGAAACTATGGTCTACAAAGACTTCTTCGACTGAAAGAATGCTTCATTCTAGATCAGAATCTGTGGGAACGATACGCGGATTTGATGAAGCGAAACGAAGCCCTCGGTTACGTTGAAAAGGTGCCTGCCAACACCGACGGCAATAGGGGTATCTGGTACCTGCCCCACCATCCGGTTATCAATCCCAAGAAACCCGAAAATCTACGGGTGGTTTTCGACTGTGTAGCCAAGTTCTAGGGCAAGTCGTTAAACGATCGCCTACTACAAGGGCATGACTGGACCACACCACTGATCGAAGTTTTGTGCCATTTCAGAGTGAGTAAAGTGGCTTTGTCTGCCGACATTTGGGAAATGTTTCATCAGGTGAAGATTCCGGTAGGAGAACGAGATGCTTTGCGTTTCCTGTAGTGGGAAGGGAGCGACCGGGACAAAGCAGTGGTGAATTATAGGATGACTGTCCACCCCTTCGGAGCCATATCGTCACCATTTTTTGCAAACTACGCCCTCCGAGAATCAGCGAACAAACATGGCGATCTAGTCCATCGGACGGTATTAGATAGCGCCAGCAGGAACTCCTACGTCGACGACTACCTTGGGTCATTCGATGAAGTGGAATCAGCTCCACAGCAGTTCAGGGGTCTGACGAGGTTGCTGGAAGAGGGCGGCTTCCATCTAACTAAATGGATGTCGAACGCTTCAGAAGTGCTGAAGGTCATCCCGCATCGCGAGAAGGCCGAAAGGGTAAGAGATCTGGACGGCTCTCCACTTCCTATCGAGCGCACCTTAGGAATAATATGGGACGCGGAAGCGGACGATTTTGTTTTCGAGCTAAACGTTCCCGAGCTGCCAATAACCCGTTGTGGCATACTATCTGCCGTCCCAAGTTTGTTCGACCCGCTCGGATTCGTCTCATCATGGCTGTTACCCGGAAAGATCTTGCTGCAGCGGCTGTGCCGTAAGAAAGTTGATTGGGACCAATCACTGGACCGAGAGGACCGGTTGGACTGGGAAGAATTTTTGAACACCTTGAAGAAATTAGGGGACATAAGGATCCCACGATGTTTGACTCCTGGCTATACGACGCGGACTGGAGAACTACATGCCTTTTCCGATGCATCCGAAGTCGGTTATGGAGCTGAAGTGTACGGACAATGGTGCGCAGGAGATGGGAAATATACTATGAGGATCCCGTTCACCAAAGCCCGCGTTGCTCCACTAAAGTCGGTCTCAATCCCACGCCTTGAACTCAGCGCAGCCGTGTTGGCAGTCAGTGTGGTGCAAGCTGTGAACAGATGTTTCGATCTCTACATTTGGTCGGTTAGCTTCTGGACGGATTCAGCGATAGTACTTTACTACACTAACAACGTCCGGAGCCGGTTTAGTACTTTCGTTGCTAACCGGCTCACGATTATCCACGATGAATCAGCCACGAACCAGTCGGGTCACGTCAGTTCTGGCGACAATCCGGCCGACCTGTGCTCCCGAGGTGCGACCAACTTCAGGCAACTGGACACGTGGACGAGAGGGCCAAACTTCCTTCAGTTGCCCAAACAGGACTGGCCCGTGTTCGAATTAAAACCCCCTACGGAAGTAGAACTGGAAATCAAAGGCGTAGTGATAGCGGCCAACGTCGTCGAAGAGACATCCATTCCATCGCGACTGGTCAGGTTTTTTCCTGGATGAAGACGCTTCGTTCGCTAGTTTGGTTAACCAGGTTCAAGAGAAATTTACTAGTCATGGAAGGGCTACGGCCCTCAGGCCGGATACGGATCGGCCGGATAAGTCCCGATGAGCTACAAGCGGCAGAATACGATACTTTCCGAATGATACAACGCGAGGCTTTCACTCGAGAACTCAAGAGGGCGGAAGAAGTGGGACCGACCAATAAAGACATACCCTCTCCAGGAGGCGAGCTGAAGCATATAAACCCCAAACTCATCGACGGACTGCTGCGGGTGGACGGTAGGCTGACCAACGCCCACCTGAACTTCGACACAAAGTGTCCTATACTGTTGCCTGCGAGACAACCTGTAGTAGAGCTAATGATTCAACACGTCCACGCCGTGGAGGGACATGCCAGGGAAAGTCACGTGACGAGCGTCATCCGAAAGCGTCTTTGGTTGTTGAGAGGACTAGGGACTGTAAAACGCGTAATCCGACGGTGTGTGCAATGTAGGAGACGCAATGCCACGGCGGGCAAACAACTCATGGCCTCTCTACCAGAATGCAGGGTGACTACGGGCTGGTGGCCGTTCAGTGACACCGGGTTGGACTATTTCGGGCCCTTGTGGATCAAGTGCGGGAAAAGATTAGAAAAGCGATATGGATGTATCATGACGTGCATGAAGTCACGTGCGGTACACCTAGAAGTCGCACATTCAATGACGACCGATTCGTTTCTACGGGTCTTGCAAAGATTTATCAACCGAAGAGGCGTACCGGCCGATATATACTCAGATAATGGGTCGAACTTTGTGGGCGCTCACCGGGAATTGCAGCGTTGGCACAAGGACATAAACAGGGACGAACTGCAGGATCGAACCGTGGCCTACGGCATACGATGGCATTTCAACCCCCCACAGGCCAGCCACCGAGGCGGCATACGGGAACGCATGATCCGGTCCGCCAGACGGATATTGCTGTCAATCGTGGAGCAGCAGCCTTTCGACGACGAGACGTTGAACACCGTCATGACTGAGGTGGAGAGAATCCTTAACAACCACCCCCTGGTTCCAGTATTGAACGGCGACCCCACCCACCTGGCGCTCACCCCGAACGACTTATTGACGTTAAGGTCAAACGAGGGTTTCCAAGGGCTGGTAAACCTTCGTGGGAGCTACCTCCACAGATGGAAGCAAGCGAACTATCTGGCCAAGGTCTTCTGGAGGCGATGGCTGCGGGAGTACCTACCGGCTTTGCAGACTCGACAGAAGTGGCCGGCCAAAACAAGACCATTCAAAGTTGGGGACGTGGTTATGATCGCCGACGAACGCGCACATTTCAGCACTTGGTCCTTGGGAATAGTTACGGAAACCATCGAAAGCACCTACGGGATGATAAGAACGGTGAAGGTGAAGACAGCTAACGGAGTGCTCATTCGTGACATACGCAGTATTAACCTACTCGAGAGCAAAGACGGAGGAGCTGATAACCCTGGGGCCCAGTAGACTTTTTCACACTAGTCATCGAGGTGGATAAAGAAACACCATATATACCACACGGTCTCCGCCAAACACGTTACAGTGCTCGCGGCCTTTCGATGACATTACAGCAGGTTCTTTCCGATATGTGGTGATGAATGCGATCACATTCTATATCCCGACACATACACAAATGCACGACGCACTGTACACCCCGTAACCCCATCAAACATGTGACAGTGTTCGTTGTTTTGCTTTTTGTTGACGTTACCGAACGCTCTTTGCATATGTGGAAGTAGCGGAGCTTAGGTCACACACACATGCTACATTCTACTCGTTTTCTTGTCACACGGTCTTTTTTGACATTGCAGAAAGTCCTCCTTTGATGTGTAGTCATACCTGTGATTTCATTGTACGCCCCGGCACACACACACACACTCACACACACACACTCAAGCACATACATCCAGGACAGGACGGCCCTTTACAAGGACAGCATCTATGTGGCCCCTTCACGCCCGCCATCGGTCATTTGGTCTCGTGGAAGATGTAGACTAGCCTCACGTCTATGTAGCCAATGGGTTAGGTGCCACCAGTAGTAGAACGTTGACGACGAGCATTAGACGCGCGCATTGACAGCACAGCCTAGGTAGGTAGAAAGAATCAGTACCTTTATACCGAACCTTTGACTCTGCTAAGGATCCGGGAGGATTTTGGTGGGCGGTGTAACAGCCGGTCGTGGAAAATCCCCCTTTTTCCCCTCGCGATTCAATGTTTTTCCTAACATCACTCATTTGCCTACACTATTGACTTGTCTTCACGAACTGGCTGTTTCTATGGACCAATTGTTGTCTGTTCGCGCCCACAGCGTTACTTTGGCACATCCTTGTTCAGGGCCTGCGTGACGCACGTGCTGTTTGCTCACACGCTGCTATTCGGTTTCTCGTTCTTGAGTCCTTGTGATCCTATTATTGAGGTTTGTATATTTTTTATGTCATTGTTCATGTAATAATCTAGTATCGTAGAATATCACGGATAATCGTCTTTTGATTTCGGGATCCGTTGTGAATTTGGCTAAGCATTGCTCAAACATTCGTTACACAGAGTGTTCCGTGGTTGCTTTCCCCTAAAAGGTGTATTAATACGGATTTCATGTACCTCCGCACAAAATTGGGATATAATTAGATCCGACATTCCTGGCTTTTGACCCTCCCTCCTTCTGGTGTGCCGGTGAATGTGCTGTATTGGTGCCTTGCCCTCACCGTAGTCAAGCAACATCTGGTCGAATGACCACGCATGCACTCATTTTGCTTGCCAGTCTATCTCTGGCGCGTTAAAATACCCTAGAACAAAACACTCTTCTGAGTTTCTGGATGATAGTGCTAGGTTTTTCAGCGGACCTACAGCTTCCTCTGCGTTAGAGGATGGGCTACTGCATGCACAGACTAGAGTCACACGCTTACTCCGAATTCTTTTTTTCGAGAAGATTTCCAATGTCAGTGGATTACGCACACAGCTCGAAACAGTAAGTTGGATAGAGATATTTTAGTCACACGCACGATTTGCGGACCCAACTCCCGTCCGGCAAATGGAGACACCGAACAATAGCGATTGATGGGTTTTTGTAATTATATTGGTGGCCCTGTATAAATTACAGGAGAAAGGAGACTGCACGAGCTAATGACCAGAGCTGATGAGCTGGAGCGCGCCTTGCCCTTTGTTACTTAGAGTGACGAAGGTCTCGAAGTGCTCGTTTTTTCCGGTACCAGGTGGACTTAAACAACTCAGGTTTCAAGCAACCAGTAGATTGAAGGAACTGATGCTAGACCGAATTCCTGATCCATTGAAAAGCCTGGTCAACGTTTGATAGGCCAGTTGCGTACCTCAATGGATGACTGGTGAGGGTCATCCAAATGTCCTACAGGGTTTCTAAGATAGGCTGATGTGTCCGACCGAAGGAGATTATAATACCGCACTGGTCAAATCGGGTGTGGATGAGTGAAAGTACTCTGAAGTACTTTTGTCTTGACCACAAGCCACTTTATGTGACTGAGAAGAAAGATTCGAAAAGGAAGATTGCCTATAGCTAGAGGAGACCCTGACACCGGAGTTGGCCTCTTTTGGGGAGCGGTTGTCAATCCCAAGTAAATCTAAGTAAAAACGCCTATTCGTAAACAGGGAGCGCCTAAGCTCTGAGCTCGCGATTGCATTTTAGTGAGTTTGGTGTCCGCGAAGCTGCTACTATATCACAACGATAAAGGAAGCGCCCCAGTCTGAAGCGAGCCATGGGAAGCCATGTAAGGATGTAGGCTTTTACGGAGAAGAACCACAGAGGAAAACAAAGACGGGAAATCTGGTTTGTTAGGGCAATGACAGTTTGGGGAATTGAGGAGTTATTCATCACTCGATTGCATTACATCGTGTATAAATGCGAGCAAACAAGAACCTTAGCCTGCAGATGTAGGAGGAACCAAGATCAAGAAAACGTGCTCCTCCATCAGAGAAAACGGAAAACTAGCACTTTTGGCTTAGATCAAATCACTATGATCGAAGAAACGTGATAACACTTGCCCTGGGTTCGTAGTAAAGGTCAAGAATAAGACTGTTGCATGATACACCGTTGAAATGCAGTGCTGATTGAATGCTTAGAGTAAGCACAACGATTGCGGATAGTGAAAAGTGGTTACACGGTTCGGGAAACCGATATTTTTATTCCATTTTCCACCTATGTGTTCGCCGGCATCAGTAGCATTTTTTCTCGCAGTATTAGCAAAGTCTCCAGCTAAATCACTGACTGCCTCAGAAACCTCATTCAGTTTTTTTCCGTGCTTCAAAATAGACAGCCGTATAACCTTCTCGCTGGGCTAAATTGATCCATTAGGACTTGTAGATGCCATCGGAAACAGAAAAACCACACAATTCAGTAGCTAGTACAAAGAAATCCAAAAGAAAAATATATCCATGAGCGCTTCGACAATGCTGACGGGGACGAATACAACCCAATAAGTCAGCCACCTTGTGTCATCATTTTTTTTGGGTTCCCAACAATTTACGTGATTCGTATGCAGGGTATATAAAGCCAGTAAGAGGGGCGAGGAAGCTGGTGCTATACCCAAACATCAGGTACAGTGCAATAGAGGCCACGAGACCGAGTACTATGTTAACTCGAGAGACTTCTTTTTTCTCCTCCGCTTTCGCTAACAGGTCATTAAAGGCATTTTTCCGATGCGGAGAATCGTCGAGGGAGCTGCTCCAAGTACGTACCCTGAGATGCCACCGCCCGTGTACCGGGAGCGATATGCATGATATTCTCCTTCTGAATTGTGCTGGGCTACTAGCCAGGGTACTCCTCTTATTATTCCGCCCTCAATGTCAGCTCTGTGCACACTCAACCCCTCCGGACATGCTGGGCTGAATCTGCCGCCCTCTCACAGACACGCTTCGATGAAAGCTAAGCAGTCCATTCACTTCGACTCAGAGGCGGGTTTCCCCCCCCCCCCCCATTTATTGCCGATGCTGAAGGCATTACACTGCGTCATGGCTAATTCTCCTTTTTCCTCGTTTTTTCCAATCACCGATCCAGTTCAATTCAATTCAGTTGAGTTCAATTCAATTCAGTTTATTTTGCACGGGACCGTGTTTAGCCAAAACCAACCATTTTTCCGGATAGTTATGTTGTAAGCTCGTTTCCGTAGCTCCCAACACTGCGCCTTGGAGGCCCCGGCACGAGCCCACCCATCCAGATTAAGAAGCCTTTGGGGGTTTTTGAGTGCTTACTACGTCACATTTTCGCTTTGCGTTTATATCCAAAACTATTTTGTGTTGGAAGTCTCTCTTGAACAGCTCACGCCGCCCGAAGGTCACATGTGCGCCACCCTGGAGATAGAAGTTCAGATTGCACGGGACAGGTAATGTCCATGGCCATTCGACGGTATGCACACCAGTTGTGCACCATCCACTGCACAAAGTATCTCGTCGAATCCTCACTAAAAATCAGAGGAAAACGTAAAACCTCATTGCATATCAACTGCAAGAGACATTATACATCGTGAGCATTCCACGAGGCAGTACGAAATAAACGAAAACGTCAATTACAACACACTTCAGACCGACCGTAGTGCTACCCGCTACCAATCTGGTGAACACGCTCAAAGCTCACCACCAGGAAATACCTCGTGCCACTTGCGACGAGGTACCTTTACCGTTTATTCTGCTGTCACTTTACTTTAGTCAAACTCTCCCCAGCCTCATCTCTCTGTTGATATAATGTGCAACTCCCTCTTGGAAATTTGCGAGTTTTTCATCCTATTGAGTGATTTCGTAAACTCCGATCATGCTTTCATGCTTGCCTCTCGACCATGGCCGGGAAACCTACCAGCATTAATTACTGGATTGTCGGCAGGTCTATCATTCCACCAGGCAGGCAGTTCCAACTGATCACCACCCTGTTGTTAAAGAAGCGTAGTTTGGTTACCAAACTAACTCGAACTTTAATCAGCCTCTTTTCGTGTCCCCTTGTTCTGTAGTCTACAGCCAAATGGACTAGGCTATCCAGCATAAGGCCACAGAAACCCCTCATTGCCTTGAATGTTTCTGTGGGATCCCCTGAAAGTCTTCTCCTTTCCAACGAGAAAAGACCCAGATCACAGAGCCTCTGTTTACACGTCTTATCCCTCTGCTCCTCAGCCATTCGCGTAGCAAGATGCTGGAATTTCTGTGAGCAGGCGGTGTCCTTTTTGTAGGAGGGTGCCAAAGCCTGCATGCTGCCTTCTGAACGAGTTCGTACTATAGTCACATAAATAAAAATCAATATTTTCGGCTGCCAGCAAGACAATGCAGATCGGAGCCCTAAAAGCTCTCCACGAGATACTTGTGCAGCAGCTTTGCACTGGTCCGACCATTTACCATCACTGCTCATGGGGAGTCTCGGGTCTTAAACCCTGGTGAATGTTTCTATGGTGAACACTGTCCCTGGTCATGAGCGACAGTTAGGCTTTCTGTTGGCCTTGACAGCAAATGGCTTTTTCCAGCGTCCAGCGGTAAGTCTCAATTATGTGCCCAGTCCAGGACGGTTCCTGTGTCCCTGCCTAGGTCGATCCTACAGCTCTGATGTCATCGGCAAAAGTGAAACCACGCGATTGAAGGGTGGGCACCATGTCGTTAATAAACAACAAGATTTGTGTCGATCCTAAGACGGATCTCTGAGGTACCCCATTGGTGACATTCACCAGACTGGAAGACATGTCCCCTACTTTGGCGTTAAACGTCCAGTACGACAGGAAATACACCAGCCACGATCAGAAAGCAGGATTGAATGCCAATTTTTGCATGAGTATCATGGACGTTGCTCCAGAATTAATCAATCTGCATCTGTATACAGATTGGTTGCCATTTTATCGGACCTCTCCCTTTTAGATGTGGCCAATTCTACCAAGGATAGTGCATCCAATACGCCCTAAAGTCACGACATTTGGATTTAACTCTGGTGTGTAAAAGCCAGATCATATTAGACCAGGGTACAGGATTGGAGGCCAATATCAGAGGTAGTCCAGTTTATTGCATCTGGTAGTCCCCGGGCCTCAAAGTGCTCCAACTTTCTGTTGTCTTTTGTCTTCCAAGATCTAGGAGCAGGAAGTGCCGGGATTGCCATCCAAGCGAGTAGCAAACTGCAACTTTTCAATAGAGCAGGCCTCGGCAGCCGGCGGGTTCGCTCTTCATGAAGGAGTTAAGACCTTCAGCTTTCAGATCTCGTGAAATAGTAGGGGGAAGGAAGGTCTAGGGGAATCAGAAAGTATTTAAAGGGTACCTGGACAGACCGCAAGGGGACTGAGGAAGAGGAAGGAGACGATAAGTAACAAAAAGGCAGGAAGAAGAGTTCTGAAGCCGACTGAAGTACCACAAATGGGCTCAGGTTTCTGACTCACGGGTGCTCGGGAAAGAAGTGTTCACGCCGAACCCAGCTCCCGCTTGAACACTGCAGCTGTGTTCGCTTCCGTCGCCGCCTCGGGAGGCTTATTGCAGTTGGTAATCACACTACAAGCAAATGACTGGACTAGGATGGTTTTGACAGCCATCAGCTTGAATAGTTTCATCTGGTGTCCAAGAGGTACGGAGTTCCCGTCGCGGGTTAAGAATGGCCTGTTCGTGGCTGACAACCTTTCTAATTGTTTCTTTATTCCGGTCTATTTTCCCCGCTCTCTCCCACCCACTATAGGGATCAACCATATCTATCTTACCCTGTTCTACTACTGCCGCGGTCGTAGCCCCAATACCGTTCTCGTGAACGTTCTCTGAACCTTCTCCAGAGATAGAGAGTGTTCGCCACTAACTGCGGGGCCCAGGATCAGAGGATAAAACTGCAACGGCTACTCCGATAGTGATTAACGCGTGGCCCAATTATTCAATCCCGAAGACAGAACAAAGTTAATTCGTCGATTTAGCTGTACTGAGTTAACAAACTATGCACACATAAAAATAACGTACAACGTTTGCCAGCGAGAACCAGGGTTTGGCAAAGGTCACTATCAAATACGACAGGCACGGCTGTCCGAGTTCAGATCAAAGGTACGCCAGGACACTTTAGAAAAATATATAAACAAGTGGTAAAATATAGGGACCAATGCTTGCTCAACGCGTTTGGGGATCGATAAAAAAGATAAAATAGTCTCAACAGTACAAGTACGTGACAACCGCTGTGGAGGATTTGCACTCATGTTCATTAGACCGTCCACTAAATTCTCCCGCGAAACGATCAGTATCCAGGGAGTAGATAGGGGTATTAATTCACCCTTACTCACCTAGACTCTAAAGTCAGCTCATATGTCGGTTGGAGTGAGGGAGGTGGTAGAGCCTCCTGGAATAGTGTTCACTGCGAAACATAACCATGGTAAGGGGAGCAGAATGGCCCTCAACCCACCCAATGCCGGTCATCGCAGTGGAGTTTTGGAAAGACCGATATGATACACCGGTAAACTACCGACAGCCTCAATCTCACAGCAAACCCTGGATAACGAGATACTGCTTACCTTTATGACTGAAGTAGAAAGCACTTTGAAAAACAGGCCACTGGTGCCGATCGGCCCGGACCCGGAAGGCGAACCGGCCCTCATCCCAATGATCTAACAATCCTGCGGCCAAAAGTGGAGCTGCCACGCCGAAAACCCTAGGTGGAGCGTAAATCATGGAGTGGAAACAAGTGAGCCACCTGGCCGAGGCATTCTGGAAAAGTTGGGCGGGGGAGTGCTTACCAACTCTGCGGCATTGACAAAAGAGTACCTCCTAAGCGTGGTGGTTTAGACGCGGCTATGTCGGTATCCTTGTGAAGGGCAACTTACATAAAACCGAACGGCCTGTCGCAGCGAGCAAAAACCGTGGTATGAAAATCGATGGCCTCGTAGGCACGGAGGTGGTGAAAACGAACAAAGGAGACGAACTGGAAGATGTCCGTAAAATAAGTTTACTTGGAGAGAGTACTGGGGACTGCGACTTCGGCGTGACAGACCCAGCTCAAGGCAAGTTTACTGATGCCAACTGATACTGAATTTATTTAATTTTCTTCCGCGCATTTTCCCTCACTAAGTCTCGGAAGTACATTTGCATCTAATTTGATACGGTGTTCACGATTTACAATAGTCTTTTTGTCGAAGCTCTAAATTAGCACACGACACGAGATTGTCTGTAGAAACATCGTCATGTCCGAAACTTCCTGTTTGTGTTATTATTCATTCTGCGTTCAGGCTGCCATACGTTTTGAACCAAACATACTCTTACGATGGTTACATCACGAGCCGAACTCTCTAATGTTTCAGGCACCTTGGGTCTACCTTGCTTCTTCGCCGAGATTTCTCAGTCTTTATTAGGCCACGTACTTCACTATTAGTCGGGGAGCCTTTTGTACCTAACCTTCCCTAAACTATTTACGCACCCAGATTTCGTCCAAGCTTGCTTCTTCGTGTATCGATAATGACGTACCGTCTTCAGATAAAACCTTAGGACACCGAGGCACGCAGCATAATCTCAAGAGACTCTGCAAGGGTCTGCGATCAGCTAACAATAGAAGTAGCTCACGGCGAACGACATATGAGCTGACTTTAGAGTCTAGGTGAGTAAGGGTGAATTAATACCCCTATCTACTCCCTGGATACTGATCGTTTCGCGGGAGAATTTAGTGGACGGTCTAATGAACATGAGTGCAAATCCTCCACAGCGGTTGTCACGTACTTGTACTGTTGAGACTATTTTATCTTTTTTATCGATCCCCAAACGCGTTGAGCAAGCATTGGTCCCTATATTTTACCACTTGTTTATATATTTTTCTAAAGTGTCCTGGCGTACCTTTGATCTGAACTCGGACAGCCGTGCCTGTCGTATTTGATAGTGACCTTTGCCAAACCCTGGTTCTCGCTGGCAAACGTTGTACGTTATTTTTATGTGTGCATAGTTTGTTAACTCAGTACAGCTAAATCGACGAATTAACTTTGTTCTGTCTTCGGGATTGAATAATTGGGCCACGCGTTAATCACTATCGGAGTAGCCGTTGCAGTTTTATCCTCTGATCCTGGGCCCCGCAGTTAGTGGCGAACACTCTCTATCTCTGGAGAAGGTTCAGAGAACGTTCACGAGAACGGTATTGGGGCTACGACCGCGGCAGTAGTAGAACAGGGTAAGATAGATATGGTTGATCCCTATAGTGGGTGGGAGAGAGCGGGGAAAATAGACCGGAATAAAGAAACAATTAGAAAGGTTGTCAGCCACGAACAGGCCATTCTTAACCCGCGACGGGAACTCCGTACCTCTTGGACACCAGATGAAACTATTCAAGCTGATGGCTGTCAAAACCATCCTAGTCCAGTCATTTGCTTGTAGTGTGATTACCAACTGCAATAAGCCTCCCGAGGCGGCGACGGAAGCGAACACAGCTGCAGTGTTCAAGCGGGAGCTGGGTTCGGCGTGAACACTTCTTTCCCGAGCACCCGTGAGTCAGAAACCTGAGCCCATTTGTGGTACTTCAGTCGGCTTCAGAACTCTTCTTCCTGCCTTTTTGTTACTTATCGTCTCCTTCCTCTTCCTCAGTCCCCTTGCGGTCTGTCCAGGTACCCTTTAAATACTTTCTGATTCCCCTAGACCTTCCTTCCCCCTACTATTTCACGAGATCTGAAAGCTGAAGGTCTTAACTCCTTCATGAAGAGCGAACCCGCCGGCTGCCGAGGCCTGCTCTATTGAAAAGTTGCAGTTTGCTACTCGCTTGGATGGCAATCCCGGCACTTCCTGCTCCTAGATCTTGGAAGACAAAAGACAACAGAAAGTTGGAGCACTTTGAGGCCCGGGGACTACCAGATGCAATAAACTGGACTACCTCTGATATTGGCCTCCAATCCTGTACCCTGGTCTAATATGATCTGGCTTTTACACACCAGAGTTAAATCCAAATGTCGTGACTTTAGGGCGTATTGGATGCACTATCCTTGGTAGAATTGGCCACATCTAAAAGGGAGAGGTCCGATAAAATGGCAACCAATCTGTATACAGATGCAGATTGATTAATTCTGGAGCAACGTCCATGATACTCATGCAAAAATTGGCATTCAATCCTGCTTTCTGATCGTGGCTGGTGTATTTCCTGTCGTACTGGACGTTTAACGCCAAAGTAGGGGACATGTCTTCCAGTCTGGTGAATGTCACCAATGGGGTACCTCAGAGATCCGTCTTAGGATCGACACAAATCTTGTTGTTTATTAACGACATGGTGCCCACCCTTCAATCGCGTGGTTTCACTTTTGCCGATGACATCAGAGCTGTAGGATCGACCTAGGCAGGGACACAGGAACCGTCCTGGACTGGGCACATAATTGAGACTTACCGCTGGACGCTGGAAAAAGCCATTTGCTGTCAAGGCCAACAGAAAGCCTAACTGTCGCTCATGACCAGGGACAGTGTTCACCATAGAAACATTCACCAGGGTTTAAGACCCGAGACTCCCCATGAGCAGTGATGGTAAATGGTCGGACCAGTGCAAAGCTGCTGCACAAGTATCTCGTGGAGAGCTTTTAGGGCTCCGATCTGCATTGTCTTGCTGGCAGCCGAAAATATTGATTTTTATTTATGTGACTATAGTACGAACTCGTTCAGAAGGCAGCATGCAGGCTTTGGCACCCTCCTACAAAAAGGACACCGCCTGCTCACAGAAATTCCAGCATCTTGCTACGCGAATGGCTGAGGAGCAGAGGGATAAGACGTGTAAACAGAGGCTCTGTGATCTGGGTCTTTTCTCGTTGGAAAGGAGAAGACTTTCAGGGGATCCCACAGAAACATTCAAGGCAATGAGGGGTTTCTGTGGCCTTATGCTGGATAGCCTAGTCCATTTGGCTGTAGACTACAGAACAAGGGGACACGAAAAGAGGCTGATTAAAGTTCGAGTTAGTTTGGTAACCAAACTACGCTTCTTTAACAACAGGGTGGTGATCAGTTGGAACTGCCTGCCTGGTGGAATGATAGACCTGCCGACAATCCAGTAATTAATGCTGGTAGGTTTCCCGGCCATGGTCGAGAGGCAAGCATGAAAGCATGATCGGAGTTTACGAAATCACTCAATAGGATGAAAAACTCGCAAATTTCCAAGAGGGAGTTGCACATTATATCAACAGAGAGATGAGGCTGGGGAGAGTTTGACTAAAGTAAAGTGACAGCAGAATAAACGGTAAAGGTACCTCGTCGCAAGTGGCACGAGGTATTTCCTGGTGGTGAGCTTTGAGCGTGTTCACCAGATTGGTAGCGGGTAGCACTACGGTCGGTCTGAAGTGTGTTGTAATTGACGTTTTCGTTTATTTCGTACTGCCTCGTGGAATGCTCACGATGTATAATGTCTCTTGCAGTTGATATGCAATGAGGTTTTACGTTTTCCTCTGATTTTTAGTGAGGATTCGACGAGATACTTTGTGCAGTGGATGGTGCACAACTGGTGTGCATACCGTCGAATGGCCATGGACATTACCTGTCCCGTGCAATCTGAACTTCTATCTCCAGGGTGGCGCACATGTGACCTTCGGGCGGCGTGAGCTGTTCAAGAGAGACTTCCAACACAAAATAGTTTTGGATATAAACGCAAAGCGAAAATGTGACGTAGTAAGCACTCAAAAACCCCCAAAGGCTTCTTAATCTGGATGGGTGGGCTCGTGCCGGGGCCTCCAAGGCGCAGTGTTGGGAGCTACGGAAACGAGCTTACAACATAACTATCCGGAAAAATGGTTGGTTTTGGCTAAACACGGTCCCGTGCAAAATAAACTGAATTGAATTGAACTCAACTGAATTGAATTGAACTGGATCGGTGATTGGAAAAAACGAGGAAAAAGGAGAATTAGCCATGACGCAGTGTAATGCCTTCAGCATCGGCAATAAATGGGGGGGGGGGGGGGAAACCCGCCTCTGAGTCGAAGTGAATGGACTGCTTAGCTTTCATCGAAGCGTGTCTGTGAGAGGGCGGCAGATTCAGCCCAGCATGTCCGGAGGGGTTGAGTGTGCACAGAGCTGACATTGAGGGCGGAATAATAAGAGGAGTACCCTGGCTAGTAGCCCAGCACAATTCAGAAGGAGAATATCATGCATATCGCTCCCGGTACACGGGCGGTGGCATCTCAGGGTACGTACTTGGAGCAGCTCCCTCGACGATTCTCCGCATCGGAAAAATGCCTTTAATGACCTGTTAGCGAAAGCGGAGGAGAAAAAAGAAGTCTCTCGAGTTAACATAGTACTCGGTCTCGTGGCCTCTATTGCACTGTACCTGATGTTTGGGTATAGCACCAGCTTCCTCGCCCCTCTTACTGGCTTTATATACCCTGCATACGAATCACGTAAATTGTTGGGAACCCAAAAAAAATGATGACACAAGGTGGCTGACTTATTGGGTTGTATTCGTCCCCGTCAGCATTGTCGAAGCGCTCATGGATATATTTTTCTTTTGGATTTCTTTGTACTAGCTACTGAATTGTGTGGTTTTTCTGTTTCCGATGGCATCTACAAGTCCTAATGGATCAATTTAGCCCAGCGAGAAGGTTATACGGCTGTCTATTTTGAAGCACGGAAAAAAACTGAATGAGGTTTCTGAGGCAGTCAGTGATTTAGCTGGAGACTTTGCTAATACTGCGAGAAAAAATGCTACTGATGCCGGCGAACACATAGGTGGAAAATGGAATAAAAATATCGGTTTCCCGAACCGTGTAACCACTTGTCACTATCCGCAATCGTTGTGCTTACTCTAAGCATTCAATCAGCACTGCATTTCAACGGTGTATCATGCAACAGTCTTATTCTTGACCTTTACTACGAACCCAGGGCAAGTGTTATCACGTTTCTTCGATCATAGTGATTTGATCTAAGCCAAAAGTGCTAGTTTTCCGTTTTCTCTGATGGAGGAGCACGTTTTCTTGATCTTGGTTCCTCCTACATCTGCAGGCTAAGGTTCTTGTTTGCTCGCATTTATACACGATGTAATGCAATCGAGTGATGAATAACTCCTCAATTCCCCAAACTGTCATTGCCCTAACAAACCAGATTTCCCGTCTTTGTTTTCCTCTGTGGTTCTTCTCCGTAAAAGCCTACATCCTTACATGGCTTCCCATGGCTCGCTTCAGACTGGGGCGCTTCCTTTATCGTTGTGATATAGTAGCAGCTTCGCGGACACCAAACTCACTAAAATGCAATCGCGAGCTCAGAGCTTAGGCGCTCCCTGTTTACGAATAGGCGTTTTTACTTAGATTTACTTGGGATTGACAACCGCTCCCCAAAAGAGGCCAACTCCGGTGTCAGGGTCTCCTCTAGCTATAGGCAATCTTCCTTTTCGAATCTTTCTTCTCAGTCACATAAAGTGGCTTGTGGTCAAGACAAAAGTACTTCAGAGTACTTTCACTCATCCACACCCGATTTGACCAGTGCGGTATTATAATCTCCTTCGGTCGGACACATCAGCCTATCTTAGAAACCCTGTAGGACATTTGGATGACCCTCACCAGTCATCCATTGAGGTACGCAACTGGCCTATCAAACGTTGACCAGGCTTTTCAATGGATCAGGAATTCGGTCTAGCATCAGTTCCTTCAATCTACTGGTTGCTTGAAACCTGAGTTGCTTAAGTCCACCTGGTACCGGAAAAAACGAGCACTTCGAGACCTTCGTCACTCTAAGTAACAAAGGGCAAGGCGCGCTCCAGCTCATCAGCTCTGGTCATTAGCTCGTGCAGTCTCCTTTCTCCTGTAATTTATACAGGGCCACCAATATAATTACAAAAACCCATCAATCGCTATTGTTCGGTGTCTCCATTTGCCGGACGGGAGTTGGGTCCGCAAATCGTGCGTGTGACTAAAATATCTCTATCCAACTTACTGTTTCGAGCTGTGTGCGTAATCCACTGACATTGGAAATCTTCTCGAAAAAAAGAATTCGGAGTAAGCGTGTGACTCTAGTCTGTGCATGCAGTAGCCCATCCTCTAACGCAGAGGAAGCTGTAGGTCCGCTGAAAAACCTAGCACTATCATCCAGAAACTCAGAAGAGTGTTTTGTTCTAGGGTATTTTAACGCGCCAGAGATAGACTGGCAAGCAAAATGAGTGCATGCGTGGTCATTCGACCAGATGTTGCTTGACTACGGTGAGGGCAAGGCACCAATACAGCACATTCACCGGCACACCAGAAGGAGGGAGGGTCAAAAGCCAGGAATGTCGGATCTAATTATATCCCAATTTTGTGCGGAGGTACATGAAATCCGTATTAATACACCTTTTAGGGGAAAGCAACCACGGAACACTCTGTGTAACGAATGTTTGAGCAATGCTTAGCCAAATTCACAACGGATCCCGAAATCAAAAGACGATTATCCGTGATATTCTACGATACTAGATTATTACATGAACAATGACATAAAAAATATACAAACCTCAATAATAGGATCACAAGGACTCAAGAACGAGAAACCGAATAGCAGCGTGTGAGCAAACAGCACGTGCGTCACGCAGGCCCTGAACAAGGATGTGCCAAAGTAACGCTGTGGGCGCGAACAGACAACAATTGGTCCATAGAAACAGCCAGTTCGTGAAGACAAGTCAATAGTGTAGGCAAATGAGTGATGTTAGGAAAAACATTGAATCGCGAGGGGAAAAAGGGGGATTTTCCACGACCGGCTGTTACACCGCCCACCAAAATCCTCCCGGATCCTTAGCAGAGTCAAAGGTTCGGTATAAAGGTACTGATTCTTTCTACCTACCTAGGCTCTGCTGTCAATGCGCGCGTCTAATGCTCGTCGTCAACGTTCTACTACTGGTGGCACCTAACCCATTGGCTACATAGACGTGAGGCTAGTCTACATCTTCCACGAGACCAAATGACCGATGGCGGGCGTGAAGGGGCCACATAGATGCTGTCCTTGTAAAGGGCCGTCCGGTCCTGGATGTATGTGCTTGAGTGTGTGTGTGTGAGTGTGTGTGTGTGTGCCGGGGCGTACAATGAAATCACAGGTATGACTACACATCAAAGGAGGACTTTCTGCAATGTCAAAAAAGACCGTGTGACAAGAAAACGAGTAGAATGTAGCATGTGTGTGTGACCTAAGCTCCGCTACTTCCACATATGCAAAGAGCGTTCGGTAACGTCAACAAAAAGCAAAACAACGAACACTGTCACATGTTTGATGGGGTTACGGGGTGTACAGTGCGTCGTGCATTTGTGTATGTGTCGGGATATAGAATGTGATCGCATTCATCACCACATATCGGAAAGAACCTGCTGTAATGTCATCGAAAGGCCGCGAGCACTGTAACGTGTTTGGCGGAGACCGTGTGGTATATATGGTGTTTCTTTATCCACCTCGATGACTAGTGTGAAAAAGTCTACTGGGCCCCAGGGTTATCAGCTCCTCCGTCTTTGCTCTCGAGTAGGTTAATACTGCGTATGTCACGAATGAGCACTCCGTTAGCTGTCTTCACCTTCACCGTTCTTATCATCCCGTAGGTGCTTTCGATGGTTTCCGTAACTATTCCCAAGGACCAAGTGCTGAAATGTGCGCGTTCGTCGGCGATCATAACCACGTCCCCAACTTTGAATGGTCTTGTTTTGGCCGGCCACTTCTGTCGAGTCTGCAAAGCCGGTAGGTACTTCCGCAGCCATCGCCTCCAGAAGACCTTGGCCAGATAGTTCGCTTGCTTCCATCTGTGGAGGTAGCTCCCACGAAGGTTTACCAGCCCTTGGAAACCCTCGTTTGACCTTAACGTCAATAAGTCGTTCGGGGTGAGCGCCAGGTGGGTGGGGTCGCCGTTCAATACTGGAACCAGGGGGTGGTTGTTAAGGATTCTCTCCACCTCAGTCATGACGGTGTTCAACGTCTCGTCGTCGAAAGGCTGCTGCTCCACGATTGACAGCAATATCCGTCTGGCGGACCGGATCATGCGTTCCCGTATGCCGCCTCGGTGGCTGGCCTGTGGGGGGTTGAAATGCCATCGTATGCCGTAGGCCACGGTTCGATCCTGCAGTTCGTCCCTGTTTATGTCCTTGTGCCAACGCTGCAATTCCCGGTGAGCGCCCACAAAGTTCGACCCATTATCTGAGTATATATCGGCCGGTACGCCTCTTCGGTTGATAAATCTTTGCAAGACCCGTAGAAACGAATCGGTCGTCATTGAATGTGCGACTTCTAGGTGTACCGCACGTGACTTCATGCACGTCATGATACATCCATATCGCTTTTCTAATCTTTTCCCGCACTTGATCCACAAGGGCCCGAAATAGTCCAACCCGGTGTCACTGAACGGCCACCAGCCCGTAGTCACCCTGCATTCTGGTAGAGAGGCCATGAGTTGTTTGCCCGCCGTGGCATTGCGTCTCCTACATTGCACACACCGTCGGATTACGCGTTTTACAGTCCCTAGTCCTCTCAACAACCAAAGACGCTTTCGGATGACGCTCGTCACGTGACTTTCCCTGGCATGTCCCTCCACGGCGTGGACGTGTTGAATCATTAGCTCTACTACAGGTTGTCTCGCAGGCAACAGTATAGGACACTTTGTGTCGAAGTTCAGGTGGGCGTTGGTCAGCCTACCGTCCACCCGCAGCAGTCCGTCGATGAGTTTGGGGTTTATATGCTTCAGCTCGCCTCCTGGAGAGGGTATGTCTTTATTGGTCGGTCCCACTTCTTCCGCCCTCTTGAGTTCTCGAGTGAAAGCCTCGCGTTGTATCATTCGGAAAGTATCGTATTCTGCCGCTTGTAGCTCATCGGGACTTATCCGGCCGATCCGTATCCGGCCTGAGGGCCGTAGCCCTTCCATGACTAGTAAATTTCTCTTGAACCTGGTTAACCAAACTAGCGAACGAAGCGTCTTCATCCAGGAAAAAACCTGACCAGTCACGATGGCATGGATGTCTCTTCGACGACGTTGGCCGCTATCACTACGCCTTTGATTTCCAGTTCTACTTCCGTAGGGGGTTTTAATTCGAACACGGGCCAGTCCTGTTTGGGCAACTGAAGGAAGTTTGGCCCTCTCGTCCACGTGTCCAGTTGCCTGAAGTTGGTCGCACCTCGGGAGCACAGGTCGGCCGGATTGTCGCCAGAACTGACGTGACCCGACTGGTTCGTGGCTGATTCATCGTGGATAATCGTGAGCCGGTTAGCAACGAAAGTACTAAACCGGCTCCGGACGTTGTTAGTGTAGTAAAGTACTATCGCTGAATCCGTCCAGAAGCTAACCGACCAAATGTAGAGATCGAAACATCTGTTCACAGCTTGCACCACACTGACTGCCAACACGGCTGCGCTGAGTTCAAGGCGTGGGATTGAGACCGACTTTAGTGGAGCAACGCGGGCTTTGGTGAACGGGATCCTCATAGTATATTTCCCATCTCCTGCGCACCATTGTCCGTACACTTCAGCTCCATAACCGACTTCGGATGCATCGGAAAAGGCATGTAGTTCTCCAGTCCGCGTCGTATAGCCAGGAGTCAAACATCGTGGGATCCTTATGTCCCCTAATTTCTTCAAGGTGTTCAAAAATTCTTCCCAGTCCAACCGGTCCTCTCGGTCCAGTGATTGGTCCCAATCAACTTTCTTACGGCACAGCCGCTGCAGCAAGATCTTTCCGGGTAACAGCCATGATGAGACGAATCCGAGCGGGTCGAACAAACTTGGGACGGCAGATAGTATGCCACAACGGGTTATTGGCAGCTCGGGAACGTTTAGCTCGAAAACAAAATCGTCCGCTTCCGCGTCCCATATTATTCCTAAGGTGCGCTCGATAGGAAGTGGAGAGCCGTCCAGATCTCTTACCCTTTCGGCCTTCTCGCGATGCGGGATGACCTTCAGCACTTCTGAAGCGTTCGACATCCATTTAGTTAGATGGAAGCCGCCCTCTTCCAGCAACCTCGTCAGACCCCTGAACTGCTGTGGAGCTGATTCCACTTCATCGAATGACCCAAGGTAGTCGTCGACGTAGGAGTTCCTGCTGGCGCTATCTAATACCGTCCGATGGACTAGATCGCCATGTTTGTTCGCTGATTCTCGGAGGGCGTAGTTTGCAAAAAATGGTGACGATATGGCTCCGAAGGGGTGGACAGTCATCCTATAATTCACCACTGCTTTGTCCCGGTCGCTCCCTTCCCACTACAGGAAACGCAAAGCATCTCGTTCTCCTACCGGAATCTTCACCTGATGAAACATTTCCCAAATGTCGGCAGACAAAGCCACTTTACTCACTCTGAAATGGCACAAAACTTCGATCAGTGGTGTGGTCCAGTCATGCCCTTGTAGTAGGCGATCGTTTAACGACTTGCCCTAGAACTTGGCTACACAGTCGAAAACCACCCGTAGATTTTCGGGTTTCTTGGGATTGATAACCGGATGGTGGGGCAGGTACCAGATACCCCTATTGCCGTCGGTGTTGGCAGGCACCTTTTCAACGTAACCGAGGGCTTCGTTTCGCTTCATCAAATCCGCGTATCGTTCCCACAGATTCTGATCTAGAATGAAGCATTCTTTCAGTCGAAGAAGTCTTTGTAGACCATAGTTTCTGTTATCAGTCCACGGGTCAGCAGATGTGCGCCATCGAAGGGGAGCCTCGAACTGTTTTCCGAGGCCTCTAGTGCCTTGCCGCACCGTTTGTAGAACGAAGTGATCCTCTTGAGACAACGTTGGTCTTTCGTCTCCAATGTCATGAAACTCCTTTTCATACAGCCGCTGTAGGTGATACTCTATGCGGTCCGTTTCGGCGGATAAGTAATTCGCTGAACCACGTACCCCTACTAGACCGTATAACATCCATCCCAGAGCTGTGCGCACGGCATAAGGTGCCTGGCGGTCGCCCACTCTCTGGTCAACCACCTAATGCGCCTCTGGCACGTCGCAGCCAATGAGGAGATCCACTTCATCATCTTCCCAGTCTACAACGGTTACATCCTGCAGGTGGGGCCACCGAGTCAAGAGTGCGTTCACTGACCTTGGTGCTCGCATGGGGAGGTCGGCTAACGTGAATGCCTCCGTTGGTTCAATCTCCTCGTTAGTGTCTAGAAAGACGAGTTGCAACCTCAACCTTCCGGCGGTCATTACCTGTGTCCCGCCCACCGTGCTCACTGCCAACGATGTCGCACCTTTAGCCAGTTGGTGTTTGTCGGCAAACCGCTCTTTCACTAGAGTAGTGTCGGATCCCCTATCAACGAAAGCCAACGCTTTGACCACCCCAGTCGGGGTCACTACCCCTTCGGCGACTACGCCCAAACGTACCGGTTTACTGGCAGATCGTGACGTTGAACAAATAACGCTGGATTTGGTACTCGCCTCGGATATAGTTACTCTCGCCCGATGCAGCAGCCGATGGTGTCTGCGCGTGCAGCCCTCGTAACCACATCGGTTCCTTCTCCTACAGGCTGCTGCCCGGTGAGTGGTGCTGAGACAAATAAAACATGCTCCTGCCATCCTCGCCATTCCTCACCGTTCGTCTATTGTGGCGTTGCCGAACTTGGGGCATTCTGGTAGGCCATGGCTTGTACCACAGGATCTGCAATTGGGTTGCGCCGTAGTATCGCGTGAAATGACATGTGTATTGGTCCAAGGCTGGTATTTTGGGTGTTCACGCGCAGGGGTTTGAGCTTGGCTAGTACTGGGCTTGTTTGCCCGGTTGCTGTCCCGGATGAGTCGGCCTAACCTGCTGTCAGCTATCTTGGTTTGCCTGTCCAAGTATTCGGTCAGGTCTTTGAAGTTGGCTTCTCTGTCGCTTCGGCTTATCCGTTCTGCTTCTTCCGCCCACCGACCCTGTAGTTCGGGAGAAAGGTGAGGGACTATGTTTTCTAAAGTGTGCATGGCATCTAGGTCAGCCCTGTAACCTAAATGGTCGAGGGCTATTGGGCAGTTTTGCATCTTGATCACCAGGTCGGCCATTGTGTAGACATGGCCCTTGGTTCTCTTTGCCTCTACCATCACGCCCTCTATTAGGTTACGGGCTACTTTGAACGGTTGGCCAAACAAGTCCCTTAGAATCTTCCTTGCTCTTGTGTAGCCTTGTTCCGGGTCGAGCATGGTGCACCCGTCGATAGATTCTCTTGCTCGGCCTCGGCAGTAGTGAGTAAGGTAGAGAAGCATTTGCCCAGGGTCGGTTACCTTATTTTCAACGAACGTCTCGAACTGCTTGACAAACTTGCAGTATTGCTCAGCTCGCCCGTCGAAAACTGTTAGTTCCACTCTAGGCAGATCGATCGATGGTGGTTTGTAGTCGGCGACCGGCGTGGGGTTCCCTATCTTATTGCGCCCTGATCTATCGGAAGTGTCAACGTTGCTGGTCTCATGCTCTCGCTCTTTCTGTATACACTTCTTCTCTGCTTCCTGGGCCTGTTGTCTAGCCGATAGTAACTGTTGTTCTAGGTCTAGTATTCTCAGCTTATATAAATCAACATCCTTACGATCAATATTGCTCTCATTAACACATGAACTAGCACTGACAGGACTAGGCGATCTAGCATTAACTAAAGAATCAAATGTACCCAAAACCTCCCCAGAGACTTGCCGTGTTACTTCCCGTCCGAATTCCAATGTTTTCGATCCTCTTCTTGGCATTTTGCGTGTTTTTCCTCGGTCCAAATTGATAGATTGAGTATTGTAACGAACGTTTTAGCAATGCGTAGCCAAATCCGCAACGGATCCCGAAATCAAAAGACGATTATCCGTGATATTCTACGATACTAGATTATTACATGAACAATGACATAAAAAATATACAAACCTCAATAATAGGATCACAAGGACTCAAGAACGAGAAACCGAATAGCAGCGTGTGAGCAAACAGCACGTGCGTCACGCAGGCCCTGAACAAGGATGTGCCAAAGTAACGCTGTGGGCGCGAACAGACAACAATTGGTCCATAGAAACAGCCAGTTCGTGAAGACAAGTCAATAGTGTAGGCAAATGAGTGATGTTAGGAAAAACATTGAATCGCGAGGGGAAAAAGGGGGATTTTCCACGACCGGCTGTTACACGCTGGACGAAGGACCGTCGATTAATGTTTATTAATTGGATTTCAGCAGGGCGTTTGATTCCGTGTGAAACAGATTTCTGGGTGTCATACTGCAGTCTGTGGGAATTGTTGGTAAGGCAAGGCAATGGATCAATGGTTTTCAGGCAGGGCAAAATGTTAGTGTTGAGGTGGGTAGTCATGTCTCAAAACCGGAAGGTGTGGCATGTGGGGTGCCACAGGGCTCGGTGCTCGGCCCTCTGTTCTTCCTCATCTCCATCAGTGACCTAGCACGTGAGCTTACAAACCCCACTTTTAGGTTTGCCGATGAGATCAAGATACCTGGAGTAGATATAGAACTTGACGTGTTAGCAGTACAAAACTGGTCACGCAGATGGGATCTTCCACTAAACCTCACCAATTGTCAATGCCTGACCACAAACGCAGGGGCTAGTGGGAATGGCGTGAGCTCTTTGCAAGTGTTCTCTCAGGTTGGGGGCCTGGGTGTTATAATTGACAACAGCTTCAAGCCGCCGAAGCAGTGCACCGTAGCAGCCAATATAGCCAGGAGAGAACTCCTTCGAGTTAGATCCATTATTTCGTATAGAGAGCCGGAGATTTTCGTTCCGATATATCAAACCATAGTTAGGCCGCACTTGGAGTGCTGCGTGCAAGCCTGGGCGTCGTACTACCAGAAAGATATAGACTGTCTGCAGAAAGTGCAAGGGTTAGTCACCAGAATGGTGACTGGACCAGGAGGGTTTAGCTACGCAGGGGACCCCCGTGCCCTGGACTTGTTCCCGATGGAAAGACGGCGCATTCTCGGGGATGTGATAGAAACCTTCAAGGTAATGAAGGGACTATCGGGAATAAGCTGAGAAGACCTTTTCTCTCTGATCCCTGAGAGAGGCACCAGGGGGCATAGCCTTAGGCTACAAAGAATGCGCCGGAGGCTCCAAATTAGGGCGAATTGCTTCTCAAATGGAGTGGTACCCCATTGGGATAAGCCCCCAGAGGTCATAAAAACCACAGCAGTGAAGGCTTTTAAGAAGGCGGTAGACCTGATTTGGGTGACAGTATGCCCCGAATTGTGTTAGGCAGTTTCTAGGGTCAGATGCAATTTGCCCATTGTTTCCACCTTTCTTTGCCAGGGCTGATACTGCACAAAGTTTCTGCCTTTCGGAAAAAGAAAATCATGCAGTGCTGGGAGCCACGGAAAAGCGCCGACAACACAACTATCTGGACACATGATTGGCTCTAGCCACACCAGGCCCTGTGAAAACTGAACTGAACCGAACTGAATTGAACAATATATAGCCTGCGAACCAATCAGGCTCACATAATGTACCAAGTAACGGGCAAGGCTCACTACGATGGGGGTTGCTGTAGAACATGGAAACAAATGTTCATGACAAGAAAAATGATATGAAATTTTCACGCAACACAAAACACATACCCGTGAGGCTGCTGACCAAGATGACTAACATCTGCAGGAGGTATTTGTACCTATTTACATGGCTATAGTACGACCTCACTTAGAAGGTAGCGTGCAGGCTTGGTCACCCTTCTACAAAAAGGACGCCGCCTGCCTCGAGAAAGTCCAACGTCTTGCCACGCGAATGGTCGAAGGGCAGAGGGGCAAGACTTACGATCAGAGACTCTGTGACCTGAATCTCTTCTCGTTGGAAAGGAGGAGACGTCGAGGGGATCTCATAGAAACGTTCAAGGTAATGAAGGGCTTATCTGGCCTTAGACCAGATAGTCTATTCCAAGTGGCCGTAGACTCCAGAACAAGGGGATACGAAAAGAAGATCGCACTTCTTCAGCAACAGGGTTGTGAACAGTTGGAACGGTCTGCCTGGTGGAATGGTAGATCTGCAGACAGTCCAATCCTTCAAAGGTGCCCTAGATCGCAAGTGGTACGAGATCTTTCCTTGTAGTGAGCCTTGAGTATATCAACTAGATGGATGGCGGGTAGCACTGTGGTCCTTCTGGAGTATGTTTTAACAGACTTTTTCCCTCATTGCATACTGTCTTAGTGAACGCTCACGATGCATAATGTCTCTCGCAGTTGATGTGCGATGAGGTTTTCCGTTTCCCTCTCAATTTAGCGAGGATTCGATCAAATACACTCGGCAGTGGTGGGTGCATAACTGGCGTGCATACCATCGAAGGAATTCTGGACGCTCGATTGGCCGTGGCCATTACCTGTCCTGTGCAAACTGAACTGAACTGAACTGAAGTGCACCTAATGGACTTGGTGAAGAAACGGTTCTGCTGAAAGGGTCTGCCTCCATCTGTGACGAATAAACTGTCGGTGAGTCTCTCACAACTCTTGCTGATGCTCCTTCCATCTGGGTTTTCGTATTAGCAGTGCTTTTCCCTGGTCATTCTTGAGTCTCATTCTTCGAATTTACCCTTGTAGCACCTGTAATGCACTCAGACAGATCGCCACTCCCATTTTTATCGGTGTAAGTGTTGATGCTTGCCTATGCACCTACTGAGCCCCGGCTCAAAGAGTTTTCTTTCTGTCTTTGCAGGTCGTGCACGTGCAACCCCCACGCAGGGCACTGCATCCCGCATGCTGCACACCCACCCCGTTCGTAACATCGGTTTCCGATCGGTTTTCGGTCGGTTTGTTTGATAGCCAATTTACACGGATGAAAATTGAATTTTTACGGGAAAGGTTGACGACAAAAGTAATGTGCGTTGGCGTTTTGTTTAAACATACTGGTGTAATTCACCGATTGCCCCGAAAAAATTGGTATAGATCGCTCTATTTTATTCCCTCGGAATGGGTAAAATATGGACAGTTATTGTAAGGTTGGTTAGACCTTACGTACGTTCGCTAGTCCTTCCCAACACGCTTGCACTACCTGTTCGTTACAGTGGTACTCTGCAATATACCATCACGATCACGACATTGTTTCCCACAACCCATGAGAAGGAGAACACTATAGATAGGGAGAGAGTGGTTAGTGTGTATATTGGAGAAGCGTGCGTGTAGCGTGCACGGGCAACGTTCAAGTGGCCACCGCGCTTGGTGGTGCGAGTTCACATAAACACTGATGTGTGTTAAACAAATAATCAGGGTTGAATGCCACTACATTATCGAATAATCAAAAATAGGAGGTAGAATTGAGCATCGTATGACGTAATTTGGATCGGTGAAAGAAATTAACGAAGCCTATCACGTACTTCAAACAACTGACACAAACCGCTCAAAATCCGATCGGTTTTCAGGACGGTTTCTGAACGGTTTCCGAGCGGTTTGTGCCAGTCGTTTGATATACGTGATATGCTTCGTTAGGTTCTTTTATCAACCCGAATTACGTATTACGATGCTCATTTCTGTCTCTTAATTTTTGATTGTCCGATTAATTGTCAGTATTTTACTCATTTCGATGAATTAAACAAATATATTTAAATAAATGCCAACTAGGCATTGCACGTCATTCCGGTCGTCGATTTCCTTTGTATCAATTCATTGTTGATCCGTGTAAAATGACTGCTAAACAAACAGACTGAAAACCGACCGAAAACGGATCGGCGTAATAGCAAAAACCGACCAAAGCCGGCCGAAAACCGATCGGTTTCGGAGCGGCTTTGCTACATGCGTATCTCCTCAGCCAAGCCTCACCACTCGATGCTAAAAGCAGCCGACTAAAATGCCCCGACATTGGTGTCAACAAGACCGTGAGTGGCATTCCTCAGAGCGGGAACCTGAAATGCCCCCAAGTAGTAAACGGAGGTATCCAACATGATATATGCCTTAACTGGTACCACCGGCGATACAGCCGACTGTTTCTGAAGGTTTTTGATCTCTACGACAAACACAAGTGTCTGAAATGGGTTTGTTGGAAGAGCATAATCCTATGGAAATCTGAGCGACCAGCATGCAATAGTTCTGATAAAGTGGGGGAGGGTAGTTGCATTGGCTTCCCGGAAATGGATACACTAATTCAGAGAACCCCGAAGAGGAGTCCAACTCCAGAAACCCACAGCAGCGGTGCTCGTAAGAAACTGGAACATAAGCTGGCGCAGATGCACCAAAAAGTCGTGAAACAAGAAGTGGACTTGGAGGCCGTTAGGAATGGGCTGGATGTCATAACTGTCAATCTGAGCAAACTAATGAAAAATGCAGAGTTAGCCTCAGCTCGAAATCGCAATGTTGTGTTGAAAGGGATACTTGAACCCGTCTGCCAACCCTTCTGTCAACCGAAAGTAGAACGTCACTGGAACCTTCAAAAAGCGCAGATAACTCTGTGACTGGGCACTCCGAAGAAAGTCCGACCTAAGACTTTGGGGGGGGGGGACAAACAAATTAACGGCGGCAAAACTATGGGAGGTCGACCTAAAGATGTGGAAACTGCACTCAATGGATTGTGGTGCGGGTGGCCGACCATGATATCTTGGTGGAACAGCGGCAAAGGTTCATGGATGAGTGAAATGTGATACAATTATGGATTTGTCTAGGTTCTTCGGTGAATAGCACGGGAGCGTCTAAAGTTGGTAACAAAGTGGATGCTTGGGGTAGACATATAGTGGGCTGCTATAGTTGTACAAATATAGTTCATGTGAACAGCTCTCAGGAAGTGCATGCGATTGCATAGCTGGGTACGCTAAAGTCTGACATGGAAAGCTGAGGAGACAATCGAACTACTTGTGTCCTGGGTTGTGGATGATTCATTGCCGATGCAGCTGTCATAAAGTGCAAATGGCTGAATAAGAGGGGATGCTCCGGAATGAAGACGAAGCTCTGGAAGGAACACCATTTCGTGTTTTGTGGTATTGTTGGCAGGCGAGAAACCAATCTTTCAATGATGGTTTTTTTAGATAAATGGAGTGGTGACATAAAATTTACCGAGTGGATGAGTGGTCGCTTCAAGGGTATATCGGCAATCGTGGTGTTCATAATAAAGATATCTGAAAAGGAAAACCGTTTCATGTTTCAGGGTACGGAATCCGGTAACTGGAGGCGGTAGAACGAGGGTGATTATGGGATCAGTTGAGACAGATAGAAGGCAAGTCGATGGAGCTCAGTGTCAGTAGTAGCAAACAGTGGGGTACATTTCTGAGCCGAGAGAGTATATGTGCATATGTTGATTTGAAACTTGACCGAGTGTATGTTAAGTCTTGTTCAGGAACTTTGGAGGAGGCAGTGGGTGGCGGCAAAGCGATGCAGGGGACTTTTTCCACTCCGCTTTCGGTGCTAGTGGGTGAGGCTGGCCGTGCACTGGACGCCTAACTTGGAAATCCCTTCTGGTGACGGGAGGTGCCATCCGCCAGCCTAGCTGCTTCTGCACGTCGTTGCAGACGGCCTGCACACCCGATGTGCTCCGGCAAAAGCGGTGGATCTGACCGCGCAGCGCACCGTTGGGATTGACTAGTTTTTTTAGTGGGACCGAACGGCGGTAGGTGTCAGGTAGTCCTTGATCAGGCGACCAGTCGTTAGGGGATCCCGGAACGGAACCAAGGGAGCATCGGTCCGGCGGCGTACGAATAGCCGGCGGTCAGGTAGATGCATAGGCTAGGTAAGTGACAGGTTTGGTCGCCAAAGTATTAGAAGTCATCGACGGAAAGGTACGCACGAAGGAGGGCCTGAAAATGGAGAAAAAGCGGAGGAGCACAATCCGGAATGCTTCCAGCTAGGATAAATCGGAATCGATACAAAGAGGCAACTTTAATAAACACTGACTCTCTGGGACTAGCGTTTCCATTGCAGAAAGCAGAAAAACTAGGAATTTTTACTACCTTCACTTGTCATAGACTGCCGGTGTTTGCACGGTTCAAAAGTCTAGACCCTTCCCATAGTGGAAATAAGGGTCAATTGTTCTGGTCCTTTACTCGTACGACATTATAAGGGTACTTAAAGAGGTACGGCTGCCTGATAGCGTTTAAAACCCAGAGCAGTCCATTTCGAAGCAGTGTAAAATAAGACCGCCGATTCATTCTTATAGGCTTTCCAAAGGTTTTCGCGGGGCTGGCAGTTCCCAAAAAAGCACCCTCATACAGTGACTCGAGTTATTTTGGTCCTCCTTCCAGAGCTTCGTCTTCATTCCGGAGCATCCCCTCTTATTCAGCCATTTGCACTTTATGACAGCTGCATCGGCAATGAATCATCCACAACCCAGGACACAAGTAGTTCGATTGTCTCCTCAGCTTTCCATGTCAGACTTTAGCGTACCCAGCTATGCAATCGCATGCACTTCCTGAGAGCTGTTCACATGAACTATATTTGTACAACTATAGCAGCCCACTATATGTCTACCCCAAGCATCCACTTTGTTACCAACTTTAGACGCTCCCGTGCTATTCACCGAAGAACCTAGACAAATCCATAATTGTATCACATTTCACTCATCCATGAACCTTTGCCGCTGTTCCACCAAGATATCATGGTCGGCCACCCGCACCACAATCCATTGAGTGCAGTTTCCACATCTTTAGGTCGACCTCCCATAGTTTTGCCGCCGTTAATTTGTTTGTCCCCCCCCCCCCCAAAGTCTTAGGTCGGACTTTCTTCGGAGTGCCCAGTCACAGAGTTATCTGCGCTTTTTGAAGGTTCCAGTGACGTTCTACTTTCGGTTGATTCTTTCAGATATCAAGCATATATACCACTGATATGCCCACTTCGTTGCAAATTTGTATTCCTCATCTGTCAGCCTTGCAGTCATCCAGATAAACCAACAGTTGAAAACAATTTCACCCACCTATTACCTATTGCCATTTTCCACCAGTCCTGCACGATTTCGCATTTATGCCAATGACCACTGCGAATGCTATTTCTCTAAACCTTTGTTGGAAATGAACTGTACATGTGCCAAGCTATTGACCTTCTAGTTGTTTCCCAGTTCCCCATGTCAGACCCTTACCAGCATATCCCGTTAAGCGATCGTCTACATGTTTTGACAGTATCATTTATGCACCACCCCATATGACCTCATAAGATCATCGTATATCAACTGCTCTGTCCACCCCGTTGCCATTTCGTGTTCACTAATTAACCTGAAACGAACCCTCTATTTGAATCGTACTTCACTCACCTGTCAAGTTTCTTCACTCCGCTCTACCAAATTCTCAGGCTCCGGCATCTACATACGCCTTTTTATGGGGGCGTCCTCCACAACCTCTTGATGGATAGTAAGTACTAAATCAGTGGCAAATCGGACTCTGTTTCATTTTCACAATTTCCCTCCCCAGAAAACACCACAACTCCATCAGCATTATATTTCTGCTATTTTTCGGGTCATTTGAGCTATTGGTTCAAGTGCATGTCCGTCATCACCAAGAGTTCCTCAATTTTTCATCGGTGTACTTTCGAGGGTTTTTTCCAGTTTACTCACCCCTACGACTTTACATCGATACTATCAGAAATACTGCGCATTTTTACTCAATCCCCGCATTACTTCACGACGTACGTCGAAGGTGGAGCCCATTTCACTCACTACCGGGCGATGTATCCACCTGACCCTCAAACTCAAATTTGCTGAGCATTCATTCATGCGACCACTAAAACCTACATACTTTTGTGCCGCATACACCCAATTGAATATCCAAGGGTCATTTTTGTGACCTCACTTGTAACTTATGATTATGCAACCAAGCATGCCTCGGGTGTCCCCGAAATAAACCATTAGTATTGACATTATAATGGGCACCATAGCAGTTGAACTCTTACAGCTGGAAAGAAGGCCTTCATTTGGTGGCCTGCTACCGCAATCCGGTGACGAGAAGTGATGCAACTGCCCATGACCTGCTTTACTGTCGCTGGACCCTAGGCCATCGAAAATCGCCAGCGGATATTGTCCAATAGGCGGTTCAAACCTGTCTGTCCCTCTTCTTCGTGTACATGATTTATTAAACACCTCGTGACGTGGCGGGTACTAAGATCTGTTATGGTATATTTTTTTCGTACTCTACACTTGAATTTGTCGACAGCCATCCGACTTTCAGCAGCCCGTTGGATCGCTTAGGGTCCAATCTTTGGAGGCTACCACGCAGTGGCCTGCTTCTCTTGGTGTTGTCGCTTACCCCAGGCAGCTCAGTGGTCTCGAACGGGAAGGCGTTTGGTTGTATTAGGCGCAGGACATCAATTTCGGCTGGGTTCAAAAGGTTTGGTAGTACGGCTCCCACATTTAACCTGTTTTGTGGTGGTGTGCCTTACGAAATCGTTAACAGTATTTCGTATCTCTTCCACCAGACTAAGGCTGTCAACATTTTAGCCCAGTCGGAAGAACGGCACAGTTTTTCTATTGGGCCTAAGCTTCCCGCGGAGTTGGTAGCCAATATTAGTTGTTTCATTTCAGCATCGCTATCTTCGGGCGGTGGTGAAGTTGGCCACGTTTCTTTAGATGCAGCTGGGAAGCCAGGTTCCGTGGTCCACATTGGCAGCCTTTCTAGTGCTCTTGGTATTCTCGAGCGGAAGACGGCAAGGTTACTGGCGGACTGTACGTAGTGCTGCTATCGGTCTTGCTCGATTCAAGAAGTGCGGTGAGTCTGTTGGCAAAGGAGGGGTTAAAACGAGTGTAAGCGTTGTCTGTGTTTTGCAGTACGGTGGCTGGATCCTTCCAAAAGTTTGATTTTTAGTTTTTCTGATCAAAGCACCTGATCAACATCGGAGGTTTCATGGCCAGTACTACTGCGGCCGATTCTAGCCTCGGAACGGATATCGCCCTGAGTGGGGCTACTCCCGCCTTCGCGAATGCTACCTGACTGTGCGACCCACCGTTTTCTTTTACCCAGCGGCCAAAAACCACTACACCGTAAACTACCTCTGATGCCTCTGATAACAAGCGGAGGTGGGTATCGCTGGCACACTTGATTCCTGTCGAGCTTCTCGGTACCTTGATCTCACCAAGTTGATCTGGACTGTGTAGTCAACCACGCCAAAGCTTGTCGTAGTCGTCCAGAAGAGGTTCATTCCAACCTGTCTCTTTTCGCACAGCAATTGCAGCGAGCACTTTCCTGGTAGCAGCCATGGTGAAACGATACCTAAAAGATCAAAGAACCTTGAGACTGATTATAGGATTCCTCTCCATATGGCTGGCCGCTTGGGCAGGTCAAGGGTGAATGCGGATTCGTCACCCTTGGGATTCCATGGGACTCCGAGCGTGCGATCCCTTTGTACACAGAATCCCCAAAACTCTCTCGTGCACACCGTTCTCTGGGACTCCGGAATAATACTGGGCACCCCAGGGCCGTTTGAAGTCCATTTTGTGAGGTTGAACCCTCCTACCTTTGGAATGGTGATCAGTTCTGTCACATATAGAACAGCAGTATTTAGGTAGTCAAAGAAACCTAGAAAAGTATCCACGGCGAAATGGTTTTCTGCTCTTTATAACGGATTTCTGGTGCTTCCGAACCACTTGAAGGCTTCCTGGAGGGCAACTTCAGGGCAGAAATGGGATGACAACTTTTAAAAGGGATGCACAGTTAGCCTGCTCTCGTCCGATGTGCGGCCAGCGTCTTTTTCAGACTACCGGAGAAGATGGAATTGTCCTTAGATTAAGAAGGGTATCTCCACTTGCAGAAACGTTTCCCGTGTGTCCGCGGAGGCAACCACTTTTCCCTGCCAAAAGTGGCATAAAAGGTCGACCAGTGGTGTCTTCCAGTTTGGGCCCTGTAGTATGTGGTCGTTGGGTGACACTCCCTGACATTTCGCGGCACAATGGAAGACCACCCTGACCTTCCCCGGCTTCTCTGGGTTCACTACCGGGTGATGGGGTAGGTAGCATTGCAAATCTGCGTCGGATACTGCTTTATCTGTTCTTTCTATATAACCCAAATTTAATTTATGTGGCACAGCTCGCGTATATTCTATCCTACATTGCGGTTCTTCAGTTGGCCTGTTTTCTAAGAAAGTATAACATTTTCAGGGCAGTTTCCTGGCTGCTCGGCATTTGTTTCATTTTGGACCTCCGTGACACAGAAACCTCAAAGGGATCTGTTATATACTTGGCGTTCTAGGCTTCCATTTTCATGCCCGTCCTATGGCCTCGCGATGGAGCATCTCTGACAATGGCCACGTCGTCAAATTCGGCGTTGTACAGCCGTTGGAGTGCCAGTTCAGTGTTTGCTTCTTCCACCTGGGTGCGACTGATTCGGATCCGTTCGCTGTATCTTCCGTTTATACTACCATATAAAGTTCAGTCAAATATTGTGCTCTTTGCACACGGCGCTCCACGGCTTCCTGTCCTTTGTCCAAGGCCCAGTGTGCTTCCGGTACGTCACAACCGTTCAACAGATCTATTTCATTATTCTGCCCTTCCTCGGTCGTGAACCCAGCTAATTGCGGCCACTGAATCAAAAGCTACGGTAGTGACTTGGTTGCACTCACCGGCAGAATTTTGGCGACGAATGCCTCTTGGTCCCCTGACATGAGGTTGCTGACCGAGGAGACGAGTTTTGGGTGCAGTTAGGTTGGGTAAATGACCTGGGTGCCAGTTACTATGCTCGCTGCTAATAACGATTGGTCCCTTCCTATCTCATTTCTCCCTGCAAGTTCCTTCTCCACCGAAGTGCTATCCAAGCCACCAACTACGAGGGCCAAAGCTATTGGTACCCCAGCCGCAGCCCCCACGAGGACTTCCGATACTCTCAGGTGAAACACTGAGCAGGCCACACTTGGCCTCGGGGTTTTCCGGCATTCTCCTTCTTGGGTTTGAACAGCAGGTTATGATGTTTCCCGTGGCATCCGTCCCGCCTGCAGCTAGTTACGCTTGGCACACTGCTGCTCGAAGCTGATCGTTTAAGCAAACATAGCAAGCTTCCTGCTCTTGGCCATTTCCCATCGTCCCTCAACGCCTACGTTATGGAAGTGGGCCACCCTGATGGGCGAAGTAGTGCACCGTACTCATTGCACAACGGCAACCCTTCACCTTCGTGAGATGATGCGTTCTTGTTTCCCAATGTCTGGCCCCTGTTAGGGTCCATGGTACAGACTTTTGGTGCTGTCGTGGTCCTAGGTAGCTCGCTGGTTTCGCGCACAGGTTGACCGAAAAGACGGTCCGCTATTCGGGCATGAGGGTCTACAAACTGCTTCAGAACCTCACAGGAAGCTTCTTGCCCAAATCTACCGATACCCTCGGTTTTCTCGGCCTACCTGCTATGTAGTTCCATGGGTAAACTACACACAGTGGCTCCCAATGTGAGTACTGCATTCAGTAGTCGGGAGGCGCAGTGCATACCTCTTGATGATTCTACCTTGTTCCGTGTTGAAGCTTTGAAAGCCGGTTTTTGGGAATTCCAAAAAGAAGCATGCTTCTTTCGAGAGAATACCTGCAGCTTGTGCGGAGAGGAGGGGTCTTCGGTGGACCGGGACGAGGATGTTTAATTGGCCCAAGGTGCGACGCGTGGATGATGGACGGACCTACAGTGCCCAGAGTTTCACAATGAGGAGAACCACCGTTGTGTTACACTGCCCAATAACGCTAACTCCGGAACACGTAGAAGCACCCTTTGGCCCTCTTCAGAGTCACTCCATACTGATTACTATTCCTGTTGTTGCTTTTTTACAAGTGCGGTAAACAGATGGTACATGAGTCTCACTTGGTGTGCTGAACTAGGCGATGGGACCCCAGTGCCCCCGGTGATGGCATCATTCGCTGGGCAATTTTCAGCGAACTCCATCGTGCGTAAAAGGCAGCAAACTGTTGCCTGCGTCTTATTTAGCCTGCGCTACTAAGTGACAGGACTCTTATAGTGGTAATAAAGGGGTTAGTCTTTAAAGGATAGAGAAAACCACACTGACATATAAAGCGACTAAACGAGATTGGAGTCACAGGTTAGAAGGACATAATGGATATCGCGGACATTTTAGGTGTGCTGGAAGTGCCCATCCCAAGCCCACAGGGGTAGACGTTAATGTTTTCGCGTGGCATTCAATGCGAAATAGTATAGTGTCCAAAATTTTAGGCATTTTTCTCAGTAGCTATTTTTATATGAGAACAATGCGTAGATTACTTCACTCATCCCAAGGGCATGAAATAGAACGATCTATAACATGGTATTTCAAGGCATTTCAAGGTATTAAACCAACAGATTGGAATACAATGCCCATTAGGCTGTACAAATTACTTCGGTTTCCCTGCCTTTCGGCTGACTTCATGGCCTCACCGGATGGAAGGGTGAATTGAGTTATCGATTCCAAGTGTAAGCCACCTTAAGTCAGGTATGCTGTCAAACAACCAGTGGAAGGAGGAACGCTTCATTTTTGACTGTCTAGGGATATCATAACTAAGGTACTACAATAATAATGACACCCGTATAATGCTAGCCATTGGGATTTGGCATACATCGAGTTATAAGCGTAAACAATCAAAGTTATCGAGTGAAGCTTCCGCGTAAAATTTCGCAAGAGCGTAAACATTACTTACCTGTTACCCAGAGGACCAATATAAATAAAATCTACAAGTATCTCCTTCTTCAATGAACGACAAAGCCATTTTGTAGAAGCTTCCTCCAGTTTCTTCAATACAGGAACTTGGAAACCTTACTTCACTGGCGCCAAAGAAAAGAGTGAATCGTGAAAAAGGTTTGGCTATCAACCAAAACTAATTTTTTATAACCAAGATATACCCATTGGATCAGTTACAAATTATTGGATTGAGTAATTTAGTCGGCCGCCTACGTAGAGCATAGTAACTGCCTTAGAAAAGTCGAATGCCCAAAATTTCCCCCGGATTGATTCAAGGCTACCGTCGGAGAGGAACGTCTCGGCAGTCCGAGGTCAAGTCAAAGGTATACCGAGGCACATGAGCAAAATATAAACAATTGTTCAAAAGAAGTGGTTGACGCGTGTCGTACCTATTCGAGGGTCAGCAAAATGAATGCCATGGTCTCAACTACACAAGCATGTGAAAGAGACCGTGGAGTTTTATCACAAGTGCCCTTTTAAGACCACGAACAAGGTTCTCAGCAAGTTCGTTAGACTGAGGATGGCAGGCTGCAGTATACAAATGACGACAATCTAGTCCGTCCAACCAATCATCAAGGGACTCAGCAGAGAAGTGAGTACCATTATCTGTAACAACTACACTGGGTACACATTCCTTACTGAACGTTTTACGCAGTGCAGTCTGTGTGAATTCGGCTGCGGGTGATGTAGTCCAAAATAGTTCTACCCGGCGAGAAGATGCATCAACAACTATCAGTGCATAATACTTGCCCAGAAATGGACCACAGTAGTCTGCATGCACACGCTGCCATGGCCGCTGGAGTCATTTGCTTGGTGTTTAATGTAGTTTGTGTAAACATCGTTGACAGTTCGTGGCAGGATTGGTGACATCTGCGTTTAATTCGGGCCGCCAGAATGTCAGTCATGTTAGGGACTTCATTTTGTCAACTCCCAGGTGCCCGGAATGCAGGTCTTAAATTTTGACTCATCTGAGCGTCAGGAGAATGACGATACGATCATTAAAGCAAAACAGCCAATCACGAGTGACCAAAGAGCTCTTTCTGCTCATCGCTAGCACTCCTATACCTGTAGTTTTGACAAACCCCCTTGTTCTCCCTTCTCATGACCAATGCCATTACGCACCAATCACACCCGCACCCATGACCAATCCACATATTAGAACTTGCCGCTCCAAACTTCGCTCCTTTTACAGTCGCACTTATTATCTAATCACCACCACCATATTTTCTTTTCTTGGCTCCACGATTCCTCTGAGGTTCTTTCCACTAGGCAGTGTCCCGGTTAGCATCCACCTGTCCAGTTGTCTGCCGGCACACAGCTCTCCAGGTGCATTGCCCCAACTCTGTCGCGCATTCTTTTTTTAGGCCTTTTTGTTCTATTACTGGTTCACCTATCTTGGGGCGTCCTGCTTCCTTCTCCGCCTCTTTCGCGTTTTATCTGCAGTAACATGATATGATTGGTCATGTCTTGCCTGTGTCTCCTCGGCCATTGCTTTCATCCCTTGATCCGTTTATTGCTCGCTACAGGCGTTTTTCTGTGCCTTCCGGAGTGGTCAGCTTTTGCATGTTCCCCCGATTGTAATGACAACGTTACCTCGTGATGTTTTTTACTGTTCCAAACCGTTTGATCTGTCACTACCCGATTCCTCTGGTCAGTCACCACATGTCGCACCTGCATTGATCAAATAATTAGACCCATTCCTACTGATCCCTCCGATCCTATCCCTCATCTTCCCTCGTTTATTGACTGCCAATCACGGCCGGCATGACTTTTGTGTTTCTTCAGTCTTCTCTATCTGTTGATCCACTGTGTCATCCTGTCATGAAAACCTTCGTCTGAATTCTCCCAAGCCAATCCTACACGCTTTGACCCCGTCCTATCTCCCTCCTCCAATCACTGATACTTTTATCTCCTAGTACTTCATTGTTCTTTGCACCTGCTCCTCGCATACCTATTTATGTTCATATATATATATATATATGTATATATACATCTGCGCTGCATCCTGCACCTTTTTGCCGGCTATTTCTCATGCCACCATCCCGCTGACTCTCATGATATGCGTCTACTCTTTTTACATCTGCACCTCATATTTACCATATCAAATCCCTACAGATAATTCCTGCCATCCGTACCACCCTTTACTTATTCCAATGTCCACTACCTGTTCTACGATGAGTTTTGTGCCCTGTCCGCTGACGATCTACTGCAGTGTAGCACAGGCTTATAACTATATAATCCCTAGCAATGGATCTCCCTTTTTTCTCCACCGTCTCCCGCAACCACCCTTTCCCATATCAATTTCTAGCCCCATTCATGAATGCCTGACAGTTTTCAGATATCCCTAATTGGGCCACAGGCATTTCCTGTGTGCCTTTCAGTTTGGTCTGCTTTTCCATGTTTCAGCGATTGTAATGAAAACGTCACTTCATGATGCTCTTTTACAGTTCCAAATCGTTTGATCTGTCACTACCCGATTCCTCTGGTCAGTCACCACATATCGCACCTGCGTTGATCAAATAATCAGACACATTCCTACCTGATCTCTCCGATTCTATTCTTCATCTTCACTCTTCCATGAACTGCTCCTCACAGTCTTCATCACTTCTGTGCTTCGGCATTCTAATTTTCTCTCCGTTTGGCTTCCATGAGCACCTGCCATGAAGATAATCCACCGCGATATCCCAAAGGTAATTCTACACCCATTTGATCTAACCTTACCCACCCTTCCCAATGACTGATAGTTTCTTTCTAGGACCCCAATGTTGTCGCTTCTGCTTCTTTTGTATATATATATATATATATATATAATATACATGTATATATAAACTTGCGCGTATATGTATATGTGCACGAGCTCTGCATCTTGCAGTTCCTCACCGGCCATTCCTCTTGCTATCACTCCACCGACCGTCATGATATGCATCCATCATATCTACATCTGTGCCTCACATTCAATCTCTCTGAATCGTTTTTGTCATCTGATCAACCGCCTACGTCTTGTATTGCTCGCTCCCTGTTTTACGATGAGTTTTGTGCCCTGTCCGCCGACAATCCACTGAAGAGTACCAATGCTTTATTGATATCCAATCCACTGCAGTGCACCTCACTTTTGTCTCCGTCGTCCATCGCCACTGCAGTTCCTTATACCGACTTCTAGCCTTTCTCATGTTTATCAGTCGGCCTTCAGAAATATCCACTCGGACCAGTCACATCCACCATCTGATCATGAATTTCAAACTCACAGGGCGTCCATTCAAATCCGCCCTTGAGTTCATTTAAACTCCCCACAGTCTCTATGGTGTGCATATAATTATACTATTTTCATTCCACTTTATTCCCCCTTCTGAGCCTTTTTATCCTAAATTTTCATGCAATTTTCCACATTTTCATGAGGTATATTTGATCATTCCATCACCTCTATCAACAAAATCATGCACATGGCACGCTCAGGGCTTCTCCGAAAAACAAACAAATACTATTATTATTATTATTAGTGAAGAAGTGCGGAAGTCGTTGCGTTTCATCGTTTTTCCAGCCAACGAAGCAACGCCGAGATCACAGGTTTGAAGCAATTGCAGGCATCGTGAATCAACTCTTCTTTATGCGCGAGAAGTGGCTGTATCGACAAGCCATTAGAAGTATGCGACTGCGTGAATGGGGGAGCATATCTGGATAGAAATTCTGCATGCTGAATGTATTTGGCACTCCCATGACAAAACTTCAAAGTCACAAGAACTTAGTGCGATGTTCCAGTTTTCAACCATTGTGTCTGATGACTTTTCTAGTGATTGTCTGGGGTGGTGAACAAATTTTAACGCCTCATGGGCAGTGACGATGGTGGACTTGGCATCAAGCATATATTTGTGCAGTGCCCCCAGTGCCTCCCTCTGGGTCTGAGAACAATTTATTTTGGCTTTCGTGAGTCGCCGTGAAATGCAGATCACAAGTCGGCCACACTGTTCCAGAATGGCATCAGTGCCTGTTGGAGATGCATCAGTAATTACGGCGGTATGATCTTTCGGTGAAAATGGTTTCGGTACCACATCCGACCTCAGGAGTGCCAACAGATTACGCAGTGTGTGCTCGTAAACTGGAGACCATGGAAAACACCCGGCAGAACTAAAGTCAAACAAACAGCTAGCCCCCTGAGAAAAGTTTGGAGTAAACCGAGAATAGTACTTTAATGCACCCACGAAGGAACGAAGTTCGTGAATGTTATTGGGCGAAGGTACATCGATTAAAGGCGACAGTCGCTTGGGGTCTGGAGAAATGCCCTCAGAATTTATAGTACGCCCCAGGCACGAGAACTGTTAAACATCAAAACACACTTGTTTGGATTGATTGTACCGTTAAACTGCAGAAATCTCTCTAATAAGCAACAAGGATGAGAACCGTGGATAGTTTTGGACGGACCATGAACAACAAAATCGTCTTGATAGGATTCAACTCCATCGAGACCGGCTATAATTACATTAGGAGACTAAGAATATAGCAGGTGACACATGCAAACCAAAAGGCAAGAAATTATACTTATAAAGGCTCAACGGAATATCTATGACCGTCAACGAACTTGATTCATCATCAAGTGGTATTCGTAAATATGCATCCTTGAGGTCGATCTTTGAAAAGACTGTTGAACACGAAAGAAGATAGAGCACGTCCACTTGTTCTTCGGTAGTACATGTGCGTTGGAGTGGTCTTTTGCTGAGGTTCAACCAATAATCACTACATATCCGTGAGGTTTTGCCATCTGACTTGAGGGAAGTTACAATGGGGGTAGCCCAACTAGAAGATTCAACCGGTGCGATGATGCCTTTTTCACACATGGATTGTATAGCAAGGGGAACTAGTTCACGTGAGCCGGATGGTATGATGCGCCGTTTGATAAATATCGGGTCCCCAGACACTTCTAATCTAATAGGTGGTATATGAATCCCACCAGCAACCCTGGGGCATTGGAGGATAAGGTTTCGGGGGCGAGAAGCATCAGCCTGGGTGCTAAACAATGAAACATTCACATGTACCTGACGCGAAATTTCTAAACTCAGGATAAACGGACCAGAATCAGAAATGAGCAACTCACAAGGGATGGGAGGACGGTTGGAAACATGAATCGGAATGATACATGAACCTAAAATCGGTAAGGAATGACCAGTGATACTCCCGATCGTGACATCAGTAGGCTGATTATGAGCATCAGGGGAAAGGGATTCGAGACGAGATTTTGAAATACTAGACTCGGTACCACCAGCGTCAACAATAAACTTACAGTAATTACCATTGGGAGTAAACAAAGTCTGAGTACCATGAGAAGAAGGGTTACAGACAGCAGCTAAAACCAGGGAAGAAATTTCATCTTCGAATGAAGCTGGGATGGAATATGGGTTACCGACCATGGGACACACTTTACGCTGCCGGCAAACACTATATTTGACCTGTCTTACCGCAAGGGAAACGCTGAGAATTTCGGTGTGGAAAAGAAAACCGGAAAAGTAAGCGTCCACAGGAAACGCATCTTTCCAACAATTTCTCCAAGGGAGTATGAGGGTTTCTCAGACCCTTGAGAGAAACACCACCGGCACGGTAACTACCGGGAGTTTGGAATTCTTGAGAAGTTTTTGCTCGTATTTCTTTGTGGAGTCTGGTTGAATTGAACAAAACTGCATTGTTCACAGGTGCAGTTATGGATTTGACATCCTGACACTGTCTGCAAATAGTTCTAATGCTCTGAAATGTTCCATCACCCTGAGTTAGTAGTCTCCCCGCAATTCTGGCATATTTATTCCAGCAATTAGGCCATCTCGAAGTTGATTATCCAAGTGCGTCTCATAATCACATTTCGAAGCTTGCATCTGAGATTCAGGAATGAAGACATGAACGGACTGGTTCTTCGTGCGAACGAGAGCCAGCTAGCAAGAATATTCTGCAGATTTGGTATACGGGGGTTTTGAGATACACATTTTCAGAGTAGACGCGTATCGAGAGGGGCAGAGAGAAAATGGCGAGGGGAATGGCCGGTGAAGAACTGGAGGTTGTGGGGCGGATATATGCCTTATTTGTATGAAGGAACGTGGAATATCAGCTGAACAGTAAGGTACTAGAACAAGGGAATAGCACTGACCTGAAAAGGCAGGTGTACTAGATCACGTGGTTTAGAATTATTTAGGAAAATCATGATATATCATTCTGCTTATGACGGGTGGAACATGGTGGATCAGCAGGGAGAAAAAATGACCTTGGAAGCACAGAGGTGATGACGACTGTGGTGAACAGTTCATAAACGACCCAAGCAGCTCGCCAAACGCTCGCTCAACTGGCAGCGAGTTGGGCCACATTGGGCTAGCTTTGGGCTAGCCCAAGGTTCGAAAAAATTGCCGGAAGTAAGTACCCCTTCTTTTCCTAACCCATCTTACCGGCCTGTTTCTCCGTCTGTTTGCCTGTTACGCACCCTTCCAATCGAAACCACTAACTTACTTGTGACAAAATCGTTTTTTGAAAATCAGATAGTTTATTATAAAAAGGGTATACTTATAGCTCGAGAAACAAAATATGATGTTTTTGCAGTGCAGATGTTTTAGTAAATATTGTGGTGTTTTTATTATTATATTTCTTGTAAGATGTTACGAACTTCTGTGCAGTATCTGAAGGCACGTGTTACGAGTATTTTTGCCCAAGGTTAGCTCAACTTTCGCCCAAATGCGTTTGGCATTTTGCTGCTTGAGGGGAGAGGGTGTAATGACCGAAGTAGTTGAAGAGAGCACGCAACGTTTACGGCAAATATGTTTTATACTCCCGAAATGCTGCAAATATGGAACTATCTACCCCAGTTATCGCCTATTTTTCATCGTTATCGTCTCCATCGTTGCCGTCTTAACTTACCGCTTCTTACGCCTGGCAAAATCGACTTTCTCTAGCACTTAATTATCGCGGGGTTTGAAGACCTTTTCCGTACTCGGCTTACCGTTCATGATCCTTTTTCCCGAGGATTCGTGCCAAACCACCCGCTCGTCCCATTCGAAAACTTAACCAATCCCCAAGGTAAAAGTCGCCCGTTTTTATCACAGCTACCGATGCACTTGCAGAAGGTTACATTTAATTTTGCCATACATTTCCGTCCCACAAAATCCAAACAGCATATTTCACTGAGGAATATTTGTCTCCAGAGAATCCCAATAGTCGGCGATATTGTGATAGTTCGCTCTCTCTAACAATCCTTCTGTTCGGCTGCATGGCTGTGGCATTGCAATATCCTCACCCTGCAAAGATTCATGCCCTCCCCATATATTGACATCTGAGAGACATCTGTATCACCGCGTTTTGATCTTTCGACATCACATGATCCACCTTTTACAAGGATTACCAACAGACAGTATTTCACCTGTCACCTACCTCACCGCCAAACTTTGCAACTGTATTCATCAGTGGTTTGGTGCTTTTTCATATTCGGTATTCTATCTTGGTAAATCTTCCCAGACAATTTTGATTCTTGCATCTCTCTGGCCATCATCTTCAGCTCTCAAATAACGATAGTCAAACGTAAATACCTTCTTGTCATTCGAATGCTCATCTTTGCAAACCTTGTATCTGCGATTATCATGGTTACGCATCACAAATTGATTTGTCGCCCAGTTCCCATTTCCATTCTGGCGCATCACATTCCACCTTTCTGAAAGTAAACAATGTGCGCAACAATTACATGTTTACATCCGGCCACTTCTTTCACCATCACCTAGGCATTCTCTCTCTGCAAATGAGTCCCTCACTGGGTATTTAACTGACTCAGCCGATATTTGGTAGCTGAACGTTATAAGGGTAATCTTCAAAAGATTTGGCTTGTTCTTTGTCCGCAAATTCATTACTTTCGTCGTCTGATTTCCAACCAAAAGCTGTGCCATACTCCGTGGAGCGCTATAGCTGGTTCATATCTCTCTTAGTAGCTTCATTTTCATCAAGGCGAACAAAACTTTCGTCAGTTCTGTTTGATTCTCTCGTTGCACAGCCCCTCTTTTTGTAATATTTCAGTAAGAGTCTACTACCTCCGACCAGCTCCATCCCGACTTAGCCGGGTTGGCCACCCGATCTTCAGTTCAAACTTGCCGGGCGCCGCCTCAGAGAGTGAGTCAAATACTTTCTCCTGTACAACATCGAGTGCGCATACCTGAATCATCCCCTTGGAATTCGAACTCTACGTCCAATAGTACCATCTGATCTTGCGTTACAACATGCCTCGGGGTTATTACAAATAAACCATTATTATTGTAGTCATTATTATTATCAATAATTTCACGCAAACGTTCAGACCATATAAACTGCCCTTACCTGAACTCTCTGATCATCCATATGCTTATTTCTTCCTCAAATTTTTCGCCGTTAAACCTGCTGCGTCCTTGCACCAAAGTCCATTTCACTTCCTAGATCTTTTTCTCCGTTGAATGTCCAAAATATTCTGGGCACTTTGTACCTATATTTGCCATGCCTTTTCTAGCAGCTTTCATGGTCATCATCTCGTTTCATCATAATGTACTTTCATTTGATAATTCTCCTCCTTTTTTCGGCCGTCACCAAACGATGCACCTGAATTGGTCACATTATTCGATCCGCTGTTGCCTGTTACCTTCGACCAATTCGTTCATCACACCCTCTCCCCTCAAGCAGCAAAATGCCAAACGCATTTGGGCGAAAGTTGAGCTAACCTTGGGCAAAAATACTCGTAACACGTGCCTTCAGATACTGCACAGAAGTTCGTAACATCTTACAAGAAATATAATAATAAAAACACCACAATATTTACTAAAACATCTGCACTGCAAAAACATCATATTTTGTTTCTCGAGCTATAAGTATACCCTTTTTATAATAAACTATCTGATTTTCAAAAAACGATTTTGTCACAAGTAAGTTAGTGGTTTCGATTGGAAGGGTGCGTAACAGGCAAACAGACGGAGAAACAGGCCGGTAAGATGGGTTAGGAAAAGAAGGGGTACTTACTTCCGGCAATTTTTTCGAACCTTGGGCTAGCCCAAAGCTAGCCCAATGTGGCCCAACTCGCTGCCAGTTGAGCGAGCGTTTGGCGAGCTGCTTGGGTCGTTTATGAACTGTTCACCACAGTCGTCATCACCTCTGTGCTTCCAAGGTCATTTTTTCTCCCTGCTGATCCACCATGTTCCACCCGTCATAAGCAGAATGATATATCATGATTTTCCTAAATAATTCTAAACCACGTGATCTAGTACACCTGCCTTTTCAGGTCAGTGCTATTCCCTTGTTCTAGTACCTTACTGTTCAGCTGATATTCCACGTTCCTTCATACAAATAAGGCATATATCCGCCCCACAACCTCCAGTTCTTCACCGGCCATTCCCCTCGCCATTTTCTCTCTGCCCCTCTCGATACGCGTCTACTCTGAAAATGTGTATCTCAAAACCCCCGTATACCAAATCTGCAGAATATTCTTGCTAGCTGGCTCTCGTTCGCACGAAGAACCAGTCCGTTCATGTCTTCATTCCTGAATCTCAGATGCAAGCTTCGAAATGTGATTATGAGACGCACTTGGATAATCAACTTCGAGATGGCCTAATTGCTGGAATAAATATGCCAGAATTGCGGGGAGACTACTAACTCAGGGTGATGGAACATTTCAGAGCATTAGAACTATTTGCAGACAGTGTCAGGATGTCAAATCCATAACTGCACCTGTGAACAATGCAGTTTTGTTCAATTCAACCAGACTCCACAAAGAAATACGAGCAAAAACTTCTCAAGAATTCCAAACTCCCGGTAGTTACCGTGCCGGTGGTGTTTCTCTCAAGGGTCTGAGAAACCCTCATACTCCCTTGGAGAAATTGTTGGAAAGATGCGTTTCCTGTGGACGCTTACTTTTCCGGTTTTCTTTTCCACACCGAAATTCTCAGCGTTTCCGTTGCGGTAAGACAGGTCAAATATAGTGTTTGCCGGCAGCGTAAAGTGTGTCCCATGGTCGGTAACCCATATTCCATCCCAGCTTCATTCGAAGATGAAATTTCTTCCCTGGTTTTAGCTGCTGTCTGTAACCCTTCTTCTCATGGTACTCAGACTTTGTTTACTCCCAATGGTAATTACTGTAAGTTTATTGTTGACGCTGGTGGTACCGAGTCTAGTATTTCAAAATCTCGTCTCGAATCCCTTTCCCCTGATGCTCATAATCAGCCTACTGATGTCACGATCGGGAGTATCACTGGTCATTCCTTACCGATTTTAGGTTCATGTATCATTCCGATTCATGTTTCCAACCGTCCTCCCATCCCTTGTGAGTTGCTCATTTCTGATTCTGGTCCGTTTATCCTGAGTTTAGAAATTTCGCGTCAGGTACATGTGAATGTTTCATTGTTTAGCACCCAGGCTGATGCTTCTCGCCCCCGAAACCTTATCCTCCAATGCCCCAGGGTTGCTGGTGGGATTCATATACCACCTATTAGATTAGAAGTGTCTGGGGACCCGATATTTATCAAACGGCGCATCATACCATCCGGCTCACGTGAACTAGTTCCCCTTGCTATACAATCCATGTGTGAAAAAGGCATCATCGCACCGGTTGAATCTTCTAGTTGGGCTACCCCCATTGTAACTTCCCTCAAGTCAGATGGCAAAACCTCACGGATATGTAGTGATTATTGGTTGAACCTCAGCAAAAGACCACTCCAACGCACATGTACTACCGAAGAACAAGTGGACGTGCTCTATCTTCTTTCGTGTTCAACAGTCTTTTCAAAGATCGACCTCAAGGATGCATATTTACGAATACCACTTGATGATGAATCAAGTTCGTTGACGGTCATAGATATTCCGTTGAGCCTTTATAAGTATAATTTCTTGCCTTTTGGTTTGCATGTGTCACCTGCTATATTCTTAGTCTCCTAATGTAATTATAGCCGGTCTCGATGGAGTTGAATCCTATCAAGACGATTTTGTTGTTCATGGTCCGTCCAAAACTATCCACGGTTCTCATCCTTGTTGCTTATTAGAGAGATTTCTGCAGTTTAACGGTACAATCAATCCAAACAAGTGTGTTTTGATGTTTAACAGTTCTCGTGCCTGGGGCGTACTATAAATTCTGAGGGCATTTCTCCAGACCCCAAGCGACTGTCGCCTTTAATCGATGTACCTTCGCCCAATAACATTCACGAACTTCGTTCCTTCGTGGGTGCATTAAAGTACTATTCTCGGTTTACTCCAAACTTTTCTCAGGGGGCTAGCTGTTTGTTTGACTTTAGTTCTGCCGGGTGTTTTCCATGGTCTCCAGTTTACGAGCACACACTGCGTAATCTGTTGGCACTCCTGAGGTCGGATGTGGTACCGAAACCATTTTCACCGAAAGATCATACCGCCGTAATTACTGATGCATCTCCAACAGGCACTGATGCCATTCTGGAACAGTGTGGCCGACTTGTGATCTGCATTTCACGGCGACTCACGAAAGCCAAAATAAATTGTTCTCAGACCCAGAGGGAGGCACTGGGGGCACTGCACAAATATATGCTTGATGCCAAGTCCACCATCGTCACTGCCCATGAGGCGTTAAAATTTGTTCACCACCCCAGACAATCACTAGAAAAGTCATCAGACACAATGGTTGAAAACTGGAACATCGCACTAAGTTCTTGTGACTTTGAAGTTTTGTCATGGGAGTGCCAAATACATTCAGCATGCAGAATTTCTATCCAGATATGCTCCCCCATTCACGCAGTCGCATACTTCTAATGGCTTGTCGATACAGCCACTTCTCGCGCATAAAGAAGAGTTGATTCACGATGCCTGCAATTGCTTCAAACCTGTGATCTCGGCGTTGCTTCGTTGGCTGGAAAAACGATGAAACGCAACGACTTCCGCACTTCTTCACTAATAATAATAATAATAGTATTTGTTTGTTTTTCGGAGAAGCCCTGAGCGTGCCATGTGCATGATTTTGTTGATAGAGGTGATGGAATGATCAAATATACCTCATGAAAATGTGGAAAATTGCATGAAAATTTAGGATAAAAAGGCTCAGAAGGGGGAATAAAGTGGAATGAAAATAGTATAATTATATGCACACCATAGAGACTGTGGGGAGTTTAAATGAACTCAAGGGCGGATTTGAGTGGACGCCCTGTGAGTTTGAAATTCATGATCAGATGGTGGATGTGACTGGTCCGAGTGGATATTTCTGAAGGCCGACTGATAAACATGAGAAAGGCTAGAAGTCGGTATAAGGAACTGCAGTGGCGATGGAGGATGGAGACAAAAGTGAGGTGCACTGCAGTGGATTGGATATCAATAAAGCATTGGTACTCTGCAGTGGATTGTCGGCGGACAGGGCACAAAACTCATCGTAAAACAGGGAGCGAGCAATACAAGACGTAGGCGGTTGATCAGATGACAAAAACGATTCAGAGAGATTGAATGTGAGGCACAGATGTAGATATGATGGATGCATATCATGACGGTCGGTGGAGTGATAGCAAGAGGAATGGCCGGTGAGGAACTGCAAGATGCAGAGCTCGTGCACATATACATATACGCGCAAGTTTATATATACATGTATATTATATATATATATATATATATACAAAAGAAGCAGAAGCGACAACATTGGGGTCCTAGAAAGAAACTATCAGTCATTGGGAAGGGTGGGTAAGGTTAGATCAAATGGGTGTAGAATTACCTTTGGGATATCGCGGTGGATTATCTTCATGGCAGGTGCTCATGGAAGCCAAACGGAGAGAAAATTAGAATGCCGAAGCACAGAAGTGATGAAGACTGTGAGGAGCAGTTCATGGAAGAGTGAAGATGAAGAATAGAATCGGAGAGATCAGGTAGGAATGTGTCTGATTATTTGATCAACGCAGGTGCGATATGTGGTGACTGACCAGAGGAATCGGGTAGTGACAGATCAAACGATTTGGAACTGTAAAAGAGCATCATGAAGTGACGTTTTCATTACAATCGCTGAAACATGGAAAAGCAGACCAAACTGAAAGGCACACAGGAAATGCCTGTGGCCCAATTAGGGATATCTGAAAACTGTCAGGCATTCATGAATGGGGCTAGAAATTGATATGGGAAAGGGTGGTTGCGGGAGACGGTGGAGAAAAAAGGGAGATCCATTGCTAGGGATTATATAGTTATAAGCCTGTGCTACACTGCAGTAGATCGTCAGCGGACAGGGCACAAAACTCATCGTAGAACAGGTAGTGGACATTGGAATAAGTAAAGGGTGGTACGGATGGCAGGAATTATCTGTAGGGATTTGATATGGTAAATATGAGGTGCAGATGTAAAAAGAGTAGACGCATATCATGAGAGTCAGCGGGATGGTGGCATGAGAAATAGCCGGCAAAAAGGTGCAGGATGCAGCGCAGATGTATATATACATATATATATATATATATATGAACATAAATAGGTATGCGAGGAGCAGGTGCAAAGAACAATGAAGTACTAGGAGATAAAAGTATCAGTGATTGGAGGAGGGAGATAGGACGGGGTCAAAGCGTGTAGGATTGGCTTGGGAGAATTCAGACGAAGGTTTTCATGACAGGATGACACAGTGGATCAACAGATAGAGAAGACTGAAGAAACACAAAAGTCATGCCGGCCGTGATTGGCAGTCAATAAACGAGGGAAGATGAGGGATAGGATCGGAGGGATCAGTAGGAATGGGTCTAATTATTTGATCAATGCAGGTGCGACATGTGGTGACTGACCAGAGGAATCGGGTAGTGACAGATCAAACGGTTTGGAACAGTAAAAAACATCACGAGGTAACGTTGTCATTACAATCGGGGGAACATGCAAAAGCTGACCACTCCGGAAGGCACAGAAAAACGCCTGTAGCGAGCAATAAACGGATCAAGGGATGAAAGCAATGGCCGAGGAGACACAGGCAAGACATGACCAATCATATCATGTTACTGCAGATAAAACGCGAAAGAGGCGGAGAAGGAAGCAGGACGCCCCAAGATAGGTGAACCAGTAATAGAACAAAAAGGCCTAAAAAAAGAATGCGCGACAGAGTTGGGGCAATGCACCTGGAGAGCTGTGTGCCGGCAGACAACTGGACAGGTGGATGCTAACCGGGACACTGCCTAGTGGAAAGAACCTCAGAGGAATCGTGGAGCCAAGAAAAGAAAATATGGTGGTGGTGATTAGATAATAAGTGCGACTGTAAAAGGAGCGAAGTTTGGAGCGGCAAGTTCTAATATGTGGATTGGTCATGGGTGCGGGTGTGATTGGTGCGTAATGGCATTGGTCATGAGAAGGGAGAACAAGGGGGTTTGTCAAAACTACAGGTATAGGAGTGCTAGCGATGAGCAGAAAGAGCTCTTTGGTCACTCGTGATTGGCTGTTTTGCTTTAATGATCGTATCGTCATTCTCCTGACGCTCAGATGAGTCAAAATTTAAGACCTGCATTCCGGGCACCTGGGAGTTGACAAAATGAAGTCCCTAACATGACTGACATTCTGGCGGCCCGAATTAAACGCAGATGTCACCAATCCTGCCACGAACTGTCAACGATGTTTACACAAACTACATTAAACACCAAGCAAATGACTCCAGCGGCCATGGAAGCGTGTGCATGCAGACTACTGTGGTCCATTTCTGGGCAAGTATTATGCACTGATAGTTGTTGATGCATCTTCTCGCCGGGTAGAACTATTTTGGACTACATCACCCGCAGCCGAATTCACACAGACTGCACTGCGTAAAACGTTCAGTAAGGAATGTGTACCCAGTGTAGTTGTTACAGATAACGGTACTCACTTCTCTGCTGAGTCCCTTGATGATTGGTTGGACGGACCTTAAGTTCATTATTGGGTCCATGTGAACTCCCTCCATTATTCTTCGTTGTGTATACAATCGCCATATATTTACCCATACTTATCCCCTGAGTATATGTACACAGTTTTTCCCGTAAATTCTCTACAATTTCTTGAAATATCTGTTCATATTTTCGTTTTTAACATTCGTCCATGTGTCTGTCGTGCTTTGAGCCTCTGAAGGGAGCCATTTTCAATATTACTATCACTGTGTAGATGCCGAACTGCGAAACCCTCCTTTCTAAATTTTCGAATATTGTATAGTGTTGAGTAGCACTCTTTGTCAGGGTAAGTGCTGACTCATGGCAGATGGCCAATCATGTCCCGTCAGCAATCAGCATTTCAGCAACTGTCCAGAATTCAGGTGCCAGCCGAAGAGTAAATGACAAGGTAGTGGATGGACGAGACACGAAATGGTTCCCGTTAATTGGTAGCTGACCGTGTGGCCAATGAACCAAACAGAGGGCGAGCTACTTGAAGCCAGTGTGGAGCAGTTGGTTTGCGTTGCGTTGGCTGATGTTGGTGGTTGTTTCTTCCTACATAAACCGTGTGTTTTGTGCTAATAGTATGGGGTAATAATGAAGCAGAACTGAGTTGTCTCTACGGTTAGTGGGACGGTTTAAAATGCTCTTCACTATGGTCATGCTTCTTCTCATGCCCCTCGTCCAAGGCCGAGAAATATATCCTAATTATTACATTCGGGGACATTTGGAATCCCTTGTTGGGGTTCTAACTCAACTAGGGAGTTCAGCTACATGACAGAATATTTCGATAACAAGTGGAGAGTAAGCGCAACCAATGACGAGTTGTTCCTGAAGCGGGAGCACAGGGACTCAAACGGAGCCCTTGATCTTATCAAAGACAGGAAGCTGGAGCGAGCGGGCTGCGGGACTGCTCTTACTACAAGCAAAGCAACTGCTACCACGTTTCTTGGATCTAATACAGCGAACATACTATAGCCCGGTATGGAAATGTGTTGGAGAGGCCAAGGTCTGGCCACGAACATTACTTCTGGGTGAAATGGTATCGCAAGGCAGCGGACGGATATAAACTTGCTGACAGGGAAACGGGCCCTGACTAGTGCCATGGCAAAACCTTCCTCTTGGTGGCCATGACGTAGGTTCAAGTTGTGACCACTTGCACCTGTACCAAGTTTGGAGGTAATGTGGCAAGTAGTGGGCGGTAGGGTAGTGTGAAGGAGATAGGGTGTGGGGAGATTCGGTAAATTCGGAGGAAAATGAAAGCGGGGAAGTTCGGACGAAGCAAAAATTGAGTCAGGCAGCTTATGGTTGTCTGGATAGAAGGAGCAGGATGTGTGGCGCTTGGGGGGCCGAAGTAAGCTAATCTAGAGCACATTTGAATGAAATATTGGTTCGATGGTCTGACTGGTTGTGCTGGAATTTCCCTTTTTTCGTAAATGGCCAAGACTTTATTGTGTTTACCTTTAGTTGGGGGCAGCTGACTGACTGGGTTTGGAGCGCGACACCCGGATATCCAAGGTGGGATGTCCAACTTTGTAGGTGGAGATTTTCCCGCTTTTTAAGTTCATTACGACCGCCAGCGTACAGATGCCTGATCCTCGCTTTGCCCAGAATACCAGGGAAAGTTCACTGATATCAGGTTGGATTTTGCACTTTTCCCGAATCGGTGTTGGGTGTAATTAGCCTTTGAGCTGAACGTAGCCACATCCGATACTGATCTCCAAGTCAGAACGCGATAATCCGTGAAAATTACCAACGCCAGATTATCGAGCAAACGATGACACGAAACAGACACTAATTTCAATTATGCTTTCAAAAGGACTCAGAAAAAGAGAACCAAATTGCGGCTTGCGGAGAAGGAGCGCGTGCATCACGCAGGCCTAGAACAAGGATATGGCAGGGTTGCGCGCTGGATACGAACAGACAAAGTTTTGTTCATAAAAACATACACTGCATAAAAACTAGACAATAATGTAAACGAGTGAGTGATATTAGGGGAACATGAAATTACAGCGTTTTTGGGGGGATCTTCCACGATCGGTCGTTACACAGCCCTCCAAAATCCTCCCGAACCTTAGCAGAGTCAAAGATATGCAATAAGGGTACTGATTCCTCCTACCTACCTAGACCCTGCTGTCAATGCGCGTACCTAGGAACTCTGCCATCATCACTCTACTAACGATCGCACTCGATCCGTTGGCCACACCGACGCGATGTTACTCCGGATCGTCCATGAGAACGGCTGACCGATAGCAGGCGTGAAGGAGAAACATGGGTGCTGTCCCCGGAAGAGCAGTCGTGCATCTGCTGCGTGTGCTTGTATGAGTGTGCGCGCGTGTGGGTGTCATGGTTGAGGTCGCCTTCTAGTATATGGGCAAATGGTATTGACTACAACTTTCAGGAGGTTTTTTCCATAATGCCAGAGATAAACGAGGAAAAATCAGCCCTGTGGCGTGTTTTCACGGGGGTCATGAATCCCGAACGTGTATCATGTAAGTGTGTGATTGGTGCTTGTCTGGGTGCATGAAAGAATCACAGCTACTACCTCACATTAAAAAGGCCTTCTGTAGAGCCAACGGAGAACGGTGAGCACTGCAACGTGTTTGACAGAGATCATGAAGTATAAACGTGTATCATGAAAGTGCGTATGTGTCACGGTGTATGGTAGTTTATTACTTCAGTATGTCGTAAAGGTCCCCACATGACAGCTTCCCTTAACCTTTTCAGAAACGGATGAGAAGTAGTCTACTGGGTTTCTGTGTTATCAGCTCCTCCGCCTTCACTCTCGAGGAGGCTGGTACTGCGTACATCGTGGGTTAGCATTCCGTTGGTGGTCTCCCACTTGGCAGTTCTTATCATTTCGTCAGAGCTTTTGATGTTTTCCATAACCACGCCCAAGGACCAGGCGCTGAAATGTGCATGTTCGTCTGCGATCGTCACTACATCCCAAACCTTGAATGTTCTTGCTTTGCTCAGCCACTTTTGTCGAGCCTGCAGAGCCGATGGATACTCCCGCAGCTATCGCCTTCAAAAAAACCTTGGCAAGATAGTTTGCTTGCTTCCATCCATGAGGGTAGCTCCCACGAAGGTTTGTCAATCCTTGGAAACCACCGTTCATCCTTAACGTTAATAAGTCGTTCGGGGTGAGCGCCAGATGGATGAGGTCGCCGTTCGTTACTGAAACCAGGGGGTGGTTGTTCAGAGTCCTTTCGACCTCAGTCATGACGGTGCTCAACGTTTCGTCGTCGGACGGATTTTGCCCAATGATCGGCAGCAGCATTCGCCTGGTGGACCTAATCGAGCGTTCCCATACTCCACAGCGATGACTGGCCTGCGAAGGACTGAAGTGCGTCGTATGCCATAGGTCACGGTTCGATTCTGCAGCTCGTCCCTACTCATGTTTTTGTGCCAACTCTGAAGTTCCCGGTGAGCGCTCACGAAGTTCGACCCATTGTCGGGGTAAAGTTGTTAAAGTGCTCCAAGGCCCAGTGGAAAGAGTCGGCCGTCATCGAATGCGTAACTTTTAGGTGCACCACTCGTGACCTCACACACGTTATAATGCACTCGTATCGTTCTTCCAACCTCTACCCACACCTGATCCGCAAAATCCCAAAACAGTCCACCCCGGTGTCACTGAACGGCCGCCAACCCGGAGCCACCCTACCTTCTGGCCGCGGAGCCATGTGTTGTTTGCCCGCTGCGGCATTGCGTTCCCCACAATGTACATTACTTCGGATTACGCGTTTTGCAGTCGTTCTTTCTCTCAGCGACCAAAGGCGCTTTCGGGTAATGCTCGTCACGTGGCTTTCCCCGGCATGACCTTCGACGGCGTGGATGCATTGAATCGTTAGTTCTATCACAGGTAGCGATATGGGATATTTCGTGTCAAAGCTCAGGTGGGAGTTGGTCAGCCTGCCATATACCCTTAGTAATCCATTATTGGGTTTAGGGTTCGAATGCTTCAAATTGCCTCCCGGGGATGACATTCTTTTGTCCATTGGTCCCTACTTCTTCCGCCCAATCAAGTTCTCGGGTGAAAGCCTCCTGCTGTATCATCTCGAATATATCATGTTCTGCGGCTCGTAGTTCATCGAGGCTTATCGGACCCACTCGCATCCGGCCGAAGGGGCGGATCCCTTCAGCGACTAGAAAATGTCTCTTGAACCTGGCCAACCAAATTACTGACCGAAGATTCTTCATCCAGGAAGAAAACCTGACCAAGCGTGACAAAATGAATGCTGCTTCGACGACCGTGGCCGTCATCACTACGCCTTTGATCTCCAGTTCCAATTCCAGAGAGGTCTTCAGTTCGTACACAGGCCAGTCCTGTTTAGACATTTGCAGGAAGTTTGGACCTCTCGTCCACGTGTCTAGCGGCCTGAAGTTGGTCGCAACTCGGGAGCACAGATCGGCTGGGTTATCGCCAGACTTGATAGGTTTCCACTGGCTCGTGGCAGTTTCGTCGTGGACGATCGTGGGCAGGTTAGCAACGAAAGTACTAAACCGACTCCAGGAGTTGGTAATGTAGTATAGTACTTCCGTCGAGTCCGTCCAAAAACTAGCCGACCACTGTAGAAGTCGAGACCTCCCTTTACCGCTTGTGCCGCCCTGACTGCTAACACGGCTGCGCTGAGTTCAAGGCGCGGGATTGAAACCGACTTCAGTGGGGCAACTTCGGCTTTGGCAAGCAGGGTCCTCGTATTAAATTGTCCATCTCCCGTGAACCCCCGTCCGTACACTACGGCTCCGTAACCGACATTGGATGCGTCAGAAAAATCATGTAGTTCTCCCGCCTGTGCTGTATGACCAGGAGGCAAGCATCGTGGAATCCGTATGTCTCCTAGTTTCTTTAAGGTGTTCAGAAATTACTCCCAGTCCAACCGGTCCTCTCGGTCCAGTGGCTGGTCCCAATCGGGTTTCTTACGGCGAAGCCTCTGCAGCGGGATCTTTCTGGGTAGTAGCCAGGGAGGGACAAAACTGAGCAAACCAAACAAACTAGAGACAACGGATAGTACACCCCGACAAGCTACTGACAGATCGGGAACGTCTAGCTCGAAAACAAAGTCATCCCTCCCTGCATTCCACTGTATTCATAGTGTGCTTTCGGTAGGGATTGGGGAGCCGTCCAGATCCTTGACCCTTTCGGCCCTCTCGTGGTACAGAATGGCCTCGAGCACTACCGAAGAGTTCGAAGTTTATTTCGTTAGACGGAAACCGCCTCCTTCTAGCAATGTTGTTAGGCCTCTGAGTTGCGCTGAGGCCGAGTCTACATCATGGAATGACCAAGGATAGTCGTCGACGTAGAAAGTTCTGCTGACGCTATCTACTACCGACCGGTGGATCAAAATTCCATGTTGGTTCGCTGTTTCCCGAGGGGCATAGTTCGCACAAAAAGTGGTGATATCGCTCCGAAGGAGTGTACGGTCATCATATAACTTAGCACCGTTCCGGTTGTTCTCTTCCCACCATAGGGAAACCAGCACGCCTCGCTTTTCTACCAGCAATTTAACCTGATGAAACATGTCCTGATAGTGACGGACAAGGCCACCCTGCCCACTCTGAAAAGGCAAAAACGTCAGTCACTGGCGTGATCCATCAGACCCCTGTAGCAGGCGATCGTTTAACGACTTGCCCTGGAACTTAGCAGCACAGTCGAAAACCACCCACAATTTTCTGGGTTTCTTGGGGTTGAGAAATGGTTGGTGAAGTAGATAACAGACCCCCTCCCAGCCGTCGGTGGTTGCAGGCACCTTTTCAACGTAGCCCAGGGCTTCGTTTTGCTTCACTACTTCTGCATATCTTTCTTACTGATCCTGGTCTCAAACGAAGCGTCCTTTCAGTCTTAGTGGTCTTTGCAGAGTGTAAGTTCTGTTATCACCCCGAAGGTCAGCTGATGTACTCCATTGTAGGGGAGCGTCGAACTGACTCTAAGACCTCCAGTTCTTTGCCGCACTGTATGCAGAGCAGAGTGGTCCTCTTGAGACAAAGATAGTTCATTGTCTCCAACATCGTGAAACTCCTATTCATACAGTCGCTGCAAGTGAAACCCCATGCGGTCCATTCGGCTGATACGTAACTTAAGGAGCCGCGTCCCCCTACTAAACCATATAATATCCATCTCAGTGCTGCGCGTACCGCACAAGGTGCCTGGCTGTTGCCCAATCTCTGGTCAGGTACCCAATGCTCTTCTGGCAAGTCGTAGCCCACAAAGAGGTCCACTTCGTCGTCCTCTCAGTTTACGACGGCTACATCTTGCAGGTAGGGCCACCTAGATAAAATCGCATTCACCGACCTTGGTGCCTGCATGGGGAGGTCAGCCAATGCAAATGCCTCCGTTAATTGGACTTGCTTGATAGTGTCTGAGGGGGTGAGCCGTAGCCACAACCAGTCGACAGTCATTACTCATGTTCCACCCGCCACGCTCACTGCTAACGACGTCGTGCTTTTAGCGAGTCGGTGTTCGTTGGAAAACCGCCCCTTCACTATGGTAGTGTCTGATCCACTGTCAACGAAGGCCAGCGTTTTGGCCACCTCAGTTGGGGTTATCGCTTCCACGGCGACTACCCCCAGACGTACTGGTTTACTGGCAGACCACGACTTTGAAAAAATCACACTGGGCTTCGCGTTCGCCACCGGTGAAGTTTCTCCCGCCTGGTGTAACAATCAATGGTGTCTGCCCGCGCAACCCTCGTGACCACATCTGGCCCTCGTTCGACAAGCTGCCGCCTGGTGCGTGGTATTGAGGCATGTGAAGCACGCCCCCGTCATCCTCGCCATTTTTCAACGTTCGTCTATTGTGGCCTTGATGAACTTCGGGCATTCCAGTAGTCCATGGCTAGCGTCATAGGACCTGCAACTTGGATGCACTATGGCCTTGCGTGAAATGGCGTGTGCATTGGTCCAAGGCTGATACTTTGGGTGTTCCCGAGCAGTGGTTTGAACCTGGCTAGTACTGGATTTGTTTACTCGTTTACTGTCCCGGATGAGTCGGCCAAATCTGCTGTCGGCTATCCTGGTTCCCCTGTCTCGGTAGTCGGTCCGGTCCTCCAAGTCGGCCCCACGGTCGCTCGTGTTTATGCTTCCCACTTTTTCCACCCACCTACTCTGTAGCCCGGAAGGGAGGCAGAGAAATTTTCCCTTCAATATGTGCATTGCATCAAGGTCAGCCCTGTACCCTGAACGATCGAGGGTTAACGGACGGCCCCGCATCTTGATTACCAGGTCGGCCATCGTGTAGACGTCGTCCTTTGGTCATTTGGCCTCCGACATCACGCTTTCTATTAGATTGCGGGCTGTCTTGAATGGCTGAACAAACAGGTCCTTTAAAATATTCCTTGCCCGTGCGTGGCGATTTTCTGGGTCGGGCATGGTACACACATCGACAACTTCTCTCGCTAGGTCTGGACAGTATTGAGTCAGGTAGAGGAGCCTTTGCCTGGGGTCGATTATCTTGTTTTCGACGAAGGTTTTGATCCGCCTGATGAACTTGCAGTAGTGTGCAGATCGTCCGGCAAAAACTATCAGTTCCACTCTTGGCAGATCGAAGGTTTGTCGGGTCTGCTCTCTTTATTCGACGACAGACAAAGGTTGGTTCATAAATCACACAGTGCATAAAACAATCCAATAGTGTAAACGAGTGAGTGGTGTTAGTGAAACATGAAATTGCAGTGTTTTTTGGGAGTTTCTCCACGACCGGTCTTTACGTTGGATCCCGGACCCCTTCGTGGTTAGAACTTAAGCCGTAGACATTCTTCATAAATTTGAGCTGACCGTTGTTGAACTTGCTGAAGGAGCGAAGCAACTTGGGTAGAAACTTTTGCGAAAAACAGGGCGACCTTTAGCAGTTTCACGGACTTAAGGAAGCTTATTACAGTTAACTGTCTCGTTGAGGCTAATCTTAAGGTTTTGAAATTTGCCACGCGGCCCACAAGGAGAAGAGATAGATAACCTAGCCAGATTATTAGTTATTTTGCCACCCACTATAGGCGAAGTCTTTGGCAGACGGCAATCCTTTGCCGGGTGTGCTTTTGAGGATCCGTTACTTTTTGGTTTATATTGGGTTGTCAGTCTGAGCATGGTATTTTCGGACCTCTTTTGTGATAGGTTTCCTGCTGGGCAATGTCTTTCTGCGCCTGAATCCTGTTTTTGGGACGACAGAACTGTCGGCTGATGAACTTCTTGGCGGCAACTTTGGTAATAAACTGAGACAGTAACGATCGTGTCTCGCCGAAAATGTTTTCGAAGCCTGATATCGTAGAACAGTTGGAAAGGCAGATTACAAGCCTCTACGAATAAATGCTCGGCAGTTAAGAGAAATAATCCACCTAAAATGTCGAATACCACGGTATCGTTGACTTTGCTGATGCTTCTAAAGACTTTAGGGGCAACAGTGTCGATGAATCCTGTGACCGAAGTTGAGTTGACTTGGGCGTGGAATACAGGCCGATTGAATACTAACACTAACGGGCTTAACTAACAGATGATTTGATCAATAAAATTATATGGAAAGGAAAAACTGCTCATTGTTTTGCCTGTATCGGAGCTCGTTCTGTGGGCATCTAGTACGACTACGGGGATACCAAACAAGCATGAGGCGCGCTTTGGGGGTAACGAGCTTTGTGACGGTGGGAGCTGATTGTGATATTAGGTCAATTGGAAGACGTGGCGCGAATACGTACTTTTTAGGTGATGGTTGGTGTAACGACCAAAAGGCTCAAGTCCTGGTCCGGGTGAAACCTGACCAACGATTCAATTATGGATTCACCGACTAATAAGCTTCGCTCGTTCTGAATAGCACCCTGGAGCCTCACAGCAACGCGTAGTCCAAATCGATGCAGAACCCAAATCAAGAACACGATTGCTCTGCAAATTCTACGGTACTATTAGCGAGTAAAATATAAGTATAAACATGATCATACCTTTGACAGTGAGCCTTAGTCACTATACAGCCAAGAAGGTATTCAAAAATAGGACAAATTCTGTAAAAAGAGGAATAGTTGGCCTAAAAGGGTAAATAATAAATACCTGTCCTGAAGTCCAAACAAATAGATCAAGTTCTTCAACCTTAATCAGGCCCAAAGAACAATTTCCTGAGCATGGCAGCCAAAAATCGGCGTAAACGAGCTGGACGTCTACGGTCAGTCGACGTGAGCGAGAAAGTGAAACCGAGGAGTAATAAAACAAACTGTGTTGAATCAGTGCATCTCACTACCGTACCAACTGTCCTCAAAGTAATCTCAATAAGAAAGCACAACCATAAAAAGAAAAAGTAAGTGCACAAAACGTAGAATAATTGTCGACCACAAAACAGTGTCAGCATGAAGTAGGCTAGAGAAGGCGGTCCAAAATCGGACACGGAGTACAGGAATGTGAGCAGAAGAGGAATTTTTCAATCAACATGGACATTACACCGGCCGCCAAAATTCCTCCCGGTCGTTCACGGCAGTTTCAGACAGTAATCGGTTCTGGCTCGCCCTTCCTACCTAGCTCCCAAGACACCGGAGTTCACAGGACTTACAGCAGTACGCCTACTACCTCCCTTCTTTTGGGGTATACGAGAATTTACATCAGTACTCCTGCATACCCCTTAGCCTACGACCCTGGCTTCTAGTCGGCACCTTCTAACAAACAAATTTTTCTTACATCTCTCCGTTGCTTTCCTTCGCTAGTGCGGACCACGGCCGTCCTTAAGAGTCCATCTGCATCAACTTCTACGTCCCCAATTATCCCCATGGGCCACTTGTCTCTCGCAAAGGTCTCCGAAGCAACAAGCACGATGTCCCCCTTTCTAAGATCTCTATGTTTTGGTAGCCCTTTTTCCTGGCCTGCAGAGTAGGGACATTTTCTCTCACCCATCGGCGCCAAAATTTATTCGCGAAGTGGTTGACCTGCTTCCAACGTCTACAATAGTGTTCTCTCATATTAGCATTATCGAATATACCGCAATCGCCCCTCAGCAGTAGTGGACTGCTCGGACTCAGAGCCAGTCCGCCCTGGTCATCGAACAAAAGTTGGACTATCTGTGGATTATTCAATATCCTCTCGAATTCAACAAAGCAAGTATGTAACGTCTCCTCACTCACTATTTGTTCCTTCGAAAGCACTGATAGCAACGTGCGTACCGAACGGATCATTCTCTCCCATACGCCCCCTCGGTGGCTCAATGCTGGGGGGTTGAAGTGCCAACTTATACCCTGACTGGCTAGGTGATCGTTAATGCGCCGTCTATCCCAACGCTTCAACTGGCCTTTGAGCTCGGTACCTACACCCACGAAATTCGACCCGTTGTCGCCATAGATTTCTGTCGGTGTTCCACGTCTACCAACAAAACGGACGAGTGACATAATGAACGAGTCAGTGCTTAAGCTGGCTGTCATTTCCAAAGGCGTAGCTCGAGGTTTTAGACAAGAAAATAGACAGCCGTATCTTTTTTCCGACCCTCGACCCCTACGAACAGGGATTGGACCAAAGTAATCTATGCCGACTGAACTGAAGCAATACCGCCCCCTTTCCACACGACAGGGAGGAAGAGGAGCCATCAACTGCTGACCGGCGACGGCGGCCAGCCTACGACAAGTAAAACATCGTCCTATCACCCGTTTGACCGCGCCGATTCCATTGATAATCCAGTATCTCTCGTGGATAGCGTCAAGCGCTTGCGCGGTGCCACTATGTCCATCTCTACTATGGTGGTGGCGGATAATGAGTTCTGTCACCGGGTGTCTGTTCAGCAAAATTAGAGGGTGTTGAAGGGCACTAGGATATTCAGCATAATTTAGTCGTCCGCCAACATACAAAAGATTTCCCAATAAAATCGGGCATAGCTTTTTTAGGGAACCCAAGGCACCCTTGCATAGCTCATCTGTAAGTGGTTCTCGCTGTAAAAACTCTCCAAATGAATCCCTCTGAACGGTAATTATCACTCTGAACCTGGCTCTCTCTATGTCTTCGGCGGGCGGGCTGCCCACTTTCAGCAAATCCTTGCTTCTTGAGAACATAACTTAAATATAGGGAGTAAACCGGATGAGCCAAGCGACAGCCTTCAAGAGTTTGGACCAATCAGAGTATCGAGAGAACATGAGGGTGATGCCAGTTTGCAGGCTGGCCGTATTTACCAAAGCCGGCCTTTTCTTAGTCTCCACACCATCCGGCGAGACCGACAATACAAATTCTGGTAGATTGTAGTCGTTCATTGGCGAGGGTCCTGTCAATCATATCCTCAGTTCCTCTTCGGCTGAAATTCCTCTTGAGGCTAGATCAGCAATATTATCTTCTGATCGCACGTGCCGCTATTGGGAAACGTTAGTATACTGATGAATAATTGCCAATCGGTTAGCGACGAAGGTACTATACCGCGTACCGGTTATCTCTATGTAGTACTTGACAATCATCGAGTCTGTCCAAAAATACGCTCCGTCAAAACAATCTGGCAGGTTTCGTTTTAACATCTCACTCAATCGAACACCTGAGACGGCTGCCGCCAAATCAAGCCTCGGGATAGTAACGGTTTTGATAGGTGCTACTCGCGATTTACTACATAGAAGCACGTAGTTTGGGGCTCTGTCCATGATAATTCGCCTCGCGTATGCCACTGCGCCGTATCCGGTTTCTGAAGCATCGCAGAATATATGCAACTCAGTGCATCCTATTCCTTTTTGAGTCTCTTTAATTATGCTCCTCAGTATTCTCACTTTACCGAGTTCATAAATGATACCCAATTATTCCACAACACCGTATCTGCTAGACTGAGTGGGCTATCCTAACCTAATTTCGACCTGCATAACCTCTGCAACAACTGCTTAGCCGGAAGACACAACGGAGCCACTAGCCCAAGTGGGTCAAACAGGGAACTGACGTTCGACAGTGTGCCTCTCCCTTTCAAAGGCCTATCAAGCAACTGGAACTGAAAGGTAAATTCGTCAGTGACCTTATCCTACTGAACGCCCAGTGCTCTCTGACCGGTGTCGTTCTGCTGAGGTAGCCGAACGGAACTGGCATTTAAATCAGGGTCTGGAGATAAGGCCATAATCTTCCGTGAGGTGGATACCCATTTCCTCAGCTTGAAACCAGCGTGCATCAATAACGCAGTTATCCCGGTCGCAAAAACAGTAGCCTCAGCGCTAGTTTTGAAGGATGCAAGGCAATCATCGACATAAAAACTACGTTCTACGGCTTGCAAGACCGATGGTCTATAACCTACCCCAAAATCCCTCGCAGCTCGGCATAACGCGAAGTTGGCGCAGAAGGGCGAGGAAGTAGCCCCAAAGGGGTAGGCCGTCATCTGATGTTCTTCCGGAACCAGTGACAGGTCTCCTTGTGGCCACCATAGGAACCGCAAGGCACACCTGTCACTTTCGGACACCTTTACTTGCATGAAAATTTCTTCTATGTCCGCTGAAACGGCCACTTTTTCCTTGCGGAATCGCAAAAGTATGCCCACAAGATCAGCAGTAGTATCAGAGCCTTGATAAAGCATGTCATTGAGCGACCGCCCCTTATGTTTGGCCGCGCAATCCAAGACAATACGCAACTTCTCAGGCTTCTTTGGGTTTAAGACAGCGTGGTGCGGTAAGTACCACCGAGGTCTGTAGTCACAGCTCATTTGATGCAGCGGTACCCTTATCGCGTATCCCTTGGCTATGGTTTGATCCATCGCTTTGGTATATCTGATCCACAGGTAAGTGTCGTTTGTCAGGCGACGTTTTAAACTGTGCAACCTCGTTCGCGCAGACTCCAGGTTCCCCAGCCCTGTCGCTACACCCTTCCTCCGTGGCAGAGGAATCATGAAGTGTCCCTGTATATGCCGCGTCTCAGACTCGGCGTATTTTGACTTGAGCGTCCTCTATGGCATCACTCTTGTCCAGTAGCTGCACGTTCCCAAACTCCGCATCATACATCCTTTGTATTTCTTCTATGGGTGATGATTCGCTTTGAGTCACCCAGTTAACCGATAAGGACTGTTGCCTTTTGAAGGTGGTCGGACCAAATACCACCCAGCCTAACAGTGTGCTGACTGCATGGGGATGTTTGCGACCACCTAGTCTCTGGTCTGAAACCCAATGAGCCTCGGGTACGTCACATCCGATGAGCAATAGTACATCCTCATTTACGGTTTCTATAGGTAGGTCCTCCATGTGAGGCCACTTCTTATACTCATCATCGGAACTGGGCTTGGGCACGGGCAGTGACTCAACGACAACAGCTTGCTCTACGCTGATTTAATCGGTGCCATTCAATGCGATCAATTCGAAGGCGTCACTGACAGCATTGGATGTTTTGGATCCCCCAAGAGCCTTAATTGTCAACTGGCTATTTCGAAAACCTAAACCCAGACGTTGTATGGCCTCGGCCCGAATGAGAGTAGTGAAGGATCCATTGGTGAGGAAAGAACATCCGACAACCTCATTTTCTCCGGCCTTAATTCTCACCGGCAGTAGTCCAAGGTTTATGCCATTATGCTGCATCTTGGTTACACTGCAGTGATTTTCGCTCACTGCCTTGGGTGGTACAGGGCGCTTTGGCATAGCCCAATGGAGTAGCTGATGATGCCTATCGCCACAGCCTTCAATAATGCAGACGGCTTTTGATCTGCAGTCACCAGCTCTATGGATTTTTTTCAGACAAATGAAGCACAGCCCTTTTTTAAGGGGTTCTGCCCATCTGGCAGGTACGTCTTACGCCAAAACCTCTTGGCACAGCGTTATTGAGTGGTTCCCATCACATTTCGGGCAGGTCTGAGGTCGCTCTTTTTCCTGCTGCACTGTGCTTATGGACCAACTAGATCCAGATTGACGTGGACCTGGGTTGCGATTGGCTTGATTCACCCGGCCAGTGGTCTTGGTTCGGCTTGCTAGTTGTCCGAAGCGACTACGGGCGATCCTGGCCGTGGGGGACACGGATTCCGTTAGCTCACTAAACGTTGGTTCCCGACCGTTTTGCGTTAACCGATCGACTCTCTCAGCCAATTTATTCTGTAGGGTGTATGGAAGACCACTAACTACACTTTACAGGGTGGCCAGCGCGTTCACATCGGACGTATAATTGATCTGCTCGAGAGCAATCGTGCAGCTCCCCATTCTAACGGCTAGCGTCAATAGTGCTTCTGAGTCCAAGCTGCTGGTGTTCAGTCCTTTCATTAGGCCCTTTAGGAGTGATCGAATTACCTCGTGCGGGCGACCGAATAATTCCTAATAGATGTGGTGCATTACTTGCCGCCCCTCGGCAAAAGTGATCACATTCTCATTGGATTCGATTATATCGTGAAATGGCCTCCTCTTCCGTCAGAAACTAAAATTTTGAGATCCTTCAAAAGGACCAACTTTGACCAAGTCTGTGCATTTTTTCGCTCCCAGCTAAATTTAACTAACCCAAGTAACTCTGCGGATGAAATGGCAGAGAATCTCAGAGAGTTAATCTCCTTAGCTGATAGGCATTTTGTCCCCAGAATTCGTCGCCCACAGACCGCTAAGCGACCCCTCCCTCGCCCCATTAGGCGCATTCTAGACGAACGCGCACGCCTCTTTGCTAGATATAAAGCCACAGGCCTTGCCCGTGATGCAGAAGACTTCAGGATCATAAGGAACATATGCAAAGACAAGATTAGGTCCTATCAGAATGCAGTCCAGCGATCTGTACTTGATCGAGCACGGACCAATAAGACATTTTTCTTTCAGTACATGCGCCGTCTAAGGGGCACAGCTCCGACGCCATTAGCTCTCAAAGATAGTGCCGGATCTCCAGTCACTTCCCCTAGCCAAGTAGCCGAGGCATTCAGCTCCTACTTCCGTACAATTTTTAGCTCCTTTCCCATATCATCCCACCCTACTATGCACCCGTTATCTCTGACCACTACCCTTAACCGCGTCATTATTCCCATTGGTGCAGTCGCTCAAGGTTTCCGACGGCTCAACCAATATTGCTCTATGGGTCCTGACCTAATCCACCCCCGTATTCTCAAGGAAGCCGCAGATACATTAGCTGCTCCTTATGCCTCGCTTTTTCAGCGATGTGTTGACGATGGAGTTTTCTCCAGTAACTGGAAAAAAGCAGTGATCGCACCCATCTATTAGAAGGGTTTTAGACACCTTGCTTCTAGTTACAGACCCATAAGCCTCACTAGCATCCCTAGCAAAACTTTTGAGGGGATTCTTAAGAGTGAGATTCTTTCCCATCTTCATAGAAATAAGATCCTCTCCCCGTCCCAACATGGGTTTCTTCCTGGCAGGTCATGCATCACCAATATGCTTACTGTCATGGATAGTCTAACGAAAGCCTATGATGATGGCCAGCTCTCACACGCTGTATTCATCGATTTTGCTAAGGCCTTCGATAGGTTCCCACATGCCCCTCTTTTTTATAAGCTGCAGACGTACGGGATCACAGGCTCCATGTTGGCCATCCTACGTAGCTTCCTTACCGACCGCACCTTTGTGGTTAAAGTCGGGAATGTTTTGTCTCAACCCTCCCCAGTAACAACTGGGGTCCCCCAAGGGTCGGTCTTAGGTCCTCTTCTTTTCCTGATCTATATAAACGATCTACCGACAGCTCTTCCTGCGAACATTGCCATGTACGCAGATGATGTAACCCTCTGGAGTTCAAGCGTTGAAAACCTGCAAATTGCAGTTTATGAAACAAAACGCTGGTCCGAGGATTGGAACCTCCCAGTTAATGATGACAAATGCGTGAGCATGTCTTTCGGCAGAGAGACTGGTCACACGTTTTCCATTAATGGAGCAGCCACTCTGCCAAGGGTTGACCGACACAAGGTGCTCGGTTTCTGGTTAGATTGTAACTTATCCTTCTCTCATCATCACGAACTTGCGAGCAAGTCTGCCTTTCGAGTTCTAAACATGATTCGAAGGTCCTTCCCGCGCATATTTAAGGATGATTTCCCCATAATTTTCGGCACTTATATCCGACCTCTGCTGGAGTACGGTAGTCGGATAGTGCACTCTGGTCTTGTCCGAGATCGTGAGATCCTAGAAAGGGTTCAGCGGGCCTCCACCAAGGCAGTAAGTGGTCTATCCCATCTACCTTATCCCGTCCGCCTCTCACTCCTCAACCTCTATCCCCTTGACGTAAGACGCGTAAGAGGTGATCTGTTTTTGATGTTTCACCTTTTTGAAACAGGTCAAAGCGATTGCTTCTTCTCCGTCTGTCCAGCCTCCTCTCTCCGTGGTCACAGCAGAAACGTTTTCAAACCGAGGCCACGCACTTCACTAAGGATTAACTTTTTTAGCTATAGGGTTATTACCATGTGGAATGCACTTCCGGAAGATATTGTTCTCTCGCAGAACAAAACTATCTTCAAGAAAAAGCTAGACCTCTACCTGGGTCTCTCCCAATAATTCCCTTTGTCAAAAAAAACAAAAAACAAAATAGTTGTCTTTTATCGCATATATGTTCATAAATGCCGAACCCCCACTCAGCTTAAGGCACTGTCCACAGTGTGACACTGAATGAGGTTATATGTATCTTGTTTTCGCTGCCACCCCCGCCCCCCCGCTTCTTTTTACTCTCGTTTCAGCTCGGTGAATCCGACAGAAGATCAAAGATTTCCTAAAGAACCGGGACAATTGGGCTCAAAGCCTCGAACCCGTGTAGTACTTCAAGACTTCAAGACTATCTCACAAGCTCTACGATATCCTTCGCTGAAAGGAAGCATCACACATTCCACAATTGCTCCCAGTGCTTTACTCTTACAGTAATGAAGCAAATACATCAAGAGTTGGCCGTCATCCATGATCTTTGAGGTGACATACACATGAAACTGTCGAATAAACTTCCAGTACATTTCTGGCCGACCATCGAACGAAAACAATTCTACTTTTGGTAAGTCAATCCCACCCACAAAGTGAGGAGCCGCATTCCATAACTTATGATTAGGCTCCTGCTTACCGGCTTTTTCGTTTCCCTGAACAGCAGTATCTATGAGCTCATCACAAATCGACCTGATGTGCACCTGAACGTACTCAGGCACTCTTTTATCACAGTCGATTGAGTCCGAGGATCGCACAGACGCACTTCTGTCTAAACTTTCTGAGAGTTCGGCGATCTCCAAATCTTGCTTAACTCTTAGAAACTCTTTTTTCTGGCTTTCTTTGGAGACCTTCAAATCCTGTGCTAGTTTCTTGTTAAGGTGGTGTTCCCTTAGTTCGACAAGCAACAAATTCGACCTAGAACAACGACTATGCCCACTAGAGGCTGTAACCTTGGAGCCATGAACAGAAAACCTATCAGGAGGGACTTGCCGGGTTCCAGCGATGATTTGATCCGATCCGATCCCATTCTAAGATCGGTTGGGTCCAGTGGTCACCTTATTGCTCCTTGTAAGTAACATCGTTCCAAAGACAATGTCAAAGTACTGTACCGACCAAAACGCTCAAGTCCTGGTCCGGGTGAAACCTGACCAACGATTCAATTATGGATTCACCGACTAATAAGCTTCGCTCGTTCTGAATAGCACCCTGGAGCCTCACAGCAACGCGTAGTCCAAATCGATGCAGAACCCAAATCAAGAACACGATTGCTCTGCAAATTCTACGGTACTATTAGCGAGTAAAATATAAGTATAAACATGATCATACCTTTGACAGTGAGCCTTAGTCACTATACAGCCAAGAAGGTATTCAAAAATAGGACAAATTCTGTATAAAGATGAATAGTTGGCCTAAAAGGGTAAATAATAAATACCTGTCCTGAAGTCCAAACAAATAGATCAAGTTCTTCAACCTTAATCAGGCCCAAAGAACAATTCCCTGAGCATGGCAGCCAAAAATCGGCGTAAACGAGCTGGACGTCTACGGTCAGTCGACGTGAGCGAGAAAGTGAAACCGAGGAGTAATAAAACAAACTGTGTTGAATCAGTGCATCTCACTACCGTACCAACTGTCCTCAAAGTAATCTCAATAAGAAAGCACAACCATAAAAAGAAAAAGTAAGTGCACAAAACGTAGAATAATTGTCGACCACAAAACAGTGTCAGCATGAAGTAGGCTAGAGAAGGCGGTCCAAAATCGGACACGGAGTACAGGAATGTGAGCAGAAGAGGAATTTTTCAATCAACATGGGCATACAGTTGGTTTTCTAGACGTAATATGTTAGAAGGTAGCGATTTGAATGCGTAGTGCCAACCGGGAGTTTACAGACAAATATCCAGAATATGATCCAACGCAAAGTATCAGAAAATTTTATAGAAAGGTGGGTACTTGATCGTAGAACAGAAGGACTAAAAGGGGAGTGATTAGATATGGGAGCATTTAAAGGACAATTACTGAAAATCCTTTCAAATGTTCCACTGGCTTTGTAGTTGTGACTATACTTGGCATTATTTTGATAAACTCATCCATATACCACACTTTGTGCTTTTGTTTGCTTGGGTTGCACGTTTGAATTTGGCCTTGAACCTCTTCTGGCTGCTATAGCAAGCGAGCTTTTAAGAGCCCCATTCGTGTTCTACTGACGCGAGTGTGGGGCCCTGTTGACGCATTTACTGAGCCTTTGTGCCCATTGAGATTTCTGCGTTTTGCAGTTTGCAGACCTAACGCGAGCAACCCCCGATGGAGGACACTGATACTGACACACTACACCATTGAGCCTGAGCCACGGGGCTTTGAACCTTTGGGTTTTGCTGTGGAGTCTACTCGGCCACATGTTTCAGGTTTGTATATGTTTGTACTTTTTGTGAATCTCAATTCGGTACCGTAGAAACTACGAATCAATCTTGTTCAGTTTTGCGGTTCGATTGAATTGGCTACGCATATCTCCATCTGCAGCCATTGTGACTCACAGCATACACGATAGATTCACCTAATTGGAGATCACGAATCCCTCAACCGGCCCGCGACACCGATCCGCGATAATGACCGACACCGTCGGTTGATGTGGCGCATCCAAGTCGCTGTCAAATCTCCAAACGATATCAAACAGTACTCAACACTAGAAATAACCAACTACTTTGTCTGAATGGCGGAGGGAAAAAATAAATGAGAAGGCCCAATTTTACGTCTCCATGACCTAGACACTGAGCATGACACAGAAGAGGAGTTTGATTGAACGTTCGTGGTCACACCAATTTTGGAGGATCAGGGTGGTATCAGAGGGTGAAACGGCTACAAGGTTTTGTTGTGAAACTTGTATTTAACCGGAGGGAAGAAGAAATAACCACAGGTGATGGATTTGGGGGGGGGGGGGTTGAGGGTTTAGGCCGAACTAAAGAAGCTTCGAGGAATGAGCTAAGTGATTAGGGGAGATCCCGTGGAGTGAAAAATAAGTATGGGAATCAGATCAGCCCCATTTCAACGCACAAAGTTGCAGCCACTGTTCTTATGAACAAGCCGACACAGCTCTTGTTATTTTTTCGTCATCTGTGTAGCATCGAGTACTTTTGGGATTTGACCGGTGTACACGCCATGACCCAAATTCTGCCATTTCCTGGTCTAAATTCTTCTCGCACTTGTTTTCTCGTTCCCTGCTACACTCAGAATCCGCTTTATAAATAGCCTTCTTTTGCAATGAGCAGCTTCATCGTTGAACATAGCATGCTCGTCTTCTCTATAGGTTTATCCCCAACGTGAGGAGAACACACCATTACCGGTACCCCGTTGACCACACAGGCCGTCCTTTATTCCGGCCACATCTCTCCCACTTTCTAATAACTCCACGACCGTGCCACTCGCGGCATTTATTAAGCCACCGGCACTGCAGGTATGGTAGCCTTTTTTATACACTCCCTTAAATGCTGTTAGCGCGTAGATGAATCCTTCTTTGTTTCCCGCTGATTCTCAGCTGGGACCGCTCAAACTGCATTCCCATTACTTTTGCCTTTTCACTTCACCCACCGTGCCTATATAACTTGAAGCGTGTTCCACTTCTCTTGGCATCACTTCGGCCAAAATCCTGGCTCAGACAACTAGCAAGCAAATCGTTATATGTTCACAGCATAACCTTATTTCCACTGGCCCTGCCCCCAGAACCCCTCGCAGTTCGGCCAAGTTACTCCGAATTACACGAAGTGTTACCATTGTAAAACCGTCATTTTTTACTCTCACCTACAACAGCGGAGCGGAGCGCAGTCAGATCCACCGCTCTGGCGAGACCGGATGCGGTGCACAGCACGTGTGTTTTGGGGTGCGAGTGCAGTTTGATTGGCGAATCGCACTCCTTCCTCCAAAAACGGCTTTATGGTTAAGAGCCCTACCCGCTAGCACCGGTTGTGGAGCACGAAATTCCATTTCTCTGCTCACATTGCTACAATCGTGCCTCCTTTGCTCCGTCTCCTGCAGTTTTCCTCGATGTTCTATTTTGCTAGCTTTCAACGTTGCTTTATTACTTACCTCCGCTCACGCCTGGCAAAGCCTTTTGCTCCATCCACGCACTGTCCGTTGACCCTGTTTCCCATCTTCTTTCCCAAGAGATTTTTGGTCGCATATTCAAATTCCCACTGCCGTTTATGGCTTAATCTCTGCCGCTTTCCCTTCCGAGTTTGCTCTTTCATCTACATACCGGCCTGGTCCGTGTTCATATCCATTCCTTCGGACAAACCTGCTCAACCACCGCCGCATTTATTGCTGAGCTCCACTCCTGTTTTCCCATCTTCCAGCAAGAACCCCGTGAAACAGTCTTCCAGAGTGTTCCAGAATTAAGTTATTTGACGAAAATTATCAGCTCCCTCTATGAGTCAAGCTATTTATCCGCGTAATCCTCGTGCACCCCTCAAAAGTGATCATGGAAGGAGTCATTTCCTCTCCATATTTCCACACCTTTGCACGTCTCAGTTTGGTTGAGTTGCCGCATTATTTTCTGTCTAGATTCCAATTGTTTCGATCCTTCTCTGGGTAAGTTACGTGCTTTCGTTCCAGTTTTATCGACTGATTATTGTGGCGCGCTTTTGAGCAAAAAGTAGCCAAATTGAAAAGAATCCAAAAATGAAAACGCTATTGATCCGCCAATTCTACCATACAGGATCATCACATGAACAATAACATAAAACATACGAACCTCAATTATGCGATCATACAGACTCAGAAAACGGGAACCAAGTTGCAGCTTGTGGGGGACAAGCACTTGCGTCAAGCAGGTTCAAGATAGCATATGACAGGGCAACGCGTTGGGTGCAAACAAACAAAGGTTGGTTAACGAAGAAATGAGGTGTACGAAGACTACAAGTGGAGTATGTGAGCGACTGATCTCAGGGAAACACGGAAGTGTAGTAGCTTTAGAGGTTTCCCACAACTGATTGTCACATCCCGGTCGTGCTTTTGCCATCCATTCAAAAACCTAGATCATCCTCGCGAGCTTGTTCCAACGTGGTACACGTACGTTCATACGTGGTGCTATGGTGGCAACTATAAATTTCGTAGGGACAATTTTGAACCGGTCTAGGCCCGAATATCATCAGGTAGCCTGTTCCGAACTCGAGAACAGACAGCAATAAGATACCTTTCTCGTAGTTTTTCCCGGAGTATGGAACTTAAGCAGTATGATTTCCGTTACGAAGGGGGTAAGGTGCGCCTTGAGCAAAACATAGATGAGTGTTGGCCGCATTCGCTGAGGAACGTGGAAGGTTGAACAGAACATAAAGATTGAGTTTCATTTGCCACAGGGGTTCAAGTTTTAGCAGCTTACATCTCTCTTCGTAATTCAAGGGAGATGACGAGCCAAGTGACTGCCTAGCGCAGGATCGCTGAACTCTCCCGATCGCGAGTCTATCAGGCTTGCGCATGTGAGTGTATACCAGAAGGCAGTACTCGAGCTGCTGTCCGGCGTGAGATTTGAAGATCAGGAGCTGGCTATCACGCATTCTTAAATTTCTGCAGATAAGGGTTACCGTTTTCTCAGTTTAAGCTACCTGAAAGGCGGCTTGTTCTTGGAAGGTAAAGGTGCAGATGTAATACAGACCGAGATCTGTTACTGGTGGAGAAGTAGGGCCGTACGAGCCGTTCAAGGTAAGGGTTTCAGGCGGAATGTGGCTTTGATACTTGAGAATGGCACTCTTAGCAGAGAAGAAACTCATTTTCCAAGTATTGCACCATATGTCAAGAGCGTTCAAGTCGTCGGCTATTTCAGTGAGGGTATAGGTGAAGGTCGAGGGGTTTAAAGGAAGAGACAGTTCTGATGTCACCGGCGAATGGAAACTCGGCGCTGTTGCAAATTACTTTGAATAAGTCAGTGATGTATAGGAAAAACAAAAGTGGGCCTAACGCACTGCCTTGTACAACACCACCTGTGATTGGCTAGGGTAATGGAAGGTCACTCTCAATTTTTACTGCTTGTGATCTCATGCTGAGATAGGGTGACAACGGAGAGTGGGTCTGTTATGTCGTAAGACTTAACCTTGGTTAGCAGCTGATCATGAGGCGCGCGATCGAATGCATTTGCCATAGCAAGTAAGATAACGATAAATGCCTTGTCAAGACCAGTCGACGTTGTGATTAATTTATGGAGGTCAGGTCGGCAGGTCAAAAACGACTTAGACTTTAAAAAGACATGTTGGTAGTTATTTATTAACCCACTGGTGAGGATGAAGTGGGCAGTATTAACTTCGGCCACTCGTTCCACCATCTTGAATATATTGGGAATGTGGTTTATGGGGCGTTATTTTGCAGGGTCATGTAGGGCCCCTTTTTTGTGAAGGGGCATGATAACGGATATTCCACTCTGGAATAAGAAAGTGCTGTGTGACGTAAAGAGGTAAAATAAGTTTATCAAAAGCATTACAATAACCGGGCCGGCAAGAAGAAACAGAGCTGGAGAAATACCATCGGGTCCAGGGCAGGCCAAAGCCTGGGTGGTATTTAACAGCTTTCTGACCTCACTAGCTGAGAATGCTTTGGTTGACGAGGTATCGACAGTCAAAGAGGCGAGGTCCTGGATCGGAGTATTGCGGTCCGCTACGAAGATAGAAGCGGGGAAGTTGTTGACTGCCCCATCGATCAACTGCGGCAAGCTAATATAAGTGTTCTCCGATGGGAGCAAATATAGTATTTTGGTTGTACTGAAGGTTTTTCGTTTTGTATTAGGGCCAGAGAGGTGGACCACTTTATTCGGCTGGACCAGAGTATAAATATTTTGCTTTTTCGGCTTGTTTTCCTTTTCGCTTAGCAATTGACGTGAGAGATGGCTGAAGCAGAAGAAGCTAAGGAGGTTGTTGGTCCTTTTGTAGGCATGTTGCAGCCCCTCAAATTTACGTTGTATTTTTTGTTACCGACGGGTCTTTCGCACACTGACTTTGGCTATTCCAGGTGAAATGTTGTTTAGAGAGGAGAATAAGTAAAGTAATCACATCCGACGCCAGCTGAGGATCGGATGGTAAGCAGGAGTCATCCCAGGTCTGGTCACGCGGGATGGCTGGTAGAATTTCCCAATTTGCATTTCGGAAAGACTTTCGGTTTTAAGGACTTTCGCGGTGATGCAGCTATACGTAGAACTCACATGTTATGGCCCCATGCTGACAGCTGGAGAAGCGGCTAAGTACATCTGCCTTCATATCCCGGAGGACTAAAATGAACAATTGGCCAAGATTATAGTTTCCCCTGGTTGTTGATGTCATGTGTCACTTCCGCCTACTCGCAAGCATACATGAGATAAGAACACATAATTTCGGAGAGAACTTTAAGGTTGTCCAGCAGATTCCAGGAAGGTCAAGGTCGCCCACCATGATTTAGCAGCGTGCGGGGTTTCAGCCACTTGACAGAATTCATCGATATTTGCACTCAACTCACCCGAGTTACGGCCCGGCGGACAGTGAACATAACCGATGATCAGCTTTCCCTGAAGCAGCGGCGAGGGGACCCAAACAGAGTCTTGGATCTTATCAAGGACAGAAAGTTGGAGCAAGGGTGCTCCAAGAACGTTCCAACTATAAACAAGACGCCTTCTACTACGTCTGTCGGGCCTGTTCGTAGCGAACATATTATAACCTGGTATGAGAATGCGTTGGGGGGAGTTTTATCGTTAAGCCGAGTTTCAGTTATGAGGACCACATCCGGGTGAGATTGTAATTCAAAGGGGTGGATAGATGTAAGTTTGTCCACAGGGGGCGAGTATTGGAAAGTGCTACTGCAAAGCTATCACTTTGGTGGCCATGATGTATATTGAATATAGGGCCCTCTAAGTCGGCCGTCAGGTTTGGAGGAATTGTAGCCACTGATGGATGTAGGATAGTGTTGGGAAATATGTGGTATGGGAGAAGATGGGACATTCAAAGTAAACGGAAAAAGCAGCAAACTTGGATGGGGTTTCATTGAGTCAGAAAGCTCACGATTGTTTGGAAATGAGGATCAGAAAGCGTGGTGTGCTTGGGTGAGCCCTAAGTAGTCTACGGGAACTGCTTCTGGAAAACGTGCTGGCATGAAGACCTAAATAGTCTCACCAGGACTTCGATTTTTGTTGTTGGATGAAGTACTGTTGTGCTTCACTCTATCTGGAGGCGAAAAACTGGCTGGGATCGGAGAGCAAGGCCCTGGTCCTCGAGGTGGGATGACCGGTTTTGCCGATGGAGTTACTCTATTTACTTTCAATTTCGTTATTGATACCGGCAAAAAATAAATCTATTCCCGCTCCCTTCTGAAGTTTGCAAGGAATGGCTAGTTCTATCATAGAAAACTGAGGGAAACTAAATTCGCGTTAGGTATTGGGTTCTTTTCCCGAACGGGTGTTTTGGACTTCGGGCTCCTGTGAGGGTCGGATTTGTTTTTTCGATATATTTGCTGTAGGTGTAGCCTGTAAGTTCATCCAGACATTTCTTGAGCTAGTCGAGTGAACCACGTCATTTGGGTTTTCGCTTGATAAGTTTTTACCAGTGTTGGAGTCATGGAGGCTTTTATCCGTTTCGTAGAGATGGGGAACATAATAGGGTGAACCGTTTCATTGAGGCTATTCTCTAATCTGTGCCGCTTGCTGCGTGGCTCAGGTAGAATGGAGACTGACAAGCTATCGAGATCAACGGCTACTTTGCTATTAACTACAGAAGACGTATTCTTTTGATGGTAGAAATATGTTAAGCTGAACCAATGAGATGGACTTCTGGGGAAATGTTTACTGGGGTTTTGATTTTGCCTGGTTTTCTTGAACCTCTCTTTGTAGTGGCGTTCTGTCAGGAGGTATCCCTGCGTGTTTGAGTCCCGCATTAGCTCCGACAAACTTTTGCCGGCCGGTAAATTCCTCGGCAACATCCTCATTACGAAACGGAAACAGGAGTGGACATACTTTTCGCTGTGGAGCTTCCCGCAGTCTGACACAGTAGCACTGTTGCCAATCCACGCTGCAAGCATTTGAGATTAAATTTTCAGCAAACGAGACAGGTGATCTGTCTGGAACGTTGAGTACTATTGAAATGTTTGCATTTATTAAGCCACCGGCACTGCAGGTATGTAGCCTTTTTTATACACTCCCTTAAATGCTGTTAGCGCGTAGATGAATCCTTCTTTGTTTCCCGCTGATTCTCAGCTGGGACCGCTCAAACTGCATTCCCATTACTTTTGCCTTTTCACTTCACCCACCGTGCCTATATAACTTGAAGCGTGTTCCACTTCTCTTGGCATCACTTCGGCCAAAATCCTGGCTCAGACAACTAGCAAGCAAATCGTTATATGTTCACAGCATAACCTTATTTCCACTGGCCCTGCCCCCAGAACCCCTCGCAGTTCGGCCAAGTTACTCCGAATTACACGAAGTGTTACCATTGTAAAACCGTCATTTTTTACTCTCACCTACAACAGCGGAGCGGAGCGCAGTCAGATCCACCGCTCTGGCGAGACCGGATGCGGTGCACAGCACGTGTGTTTTGGGGTGCGAGTGCAGTTTGATTGGCGAATCGCACTCCTTCCTCCAAAAACGGCTTTATGGTTAAGAGCCCTACCCGCTAGCACCGGTTGTGGAGCACGAAATTCCATTTCTCTGCTCACATTGCTACAATCGTGCCTCCTTTGCTCCGTCTCCTGCAGTTTTCCTCGATGTTCTATTTTGCTAGCTTTCAACGTTGCTTTATTACTTACCTCCGCTCACGCCTGGCAAAGCCTTTTGCTCCATCCACGCACTGTCCGTTGACCCTGTTTCCCATCTTCTTTCCCAAGAGATTTTTGGTCGCATATTCAAATTCCCACTGCCGTTTATGGCTTAATCTCTGCCGCTTTCCCTTCCGAGTTTGCTCTTTCATCTACATACCGGCCTGGTCCGTGTTCATATCCATTCCTTCGGACAAACCTGCTCAACCACCGCCGCATTTATTGCTGAGCTCCACTCCTGTTTTCCCATCTTCCAGCAAGAACCCCGTGAAACAGTCTTCCAGAGTGTTCCAGAATTAAGTTATTTGACGAAAATTATCAGCTCCCTCTATGAGTCAAGCTATTTATCCGCGTAATCCTCGTGCACCCCTCAAAAGTGATCATGGAAGGAGTCATTTCCTCTCCATATTTCCACACCTTTGCACGTCTCAGTTACGTTGATTTCGGTTTGCACAAGACAGATACTGGCCACGGCCAATCGAGAATTCAGAATTCCTTGGACGGTATGTACACTAGGTTGGCATCCACCTCTGCGCAGTTTGTCTATTCGGATCCCAGCACAAAACGGATATGAAACGTAAAACCTCACCGCACTTCTGCTGTGAGAGTCATTGTACATTGTGGAGGTTCACAAAGTCATCAGGTAGCAGATGGAAAACTTCAATAATTAAACACGTCACGTCTTCTGTCTAGCAACATGCTTAAAAACCACTGTAGGAAATGATTTCATTCCACTTACGACCTGGGGCCCTCCTGAGTAATAATAATAATAATAATAATGATTTATTTCGGGGACACCCGAAGCATGCTCGACTGCATGATCATATGATACAAGTGAGGTCACAAAGAGGTTCCTTGGATATTCATTTGGGTAAATGCAGCCTAAAAGTTGGTTAGGTTTTAGTGGTCGCACAAACGATTGCCCGGAAAATTTGAGTTTGAAGGTCGGGTGGACGTACATTTGCTAAATGAGTGAAATGGGCTCCGCCGTCGAAGTACGTGATGAAGTAAAGAGGTGATGAAGTAAAAACGCGCAGTATTTTGGATAGCGTCGATGTAAAGTCGTAAGGATGAGTAAACTGACAAAAAAAACTTTCGAAAAAGCACCAACGAAAAGTTGGAGAATTTTGGGTGATGAAGGCCATGCACTTGAACCAGTAGTCCAGATGACCCGGAATTGGTTTTTACTATTCATCAAGAGGTTGTGGAGGACGCCCTCATAAAGAGGTGGATGTAGATGCCCGAGCCTGGAAATTTCACTGGAGCAGAGTGACGAAAGTTGACAGGTGAGTGAAACACGATTCGAATAAAGGGTTCGTTTCAGGTTAGTTGGTGAACACAATTTGACAACAGGAGTTGATATACGATGATTTTATGAAGTCACATGGGGGTGGTGCATAAACGATACTGTCAAAACAAGTAAAGAATCGCTTAAAGGGATGCGCTGGTAAAAGTCTGACATGGGGCGTTTGGGAAACAACTGGAAGGTCAGTATATTGGCATACGTAAAGTTCATTGCCAGCAAAGGTTTGGAGAAATCGCTTTCGCAGTGTTCTTTGGCGTAGATACCTAATCGTGGAGGACTGACGAGAAAAATGGCAATAGGTAATAGGTGGGTGAAACGGTGCTCGACTATTAATTTGTCGGGAGTTACTCCAAGACTGACCGATGAGGAATACACATGTACAACGAAGTGGGCATAATAGTGGTTTATATGTTTAATATCTGACGGAATAAACTGGGGGTAGTACATCACTGGGGTCTTCAGCAAGTGCAGATAATCGTGTGACTAGGTACGTTGATGAAAGTCCAACCTGAGACTTTGGGGGGAATAACGACAGCCTAAATTACAGTAGTTGATTTTCAGCTAAAGATGCAGAGAGAGCACTATGGATTTTGGTGCAGGTGGCTGACCATGAATCTTGCCGGAGCAGCGGCAGTGGTTCATAGATGAGTGAAAAGTGATACAATTATGGATTTGTCCGGGTTCGTTGATGAGTAGCATGAGAGCATCTAAAGTTTGTAACAAAGTGAAGGCGGGAGGTGGACATATAGTAGACTAAAGCAGTCGTATAAGAGTAGTACATACGAGCAGCTCTCATGAAGTGCGGGTGATTGCAAAGCTGGATACGCTGAAGTCTGACATGAGAAGCTAAGGAGGCAATCGAACTATTTATGTCCTGGATTGTGAATACTTCATTGCCAATGCAACTGTCATGAAATGCAAATCGCTGAATAAGGAAAGATGCAACGGAAGGATACACTGAACGTAGAGGTGGCGCCACGCCGATGAAGCGCTGGAAGGAGGACCATTTCGTTTTGTGTGGAATTGTTGGCAGGTGAGAGACGAATCTTTAAATGATGGTTTTGTTTAGATAAATGTAGTGGTGACATACGAATTACCAATTGGATGAATGGCCTCTTCAAGAGTATACCAGGAATTGTCATATTCATAATAAAGATTTGAACAGTGGAACCGTTTGATGTTTTGGGGTACAGAATCCGGTAACTGGACATAATAGAATGAGGGTAAACATGGCATCAGTTCAGACAAATAAAAGATAAGTCGATGGATATAAATGCCAGTAGTCGCAAGTAGTAGCGTACATTTCTGAGCCGAGTGAGTATATGTGCATACGTTGATGTGGAACTTGACCGGTTGTATGGTAAACCTTGTTCAGGAACGTTGGAGGAGGCAATGGGTGGCAGCAGTAATATGCAGGGGACGTTGTTTTTCAATCCGCAATTGGCGCTAGTGATTGAAGCTGGCCGTGCGCTGGACACCCAACCCGAAAGCCAATTCTGGTGACAGGAGGTGCGATCCGCCAGCCTAGTTGCGCCCGCACATCGTCGCAGTTGGCCTGCACGCCCGATGTGACCCGGCCAAAGCGGTGGACCTGACCGCGCCTCGCACCATTGGGATTGACATGAGTTTTCTTGGTGGGGCCAAACGGTCGTAGGTATCAGGAGGTCCGCGATCAGGCGACCAGGCACCAGGGGATTCCGGAACGTAACCAAGGGAGCATCGGTCGGGTAGCGTATGAATAGCCAACGGTCAGGTAGATGCGTAGGCCAGGTTAGTGACCGGTATAGTCTCCAAAGTATTAAGAGTACCTAGACAACCCCACCCAGTCCTACTATCTCTTCCTGCAGTCTATTCCGACAGTTAGTCACAGCATTGCTAAAGAAGAGGAATCTAGCCACCAGCCTAGATCGTGTTTTCGCCGGCTTCTTCTCACGACCTTTTGTTCTGGAGTCTGTTGCTATGTGGAATAGACTCTCTGGCCTGGACCCACAAAAGCCTTTTTTTATCTTGAATATCTCTATGAGATCCCCTAGTATTCTCCTCCTTTCCATAAAGAAGGGTCTGAAGTCCTGGGGTCCTTGCTCATAAGTACTGCCCCTCTGACCCTCAACCATGAGCATCGCAAGATGTTATACCTTCTCCAAACAGGTGGCCCCCATTTGATAGACAAGTGATCACGCCTGAACACAGTTTTCTAACAGAAGTCTAACAAGGGACATGCACAGTGGCATAAAAACGCCAGGTTGTCTGCGAGAAAACGCTGATCTCAAACTAAGGAGCTCATTGCGAGCCATTTTGTAGCTGCTACACGCTGATCCGACCACTCAAGATCAGAGGTCACCACAATTCCAAGCTCTTTCACCCTGTGTACTGCCTCTGCAGTAAACGGGCCTTGGTCGTGTGCAACCGTCATATTTGTCGCTGCTTGTGACAACAAGTGGCTCTTTTCAGCATTGCGAGATATATCCCACCTCCGTGCCTAGTTAGTGACGGCAAGTAGGCCCCTGCTCAACTCCTCTCTCCACTAAACTTTCACTAGCTTCACGTCATCTGAGAAGAGGCTTGGCAACGGTAAGACTGAATCTCAATCAATAATAAGCAGAGGAAACAATATTGGGTCTAGATCAGACCAGATCAGAGGATATAGAGGCTTGAGCAAGATTTGCATGCAGTTTCTTGCACCTGATGCTCCGAAGATCCTCACAAGCTGCAAAATAAAAACGAGTACGGCCTTCGTTCAGGTGGCCACGACAACGTGGCAGGTTTCTGGTTGTCTGAACATCCATTCTCTTTTTCCAAAAACAAGAGAACTCCGGTTGAAGTACAAAAAACCTCGGACCCCACTGAACTATGAGAAGCCAGATCACATCAATCCACAGGATCCAAGGCTTTCGCCAGTGTACATCCGGGCTCTTGCACTCGAGAGCTGCAATGCCCCCACGGTGCTTCAACTACCAAGTGTTTCGAATTTTATGACTGTTCAGTGGTGAACTGCGTAATAGACTTCTAGCAGTCGTTGAGATGCACATAACACAATCCAAAAACTCAAGGCGTACATATGTTTGGGTTTTTATGTGGTTCCCAGCGGTAACCGCGTTTGTCGCGCTTCTCTTCGCCTCGTCATAGTAAAGTAATTCACCTTAGAAAATGACGGTCAGTTGATAATCCAAAACTTTTTCATCACTGTTGCAAGCTATCCTCCTGTGCTACCACAGCGGCAACGCGTATCACGTGGATCTATCATTTAGTTACCATTTAACTTTCGTACCCCCAGATCCACCTGAAACAAGGTGGCCGATCCGCTTAGGTCCACCTATTTCCGCCTAGGCCATTTCTTTCATCATCATTTTTGCATCATCTTGCCCCGTTCTCCGCTTGGTATATATATATATCACTCCGCCAACGTGCCCCGCCAAACTTTGTCATCATTACCGTCGTCAGATTCGCTTTATTCCATTCCCGACATCTTGCCTCGGGTTATCGTCCCAGGTTCATCACTCCCGCAACAATGTACTTCTGTTGTCCTCATGTAATCAAACTTCAGAAAGTATATCAGCTGACAACGATTTACGTGCCATTTATTTTATCATCATATACACAAGCTTTTCACATACGGCATGCAGTAGCTGAGCGTAGCACGTAAATCTATTATCTGTTTTTAATTTCAGGTCGGTGCGCCATGACCCGCGAACCTTGAAGTAAACAATTCGTTCAACTTCAATTCTTTTTCCGGCCGCTTCTTTTATCGCAGCCTCGGTGATCTGTAGCGGTTGCCATCTTCGTTCATACTTTTACCACGTTTATTGTTTAACTGAACGCTGACTGCCAAGCGCGGTTGCCATTTGACCGTTGCTCTTGCGCACGCTCTGGCGCACACTCCTGAAATATACGCTAACCACTATCTCTCCCAATCACCTTCTCGTTCTCACGGGGCGCGGAGAATACTGTTCTGGTTAACATATTCGTACAGTGCCGAGCATTAGAGTAACGTGCAGGTGGTCCACGCAGCACAAAGGACCGAAGCACGCGTTTACCAAGGAAACCGCAAAGTAAGGTCTAACCAACCTTACAAATTGGTGAGCCCGACGTGATCCCCAGGTCACGTGAGTTTCCTTGTTTTCTACCGTTCAAGGTCCCGTCTGCGTACGTTTTTGTGTGTTTTATTGTTTCCCTATCTTGATTTTTTTGGTTGGTTTACCAAATAATTTTTTTTCGTCCATACATATTTTGTGTGTCTAATTCGTCGCGATTTTTTTTCGCGAAGACTATAGTGCCCCATTTTTCGTTGCTTTTTTTTCCCGTCCGTATTCCATAAAGTAATCGCTATGTCTGCCGAACGGAAATCCTGCTCAGGCCCCACCGTTGGGGCGATCACACTGCACATACCGGCATTCACGCCTGCTGATCCAGAACTCTGGTTCACGCTGGTTGAGTTAGAATTCGAAAACTGCCGTATAACCAGTGACGCCAGCCGTTTCGGGTGGGTAGCAGGCCGCCTCTCGCCAGAGGTCACAATGCAAGCAAGGGACGTAATAATCTCTTCCCGAAGCTATGAGGCCTTAAAGGAGGCCGTCATTGCCCGCACGACCCCAACACAGGACCAACGTATGCAACAACTTCAAAACGTTGAGCTTGGAAGTAGGAAGCCCTCCGAACTGCTGCGTGAGATGCAGCGCTTGAGAGGACCGACAATAGGCGAGGACCCGCTCTTAAGGGAACTTTGGCTGCAGCGTTTGCCGCACAACATCCCAGTTTTACTAAGTGCCACGCGCAAGTGTTCACTGGAGGAAACTGCAGCAATAGCTGATGACATTATGTCACGATACAACCCCGCTGTAGCTAGAGTAACCAGGTCCTCCGTCACAACGGTGCGTGCCCTGCCAACATCTGACGACCTCGCGTCAGTTTTGTCTAGAATTGACGCGAGCCTGCAACGCTTAGCAGTTAGAAGTGGGTCACAGGAGCAGCACCGCGCACGCTCACCTAGGCGCCATAGTCCGTCATTGCGACGACCTTTCGGCTCTTCAAAAGAGAGCTATTGTAAATACCACAGTCGTTTTGGTGAGGGAGTTAAACGATGCGAACGAGGGTGTACGTTTCCCGGGGCTCATCAGGGAAACAACCCCCGGCCCGTGGTGGCGACCCACGAAGCCGGGTATCACACCAATAGTCGTCTTTTGAACGTAAGGGACATCATTTCAAATAACCTATTTCTTGTAGATACCGGTGCCGAAGTGAGCGTCCTTCCCCGAGCGAAAGACGACAATAGCACGCCGCAGGCCCAAACACTACGCGCTGCCAATGGCACGGCCATCCCAACGTTTGGCCAGCGGTCGCTCACCTTAAACTTAGGTTTGAAGCGTAATTTTCGTTGGGTATTCATCATTGCCGATGTCCCGTACCCAATTCTAGGCATTGACTTCCTGCAGCATTTTGACTTGTCAGTTGATGCACGGCGCCGCAGAGTGGTGGATCGTCAGACCACTCTCGCTGTTGCGGGTTGTAATTCGCGAGTGAACCACGTCACGCCCTTTTACGTCCAACCACCGGCACACGAACCTTATAGCGAACTCATCGCCGCCTACCCAGCCATGTTTCGGCAGGCCGGGCCTCTCCCAGCGGTGACGACCAGTGTCACTCACCATATCGATACTAAGGGACCCCCAGTGTTCAGTAGGCCGCGTCGGTTAGCACCAGACAAGCTTCGTATTGCACAGGCTGAATTCGAACATATGCTAGAACTGGGTATAATACGCCCTTCTAGTAGCCCTTGGGCTTCCCCTCTTCATATGGTTCCTAAGTCTAGTGGCGACTGGCGAACCTGTGGTGATTACAGAGCGCTTAACAAAGTCACCGTCCCTGACCGATACCCGATTCCCCATATACAGGACCTTACTTCGTCTTTATCAGGTTGCTCCATCTTCAGCCGTATCGATTTAGTTCGTGCGTACAACCAGATCCCGGTAGCAGAGGCCGATATCCCTAAAACTGCCGTCACTACGCCTTTCGGGCTGTTCGAGTTTCTGAGAATGCCGTTTGGACTCAGCAATGCAGCCCAGACCTTTCAACGGTTCATGCACGAGGCAACTCGTGGTTTGAAAAATGTCCACGTATACCTGGATGATATTTTGGTGGCGAGTTCTTCAGAGCAAGAGCACGCTACACACGTACGAGCACTTTTCGAACGCCTTAGCCAGCACGGCGTTACGATCAATATCGCGAAATGCGAATTAGGCCGGTCTGATATCACTTTCATAGGACATTCTATTTCATCCTCGGGTATCCGCCCTCTGTCAGATAAAGTTTCCGCTATTCGCGACTACCCTGAACCCCAATCTTTTCGCCAGTTGCGTCAGTTTGCCGGCCTGGTGAATTTCTACCGCCGATTTATTCCTCACTGTGCGGAAATGATGCAACCCCTCACCGACCTGTTGCGCGGAGGTAAGCGGAAGTTCGTGTTTCCCGACACGGCACAAGCCGCATTTGCCTTGGTCAAGGATGCTGTCGCCAACACAGCACTCCTTACACACCCCGACCCTTTGGCTCCTATTTCGGTAGTGACGGATGCCTCGGACACAGCGGTTGGAGCAGTACTGCAACAGTTCGTAGATGACTCTTGGCAACCTTTAGCATTCTTCTCCAAGCGACTACAACCCGCGGAATCAAGGTACAGCACGTTCGGTAGAGAGTTATTAGCCATCTACTTGGGAATTCGTCATTTTCGACACGCACTCGAAGGCCGTTCGTTCACGGTGTTTACAGACCACAAGCCTTTGGTTTACGCACTGAAGTCAGCTTCGGATCGATACTCACCACGCGAGATTCGCCACTTAGACTTTGTCTCACAGTTTACTGTGGACATACGACACGTCTCTGGGGTACTTAATCCCGTCGCAGACGCCTTATCGCGCGTATATCAACTAAGTCTGTCACAAACGCCTAACATCAACTTGGACACAATGGCACAGGCTCAAACTATGGACCCTGACATCGAACGACTTCGACAAAACGGTTCTTTGAGTTTAACCACAGCGCCTATCGCAGCTTCCCAGAATACCATTGTGTGCGATGTGTCGCAAGGTCGCCCTAGGCCAGTAGTTCCTGCTGCCCACCGTTATCCTACGTTCCTGACACTCCATAATCTGGCTAATCCGGGTGTGACTGCCTCGGTGAAACTGATAACTGAGCGTTTTGTTTGGCACAATGTCAAACGAGATGTCCGTCAATGGGCTCGTGCTTGTCTGCAGTGTCAACGTGTTAAGACCCATAGGCACACTAAGGCGGCGTTAGCCAGGTTCCCAGAACCTGAAACACGTTTTCATCATGTGCACGTCGACCTCGTAGGACCATTCCCACCTTCGCTTGGGTACGTTTACATACTCAAATGCGTGGATCGTTTTACTCGCTGGCCGCAGGCCATCCCTATCCCTCGTCCCACGTCGGAATAGGCCGCGAAAGCTTTTCTGGCCGGTTGGGTTAGTCATTTCGGTTGCCCGGCAATAGTGACCACCGATCGCGGTCCACACTTTGACGGCGCTTTCGGCAGCCTACTCGCTACGCTCGGTTGCCAACACGTTAAGACGACAGCTTACCACCCTCAGGCCAATGGTATGGTCGAGCGTTTCCACCGGCAATTAAAAGCCGCCCTTCAAGCAAACGGTAACCCCCTTTGAAGTGAAACACTACCATTAGCACTCTTAAGCCTGCGCAGTACCGTTAAGGAGGATTTACACACAACACCGGCCGTACTGGTATATGGCTGTACACTTCGTCTGCCTGGGGAGTTGGTAGCCCCCTCACCAACCGTGACTTTCAACTACGGCGACTATGCTCAGCACCTTACTCAGCACAAACGAGTACTCAAGGCCAGTCCACTGCGCGAACAACAGTCTACAAGTTATGTCCCAACTGCGTTAGGAACCGCTACTCACGTATTCCTTCGCGTTGATGGCGTTCGATCACCACTACAAGCGCCATACACTGGCCCGTTTCGGGTGATAAAACGTAGGGCAAAGACATTTGTCATAGATATCAGCGGACGACACGACACCGTATCTATCGATCGTCTCAAGCCTGCCGTGATGGAGTGCGAGCCGCTCGGCCAATTTACACCTACTCAAGCCTCTCAGTCACCTGCATCGAGCGAGTTACCACTCGAACCACCCCCAATTACGCCTAGTGAGGACTCGGCAGCTAGTATATCAGATTCTCCAACCGTACCCGCAACGCGAAGTAGCCGTCGTGGTCGCCAACTACGAAATCCCGTCCGCTTCGCCGATTTCGTGACGATTTTTACAACCGATTTTTAGCAATAAGTTGGGAAGTTCGCCATGGATTTACCAAACAACAGACCCGTGAAATTACAATCGGTAGTTATGATTTCATTTTCTTCTGGTCTCCTAGCGACTACAACAACACCGAACATCGTTTGTGTGTTGTTATTACGGTCCAACATCCGCCGGCGCCCTCAGGTGCTATTTTGTTCCAGTTTTCCTTGCCCTCTCTCAGACGGATCTAACAAGTCACATTGGCTTCATCCGTAGCCTGGCTGACTCCCGTGCACGTTCAAGGAGCCAACCGCTCACTGGACAACGGGACGATTGGTCAGCCTGGCACTGGAGACGGCAACTGGACGCCTTTTTGGATGGACCTGACGAGGCATTTTCCGGCTTGCATTCGTATGAGACCCGCGGGCGCCAAAACACAGTTGGACCCACGCACATCGGACCTCTAGAGTGCAGGCACCGGTAAACTCATCAGCAGTCGTTCGACGTCAACAACAATATAACGGAGAAGCTATGAGGAGTTCCTGGACAACCAACAATTCCGGCTTACCATCACGATCGAAGCCCAACTCCGTCGGACTTCTAGGAGGAGGCCCCTGTAGCGGTTGCCATCTTCGTTCATACTTTTACCACGTTTATTGTTTAACTGAACGCTGACTGCCAAGCGCGGTTGCCATTTGACCGTTGCTCTTGCGCACGCTCTGGCGCACACTCCTGAAATATACGCTAACCACTATCTCTCCCAATCACCTTCTCGTTCTCACGGGGCGCGGAGAATACTGTTCTGGTTAACATATTCGTACAGTGCCGAGCATTAGAGTAACGTGCAGGTGGTCCACGCAGCACAAAGGACCGAAGCACGCGTTTACCAAGGAAACCGCAAAGTAAGGTCTAATCAACCTTACAGATCGCCGGCCAGATTTGTTGTTCGCTCGTTTTGATGTTGCCTCGAGCATGATTCTTGATCATGGTCAGGAAATGTACCATTAGTAATATCACCATTATTACTATTATCATTACCCTTCCTCCTTTGAGTTTTGCAGACCGGCCTCATATCCAATGTTTCGTTCCTGTTCAAAATTTGCTTCTTCGTCCGAATCATTCTGATTCTGTAAAATTTGCCAGGCTTCTTTGTTCCTCTTTTAAAAATATCCATCATTTTACACTGACGGACGACGTATTCTTTGGTTGTGCACCAAAATCCACTCGACTCAGTCATTTTTGATCGATTTATCTGCATATTCAATCCTTTCAGACAGACCTACAAGATTTAGGTTAGTCAACAACCTGACCTTGAGTTCGGCTTTCCTGGAGGCTACAATAAGTGTGTCCATTTAAAACTATTTCCCTCATTCTATCGCACGCATATATTTCCCCACTGATCCCTCAAGATCTGATTCCACGGCCACTTGTATCATTCCATTACGCACAGGGGCATGTCTTGGCCTTCCCGAAAAAAGTTATCATTATCTGAAGGGGCGCTAGCCGTTAGAAATTCCGTGCTCAACTATAACCAAGACACGAACGTTAACACGTAGATCGAGACAATCTTTCCTTTACAGAGTGAGGATCAAGTATTTGGCTTTTTCCAGCATTTATTACCATTCCATCTGATTTACCGGCTTGGTGGGAGTAATAGCTGCATCACGTCAATTTTCAAACGTCGGTTGTTATCGCGCATTATTACCGTAGATTATTTTAGGGATTCGAGGTCTCTAGCAAACTTTGTCACCCGTGTAAAACCCTTCCTAAGTAGTCCTTTTTGCCCAGTCTCCCAAAATCAATCAGTTACTTTTTCCACCGCCTTTTCTAATGCCTTGCAACTGACCGTAGTCCGCTCATTGGCCCATTATCTCTCAGCTTCTACCCCCTCGGTACTGCTTTACCTTCCGCAGTATTGCTTTTGATTGGCTACCAATCTCTCTAGCAGCTGGAATACGCGTACCAGGGCCACCCGCCAGCCCAAAATCACAGCTGGTAATCGCTGTCACGATACCCTCCGCCTCCTAAGCGTGCCCAATATTTGTTCAGCATCCCTCTTAGATATACTAAGAGATGTTACTTCAGATGCTGGCAAGATTTATGAGCACTCGATACCCGTCCAGCGAATGGAGAAGCACACCAGTAGCTGTTGATGGGTTTCAGTAATTATATCGGTTACCCAGCATAATTGACAGGAGATGGGAGACTGGGCGAGCTAATGGCCAGGGCTGAAGAGCCAGAGTGCCTCTTGCCGCCTGAGTCGCATGGTGTGAGACGGCTAAACTGTTGACGCTGTAATTACTAAGTGGACTTAAACAAGCAGAATTCATAGAACCAGCCAATTGCAGGAACCGAAGATAAGCTGAATTTCTGACCTATCGAGGAGCCTGGTCACTGAATGCTTGTTCGGTTGCTTGCCTCAGTATATGGCTGAGGAGAATCACCGAAAAGCCTATAGCCAGAGGAGGACTTGGCACCAAAATATGCCGCTTCTGGAGAGCAGTTGTCATTCCCAAGTGAACATAAGTGCAAATACCTATTCGTAAACTAAGCAATCCCAAGCTCTAAGCTTGCAATAGCATTTGAGCGAGTCCGTTGTCTGCGAGGCCTCTACTCTACCAAAGCAACCGCCAAAATAAGCAAAACCAAAAACATCGTATCCTTTCTGCTTGACGCATTTGACCAAACCATGGGTCAGTTAAATCCATTAACCTTCCTTCTCGACCCACCTCTGCACCATGGTCAAGCCAACCTAATCTCGGCCACAAAAATCATCGATACCGCTGCCCTTAAATCTTCAGGGGCATCAAAAAACCAGCACTTCAATAGTACTCAACATTCCAGACAGATCACCTGTCTCGTTTGCTGAAAATTTAATCTCAAATGCTTGCAGCGTGGATTGGCAACAGTGCTACTGTGTCAGACTGCGGGAAGCTCCACAGCGAAAAGTATGTCCACTCCTGTTTCCGTTTCGTAATGAGGATGTTGCCGAGGAATTTACCGGCCGGCAAAAGTTTGTCGGAGCTAATGCGGGACTCAAACACGCAGGGATACCTCCTGACAGAACGCCACTACAAAGAGAGGTTCAAGAAAACCAGGCAAAATCAAAACCCCAGTAAACATTTCCCCAGAAGTCCATCTCATTGGTTCAGCTTAACATATTTCTACCATCAAAAGAATACGTCTTCTGTAGTTAATAGCAAAGTAGCCGTTGATCTCGATAGCTTGTCAGTCTCCATTCTACCTGAGCCACGCAGCAAGCGGCACAGATTAGAGAATAGCCTCAATGAAACGGTTCACCCTATTATGTTCCCCATCTCTACGAAACGGATAAAAGCCTCCATGACTCCAACACTGGTAAAAACTTATCAAGCGAAAACCCAAATGACGTGGTTCACTCGACTAGCTCAAGAAATGTCTGGATGAACTTACAGGCTACACCTACAGCAAATATATCGAAAAAACAAATCCGACCCTCACAGGAGCCCGAAGTCCAAAACACCCGTTCGGGAAAAGAACCCAATACCTAACGCGAATTTAGTTTCCCTCAGTTTTCTATGATAGAACTAGCCATTCCTTGCAAACTTCAGAAGGGAGCGGGAATAGATTTATTTTTTGCCGGTATCAATAACGAAATTGAAAGTAAATAGAGTAACTCCATCGGCAAAACCGGTCATCCCACCTCGAGGACCAGGGCCTTGCTCTCCGATCCCAGCCAGTTTTTCGCCTCCAGATAGAGTGAAGCACAACAGTACTTCATCCAACAACAAAAATCGAAGTCCTGGTGAGACTATTTAGGTCTTCATGCCAGCACGTTTTCCAGAAGCAGTTCCCGTAGACTACTTAGGGCTCACCCAAGCACACCACGCTTTCTGATCCTCATTTCCAAACAATCGTGAGCTTTCTGACTCAATGAAACCCCATCCAAGTTTGCTGCTTTTTCCGTTTACTTTGAATGTCCCATCTTCTCCCATACCACATATTTCCCAACACTATCCTACATCCATCAGTGGCTACAATTCCTCCAAACCTGACGGCCGACTTAGAGGGCCCTATATTCAATATACATCATGGCCACCAAAGTGATAGCTTTGCAGTAGCACTTTCCAATACTCGCCCCCTGTGGACAAACTTACATCTATCCACCCCTTTGAATTACAATCTCACCCGGATGTGGTCCTCATAACTGAAACTCGGCTTAACGATAAAACTCCCCCCAACGCATTCTCATACCAGGTTATAATATGTTCGCTACGAACAGGCCCGACAGACGTAGTAGAAGGCGTCTTGTTTATAGTTGGAACGTTCTTGGAGCACCCTTGCTCCAACTTTCTGTCCTTGATAAGATCCAAGACTCTGTTTGGGTCCCCTCGCCGCTGCTTCAGGGAAAGCTGATCATCGGTTATGTTCACTGTCCGCCGGGCCGTAACTCGGGTGAGTTGAGTGCAAATATCGATGAATTCTGTCAAGTGGCTGAAACCCCGCACGCTGCTAAATCATGGTGGGCGACCTTGACCTTCCTGGAATCTGCTGGGCAACCTTAAAGTTCTCTCCGAAATTATGTGTTCTTATCTCATGTATGCTTGCGAGTAGGCGGAAGCGACACATGACATCAACAACCAGAGGAAACTATAATCTTGGCCAATTGTTCATTTTAGTCCTCCGGGATATGAAGGCAGATGTACTTAGCCGCTTCTCCAGCTGTCAGCATGGGGCCATAACATGTGAGTTCTACGTATAACTGCATCACCGCGAAAGTCCTTAAAACCGAAAGTCTTTCCGAAATGCAAATTGGGAAATTCTACCAGCCATCCCGTGTGACCAGACCTGGGATGACTCCTGCTTACCATCCGATCCTCAGCTGGCGTCGGATGTGATTACTTTACTTATTCTCCTTTCTAAACAACATTTCACCTGGAATAGCCAAAGTCAGTGTGCGAAAGACCCGTCGGTAACAAAAAATACAACGTAAATTTGAGGGGCTGCAACATGCCTACAAAAGGACCAACAACCTCCTTAGCTTCTTCTGCCTCAGCCATCTCTCACACCATTGTGCGTCCGTAATTTATTACCGCGAGAAATCTACAAAACCCTCTACCTAGAAATCTAGATCTATTACTACTACAAATAGCCCTTTGCAAGCCCAACCTTAAAATACCCAGCGTTCTTTAGCTAGCTCAACTCTTTTGGTGATCGTCCGTTCCTTGGCGCCACTTCACAGTGAGATCGTAAAATATCAGCACAAGACCTTTCTAGGAAATTAGGTATGAAGCCTAACTAAAAATATTTCTGGCGACTCCATCTGTGAAACCATTGTCGATTCTCGAACAATTCACGGGAATAACTGAACCATCACATCATTTCGTTTATCGATTTAAATCGGTATAGTTTTTGCTTAGCTATCTAGAGTAACACTAAAAAATTACGGCTTTTTAGTGTGGTCCCATAACTCCAAAAACTTTCTAAGGATTTCCTCTGGACGCGAAATCTTGACCTAAACAGCTAATTTAAAAATTCTTGCAAAAGAAGTCTTTGAACTGCTTCCCAGGATATGAACTGAGGGAAACTTGTGTCTAAAATAAGAAAAAGTTGGCACCATCGCGCGCGACTGTGTCGCAGTCTACCACCCAATTCAGCATATTATTTCAGGGAATTCCCTGAAAGAAGTCCTCGTTTAATTTCAGAGACTCTATATCAACAGTTCCATAGTTTTAAGTTTCTTTGATCCAGAGCCACAGAGTTACACGTTTTTATTTCAGTAAGCCTGTACATTGGGGAACGTAAGACTACTCTGTTTATTTAGCTCTCTAGTGCAATCGCGGTCAGTGTTGCAATGCCCAAACTGCCGGCTAGACAAACCGCATCCTCACTGATTGGTCGTACCAACATCCGACCAAAAGTACTCGCCAAGTCGAAAGTCGCAAAACTTCCACTGAATCCTTGTTCCGTTAGCCTGACCGATGTATTTGGCGGGGCAAACAAAAGGGCAGAGACCATAGAACACAATCTTCTTAATCTCACTAGACACATTTCTTTGATTGATACGACCCTATCCAAGCTAATTCCGCTCACGTATATCTCTGACCCTCCAACAAATCCGTCAACCCTAGACCTAGTCGCGGCTGGGCGTTTCATAGACGCCATTGGCTCAGAAATAGTTCGAAGAATCAGTAACTCAAAAAATGCTGTGGTATTTAATATTCCCGACAGAATCCCTGTTGAGAAAGTAAAACATAACCTTCTAAGTTCTATTAATATGGCACACCACCCCTGCCAGTGGTTTCGGCTACGAAAGAACATTCAACGCAAATCCTGTCCAGTGTTGTTCAAATTTCTTGAAGAGGAACCCGCTAAACAATTCATTAAAAGCCAATCCACCGTCGCTTTGAGATCCCCTTTCAAGAACATTAAAATTGCTGCCGACAAAACCCCATTACAAGGGGAATTCGCCAGGTCCACCAGCACGCATTCAGCTTCGTCAAAAATTGTTCGCCCTCAACTATCCGCTTCTTCTCAATCTGACGATGCGCAAAATGCATGCAATTTCAATTCGGCTTCATGTTCACCAGAACATCGATCCCATATGTTTGACGTCGATTTAGATATATCCAGTTCAACGTCACCTCACCAGCCAGCGCCTAAGAAACCAAGAAGCATAGAGTTTACCCCTGGCAAGCTGTCCTCTCTTGGGCTGACTAACTCGATTTCACCATTACCTATCACCGAAATATCGGCCACGATCGATGACGATGCGAACCGCCTAACTGGCTTAACAGCCATACCCAGAAATCCTCAACCCATCAGCGGAGTCACCCCAAATTCTTCTTTGCCATCTCTCCACTCGGCTCCAATAGCCACTCGGCAATCTACGGTGCCTAGGCCATCCCCCAAACCAGCGAAAACATCATTACCAGGTGGACTGCACATTGTTGACACTACGGTCAATCCTAACTCACTCATCAAGCCACACTTCCAACGGCTAAGGACCCCAAGCGAGGCAACACGGAGTGCAACAATGGACAAGAAAACGTCATTCAAGACCTATCTCCCCAATCCAAACCACCAACCACTAGTTGCACCGTACATTCCACCCAGTATCGCGTTCTCTTCACCTGGTTATCACCCTCATCAGGCTGGTACAACTAACCTCCGGGCCTCTTCAACAACGCCACCATTCATACCAAACCATTACTTTAGTGTTCTACATAACTTCTATCGTAGCCTAAGTAATATTTTCTCACATGAATCTCTTTCCTTTTATCGTTCACATATCTCACCCACCCTGAATCCCTTTTCTACCGCAGGCCACTTACAACAGCACCCACGACCTCCCAGTCTCTACGCCAACCAACACCCGTATATCCCACTTCCATTTCACATTCCCCCTCCAGGTTACAGCCCATCAAACTACTGATGTCAAGAGAGCACCTGTGTTACCGCCCGTATTAAGGCAGGTGCCAAGATACCTGAGGCTGCTACACGTCCTTTTTCTTTCCCACTTAACAGCTACTTAACCCTCCCTCCTCATATTTCTACGCCCCAGCCACCAGTATCTACCAATAGTAAAGCACTCGATAGTGATCTTTCGCGGTGTTGTTCCGCACTAAGTAGACTTACCAACCGCCGACATCCTTCCAATCTAACGAATCTCATCAGTACTAGCCACACCCAGCTTAGCTTAACAACCAAGCTGACTGCCACGCCAGGTGTTTCTACTCAGCTTATTTCACCATCCACATTACCGACTACTCCATCTCAAGGAATAATGATTGCGTCATCCGATCCGCCTTCAGCAAATGCAATTTCGGAATCCTATAAAGATCTTAACGCTAACCTTGACTCCACTAAACAGTTCACATTGTTTATGCTGAATGCACGCTCAATAGTGAATAAGATGCGAATGCTGCGTATATTACTGCTCACGTCTGATTACCACCTTATTTTAATTACCGAAACCTGGTTGACAGACAACACTCCAAACGAGGATATCGCTATCACCGGATACCAAGCTTTCAGGAAAAATAGACTCACTCAGAGAGGGGGAGGCTGTCTTATATATGTAAGACAAAACATGCGAGCGAAAATATTTCAGCACCCCATACTGGATAACTTGCCGGATTCAGTTGGGCTATAGGTCACTACAGGATGTTCTGACTTCATTGTTATTTGCATCTACCGCCCCCCGAATACTAGTCAAAACGACTTTCTGCCTATCATAGAGGCGTTAAACGTTGTTGCGGACATACCCGGCCCAAAACTGGTGGCCGGCGACTTTAACGCACCAGGAATACGTTGGTCCACTTTGAAAGCTCCACATCACTTACTACACTTCTTGACCAGCATTCGTTTAGGAGGATGGACTCAACATGTGATGTGCCCAACTAGAGGCAGTAGCATCCTTGATCTCATTTTTACGGTAGGATTATCTCGCGTGCACACATCTATCGTGAACAGCATCCCAGGTTGTGACCACTTGCCGGTAAAATGTGAGTTTTCAGTGCCAGCACGAACCGTTCACAAACCAACCGTTAAAAGACCGTTCAACCAAGCTAGCTGGAATCAATTACCCTCACTCATTCGCTGGCAGAACTGGGATACTTTCTTTTTATCTGATGACTTGCATACCGTGGTGGATCATCTTTACTCCACACTAAATGCATGTCTTGACGTAATCACCCCAACCCAAGGTCTACCTGGACGAGATAAACCAAACAGTTTTTGTCGATTAAAGCAGAAGCTTTCTATGCTACAACGCAAATTCCTTAGGTCGAGAGACTTTTCGTTGTTCTTGCAAATGAACCGTTTATCTAATTCTATGAAATTGATTGAAATGTCCCGCAGTAAAAAACAGGAATTAAGGGCGCTGAGTCACCCCAAGAGGTCCGAAGCTTTATCTAAGCTGATGAAGCTGAGAAACAGCCAGTGCACTTCTCCTATCTCATCCATTATATATAACAACAATTATATAACGAACTTCCAAGAGATCTCCGAGACATTCAGTGCCTATTTTGCTTCGTCTCTAACGACCGATGACTCCCCATGCCTATATCACGTTGAGCCGCTGACATCTGCACTGTTCTCAGCGGTTACATTTCACCCGAACGACTTAACAGTACAGCTAACTAAAATTAGGAGGTCATACCACCCCGGGCCAGATGCCGTACCACCGGCTACTTTTAGTCTAGGTGGCACTGATATCCCATTCTTGCTATCAAAGGTTTTTAATTTATCTATGAGCAGTAGCGTTTTCCCCTCCCATTGGAAAACATCAGTTATTATCCCGATTTCTAAGAAAGGTTCACGCCAGGACCTAACCAACTATCGACCAGTGAACCACACCCCTATAGTTTCCCGAATTATGGAAAGACTGATAAAAAATAAGCTGACAGCTCATTTACTAAACAATAACCTCATTAACACTGGACAGCACGGTTTTCTTCAAAAAAGATCCTGTGCCACCTGTATGTGTGACTTCCTTAACCTAATAACTACGGCCACTAACAGTGGTAAATCAGTGATTGTAATCCTCCTTGACATGACTAAAGCTTTCGATCGAGTATCCCACAATAGGCTCATGGCGAAGATGAAAACCTACGGAATTGTTGACCCGATCCTGAGTTGGTTTTCATCATATCTAACATCCCGAAAGCAGGTGGTGGACGTTGATGGCAGTTTATCATCACCTCGACCAGTTACTAGTGGAGTTATTCAGGGTAGTGTACTAGGTCCCTTACTTTTTCTTATATATGTTAATGACACTTTCAACGTCATCACACACGGGGCTGCGTTCCTTTTTGCAGATGACATAAAAATTATGTACTCCTTTGAACCTGATGCCTTAGCTTCTACCATTGCTAGCATAACGAGCGATTTACTATCTCTAAACTCATGGAGCAACCAATGGTTGATGAAATTCTCCGCTGTCAAAAGTTGTATCCTTATGTATAAGTGTCAGGTTCCCGCGGGAATGTTTAAAATTAATGATCAGTTCCTCTCCAACAGTCCGGAAGTAAGGGACTTGGGATTACAATATTCTTGTACATTTAATTTCTCCGAACATTCGGCCGTGCAGGTTGCTAAAGCTAGACGGCTAATTGGTCCGATTAATAGAACCTTTAGTCTTACAGAGAGCAAGCTAAGCATTTTTAAAACTCATGTCAGACCACTTTTGGAATATTGCACTGTCGTCTTTTCTAACATGCGGCAGATTGACAGATTTGTAATTGAGAATGTACAACGTAGATTTTCCAAACAACTACTAGGATATTCCTCGCCTTTAAATTATATGGAAAGGTGTGAAATATTGCACCTAGAGCCCCTATGGCTGCGCCATCTACGAATGAACCTGTCTTTCTTTTGCAATATTGTAAAACGTACATCTTACAATTCAGCCCCCCAGGTCAAAACTCCCTCCAACTATTCTTTACGACATAGGGACTCTATGGTCTTGATCCCAGTATTGAGGACTGCGATGCGGTCAAGCTTCTTTATTGTCAAATATTCTTCCCTCTGGAACAAACTCCCACCTCAACTTAGGTCAATGTCTTCGGCCTCTTTATTATTCAAAAAATAAATAAATAAACATCTTACTGTCCAAAAACTGATCCGAATGCATGATCCCTACATGTCTATTACCCGAGCCTACGAACTGGGCCTGGGATACTAACCAAAAGCTTAACAACTTTGTTCAGTAGACAGTTATTACCAACGGATGGTAAGGAGCATTCTGTATTATAGTTAGCAAATAAAAGCAGTCCAACCTATACTCCATGACTGTCAACAGCACACTCCACGTGTTTGTCTAGCCACTTCCTATTTTCAACGCTTCTGACCACGACCCCCTACTGGCCACCGTTACTCCGGTGATTCTTTTTTCATGCTGTCAGATTTTGCCATAGTCGGTTAGGTTCTTCTTTTTTTATCAGCTGCCGCCAGGTATAAGAGCATATATAATGCTAGAAAATACATAGCAGCATATATAATATGGTCCTCAAGGTACCAGTCCCATCCACGCTTCAACTACTTACTCATTGAGACCCTATTTCAACACACAAGATTCCAGGCCTCGTTCTGATGAACGAATCGCCACAATCGATGTGGTCTTCCATAAACCATTCGTCGAACTACACATAAATATTTGCCCCCAGTGTCGCCTATTCTCGCTTCCTTGCTTTTTTGGTAACTATCACTAAGCCTCACAAGAATTAGTCGCTAGTACCGGTCTTCTCCGCTTTCCGTATGTTGTTTAATCCAAAAAACAAGACCTCAACGTCGCGACCACCCATTTCTGTTACTGGCATGATATTGGTGTTCTGTCTTTCTCCCCTAACCCACAGCTGGTAGAATTGCCAGACTGCAGCTCTCTCCGTTTTGTTTTCAGAACCTGCACCCTAAGGACGATTGTCGCCTCCCACTTCCCAGGAATAACTTGGACCCTCTCTTGCTGGACAGGACAAACGAGATTTACACACAACTTCATTTTCGCCCGTCTCACGATCGCTTTCCCCAAGATTCCCGCCATCGGACTTCTTGAACCTGGACTACTCGATCTCACTGCATTCATACAACTCATTTTAATCCCATATGTCATTATGCCCGTTCCGTGTTAGAACCCGCTAATACTGTTCAAACACTGGCACCTTTATTGTCACTGTTCATTGCTTCATCGGTTACCAAGAAAAAACGTCCGGCGCTGACATATTTCTCAGTAGTCCTCCAGTGGGCAGCGAAGTAATTGGTAACTACCTGCACTCTTCATCGGTTCATCCGATCGCATCCACAATGCTGTTGCATCGAGTGTTCGGGCTCTGTAGATCACTGCGTTCCCTCCACGATTGAACGTCTTCAATACACTTCCCATGCTGCATCGCCGCCCCGTTCCCATCATTTGTTACACCCGTCAAATTGGTCATTAGAAATGTGACACTCACCGTCTACTTACTATACCATCACCGTTATCGAGACCTTTGATTTTCCAGATGTTGCATTCGTGTTATATTAACGAAACTGACCCCGTATGCAGCCTCTAAATCACACCACTATCTGCACCGGCTGATACATTTTATTTCTATATTCGTTGATCCACGGCCGCTTCCCGCGATATACCTGTGCAGTTTTATTGATCTGTCATTTTTGCATGGTACATACCACACAGCATTCATCTATTGACGTACACTTATCTGTGAATTACTTTACCTTCCTCTCGCAGAACTGAACACCTGTATAATGGATGAAACCACATGGTCAATAGTGATTAGCCTTCCACTTCCGTTTTGACATTTCATACCAACCCTACATAAAGTTAACAACTTGCCGCACGCTCACCTGTTTTACTCCGGCCGTTCCCTGCCACCATCACTCTGGTAGTATCCCTCCCAAGAAATACGCAATTGTTTGCAACATATATGATTCCTCCAGTATTCAGCCACCACTTTATATACTACCATCTTTGCAGACTGAAATATTTCCATGTTAATACTTCTTGACATGCCTGTAGTAAAATGAATAATTCACCGAACGCTTCGACGAGATTTCTATCCATAAGCCTCTCATATTATGTAGCGCACCAAAAACATATCCTTTGAATATATTCGAATTTCCACCAGTGGTAATTATTTCATATGCCACTTATGCATGTACTCCAGACCAACTGACATCATTCGACCTTGACCTTCAAATTTGCCGGGCATTACTACAGTTTTAGTTCACTGTAACACTCTCCCTGATACTCTGCATGCACTTGCTGTACCCTTTTGTGAATTGTCATTCCGGCATCACTATAATCATCTGATCATGCATTCTAGCATGCTTCGGGCGCATCCAAAATATACAATTATTATTATTATTATTATTATTAAGCGAAAAGGAAAACAAGCCGAAAAAGCAAAAGATTTATACTCTGGTCCAGCCGAATAAAGTGGTCCACCTCTCTGGCCCTAATACAAAACGAAAAACCTTCAGTACAACCAAAATACTATATTTGCTCCCATCGGAGAACACTTATATTAGCTTGCCGCAGTTGATCGATGGGGCAGTCAACAACTTCCCCGCTTCTATCTTCGTAGCGGACCGCGATACTCCGATCCAGGACCTCGCTTCCTTGACTGTCGATACCTCGTCAACCAAAGCATTCTCAGCTAGTGAAGTCAGAAAGCTGTTAAATACTACCCAGGCTTTGGCCTGCCCTGGACCCGATGGTATTTCTCCAGCTCTGTTTCTTCTTGCCGGCCCGGTTATTGTAATGCTTTTGATAAACTTATTTTACCTCTTAACGTCACACAGCACTTTCTTATTCCAGAGTGGAATATCCGTTAGCATGCCCCTTCACAAAAAAGGGGCCCTACATGACCCTGCAAAATAACGCCCCATAAACCACATTCCCAATATATTCAAGATGGTGGAACGAGTGGCCGAAGTTAATACTGCCCACTTCATCCTCACCAGTGGGTTAATAAATAACTACCAACATGTCTTTTTAAAGTCTAAGTCGTTTTTGACCTGCCGACCTGACCTCCATAAATTAATCACAACGTCGACTGGTCTTGACAAGGCATTTATCGTTATCTTACTTGCTATGGCAAATGCATTCGATCGCGCGCCTCATGATCAGCTGCTAACCAAGGTTAAGTCTTACGACATAACAGACCCACTCTCCGTTGTCACCCTATCTCAGCATGAGATCACAAGCAGTAAAAATTGAGAGTGACCTTCCATTACCCTAGCCAATCACAGGTGGTGTTGTACAAGGCAGTGCGTTAGGCCCACTTTTGTTTTTCCTATACATCACTGACTTATTCAAAGTAATTTGCAACAGCGCCGAGTTTCCATTCGCCGGTGACATCAGAACTGTCTCTTCCTTTAAACCCCTCGACCTTCACCTATACCCTCACTGAAATAGCCGACGACTTGAACGCTCTTGACATATGGTGCAATACTTGGAAAATGAGTTTCTTCTCTGCTAAGAGTGCCATTCTCAAGTATCAAAGCCACATTCCGCCTGAAACCCTTACCTTGAACGGCTCGTACGGCCCTACTTCTCCACCAGTAACAGATCTCGGTCTGTATTACATCTGCACCTTTACCTTCCAAGAACAAGCCGCCTTTCAGGTAGCTTAAACTGAGAAAACGGTAACCCTTATCTGCAGAAATTTAAGAATGCGTGATAGCCAGCTCCTGATCTTCAAATCTCACGCCGGACAGCAGCTCGAGTACTGCCTTCTGGTATACACTCACATGCGCAAGCCTGATAGACTCGCGATCGGGAGAGTTCAGCGATCCTGCGCTAGGCAGTCACTTGGCTCGTCATCTCCCTTGAATTACGAAGAGAGATGTAAGCTGCTAAAACTTGAACCCCTGTGGCAAATGAAACTCAATCTTTATGTTCTGTTCAACCTTCCACGTTCCTCAGCGAATGCGGCCAACACTCCTCTATGTTTTGCTCAAGGCGCACCTTACCCCCTTCGTAACGGAAATCATACTGCTTAAGTTCCATACTCCGGGAAAAACTACGAGAAAGGTATCTTATTGCTGTCTGTTCTCGAGTTCGGAACAGGCTACCTGATGATATTCGGGCCTAGACCGGTTCAAAATTGTCCCTACGAAATTTATAGTTGCCACCATAGCACCACGTATGAACGTACGTGTACCACGTTGGAACAAGCTCGCGAGGATGATCTAGGTTTTTGAATGGATGGCAAAAGCACGACCGGGATGTGACAATCAGTTGTGGGAAACCTCTAAAGCTACTACACTTCCGTGTTTCCCTGAGATCAGTCGCTCACATACTCCACTTGTAGTCTTCGTACACCTCATTTCTTCGTTAACCAACCTTTGTTTGTTTGCACCCAACGCGTTGCCCTGTCATATGCTATCTTGAACCTGCTTGACGCAAGTGCTTGTCCCCCACAAGCTGCAACTTGGTTCCCGTTTTCTGAGTCTGTATGATCGCATAATTGAGGTTCGTATGTTTTATGTTATTGTTCATGTGATGATCCTGTATGGTAGAATTGGCGGATCAATAGCGTTTTCATTTTTGGATTCTTTTCAATTTGGCTACTTTTTGCTCAAAAGCGCGCCACAATAATCAGTCGATAAAACTGGAACGAAAGCACGTAACTTACCCAGAGAAGGATCGAAACAATTGGAATCTAGACAGAAAATAATGCGGCAACTCAACCAAACTGAGACGTGCAAAGGTGTGGAAATATGGAGAGGAAATGACTCCTTCCATGATCACTTTTGAGGGGTGCACGAGGATTACGCGGATAAATAGCTTGACTCATAGAGGGAGCTGATAATTTTCGTCAAATAACTTAATTCTGGAACACTCTGGAAGACTGTTTCACGGGGTTCTTGCTGGAAGATGGGAAAACAGGAGTGGAGCTCAGCAATAAATGCGGCGGTGGTTGAGCAGGTTTGTCCGAAGGAATGGATATGAACACGGACCAGGCCGGTATGTAGATGAAAGAGCAAACTCGGAAGGGAAAGCGGCAGAGATTAAGCCATAAACGGCAGTGGGAATTTGAATATGCGACCAAAAAGCTCTTGGGAAAGAAGATGGGAAACAGGGTCAACGGACAGTGCGTGGATGGAGCAAAAGGCTTTGCCAGGCGTGAGCAGAGGTAAGTAATAAAGCAACGTTGAAAGCTAGCAAAATAGAACATCGAGGAAAACTGCAGGAGACGGAGCAAAGGAGGCACGATTGTAGCAATGTGAGCAGAGAAGTGGAATTTCGTGCTCCACAACCGGTGCTAGCGGGTAGGGCTCTTAACCATAAAGCCGTTTTTGGAGGAAGGAGTGCGATTCGCCAATCAAACTGCACTCGCACCCCAAAACACACGTGCTGTGCACCGCATCCGGTCTCGCCAGAGCGGTGGATCTGACTGCGCTCCGCTCCGCTGTTGTAGGTGAGAGTAAAAAATGACGGTTTTACAATGGTAACACTTCGTGTAATTCGGAGTAACTTGGCCGAACTGCGAGGGGTTCTGGGGGCAGGGCCAGTGGAAATAAGGTTATGCTGTGAACATATAACGATTGGCTTGCTAGTTGTCTGAGCCAGGATTTTGGCCGAAGTGATGCCAAGAGAAGTGGAACACGCTTCAAGTTATATAGGCACGGTGGGTGAAGTGAAAAGGCAAAAGTAATGGGAATGCAGTTTGAGCGGTCCCAGCTGAGAATCAGCGGGAAACAAAGAAGGATTCATCTACGCGCTAACAGCATTTAAGGGAGTGTATAAAAAAGGCTACATACCTGCAGTGCCGGTGGCTTAATAAATGCCGCGAGTGGCACGGTCGTGGAGTTATTAGAAAGTGGGAGAGATGTGGCCGGAATAAAGGACGGCCTGTGTGGTCAACGGGGTACCGGTAATGGTGTGTTCTCCTCACGTTGGGGATAAACCTATAGAGAAGACGAGCATGCTATGTTCAACGATGAAGCTGCTCATTGCAAAAGAAGGCTATTTATAAAGCGGATTCTGAGTGTAGCAGGGAACGAGAAAACAAGTGCGAGAAGAATTTAGACCAGGAAATGGCAGAATTTGGGTCATGGCGTGTACACCGGTCAAATCCCAAAAGTACTCGATGCTACACAGATGACGAAAAAATAACAAGAGCTGTGTCGGCTTGTTCATAAGAACAGTGGCTGCAACTTTGTGCGTTGAAATGGGGCTGATCTGATTCCCATACTTATTTTTCACTCCACGGGATCTCCCCTAATCACTTAGCTCATTCCTCGAAGCTTCTTTAGTTCGGCCTAAACCCTCAACCCCCCCCCCCCCCCAAATCCATCACCTGTGGTTATTTCTTCTTCCCTCCGGTTAAATACAAGTTTCACAACAAAACCTTGTAGCCGTTTCACCCTCTGATACCACCCTGATCCTCCAAAATTGGTGTGACCACGAACGTTCAATCAAACTCCTCTTCTGTGTCATGCTCAGTGTCTAGGTCATGGAGACGTAAAATTGGGCCTTCTCATTTATTTTTTCCCTCCGCCATTCAGACAAAGTAGTTGGTTATTTCTAGTGTTGAGTACTGTTTGATATCGTTTGGAGATTTGACAGCGACTTGGATGCGCCACATCAACCGACGGTGTCGGTCATTATCGCGGATCGGTGTCGCGGGCCGGTTGAGGGATTCGTGATCTCCAATTAGGTGAATCTATCGTGTATGCTGTGAGTCACAATGGCTGCAGATGGAGATATGCGTAGCCAATTCAATCGAACCGCAAAACTGAACAAGATTGATTCGTAGTTTCTACGGTACCGAATTGAGATTCACAAAAAGTACAAACATATACAAACCTGAAACATGTGGCCGAGTAGACTCCACAGCAAAACCCAAAGGTTCAAAGCCCCGTGGCTCAGGCTCAATGGTGTAGTGTGTCAGTATCAGTGTCCTCCATCGGGGGTTGCTCGCGTTAGGTCTGCAAACTGCAAAACGCAGAAATCTCAATGGGCACAAAGGCTCAGTAAATGCGTCAACAGAGCCCCACACTCGCGTCAGTAGAACACGAATGGGGCTCTTAAAAGCTCGCTTGCTATAGCAGCCAGAAGAGGTTCAAGGCCAAATTCAAACGTGCAACCCAAGCAAACAAAAGCACAAAGTGTGGTATATGGATGAGTTTATCAAAATAATGCCAAGTATAGTCACAACTACAAAGCCAGTGGAACATTTGAAAGGATTTCCAGTACTTGTCCTTTAAATGCTCCTTTATCTAATCACTCCCCTTTTAGTCCTTCTGTTCTACGATCAAGTACCCACCTTTCCACAAAATTTTCTGATACTTTGCATTCGATCATATTCTGGATATTTGTGTATAACCTCTCGGTTGGCACTACACATCCAAACCGCTACCTTCTGCCATATTACGTCTAGATAACCAACCACCACCTAAAAAGTACGTATTCGCGCCACGTCTTCCAATTGACCTAATATCACAATCAGCTCCCACCGTCACAAAGCTCGTTACCCCCAAAGCGCGCCTCATGCTTGTTTGGTATCCCCGTAGTCGTACTAGATGCCCACAGAACGAGCTCCGATACAGGCAAAACAATGAGCAGTTTTTCCTTTCCATATAATTTTATTGATCAAATCATCTGTTAGTTAAGCCCGTTAGTGTTAGTATTCAATCGGCCTGTATTCCACGCCCAAGTCAACTCAACTTCGGTCACAGGATTCATCGACACTGTTGCCCCTAAAGTCTTTAGAAGCATCAGCAAAGTCAACGATACCGTGGTATTCGACATTTTAGGTGGATTATTTCTCTTAACTGCCGAGCATTTATTCGTAGAGGCTTGTAATCTGCCTTTCCAACTGTTCTACGATATCAGGCTTCGAAAACATTTTCGGCGAGACACGATCGTTACTGTCTCAGTTTATTACCAAAGTTGCCGCCAAGAAGTTCATCAGCCGACAGTTCTGTCGTCCCAAAAACAGGATTCAGGCGCAGAAAGACATTGCCCAGCAGGAAACCTATCACAAAAGAGGTCCGAAAATACCATGCTCAGACTGACAACCCAATATAAACCAAAAAGTAACGGATCCTCAAAAGCACACCCGGCAAAGGATTGCCGTCTGCCAAAGACTTCGCCTATAGTGGGTGGCAAAATAACTAATAATCTGGCTAGGTTATCTATCTCTTCTCCTTGTGGGCCCCGTGGCAAATTTCAAAACCTTAAGATTAGCCTCAACGAGACAGTTAACTGTAATAAGCTTCCTTAAGTCCGTGAAACTGCTAAAGGTCGCCCTGTTTTTCGCAAAAGTTTCTACCCAAGTTGCTTCGCTCCTTCAGCAAGTTCAACAACGGTCAGCTCAAATTTATGAAGAATGTCTACGGCTTAAGTTCTAACCACGAAGGGGTCCGGGATCCAACGTAAAGACCGGTCGTGGAGAAACTCCCAAAAAACACTGCAATTTCATGTTTCACTAACACCACTCACTCGTTTACACTATTGGATTGTTTTATGCACTGTGTGATTTATGAACCAACCTTTGTCTGTCGTCGAATAAAGAGAGCAGACCCGACAAACCTTCGATCTGCCAAGAGTGGAACTGATAGTTTTTGCCGGACGATCTGCACACTACTGCAAGTTCATCAGGCGGATCAAAACCTTCGTCGAAAACAAGATAATCGACCCCAGGCAAAGGCTCCTCTACCTGACTCAATACTGTCCAGACCTAGCGAGAGAAGTTGTCGATGTGTGTACCATGCCCGACCCAGAAAATCGCCACGCACGGGCAAGGAATATTTTAAAGGACCTGTTTGTTCAGCCATTCAAGACAGCCCGCAATCTAATAGAAAGCGTGATGTCGGAGGCCAAATGACCAAAGGACGACGTCTACACGATGGCCGACCTGGTAATCAAGATGCGGGGCCGTCCGTTAACCCTCGATCGTTCAGGGTACAGGGCTGACCTTGATGCAATGCACATATTGAAGGGAAAATTTCTCTGCCTCCCTTCCGGGCTACAGAGTAGGTGGGTGGAAAAAGTGGGAAGCATAAACACGAGCGACCGTGGGGCCGACTTGGAGGACCGGACCGACTACCGAGACAGGGGAACCAGGATAGCCGACAGCAGATTTGGCCGACTCATCCGGGACAGTAAACGAGTAAACAAATCCAGTACTAGCCAGGTTCAAACCACTGCTCGGGAACACCCAAAGTATCAGCCTTGGACCAATGCACACGCCATTTCACGCAAGGCCATAGTGCATCCAAGTTGCAGGTCCTATGACGCTAGCCATGGACTACTGGAATGCCCGAAGTTCATCAAGGCCACAATAGACGAACGTTGAAAAATGGCGAGGATGACGGGGGCGTGCTTCACATGCCTCAATACCACGCACCAGGCGGCAGCTTGTCGAACGAGGGCCAGATGTGGTCACGAGGGTTGCGCGGGCAGACACCATTGATTGTTACACCAGGCGGGAGAAACTTCACCGGTGGCGAACGCGAAGCCCAGTGTGATTTTTTCAAAGTCGTGGTCTGCCAGTAAACCAGTACGTCTGGGGGTAGTCGCCGTGGAAGCGATAACCCCAACTGAGGTGGCCAAAACGCTGGCCTTCGTTGACAGTGGATCAGACACTACCATGGTGAAAGGGCGGTTTTCCAACGAACACCGACTCGCTAAAAGCACGACGTCGTTAGCAGTGAGCGTGGCGGGTGGAACATGAGTAATGACTGTCGACTGGTTGTGGCTACGGCTCACCCCCTCAGACACTATCGAGCAAGTCCAATTAACGGAGGCATTTGCATTGGCTGACCTCCCCATGCAGGCACCAAGGTCGGTGAATGAGATTTTATCTAGGTGGCCCCACCTGCAAGATGTAGCCGTCGTAGACTGAGAGGACGACGAAGTGGACCTCTTTGTGGGCTACGACTTGCCAGAAGAGCATTGGGTACCTGACCAGAGATTGGGCAACAGCCAGGCACCTTGTGCAGTACGCATGACGCTAGAATGGATGTTATATGTATATCACGCATATCTTTGCGGCTAGTGCGTGGGATTGAAGAATATTTTGTTTGGCTGACCGTCCTTCAGACTCCGCCTTCCAGGCAATCATTTGCATGATATGTATACCGAAAATGCGATGCAGATTTATAATGGGGTATGGGCACCCCATCCTATGGATAAGACCTGACTTGGCGGGAAGCATTCACTTGGAGTAAATAGGGCTGTTACCGTTTCTCCATTCGAAGCTGCCGGGTGTCTCTGGCTGTCCTTAAGGTCGACATCTGAACAAGCTTACCTTGGCGGTTCGGATCAGACAGGACGGGAGCGGGGTGGGACAATGGTAACACACACGCCTTCGAGGTGAATGGGGTCGCTGGGTGCGGCAGAGGATATGCACCACTGAAGAGCTCTAACAAGAGCGAAACACGAGTCCGATGCTTCTGAGTGCGGGCTGGTCGGTCGACCTGAGGTTTGTGCGTGAAAGGATTCGATATGGTCCAGCCCGGGGAGATCGCTCAGTAAATAAGGTATCTGCGGAAACGGACCACAAGATGTGCCAGCTGCAGCTCCTGTACGAAAGGGATTTTCATGATCTTGAGTCGAACGACTGTCGTTGTTTCACGAGGACCACCTCGCACCGCAGGCATTGAGAAAAGGAACCAGAGGCCTTAAAAACAGTCCGAGGTTCCCCTCCCATGGCACACCGAAGCAGACTCTTTTGGTTGATAACACAATTTTTTGCTCTGCAAGGATCACTGCACTTGAAAGACTTCTTTGCTCGGGATCAAGATCTCTGGAAACAGAGCGCAGGGGTAATGATGCTAAACGAAGCGCTTGGCTACGTGAAAGAAGTGCCTGCAATCACCGACGGCCGAAAGAGGATATGATACCTGCCCTAATCACCAGGTTCTCTAACAAAGATAACCCGGAAGGCTGCGGCTTGTCTTTGATTGTGCAGCCAAGTGACCGTCTGCCACAGTAGCCCTATTAGACCACGCCACTGAATGAAGTCTTGGGCCTCTTCAGTGTAGGCAGAGTGGTCTTGCCCGCCGACATCAGGGGCTTGTTCCTCCGGGTAAAAAGGCCGGTAGAAGAACAAGATGCGTTGCGATTCCTACTAAGGGAAGAGAACGACATGGACAAATCGGTGTCAAATGATAGAATGAGAGTCCAGCTCTCCAGAGCTGTGTCACCACAGTTTTCTGCGAACTATGCCCCCCCGAGAAAACTCGAACAAACGTGAAGCCCTAGTCCACCGATTGGTAGTAGACAGCCTCGGCGGAAATTTCTACATCGAAGGCTACCTTGGGTCCCTCGATGATGTAGACTCGGTCCTAGCGCAATTCCTCTGCCTGATAAGATAGCTAGAGAAGGGTGGTTCTCACCTCATGAAGTGGACGTCGAGCGTGCCGGTAGTGCTCAAGATCGTTTCGCACCACCAGAGGGCCGAAAGGTTTTTAGATCCGGACGGTTCTCCAATTCTCACCAAAAGCACCCTAGGAGTACAGTGGATTGCGGAAACGGACGACTTTGTTTTCGAACCAAAGGTTCGCGGTCTGCTAGTAACTCGCCGTGGTGTACTGTCAGCTGTTTCTGGTCGGGTTTATCTCCCCCCGGTCGCTACCCGGAAAGACCCCGCAGCAGGGGCTCTGTCGTAATGACGCCGACTGGGAAAGCCACGGGACAGAGAAGGTCGGCTGGAGTTGGAAGAATCTCGGATCACTTTAAAGAAACTAGTCGACACGGATTCCTCGGTGCTTGCCTTTGGTCACGCAACATAGACGAGAGAACTACTCGATTTCTCTGACGCGTCCGATGTAGGTTACGGAGCCCTGATGTTTGAACGATCGTGCACTGGAGGTTGACAAAACCTTACGAGGATCCTGTTCGCCAAAGCTCTCACTGTCCCAATGAAATCGGCTTCGATCGCGCGCCTCGAGCTCGGCGCAGCAGTGTTAGCAGTCAGGGCAGTACGAGCTGTGAAGATATGCTTCGAATTCTATGGGTGGTCAGCTGGTTTTTGGACAGACTCAACCATGGTGCCGTACTACATTGACAATGTTAGGAGTCGTTTTTGCGTTTTCGTTACTAACCGGCTTGCGATCCTGAACGACGAAACTGCCATGGACCAGTGGGAACGTATCAAGTATGTTGACAATTCAGCCAATCTGTGCGACCAAATTCCGACAACTCGACACGTGGAGGGTGGGGGCTGAAACTCCTGCACATGCCCCAACAGGACTGACCCGCTTGGGGCCCGGAGCAGCCTTTAGAATCGGAAGTGAAGATCAAGGGCGCGGTAATGACGGTGACAATAGCCGAATCAACATTTGTTTTGCCACGGTTGGTCAGATTTTCCTTCTGGTAGAAGACGCTTCGGTCATTCGTGTGGTTGGCCAGGTTGAGGAGAAATCTGCTGGTCATGAAAGGGGTCTGTCCATCCAGCCGTGTACGAGTGGGTCCAATAAACCCTGATAAGCTAAAAAGTGCAGAGCACGATGTATGCAGATGATACAAAGTGAGACTTCCCCCGAGAACTCAAGTGCCGGAGAAGCGGTAACAATCGGCAAAAGAACATCACTCCCAAAAACAACTCCAAGCATCGAAATCCAAACTCGTTAAGAAATTGATGCTGGTAGGTGATAGACTGACCAAATCCCACCTGAGTTTTGACACGAAGCACTCCATAATGTTACCAGCTGGACAGCTTATTGTAGAATTTATGATTCGGCGCATCCGCGCCGTGGAGGGACATGCCGGGGAAAGCCACGTGACGAGCGTCATCCGAAAGCGCCTTTGGTAGCTGAGAGAAAGAGCTACTGTAAAATGCGTAATTCAACTTTGTGTACATCATAGGAGACGCATTGCCGTCGCGAACAAACAAGACATGGCTCAGCTGCCAAGATGTAGGGGATCCCCGGGTTGAAGGCCGTGCAGTAATACCGGAATGGACTATTTCGGACCCTTGCAGATCAAGTTTGGGAAAAGGCCGAAAAATAATTCGGGCTCATCACGATGTTCACGAAGTCACGTGCGGTACACTTGGAAGTAATGCACTCGATTGGGACTGACACTCTTCTCCAAGCCTTGCAAAGCTTTATCAACCGAAGGGGCATACCAATGGATGTTTAGTACGAAAGTGGGTCAAATTTTGTGGGCGCCCAACGGGAACTGCGGCGTTGGCACCAGTACATGAACAAGAACGAGCTGCCGAACCAAACGAAGACTTATGGTACACGGTGACACTTAAACCCTCTCCGGGCCTGTGCCCTAGGGGGCATTTGGGAAAGCCTGATCAGGTCCATCAGGTGGATACTGCTGTCGATAATCAAACAACAGCCGCCCAACAACGAAAAGTTGAGCACCGTCATGACCGAGGTAAAGAGAACCCTGAACAACCGCCTCCTGGTTCCAGTGTCTACCGGCGAACCCACCCATCGGGCGCTCATCCCGAACGACCTACTGACTTTAATGTCAAACGTGGGTTTCCAGGGGCCAGCAAACCGTTGTGGCGGCTACCTACACTGATGGAAACATGCATACTATCTTAACAACGTCTTTTGGAGGCAGTGACTGCGAGAATACCTACCAGCTTTGCAAACTTGCCAGAAGGGCTAACCATAGCAAGACCATTCAAAGTTGGTGATGTGATGATGAACTCCGACGAACAAGCTCATTTCAACATCTGGCCTCTGGGCATTGTCATGTAACTTATTGGCACCTCTGACGAATTGATAAGAGCTTTCAAGGTGAAGACAGCCAAAGTAAGGCCGACTAGCCATATGCGCAGTATCAGCCTCCTCAATGGGTGAAGACTGACCAGCCGACCCCAGAGAATCCCGGTAGACTAATTAAAATTCATAAACGCCCGAGCATTGTGTGCCACCAACGGAACCATTCTACGGAGCTTGGTTATTTCTTTTGACTCCTTCCCCCAACATCAGATGGGACACACCATGGTGCTCACCGTTCCCCATCAGTCACTGAGATTACGGAAGACTTTCCGCAGGTGGTATTGGGTCTGACTTACTCATGTACCCATGTAAAGCTTCACTCACGACGCTCACATGCACACGCACATGCGCGCACACACACATCCATTCACGGCGGCTCTTTCGAAGACGGCACATAGGTTTCAGAAACTACGCATCTCCCTCCATTCCAGCCGTCGAGAAGCAGCTCCCGTGGACTATGCAGAGTAACATCGGGTCGGCCTGGCCACCGGATCGGGTGCGACCGTAAGTAGAATGCTGACGTCATAAGTGTTAGTTACGCGCGATGACAGCAGGGTCTAAGTAGGTAGGGAGAATAAGTAGGCTATTACAAACATTTTGCTCTGCAAAGATTCGGGAGGATTTCGGTGAGCGGTGCAAAGGCCGGTTGTGGAAAATCCTCCAAAGCCACTACATTTTTATCTTTCCTTGGTATCACACACGAGTGCTTGTTTCCCGCAAGCAGCAACCTGGTTCTCGTTTTCTGAGTCCGTGTGATCGCACAATTGAGGTTCGTATATGTTTTATGTTATTGCTCATGTATTGATCTTGTATGGTAGACTTGGCGGATCAATCGCGTTTTCACTTTTGAATTTGTTTCAATTTGTCCATGTACCGCCCAAAAGCGTGTTAAATGGGTGACATCCTTTGCAACGCCGACATCACCCACTCCATTTGCCCTAGCCAACGTCGGCACATTAGCACCCACATAATGGTTCACATCAGTGATACTTTTCCCGATGGATTCTCCCTAACTCGCGTGCTCTGAAGCTTCTCATCCATCTCATTCATAATTAATTTGTTTCGTTCGATCCAAAATCTCCGCGATCCCCTTCTTTATTTTTATCGTGCTACTTCAGCCCAAAATCCAATTTCCACGTCCACTATTCATCTACAAATCATCATTATCTTTATTCCTAGTTTTTGTCATTTTTCGTATTCTCATCCATTCTCAATTGGTCATAGCTCTAATTCTTCCCAAAGTGGCCCCAGTGTTTGAAATACTAGAAGTTCCTTTTAACACAGACCGATGATTCTCAGCCGGGAGCATCCCAGACTGAGTCTATCTACTTTTGTTTCCAGACACCAACTGGTGCGCATCCTCAGTTTAGTATCTTGGAAAGGTCCGGGGTTAATACAGGAAAACTAAGTGACTCACAATTCCGGCTGAAACCCTGATACCTGGAAATGTGATCCGTGCAAATCCCGCCAGTGCGGGGCGCGGCCAGGTCCACCGCTGTGACCCGCACACATCGGGCGTCCAGGGCGTCTGAAATGACGTGCGGGCCTAGCTAGGTTGGTGGATCGCCCCTTTCGCCTTCAGAAAATGTTTCAAGTTTGATTGTCTAGCGTACGGTCAGTTCCCACCACTAGGCCAGGTTGCGGATTGAAAAAGCACCATTCATATACTTGAAACGCTGCAAATATGCTGCTGTCTTCTCCAGATAACGTTGGTTTCCATCGTGCTTGCTTTCAACTTTGCCATCACAACCTACCGCGTTTTACGTCCGACAAAATAACCTTTCCTTTGTGCATATTGATCGTCTATTGAAAAACCCATCAACGCTCCCGGGTCGTCGTCCTGGGTCCACTTTCCCGAGGTTTCATGCTAAACTACTCACTAGTCCCACTCGTAAACTTAACCATTCCTCAAGATAAATCGCAACCCCTTTTACCACTCCTACTGATATGTTTGAAAACCGACACACTTACGGTTGCCATTCACTTCCGTACCACAATCTTCAAACAGTATGTATCACAGCGAAATACATCCCTTGAGTTTTCCAGTAGTTCGGGATTTTGTGGTTGTTTTCTTTCTATGTCAGTTCTACTGTTCACCCACTTAGAGCTTTTGCATCACAATTTCTTCATCTTGCAAGATATCAAGTCCCACATATGCACATCTGATAAGCACTTGTACTGCGGAGTTCTGTTTTGCGGCCGCCAAGTGACTCACCCTTCATGGAGAACATCGGTAGATAGTCTTCCACCTGTCACTTACAGTAACGGTTTTGCCAGCTGCCTTTGCCACTGTGGTGGTGACGCACTACACATCGATTTATCGCCAGTTCTCACTTCCCTGTTGATGAATTATATTCCTCTCTTCTAGGAGTAAACAATCTGCTCAAAGTTTACATGTTTCTATCCGGCCACTCCTTTCACCGTCACTTTGACAACCATTTTCCAGCTGTGTATTCTATTTGGTTTATCATACACTCCGCCCATATCCAGCTTCCAAACTTCGTAAATCTATTCATCGGTTGATTTGCGTGCTTCCAGTCCAGTGCCCCATTCCCTTAGACCGTCTCAGATACTTCTGATCCTTGTAACACTCTTATCAGCATGTGTGGTCTTTTGCTAAGGAACATCAGTATGTAGGCACCTACCGGCCACCTAATTGATCATCTCTTTTGTAAGCTTCGTTCCTGCCACTATCGTAGCCACGCACCATACATCGGTTTATCGCCAATTCCTATTTGCATGCTGATGTATTATATTCCACTCTCCTGAAAGCAAAACGATTTACTCAAAGTTTACATGTTTCTATCTGGCCACTTCTTTCACCTCCACCTTGGCAATCTCCCTCCAGGTGTGTTGTGCATTAGGTATATAACGGACTCAAACGATACACGATGACTGAACGTTTCAACTGCAGTCTACGACTGATTTTCCTTGTTTCATACCCGTATTATCACCTCTTTCCATCGTTTACTTTTTAATCCTAACCCCTCTCACACATTACAAAACGCTATTGCTTGATTTCCCCCGGGAGATTTTCCGTTCCTTTTTACATGGCAACCAAAAGGTCTGTCAGCCCAGTTTGGTTTCTGAGCAGAAGAGTCGCCGTTCCGCACGATTTGTGTGTATTTTCACAATCCTCAGCCAACTCCACCGGGATTTGGCTGGCTCGACCACCTTTCCCAGAGTTTGAACTTGCCGGGGGCTACCGGGAAAGTGACTCAGATGCAGTTTGCTGAACCATATCGCATGCACGCAATTGTACAATCCTCCTGAAACTCGGACTCCGCTTTCAATTGTACCTTTTGATCTTGCATTGCAGCATGCTTTGGGGTTACCCGAAACAAACAGCTATGGAATTCGTGGAAAAAAGAAAGACTTTCGGCAAGTCCCTGAAAACTTGTCGTCGACAAGTTCCCCTATTGAAGGGCTTCTTGGGCTGGTACTGTAGAACCTCGCGTAGTTACAACTCTCCCACTCTGCACCGCCCTATCTTCTTGAACGGCTCACTAGGGCTGGAGCACTCAGACCACCTCGATAAAAGAGTAAACTAATGGTCTTTGCGGGCTCTGGTCTGGCCTACCGGCCACCAGAGTACCAGAAGTCCATCTAAACGGCTGTGTCGCAAACAAATCTTCGGTAATACCTGCCTCCAGCTGAATTATACGACCCGCCCTCTCAGGCAACTGTCACTGGAGTATTGACTTATCCTCCGAGAAAGCCGAAAAATACCCAGTCTCCCACTCGGCTTTCTTTGCATATCAGTTAGCAAACTCTCCCTCCCCTCGAAGGTCTTGCATACAACCTCGTGGTCTGGTTCTGTTGATTTGTGTGGCCAAGACCACCCAAGCATCGAGATTACCAGCTTAGACGCTCGAACGATAGCAACCGCGGGATTTCAATAGTTGTATTATTTATCTTATAGAGCTGACTGGAGATGAGAGACTGAATGAGCTAATGGCCGGGGCTGACGAGCTGGAGTGCTCCTTGTCTCTGGGGCCGCGTGGACAGAAATGGAGATGAATTTGTGTCGGCCGGCACCAGGCAGAATCAAACCAACAGAATTCAAACAATCAGTAGATGGCAGCAATTTAGGTTAACCTGAATTTCTGGCCTATCAAAGAGCATGGTCAAAGTTTGCTTGACTAGTCGCGAACCTTAGTGGATAACCGATGAGGACCACCTAAATGCCCCACAAGACTTCCAAAATATGCCCGTATGCCTGACCTGGGAAGATTGTCATACCGAACTAGTTGAATCGGGTCTGGATGTGGGAAAGTACCTTGAAGTGCAATTCTCTTAACTGTAGGTCACTTTGTGACTGAGAAGAATGGTTCTAGAAGGACGACGGCCCACAGCTAGTGGAAGATCTGGTGCCGGAAGCGGATGCTCCTGAAGAGCGTTTGTCAACTGCAGTCTTCGACTGGTTTTCCTTGTTTCATATCCGTAATGCCACCTCTTTCCATCGTCTGCTTTTTAATCCTTACCCCTCTCACACATTGCAGAGAGCTATTGCTTGATTTCATCCCCTTCGGGAATTTTTCTTTTTCCTTTTACACGGCAACCAAATGTTCGTCATTGCAGTCTGGTTTTCCTGTTGACCAGCCATCCCTTCCTAAGGCTTGCGTGTACCTTCACAACTCCCATCAATCACCATGATTTCGGCTGGCTCGATAACCTGTCCTCAAGTTTAAGCTTGCCGGATGCTGTCATAAAAATTGACCCATACGCTTTCTCCTAAATTATATATCGCGCACACACTAGCACAATCCTCCCCAATTTAGGATTCCCTTTTCAATTGTACCTCTTGATCTTGCAAAGCTGCACGCTTCGAGGTTGTCCGAGGCAAACTATTATTATCATTTTCACGCCACCATGGCTTGAATCTTACTTGTCTGAGTATTAGTTATTCTGTCAGCATTCTTACGTTCTCCTTTTCATAGTCGCTGTAGAACCTTGGTGTTTGAAATGGTTTTTGAATGCTGATCAGCTGAAACATGTAGCATGGGCCAAATGTCCGACGGGTAAGCCTGCCATCATTGTCCACATCCAGTGCACATGGCAGAGTGCACTCGTGCTCCCTTCAAACCTAAAGACCACTAAAAACGTCCTTCGGAATCCAGAAAGTAGCTCTGTAGGGTAAACCGCAATTTTAGGCGGAGCCTTTATTTTTATCACGGACCAATTTTGAGCTGTTTGAAAAGACACTGCCATTCTCGCCAGTAAACACGGCTCCCACACGTTGGCTGGAGCGTGAACTGCAAGCAACAAGAGTGGTGAGCTACGCGGACAGTGGTAAGGACTTCTGCTGCCCGGTACCAGCTGGGTGCCAAGAATACCCTGTGGGACGGGCTACAAGCTAAACGTTCTGACGCGACAAAAGGCCGTGAACGTCACTAGAGTAGGTGAGAGATGGTTTGTACTGAAGCACTGTCGTTCACGTTTGCGTTTCTGAGCGACACCGGAAGCGACACTAGCTAAGGAAGCCACAGGTTCAACCCGCCTCAAGAGCAGCCGTCAAAAATGGGTTTCTCAATTAGCAAACCCAACTGTACTTACAGCAAGCAGACAAACAACGACCAGCCTCGTGGCCTAGACCGGTGTAAAACTACCTGGAGCTAAGGATGAAGCTGTTAAGTTTGCCCTTAAGTAGTTTTTGGTCACAAATTTACACATTCAAACTCGGTCATCTCCAGGTTGTTACAAGTATGCTCCTTCTCAGTTTGTATACCACTCTTTCATTTTTGTTGGTTTTTTCGTCTCACTGGGTTCACTTTATGGTAAATGACCCTTTGCTTGGAGAAGAAATCGGAAGCCCAGCCCGCGGGCAAAAACAGCACGTATTATGAGTAAAATGCGTTGTTGGTATTATGGGAATATACATCCAGGCTCCAAAATCTTTTGCCTTCTTCATATGTCCAATCTTCTGCGGTGCTTAAGGAAGACAATATTACCAGTTTGCTACTAGTGGGGTATGATTTCACAGCCAAATAAGATGAAACGTAGACTGTGACTTGCGAATTCGCAGTGGAAATTTATTCCATGGCTTAGAATATTTTTTTGGAAGAAAATTGGTCTCGTTGCCAGCCTAGACTGAGGAGTAGTCCGTGTAGGGTATCCGAGAAGAGAACAAGACTTGGGAAAAGAGAACCTTGACGAGTCCGTAAATGAGTATGTATCGTGGTGGATACTGATGTAGAGGGAACCGAGTGAGCCCTACATGTCCTATCCACACAAAATCAAGGTGGAAGTTGAATCAGTCCTCTTTAAAGAACATGGGACGAGCGCCTTACTTGCTTTTTGCAAAAAAACAATGTGCCTTTTCTATCAGAACAATCTTCGTTTTGCGCATTCTGAAATATATGATTTTGAAGTGTTCTCAATGAAGTCCGACGAGGTTTTTTCAATAACTTTGGTGGACAAGATGTGAGGTTTTCCTTCTCAGCCTTAAGGGCTTGATGAAACACGTGCTTTGAGAACTAAAAAGTGCAAAAGTGGTCAGCCTCAAAGTCTCCTGCTGCGGAATTCGGGGCAACGGACAATGGGTTCGTAAAAAGGTCCGAAGGAGGAACTCAGCTTGTGAAGTTTGTGCTGCAACTCTTTGAGTTAAAGACTTTTATCCGCCAAGAGGTTCACCAGTCGTTTTATATAACTAGATATTTCAAGCATCATGTCGCTGGGGGTGACCCAGGAAGCTCACAGGAATTTAAATGCCCTTTGCAAAACAAACAAATCAACATGGTGTAATGTCCATGCTGAATGAAAAATTCCTCTTCTACTCACCTGCCTATGCTCTATGACCAATTTTGGACCGCCTTCTCTAGCCTACTTCATGCTGACACTGTTTTGTGGTCGACAATTATTCTACGCTTGGTGCACTTACTTTTTCTTTTTATGGTTGTGCTTTCTTATTGAGATTACTTTGAGGACAGTTGGTACGGTAGTGAGATGCACTGATTCAACACAGTTTGTTTTATTACTCCTCGGTTTCACTTTCTCGCTCACGTCGACTGACCGTAGACGTCCAGCTCGTTTACGCCGATTTTTGGCTGCCATGCTCAGGAAATTGTTCTTTGGGCCTGATTAAGGTTGAAGAACTTGATCTATCTGTTTGGACTTCAGGACAGGTATTTATTATTTACCCTTTTAGGCCAACTATTCCTCTTTTTACAGAATTTGTCCCATTTTTGAATACCTTCTTGGCTGTATAGTGACTAAGGCTCACTGTCAAAGGTATGATCATGTTTGTACTTATATTTTTACTCGCTAATAGTACCGTAGAATTTGCAGAGCAATCGTGTTCTTGATTTGGGTTCTGCACCGATTTGGGCTACGCGTTGCTGTGAGGCTCCAGGGTGCTATTCAGAACGAGTGAAGCTTATTAGTCGGTGAATCCATAATTGAATCGTTGGTCAGGCTTCACCCGGACCAGGACATGAGCGTTTTGGTCTTTACACATGGTGCAGAATGGAACGTTTTCTGTTGATATATATCCGTCCAGCCAAGGGGCCGGAAACACCTCGTTGTAATATCCCGACGGTAAACGAAGCTGGTTGCGAGAAGATTACGTGGAGAAACCACTTGTGAGCTCCTTGGTAGATATTTTAGCCATGACGAGAGGGAGCTGGGTGAGCCGGGATCTCCGAGAACGGTTATGTAGCATTCAAGAAGCAGCGATCTGCCACCTGGTGGAGGGGGTTGAGCGTGTTGGATCTGCAAAACAAGGAAAGGGCCAAAGCTTAGTAGGCGTGTCAAAGGACACCAACACTTATATTATTCGAATAACAATATGGCTGCTTACATCCCGTCAATCAAGCCGCTGTCCCCCAACGGAAGAATTTTGTCCTCTGTGTTACATACTCCCTCATAAAACCGCAGAGGTACTCATTTCTCCGCGACCACGCCTCGGGCAGGCCATTTTACAGGATCACCGCCGACTATGCAGTGCCTCAAAACCACAAAGCTAACCAGGCCTCCCGTTTAACTACTTCGTTCGAGCCAGTTTAAAAGACTTCTACTGGCCGCACCAAAGCCACATCATGGTTCATACAGCATAGTTATCTGTCAAGCCATCACCAGGTCAATTACCAAGGCCCCCATCACGTTCGGTCCCGGGTCGAGGCAACAGATTTTTAACATGCAAGGAGCAGTGATCTTCCGCCGGGGGGAGGGGGGTTGGACGCGTTTGATCTGCAAAACACAAGGAAGGAGCCGAAGCTCAGTATACTTGTCAGTGGGCACCGACACTTTCATTATTCGAACAACGATAAAGCAGCTCACAACCTGGCTATTACATTTTATACGAGCGTGGGGCGGGATCAGTCACCCTATTCATATAAAGACACATACCAGTGATCGAACTTCTCTTGTCGGCAGCCATCAATGATCTTTCATTCTCCAGACCGAATTCGTTACCGACCGACTCCCCTCGTTTGGGATACCCTCGCTTCTCCCAAGATATGAAACAAAATAGCACTTCCAAGATGATGATACAACAACAATTGGACCATACCCGTAATAAAAATAGATAGTATGATGAGCAAACAGCTTTCGTACCCAACTCCGGATTAATGGAACCCTTCCATCAGACTAATTTCCCATTATTTCCATCTTTCCTACCTCCCCCTCCATTAAACTATCCGAGCGCTAGCATATCCTCCCATCTACCGGTGAGTACCTCACACCTAGCCAAAGTGCCTATTTTTTCCATAGGTACCGTGGGCATAACATGGCCCCGTAACCTAGATATGCCTCATATGAACCATTCTAATCAGCCGTATAGTAGTGTAATACCTAATCCCCTGTCATTTAATATTCCACATGCGGACCCAAGTCCTCCCTTTGTCAATGACAACTAAAGAGGGCTTGCATCTTACGTTGATGAGTTATTTCAGGTTAAATGCAGCGGTCAACGAACGGCAGGTACTTACATCAGGGATTACATCAGAAGCACTGGAATTTTCACATTGCTTTTGGCCAATGCACGATCTATTAGGGACAAAATCCAATGCATACGATCAGCTGCACTAACAAACGACTATAACTTTATTTTAGTGACGGAATCTTGGTTATCGGACCCTTATTTAGTGGAGGACATTGAGGTAGTCGGCTACAAATTCTTCAGCAAAGGCAGAACACATCAACCTGGTGGAGGCTGTCTAGTGTACGTAAAGGAAACTCTCAGGGCGACTAGCTTTTAGCATCCTATCCTAGACGGCATTGTCGACTCTGTATGGCTTTACGTTGGGGTCGAAAGTCAAGAACTGGTACTAGGTTGCGTATATCATCCGCCTAGATCTAGTTCTGACGGCTTTCTGCAAACTGTCGAGGCGCTGAAAGTAATAAGTGATCTTAAAGTTGGCTTGAAATTGATAGCTGGTGACTTTAGTGCACCAGAAACATGCTGGACACCACTCACAGCACCACGCCATTTGTTACGGTTTTTGAATGCAATTCACCTCGGAGAATAGAAGCGGCACGTCTCGTCCCCAACCAGACGCGACCACACTCTTGACTTAACCTTGTAATTAGGATTAACCCAGGTTATAACCAAAGTTGAGACCAGCCTACCCGGGAGGGATCATGCAACTGTCTACTGCAGCCTCACAGTGTCCATGAAATATAAGCAGCCGACATCCCCGCATAAACCATATCATAAGGCTAGCTGACATATACAGCCTTCTCTGGTTCGCAGCCAAAATTGGGACACCTTTTTAAGTGCAGATCCCCAGCTGGTGGCAGATTAACTCCACTCTATCTTCGAACGATGCCTCAACCGAATAACCCCATCACAAAGATAGTTCACACGCCCTAAAGACAATAAATTTCTTCTTCTCAACTTAAACTTCAGTAGACCTTAGCGCGTTTATCTTGAAACAAGGGACTTTTCACTGTTTATGCAGTTAAATCTTTTGGCTGAAATGATGAAAATGTACTCCGAGAGTGAAATAATACAACAGGAACACAGGACCTCAAGTGATTCCAAGAAAGCCGAGATTCTTGTAAAACTGATGAAGTCGAGGGACCCCAAAACAACTTCGTCTATCTCTTCTATCTCTTTCAATAACACGTGCCTCGATAAACCACTGGACATAGCAGAAGAGCTTAACACGTTTTCGCTTCTTCCTTAACTAGTGACACAGCACCATTTTTCTACAATCCACCAGTACCATCACATGAGCCACTTTCTCCTGTAAAATTCCTGCCCTCGGAAATCAAGCTTTTAATTTCAAATATCAAGATGTATTTACACCCCGGATCGGACTCGGTACCATCGGCCATCTTTAAATTGGGCGGCCCAGGTATCCCAATTCTTTTATCGAACTTATTCAATTTGTCTATGAGCTATAGTTGGTACCCTATACAGTGGAAGACTTAGGTTGTTATTCCAATTCATAAGAAGGGAACACGGGAGGACCCGGCCAACTAACGGCCTGTGAATCATACTCCAGTAGTATTGAGGATTATGGAAAGAATAATAAAAGTTAAACTAGCAGATCAGCTCCTTAAAAACCACCTTATAAGTGAAGGTCAGCACGGTTTCCTAAAACATCGATTCTGTGCAACTTGTATGACTGACTTCCTGAACCTTATTATGACAGCTCCCGATGATGGTAAGGCAGTGATCTCAGTCTTTTTAGACGTGTCTAAGGCCTTCGATCGGGTGTCTCACATTCGTTTGTTGTACACCTTTGACCACAATTCATTGGGTAATACTATAGCGAAAATATCGTGTACCGATTGGGTGATGAAGTTCTCGGCGGATAAAAGCTGCATTCTTACATACAAGTGTCATGTCCCCCCCCCCCGAAACGTTTAGTATAGGTGGTCACCTGATCCCAAACAAATCATCAGTACGCGATCTTGGCATATACAACTCCTGTTCGTTCAACTTCTCGGAGCAAACGGACACTCAAGTTGCTAGGTCCCGCAGGTTAATAGGACTTGTCCACAAAACATTCCGTTTGCGTGAAAGTAAACTCAGTGTCTATACAAAGCACGTTAGGCCACTACTAGAGTGTAGTTCAATAGTTGGCTCCAGCAAGCACCAGATAAATAGGATCGCCATCGAAAATGTTCAGCGCACCTTTACTAAACAAATAGTTGGATATTCGCCTAGTCTCAACTCTAAACAAGGCTGTGACCTGCTACACCCCGAACCTTTCGGCTCCGACGGATAGAGAACAACTTGTCCTTTTCCCACTCACTATTAAAATTTAGATCCTGCAAAGCCTCCCCTGTGGTACGAGACCCATTAGGCTTAAGGTTTTCGTCACGACACAACAGTCATTCAGTCACTGTGCCGTCCTCGAGAACCAACCTACGGTCCAATTTCTTTATTGGTAAATATTCAAAAACGTGGAATAAACTTGCACCGAATGTCCGTGCAATAGGCCACTTGCCGAGATTTAAAGAGGAATTAAACAAACGGCCTGATATCCTGACACTTGTATCAAAAAATGCCACATACACCTCGGAGGACCGAGCGTGCGAAGTTGGTTTGGGTTACTGACACGCGGGTCTGAGTCAGGGGCCACGGGACCTAGGTACCACACAAATCGCCGTATAGATCGCTCAAGTTTTATTAATCTTTCGTGCAAAACCTTGTGTCTTGCAAAGTCAAACCATCCATCCAGTAGTTCCAATTTCTAGATACTAGAGGTTTCTCTTTACCACTGACCGTTAATCCCTAGCTGGGAGCACCCCAGACTGCGTTTTTCTATTTTTACCTTTCCAGACAACCACTGATGTGTGCCTTCCATTCGACGGCTCGGCATAGTACCTGACCCAGACTTCCCGCCAAAAATCCGACATCTGCTGGTCATTTCGTTACTACCACATTGGCCGTGCTCTCCAGGACCCCTCGCAAATTGGTCGCAAGCTCCTGGACCATTCGATTTCTGCCGCAATGTGACCACGACAATATCACTCAGGCAAAGCCCGACGGTGCGGGGCGCGGTCAGATTCACCGCTTTGGCCGTAGCACATCGGGCATGCGGGACGTCTGCAACGATGTGCGGGCTCATCTAGGATGGCGGATTTCACCTCGCGTCACGAAAAATGGTTTTCAGGTTGGGTGCTAAGCGCACGGTCAGCCCCACCCACCAGCACCGGTTGCGGCAAAAAAAAATGATGCACCCGAAATGCTGCAAATATGGAACTGTCTACCCCAGTTATCGCCTATTTTTCATCGTACTCGTCTCTATCTTCGCCATCTTAACTTGCCGCTTCTTACGCCTGGCAAAATCGACTTTCTCTAGCACTTAATTATCGCGCCGTTAAAAAACCGTTTCCATACTCGGCTTACCGTTCATGATCCTTTTTCCCGAGGATTCGTGTCAAACCACCCGCTTGTCCCATTGGCAAACTTAACCAATCACCAAGATAAAAGTCGCCCGTTTTTATCACAGTTACCGATACACTTGCAGAAGGTTACATTTAATTTTGCCATACACTTCCGTCCCACAAAGTCCGAACAGCATATTTCACTGAGGAATATTTGCCTTCAGAGCATCCCAACAGTCGGCGATATTGTGATAGTTAGCTTTCTCTAACAATCGTTCTGTTCGCCCACACGGCTGTAGCATTGCAATATCCTCACTTTGCAAAGAATCATGCCCTCCCCATATATTGACATCTGAGAGACATCTGTATCACCGCGTTTTGATCCTTCGACATCACATGATCCACCTTTTACAAGGATTACCAACAGAAAGTATTTCACCTGACACCTGCTTCACCGCCCAACTTCGCAACTGTATTCATCGGTTGTTTGGTGCTTTTTCATATTCGGTATTCTATCTCGGTAAATCCTCTCAGACAGTTTTGATTCTTGCATCTCTCTGGTCATCATGTTCAGCTCTTAGATAACGATAGTCAAACGTAAATACCTACTTGTCATTCAAATGCTCATCTTTGCAAACCTTGTATCTGCGACTATCATGGTTACGCATCACAAATTGATTTGTCGCCCAGTTCCCATTTCCATTTTGGTGCACCACATTCCACCTTTCTGAAAGTAAACGATGTGCGCAACAATTACATGTTTACATCCGGCCACTTTCACCATCACCTAGGCATTCTCTCTCTGCAAATGAGTCCCTCACTGGGTATTTAACTGACTCAGCTGATATTTGGTAGCTGAACGTTATAAGGGTAATCTTCAAAAGATTTGGCTTGTTCTTTGTCCGCAAATTCATTACTTTCGTCGTCTGATTTCCAACCAAAAGCTGTGCCATACTCCGTGGAGCGCTATAGCTGGTTCATATCTCTCTTAGTAGCTTCATTTTCATCAAGGCGAACAAAACTTTCGTCAGTTCTGTTTGATTCTCTCGTTGCACAGTCCCTCTTTTTGTAAGATTTCAGTAAGAGTCTACCACCTCCGACCAGCTCCATCCTGACTTAGCCGGGTTGGCCACCCGACCTTCAGTTCAAATTTCCCGGGCGCCGCCTCAGAGAATGAGTCAAATACTTTCTCCTGTACATCGAGTGCACACACCTGAATCGTCCTATTGGAATTCGGACTCTATGTCCAATGGTGCCATTTGATCTTGCGTTACAACATGCCTCGGGATTATCCGAAATAAAACATTATCAGTCCGAAACCATTGTCGTTATATGGTTAAAAATCAAGCTGACAAGCGGTGCTCGAGCCTGACTTCGAAGACCCATGCTGCTCACGATGAATGACATTATGGGACAGTAGAAAGTCATAATTTCGGTGTATGATGGAGCTTTTTAATAAGTTCGAAACAAGTGGGCTGTAGCAGATGTTTTGGGAGTCCTAGGGCTTTCGCAATGGTTATCTCGTGCAAACGGGGATGAAGACCGTGGTATTTTACTCTGACGAATAGATACTGCGCTGAGAGATAGAATTTCGACATTCAAAGGTAGGGTTTCAGTGTCGGTCCTCCAAGACCCTGTAGTTTTGATGGAACGCAATCACGGCCTTGGCCCGAGGATTGTCGGACTCGAGTAAGCTGGTTGGAGCCCTCGCTCAGAGCGAATTCATAATCTGGAACTACCTTCTCAGGGAGAAGTGATAAGCAATGGGGTAAGCGGAGGGAGCCCGTGGTCACGTATTCCGCAAAGTAGGAACTACGTGCCTCGGCTACCACAAGATGTGAGCCAATATGCTCGTTGCTAGCCAGAGCTGGGTGGATCCTGGCGGACGTGCGCTGAGTTCTTTTTTTATTAAGGGCGCCAACTTTGATAAAGTATTTCCGCATTGCAGGGAAGGTAATTTTTGTGCCCTAAAGCATACCACTGGCCCCAATTCTAATTGTTGTCAACATACGCTGGAGTGAAAAGAATACTGACAAGCCTCTACTTGCATCCTTAGGGAATTCACACCGCTGTTTTATACCATCCGAAGTTCTGGTTTTGTGTCCCGCACTAAGGCCAGGGCAGAACAACGTAACCGGTTGGTTATAGTGCGAATAGTGGTAATTATGGACAGAAAGTAGGATACGTCCGAACACAGTAACTCAGTGGGCGACGGAATTTATCTGCGTGGAAAGTCGTCCCAGTTTAACGATGGGAGCTTACGGGTGCGATCATCTCAGCTTGGCTTGGGAGACAGACGATTCGGTGGGTGGCACCAGAAATCATGGGCTTCTTAGGCTGATCTGGCTCACGAATCCATCACGTGATCACATTCTGGGAAGAAGCTGAGCATTGCAGCTGGAAAAAGGAAAGCCTGCGGTAATACTGAATCCGACAAGTTGTCTCCTCTGGTTGGAACTGGTACGCGCCGGATTCAACGCCACAAAGCAGTGCAAGAATCGAAGTCCGGAATGCTGCCTTGGACAAGTAAAATATTCCAACAAATGCCCGGGGCAATAAATTTCCTGGTGGTTGGCTTCGAGGAATGCGGCAGCAGTATATGGCGCCTGAAGAAGTCAGTAACGTGTCCAAGGTCTACGGCTGCGGGATGCGGTAGGCGATAGGAGCGACCAATGTAAACGGTGAAGTTGGGTGAGGGAGCTGGCAAATACAAAGCGCTCTGAATGGTGTCCAGAGTGGGGTGGAATTTGGAAGCAGGAGGTAGGGTGTTTCGATGGGAAGCGAACGACCCCTTTACTTGGTTTGTTTCTTTTGAATGCATGTCAGCCATCAGGTGAGGTGTGATCGGACGGGAGGGAATCCGCTGAGCAGGTTGTATAATGATGACAGAGTCAGGATGCCGAGCAACGACGTGAACGATATTAGTTTTGTTTGATGTCAAACAGGTTTTTGTATATGTAAGAGAAAGTGAAGATGAATCTGATTGCTTTGGTGGTGGTTATGAGTGCGGAGCTGATGCTGAGGTTTTCAGAAAAGGCGAAGGCAGAGTTACCACAGATGAAGCTGACGGCGCTAAGAAGGGGAAAACAGTTGTTTCGGCAGTCTGATAAGCTAAAGATGGCTCAGGTGGGCTTGAAAAGTTTCCGAGCGTCAAGATATGAGATAATTCCTATAAAAATTATGAATATTTATTTTTAGGTAACTGGCGTAAGGAATCTGACGAGCTATGGGGGGTGACAATGACTGAATAAATCCTGGTCTCAGGTGAAACAATAGGGCCTGGAAGACAGGCAGATTTTGGGAATAAATTACACAGGTTGGTGGAGAGATATGGAGGAAGTGGATGGTGGAAGAATTCTTTATACCACAAGGATACAGTGGGACCGACAACAGAGCAAAACGCGGAAGCCTGAAGACTAGTGAAAACTGAGTAAAAGAAGGTCGGGGCATCCAAAGTTCTTGGAAGTTAATGTTTACACAGGCTACACTTGACTGCGGAAGCCCTAATTCAATTTCCGCCACTGACCACCGTTGATGAGCAATAAGTAATCCCACGACTCCTAGATTCGAGAACAACCTGATCCACGGAAGTCTACCGTACTGGTTTTCAATGACCAAAAAAATGTGCATGTCAGTCATACCTCTAACAACGAGCCCCAGCCATTATCTAGCGGAGGTATCAGACATATAAGTGACGGCGAACCTGTCAATATCAAAATTGATATCCAATGAAGCGAATAATGACCAGGAGGATACCTGTCTGTGCAGGTTCTTCAAAGAGGAAAGGTTTCGCAGGCCCACTCGGGCCCGACAAGTGAGGTTCTCGAGCGTAACAGCCGAAAACGGTGTCGGATCAGGCAGAGACGAAAACGGTCGCTCCAGAGGCATTTAGCCGAAACTGAGCCTCGGTAAAATAGGCTTATGTGAGGCAACCCATTCTGCCACCCCGCAAAAAGATACAAAACCTGCACCAGAGGCTCTGTCCGAGACGGAAGAGGAACTTGACTATTGAGATACGGAGAATGGGGGTACAAAAAGGGTTTCATAATGAACAAATCCGGGTTGGTCATCAAAAACAGTAGTACAGAAAATAATGAGGCGAGTGGTTTCCATTTTCACAACACGTAACAGTGTTAGGCGGAGTCATTTACAAAGAAGGGCCTTGCGGTGAACCATCAGGCCCCGCCGGATTAAATCTTGCGATGGCGGAACTTCTCTGTGAGTTTGGAGGTTTGGGAAGGATTCTAGATAGGATGCAAAATTAAGAAACACCTTCATTGGTGACAGTCCACAAAGAAGTTTATTCGGTCCGACTTTTGCACGGCAGTCGGTGCCACCCACCGAATCGTCTGTCTCCCAAGCCAAGCTGAGCTGATCGCACCCGTAAGCTCCCATCGTTAAACTGGGACGACTTTCCACGCAGATAAATTCCGTCGCCCACTGAGTTACTGTGTTCGGACGTATCCTACTTTCTGTCCATAATTACCACTATTCGCACTATAACCAACCGGTTACGTTGTTCTGCCCTGGCCTTAGTGCGGGACACAAAACCAGAACTTCGGATGGTATAAAACAGCGGTGTGAATTCCCTAAGGATGCAAGTAGAGGCTTGTCAGTATTCTTTTCACTCCAGCGTATGTTGACAACAATTAGAATTGGGGCCAGTGGTATGCTTTAGGGCACAAAAATTACCTTCCCTGCAATGCGGAAATACTTTATCAAAGTTGGCGCCCTTAATAAAAAAAGAACTCAGCGCACGTCCGCCAGGATCCACCCAGCTCTGGCTAGCAACGAGCATATTGGCTCACATCTTGTGGTAGCCGAGGCACGTAGTTCCTACTTTGCGGAATACGTGACCACGGGCTCCCTCCGCTTACCCCATTGCTTATCACTTCTCCCTGAGGAGGTAGTTCCAGATTATGAATTCGCTCTGAGCGAGGGCTCCAACCAGCTTACTCGAGTCCGACAATCCTCGGGCCAAGGCCGTGATTGCGTTCCATCAAAACTACAGGGTCTTGGAGGACCGACACTGAAACCCTACCTTTGAATGTCGAAATTCTATCTCTCAGCGCAGTATCTATTCGTCAGAGTAAAATACCACGGTCTTCATCCCCGTTTGCACGAGATAACCATTGCGAAAGCCCTAGGACTCCCAAAACATCTGCTACAGCCCACTTGTTTCGAACTTATTAAAAAGCTCCATCATACACCGAAATTATGACTTTCTACTGTCCCATAATGTCATTCATCGTGAGCAGCATGGGTCTTCGAAGTCAGGCTCGAGCACCGCTTGTCAGCTTGATTTTTAACCATATAACGACAATGGTTTCGGACTGATAATGTTTTATTTCGGATAATCCCGAGGCATGTTGTAACGCAAGATCAAATGGCACCATTGGACATAGAGTCCGAATTCCAATAGGACGATTCAGGTGTGTGCACTCGATGTACAGGAGAAAGTATTTGACTCATTCTCTGAGGCGGCGCCCGGGAAATTTGAACTGAAGGTCGGGTGGCCAACCCGGCTAAGTCAGGATGGAGCTGGTCGAAGTGAGCTTCTGAATGCTGAGCCGTAGGAAATCGAGTATTTTTTCAATATTCGACAAAAGGCTCAATCATTTTGACACTTAGGAGCGTAGAGTTCAAGTGCTTCATCAGTTGTAGAAGCCTTGGCAGAGTGGATCCTATGGCAATCAAGAGGGTAACAATGTGGTCTGGCCAGAGAACATAGGGGTATGTTCGAAGTCCTCGTGGTTTAACACCAGCCGGAAAAACAAAACCGCAACCTGAAAATAGCAGATTTTTAGAGTGTCGCGGATCTGAGGATTGTGGATCGGAACAGTATCGTTCAGTGAGGAGAAACCACGGAAAAATTGAATAACAGCTGGCAGAGGTACGACAATTCTACTTTTGGCTGGATGGGAAAAGGTACCGGAAGAAACGTCTGACTATACTGGGTGGAAATGGTAGTAGTGAAAGGCCTTTACGAGCAACCGGTCTAACTACGAGTTGCCCAAACATTCTCCCGAGCTGTTTGTACGGGAAGTTAGGTCACTTCTGCTGGGATGACTCAAAGATATCAATGCAATGGGAAAGTGCGAACAGATTCATCAGGGCAGTATCAAGCTGAACATTTACAGAGGTTGCCTAAGTGGTGGAAAGGAAAGAGTATGGGATGGGGTTCAGACTAGGAAGGCCTAAATTAGCGGATGACAAAAATTGGAGAATGGGAATAATCATCTCCCAGCTCACCGGAGATGTTCAGATATAAAGGTATTCACCAGATCCGCAAACAATTTGGTCCTCAGCCTCGTGCCCGTGTACCACTTCAAGACTTTAGGACATCTACCTGGTTTTTGTGCTCAGTAAGTTACTGAAGTACGTGAGGCGAAAACGAGGCCAAATTCTTGGCCAGTGTTTCGGTAGATTTTTCAAAGGTTTTCCGGGGAACCGCCGAACTTCAGCTGGCATGTCTATTCAGCGAATTTCCAGACCAATAACGAGTTTCTCATCGAATACTTGCAAGTATGGAATACTCAACTTTTGCTCCAGGAAAGGGGGAATGTAGCCGTTACATTTAGGCTAACTTCACATTTGGAAGTTTATGTCCCATTCGTAATTACTTAGTCCCTTTCTCTTGCCTGCTTGTTTCACATGCCTTAGCCGCGGCCTTTATTGCTCAAGGAAGGCCAAGGACTGTATACTCCCCAGAGTTCTTCCTTTTCTCCTAATTTGCTGCTCTCTGTCCGTAGGTCTCCCTGTACTCAGGATAATAACTGGCTGCTCCCAACTATAATCTGTTGCCTGAAGCTTGTTTTCCCTGAGGCACTTGCTGAGTCAATGAGTTGGTAGCTAACGGTCTGTTATTCGCACATCAAATGCTAAAACCGAATTTATCTCGATTTCATCTCGGACCGGTCCTTGATTAGGCTGTCCACCCAGACCCTCCCTGCTCAGTATATATTTCAACACAAGACAGAGCTTCAGCGTTGAATTATTTGCTGCGCTGAGAACAAAAATGATTGGTTGACTGTCGGTCAACAGGGGCTCCAATATTAACGATACCATTATTGAAAGAATATTCCCCCGGTGCGTAGAGGAGCATGCGGAGGTGCATGATCATTGGATTCCGCATCGTTCCTGGGCAGAGGAAATTCACGCTGCTCAAAATGGGCATGGAAAGGTGGTTTCCACTTGTCAGCCACCGAAAGCTGTTAGAAAGCTGCAAAGAAACCGAGATTAGTTAGCTAAATAGGACTCCCGATGAATCCGTGGTGATGAAGGTCAGAAACCCAATAATACCGAGGCGGAGCGGGCCAGTAAAATGCTGTGAGAAATCAAAACCTGCGAGCGTGGAGGACCGAGTACAATTAAAAAGTTGGCAAAAGGCCAGCAAGAATGATTTCTGCGCTTTGGAGGGATAAAAAGAGGCAACTTGTACCAGACTTAGCGGCTAGTGAGAAAATTAGGGCTATGGGATGGCACTTGCAGTGTGAAATATTGAGGGACCATATATGCCAACCAGCCGGCAACAGATAGTGAAAGCGGCTGATGTGGAAACCGAGAATTCGACAGGATGTATGGCGAATATAAAGGTATGTGTGATGTGTAAACATATTTTGCCAAGCCAGCGTATCCTCCTGAAGAATTGGTTGTAAATCTACCTGTCTTCAGGGAGAGGGGCTAGTAACTACTGGGAATGTAGCCCAGACAGAAGAAGGCTAACTCTGGGAGGAAAACTGAAGGAGACTTTCTAAGGTTGGTGAATACTTCCGCAGGTAACCAGGGGGATTTCGCTCTGAAGGGTGCTGCAGTATTAACAACAGCCTGGATTGCTGGTTTGGAAAACCGCAACTGCGGGCCCCGGTAGATGAGAGTAAGTCAGACTGTCAGGCCAAGATGCCAGTAGCAACTGAGTCCCGGTGAATAATAGTGATGTTCGGCGTCATTTGGCTTGGTCTCGATATCGGAACGGTCTCCGTGTAAGAAAAAACCGATAATCCTCAGCCAAATACGAGGGCTATAGCACGGCCGCTTGTGAGAGGAACCGGGCAATCAGAAAGCATTTTGTTAACTGGCAAAAGAGCGGGGTAGTGAAAGGTAGAAAAATCCACTGAGATAAGCATTGTGCACGGTATAACAAAGGCAAGTGGTGGGGTGACCGGGAGAGTTTGGTTGGTTCAGTTGGAGGTTTGCAATAAAACGTGCGTGATCGAGTTCGTGCGCGTTTGAAAGAGCAAGAACAGGCTACGGAAGCAGTATCTGCCCCTCTATAAAGCCAATTTTCTTAGTTAGTTTCCCACTGTTGTGTCTGGTTGAGGTCTCGCATACAAGGCAGACAACCGATCAATATTCCTCTTACGAATGGACACACTCCCGACCAGCCTCAATCTTTGGTCATGCTTTAGCACCAGTTGTATTGACCTATCGATTTTGCTCCGTGCTGATTGGTCTCACTCTGTTGCGCGTAAAACCACACGCAGTTTAACTATTTGTGCCAATTCACTTGCTTGTTTGCCGCTTGCTCGCCGGCTACGACCGGGTTTTGCGTTTACAATCGCATAAATAAATGCAACGCCACCATTACGTGTTCTTCTATCAATTACGGATGAAGCTGCTCCGAAGAAGAGTTTTGGGTCGAAAAATGTACTTTATGTGTGGCAATCCTTTTGCTGTTGAACCTTCTGCCTGACTTCGCCTGTGGAGTTCTTATTTGTTCTGCCACTGATAATAGAGGAAAATCCTGAAGGTTTTGCTATTGGTGACATAAAGATGGGACTACCGAAGCGGTCCCTTCAGGTTGGTCCTCACCAGAATTCCTCTTCAAGCTGGAAATGGTGACCGGTAGCGTGATGTTATCTGTAAATAGCGAGGGCTCAATTACTGCCTAAAGCGGCCGAAGCCAAACTCCTAGAAGCGGAAGATAAAGTAAAAGCTTCAATTCCTAGGAAGAAACAGATAGTGGTGAGGGCCCTCCCAATAAACCAGATTTAGATAATAGCTCTCATATAAGACCGTTGGTGGCGGGAAGTGGCGTACCGCCCAGCGAGAGAGCTTCCGACAGAAAACTTCCACGGCTATGCGGGAATTCTCTGCTGGAACAGCGGGGTGGGACTGATAAATCAGGTCAGCAGCTGGCTAGGTTGGAGGTGCCAAAGTGCAACTTTCCGTATTTCTTCGTTCCACGTTGGGCTAGGATGTTATTTTTCATGCCGCTCAAAGCATGGGTAGAGGATCCAGTTCGTGGTTGTGGCCAGCAGCTTACCTATCTATTTCATTACTTCCATGGAACGGAAAATTAAGCCATCCATGATTATCCAAGCTTCCATCAGGGCGGGGTAAAACAAAGCCCGAAATATACTAGAGGAAGGCTTGGTCAGCTTTGATCAACCCTGAGGTACTGAACCAACAGTGACCTCACCTTCGGTGGTTCGGCGGACTCGGATTTGGTGACGACCCACATGGAGCCAATTAGTAAATTGCATCGGTGTACTGGAGTAAATAGAGGACGTCATCGATCTTAGATGGGTGCACATTATTGAAGCGATGCAGATGAGTCGCCCGCGGTTCTCTTCGCTGGATTGGGCAAAATCTTTGGAATAAAACCATTAAATTGACTGAGAGACAGCTTACAGTGATCTGAGAAGTTGTTATCTCCCAAGCTTGTCAGCAGAAGAATCGGCAAGGCTGCCTTTTTCACAACCGATTTGAAGCTGCAGTTGGCTAGCCTGAAAACATCACAGTGCTTTGAAAGGCAAACGGTCTACTGACAAATGAGATACCACGTCCAGTTTGAAGTGAACGGCACCGTCTGATCTGCAATAAGTTTCTCTCCAGTTGTTTAGGGTCTTTGCGATTCCCTGATATGGGCGGAGCAGAGGTTCATCTGCCTATGCCCCAACCGTCGTAATGAAGGATGACCGAAGCAGGAGCTCCATGGAAAGGAAAACACACCTGAAGGCACCATCAAATTTCATATAACGACTGCAGGATACAAGTGCTCTGGGCGTCATGCCAAATATCTCGGATCGGTAAAAGCTTTAGACCGAGTGCTTCTCCCTTATTTACCGATGGACCAAATAAGTCTTCCACTGTCAGTGAACAGTTCGGCACGGAAAATGGTACACCTTTCTGTCTTGCTGACTTGTCTTCGCCTTTGGGTGTCACGGGTGGAGGATCAGAGGGGCCCTTGGATACTCTAGTCGGCAAAACATTTAGGCCAAATATCGCTCCAATAAAAAACCTGGGTCGATGGAGACGGGAATCAGCCTCGTTCGTTTGTTCGAAATATTGCTGTTTATCCGAAACCTTGCCCCCTCGCTAGGCGGTTATTTGGGCCGTTGCACATGCACTGCAAGCACGCCATTGCAACACCCTGTTCACTATCTCGTGGGCTGTGGGAAGTGGTCCTCACATCGACTTTGCGCAGGGCACCACAGTGACGGAACGGGGTGGTCCACTTCTAGCAGAAAAGACAAACGAAGGGTACGACTAGAAAGCGGCGTGGTTAAGCTTGAAAGATTTCACAGGTGCAAACAAGCAGGAGTTCATGTCGCGGCAACTTACCTGCTATCCGGACTGCGTCATCAGCTGTGTCAAAAACTGGGTGTTTCATCAAGAAAACAAGAGAAGATTCCTCGGGACGATATGCTCTAGAATAACCATAAGCCCTGTAACGAGGTCTGGACAGGGAGTGTTTCCTCTAAGCCAAGTTTTCCTAGTGGAATGAAATCGCGACTGTGCGGAAGGACTCGCGCGAACAAGGGGTGAGTTTTCGCTGGCAAAGAGCGTCTGTTGATGACAAGAACGGACACACGTGTAGTAACCTCTTGCCTTGAAGCGACAGGCAGATGTGTTGTCGTAGATGAAGGGGATTAGGACTGCTTTGGTTGTCCTGGTAATAACAACGTAGGGGAGACAATCCTGGATAGAATTATGTGTGCGTGGGTTGAGAACCAGCAGAGGGATTACTGCCACTACGCAAGTGGAAACAGAGAGGAGCTAGTAGGACGGGAAAATTGGTCCAGAATGGTGATCTCTAATTGGAATGGAGGCACATCGTGTAGATGGTCGCTGTCGGACAAACTGAGGAGGCATGGAGCCCTTCAGTAATGAGGCGGATGGCCTGAAGGAAGAGACCTGTGTAGGATGGATGAAGGTTCGAGTTGTCGTTTGCATTTGCGGAGGAGGAACCCTGGCCTGCGCACGAAACATATGCTGGTAGATTGGAGGTACAACTTCACTAGAGAACTGTGAGAAGGACTCAAATGGGGCAAATCTACGTCACACCGGCATGTTGTACTCAGGAGTGACGAGGTAAAAATGGATATTTTGCTTTGGTGCCACCCAGACGGCATGCTTGAAGAGCTCCCTATTGGGTGCGCGTTGGACCACGTTGGACTAATGTTGGGCCAGTGCTGGACTAACGTTTATCTAATGCTAGACAGTGCTACCTGCGCCCAATTGGGAGCTCGTTGGTCTTCGCCCAACATTCATAAACATTGCTGGAAACATGAACCCCTTCTTTCCTACTCAATCACAATTGCCAGCTTCGGATTTTATTTGCCAATATCCGTACCTTCAACCAAAACCACTAATTATTCACTGTTTCAGGAAACCAGTTTGTGCAAATCACTAAGTTTATTATAAAAGCGACGTAATGAAAGCTTGTGAAATATTGCAATCTTAAGACTGAATCATTCAAAATGTTCGGAAAATATCCATCATCCTGTCGTGTGGTCATGGGATCTGAAAAATCATGCAGAAACGTAAGACGGTGGCACTTAAAAAAACTTTGAAAAACAAAACATTTTTTGCAAGCAGGTTTCAAAAATATTCTGAATGAAAGCTGCCTTTAAAGAAATAGCTAAATACCTCATAATTATTGTATCAAACATCCATAACAAATCAAATAGAAAAATACCGAATGAACTATGAAATAAATCCAGTAAACATCTACAGTTGTGATCTACGATAAACTGTTACTAAACTTCACAAAGCCCGAAGAAGTGTTGATGATACCAAAAGAATGGAAACTTTTCAGCGATGAAAGCAATCTGAGGTGTACTTTGAAGAAAATGATCGATTACATACTTCCATTCCCTTTTCGTAACTCCTTGGTTTCCAGCACTGAAAAAGAAACTTTTTTCTTTCATCAACAAATATCGGTTTTTCTGCAAATCTTGGGATGGACCAAAGAACGCCTGGAGTTAAGTCACAAGCAACAAATCTCATTGAACTAACCTTGGCAAAAACAGTAAGCCTGTTTTTGAACGGCACTTCATTGCGCACTCAAACCGGCGATACTCACGATGTACCGACCTGCTTTTATCGACCAGCTTGGATAAAATATTCTGGGTATACTAACCTTCGTGGATGATCGACTTTGATGCATTAGTATTGGGTAAATTACTGCTTGAAAGATCCACAGAGCTAAAACTTGCAGCTGGTCGAACTTTTGCGGTTCTTTTCATCAGCAAGGACACCATGAGCGACTTTCGGCAGTTAATTATGACTGACGAAATACTTGGTGACATTAGTTTTTTCTTAGCGTGCCTATTGACCAAGAGAGGCACTCCACGCAAGCTGGAGCAGTCATAATGTCACCTCACCACAAATAAGGCTCTTCGCACTGAGGACCTTCTTGCGCCTTCAACAACCCTCCCATGTAGTTTTTTGACGTACAAAAGCGTGCTCTGAGTCTCACAATCTGGGAATGAATGACCACAGTTGCTAAGTGATTAGCACTCACTACTGCATGAACTCTGCAGAAAACAACATTGAAAAGCGGTCACTTCAATGTCTGAGGATACATACGCATTTATACAGGCGCACATATTCATAGATGGAATAATACATGCGGAGAGGTAAGAATACACCAGAGGTAAAATAAACCACAGAAATTCGCGTGAGTTATCTCTATGAGTGGTGAATCACTTCCCCCATAAAACAGCCAAGCAACACATCCCAACAGCAGAGAATGAATAAAAACAGTACGCCATTGCCTGGCCACGGGGAAAATTCAGTAAGGCAAAGTGTGTTGCTTTTGTAACGCAGATACATAGCATTGGAAATGTGGTGCTCTTATTATCTTATTCCCCACAAAATTACGCCGATTTATGCGCAAGCTCTCAAGGCACATTTCGGGGGTCACTTTCGCCCATCATTAGCCCGAAGGAGTTGGGTATTATGCTGCTTGAGTGGGTAGTCGTGAAACATGCCCCCGTTATTTGGGTAAAGCGAGATCCCGCCTCAGACTGGTGGTTGATGGTTTACTGACGTGGTTGGGCCAAGATGAGTAATTTGCTGAGATACACATACGATAGGCTTAAATGGAATTCCGGTAACCGATTTATACCGGGTACGAAATGAATGAGTACCACTGGATACTGTAAAGTTGACTCGAAGGTTGGTGCCAGAGATGGGAGCGGTATGCATAGTTGCAAATTTGCGATACCGTTCTGCGTCGGCAGACATGGCGGTGGTGACATCGAGGTAGTTTTTCGTGGCACGCTGTGGTTGCCTACCCGGGTCTCCGGTATGATTGTAGACAAGGATGGAATACTGAAGGGGGAAGAGACGATTTCTAACAGACATGCCGGTGATGGAAGAGCCGGTTGGGTACTGAATTGTTTAGCTGTTACACTGGATCCCAGGTCGGTTCCAGACGTAAACCGGGGACCTGGTTTAGCAGCCCTTCGCAGACACCAAACCCTCCAAAGTGCAATTTTAAGCTTGGAGCTTAAGGGCGCATATAAATGGGTCTCGGTACTTAGGTCTACATGGAAATGACAACAGCTCTTCAGGAGCATCCGCTTCCGGTACCAGATCTTCCGCTAGCTGTGGGCCGTCGTCCTTCTAGAACCATTCTTCTCAGTCACAAAGTGACCTACAGTTAAGAGAATTGCACTTCAAGGTACTTTCCCACATCCAGACCCGATTCAACTAGTTCGGTATGACAATCTTCCCAGGTCAGGCATACGGGCATATTTTGGAAGTCTTGTGGGGCATTTAGGTGGTCCTCATCGGTTATCCACTAAGGTTCGCGACTAGTCAAGCAAACTTTGACCATGCTCTTTGATAGGCCAGAAATTCAGGTTAACCTAAATTGCTGCCATCTACTGATTGTTTGAATTCTGTTGGTTTGATTCTGCCTGGTGCCGGCCGACACAAATTCATCTCCATTTCTGTCCACGCGGCCCCAGAGACAAGGAGCACTCCAGCTCGTCAGCCCCGGCCATTAGCTCATTCAGTCTCTCATCTCCAGTCAGCTCTATAAGATAAATAATACAACTATTGAAATCCCGCGGTTGCTATCGTTCGAGCGTCTAAGCTGGTAATCTCGATGCTTGGGTGGTCTTGGCCACACAAATCAACAGAACCAGACCACGAGGTTGTATGCAAGACCTTCGAGGGGAGGGAGAGTTTGCTAACTGATATGCAAAGAAAGCCGAGTGGGAGACTGGGTATTTTTCGGCTTTCTCGGAGGATAAGTCAATACTCCAGTGACAGTTGCCTGAGAGGGCGGGTCGTATAATTCAGCTGGAGGCAGGTATTACCGAAGATTTGTTTGCGACACAGCCGTTTAGATGGACTTCTGGTACTCTGGTGGCCGGTGGGCCAGACCAGAGCCCGCAAAGACCATTAGTTTACTCTTTTATCGAGGTGGTCTGAGTGCTCCAGCCCTAGTGAGCCGTTCAAGAAGATAGGGCGGTGCAGAGTGGGAGAGTTGTAACTACGCGAGGTTCTACAGTACCAGCCCAAGAAGCCCTTCAATAGGGGAACTTGTCGACGACAAGTTTTCAGGGACTTGCCGAAAGTCTTTCTTTTTTCCACGAATTCCATAGCTGTTTGTTTCGGGTAACCCCAAAGCATGCTGCAATGCAAGATCAAAAGGTACAATTGAAAGCGGAGTCCGAGTTTCAGGAGGATTGTACAATTGCGTGCATGCGATATGGTTCAGCAAACTGCATCTGAGTCACTTTCCCGGTAGCCCCCGGCAAGTTCAAACTCTGGGAAAGGTGGTCGAGCCAGCCAAATCCCGGTGGAGTTGGCTGAGGATTGTGAAAATACACACAAATCGTGCGGAACGGCGACTCTTCTGCTCAGAAACCAAACTGGGCTGACAGACCTTTTGGTTGCCATGTAAAAAGGAACGGAAAATCTCCCGGGGGAAATCAAGCAATAGCGTTTTGTAATGTGTGAGAGGGGTTAGGATTAAAAAGTAAACGATGGAAAGAGGTGATAATACGGGTATGAAACAAGGAAAATCAGTCGTAGACTGCAGTTGAAACGTTCAGTCATCGTGTATCGTTTGAGTCCGTTATATACCTAATGCACAACACACCTGGAGGGAGATTGCCAAGGTGGAGGTGAAAGAAGTGGCCAGATAGAAACATGTAAACTTTGAGTAAATCGTTTTGCTTTCAGGAGAGTGGAATATAATACATCAGCATGCAAATAGGAATTGGCGATAAACCGATGTATGGTGCGTGGCTACGATAGTGGCAGGAACGAAGCTTACAAAAGAGATGATCAATTAGGTGGCCGGTAGGTGCCTACATACTGATGTTCCTTAGCAAAAGACCACACATGCTGATAAGAGTGTTACAAGGATCAGAAGTATCTGAGACGGTCTAAGGGAATGGGGCACTGGACTGGAAGCACGCAAATCAACCGATGAATAGATTTACGAAGTTTGGAAGCTGGATATGGGCGGAGTGTATGATAAACCAAATAGAATACACAGCTGGAAAATGGTTGTCAAAGTGACGGTGAAAGGAGTGGCCGGATAGAAACATGTAAACTTTGAGCAGATTGTTTACTCCTAGAAGAGAGGAATATAATTCATCAACAGGGAAGTGAGAACTGGCGATAAATCGATGTGTAGTGCGTCACCACCACAGTGGCAAAGGCAGCTGGCAAAACCGTTACTGTAAGTGACAGGTGGAAGACTATCTACCGATGTTCTCCATGAAGGGTGAGTCACTTGGCGGCCGCAAAACAGAACTCCGCAGTACAAGTGCTTATCAGATGTGCATATGTGGGACTTGATATCTTGCAAGATGAAGAAATTGTGATGCAAAAGCTCTAAGTGGGTGAACAGTAGAACTGACATAGAAAGAAAACAACCACAAAATCCCGAACTACTGGAAAACTCAAGGGATGTATTTCGCTGTGATAAATACTGTTTGAAGATTGTGGTACGGAAGTGAATGGCAACCGTAAGTGTGTCGGTTTTCAAACATATCAGTAGGAGTGGTAAAAGGGGTTGCGATTTATCTTGAGGAATGGTTAAGTTTACGAGTGGGACTAGTGAGTAGTTTAGCATGAAACCTCGGGAAAGTGGACCCAGGACGACGACCCGGGAGCGTTGATGGGTTTTTCAATAGACGATCAATATGCACAAAGGAAAGGTTATTTTGTCGGACGTAAAACGCGGTAGGTTGTGATGGCAAAGTTGAAAGCAAGCACGATGGAAACCAACGTTATCTGGAGAAGACAGCAGCATATTTGCAGCGTTTCAAGTATATGAATGGTGCTTTTTCAATCCGCAACCTGGCCTAGTGGTGGGAACTGACCGTACGCTAGACAATCAAACTTGAAACATTTTCTGAAGGCGAAAGGGGCGATCCACCAACCTAGCTAGGCCCGCACGTCATTTCAGACGCCCTGGACGCCCGATGTGTGCGGGTCACAGCGGTGGACCTGACCGCGCCCCGCACTGGCGGGATTTGCACGGATCACATTTCCAGGTATCAGGGTTTCAGCCGGAATTGTGAGTCACTTAGTTTTCCTGTATTACCCCGGACCTTTCCAAGATACTAAACTGAGGATGCGCACCAGTTGGTGTCTGGAAACAAAAGTAGATAGACTCAGTCTGGGATGCTCCCGGCTGAGAATCATCGGTCTGTGTTAAAAGGAACTTCTAGTATTTCAAACACTGGGGCCACTTTGGGAAGAATTAGAGCTATGACCAATTGAGAATGGATGAGAATACGAAAAATGACAAAAACTAGGAATAAAGATAATGATGATTTGTAGATGAATAGTGGACGTGGAAATTGGATTTTGGGCTGAAGTAGCACGATAAAAATAAAGAAGGGGATCGCGGAGATTTTGGATCGAACGAAACAAATTAATTATGAATGAGATGGATGAGAAGCTTCAGAGCACGCGAGTTAGGGAGAATCCATCGGGAAAAGTATCACTGATGTGAACCATTATGTGGGTGCTAATGTGCCGACGTTGGCTAGGGCAAATGGAGTGGGTGATGTCGGCGTTGCAAAGGATGTCACCCATTTAACACGCTTTTGGGCGGTACATGGACAAATTGAAACAAATTCAAAAGTGAAAACGCGATTGATCCGCCAAGTCTACCATACAAGATCAATACATGAGCAATAACATAAAACATATACGAACCTCAATTGTGCGATCACACGGACTCAGAAAACGAGAACCAGGTTGCTGCTTGCGGGAAACAAGCACTCGTGTGTGATACCAAGGAAAGATAAAAATGTAGTGGCTTTGGAGGATTTTCCACAACCGGCCTTTGCACCGCTCACCGAAATCCTCCCGAATCTTTGCAGAGCAAAATGTTTGTAATAGCCTACTTATTCTCCCTACCTACTTAGACCCTGCTGTCATCGCGCGTAACTAACACTTATGACGTCAGCATTCTACTTACGGTCGCACCCGATCCGGTGGCCAGGCCGACCCGATGTTACTCTGCATAGTCCACGGGAGCTGCTTCTCGACGGCTGGAATGGAGGGAGATGCGTAGTTTCTGAAACCTATGTGCCGTCTTCGAAAGAGCCGCCGTGAATGGATGTGTGTGTGCGCGCATGTGTGTGTGCATGTGAGCGTCGTGAGTGAGGCTGTACATGGGTATATGAGTGAGTAACAGCTGCTCACAGCTCGTCTGCTTGCCGTAAGGACAACTGCTTTCCGTCAATCAAAAAGCGCAGTCTGGGCTGCTGCGCTTGAGAACTGTTGAGTGTTATCTCCCCTAGTGAACATGGTGTCTGGTGTCACTTAGATAGCTAAACGCGAACGACATCGTTTCAACAAAAGCCGTACTCAACTATCACAATAGCTTTCACCCAATTCTTTTTCCGCAATCATCATTTGCGCCTTTCGGTGGTATCATCAAAGGTCCCCTTCTAAAGTGCAATAATGGACCTCGTCCCGTCCAACTGCCCTAGCCAGTAAGAGGAAAGAGGGCGCAAGTGGGCCGTTGCGGCGGAGACTACTCCTCGGGGTAGATACCTGCTTTCCACCACCGATCGTAACTCGCGGATGCTTCACGTAGTAGACAGAGATGCTGAGGTCCGACTCCACCATGCTCAAGTCAAATTCTAGGTAGGTTTGTAGAAGACTTCCAATTGCGGATTAATAACATGTTTTCTCAGTGCCGCTTGCCGACGAAAGCCCCTCCAGTGAATGGATAGAGAGGGCTCGAGTGGGTGGACAGGCGACGAGGTGTATTCTGCGCTTCGCTGCACCAAAACTATGCCGATGCGAGAAAAGCACTAGAGTAAGCAAGCTTCACTGCAAAGCGGAATGTGAGCCAAGTGCGTGCATATTCGGCAAAAAACCAATAGTGAAAGTGATTCAAAGCAGAGGTTGACGGAAACCTGGGAAGGTCAGTTTGGGTAAACCTACTCAACCAAACAAAAGAGTGGGGTCCAAAACAACTGTGCGAAAAAAGAGAATAAATCCAAAACGGTGTCCAGGAAATGGCCGTTTTTCCAGCATTGTCAAAGTTGCCGCAGGCACCTTCTGTAGTTTAAGTAAAGTTGATAATGCATCTCCATAGACCTATGGACAAAATTTCTAAAAGGTAAAGTTTGTTTTGGGGCCAGCTTTTTTGGGCTTTTTTGATAGCTGAAGTTCAAAACACCATGCTTCGTGCTGATTTCCCGCACCACTTGACATATCGGTTGATTCTCACCGCGAACTTCTTGTGGATCCTATCACTAACCTGAACAGTACTTCAGTTGGTTCTTATCCAATCAGTCCTGTTCTACTTAGAAAGATCGATCTGCATTTGTCCGGTGACCTGTTAGAGGCGTACCCAAATGTGCTGCACCCACGGTCCGGATTACCCATAGTAACCAGCTCTGCAGGTCATTACACCAGCAGTTCTGCCCCCGTTTTTTGCTGGGCATGATAACCTGCACCCGACAAACCTTAAGTCTCTCCAGCTGAGTTCGTGCACATGCTTAAATTAGGCATTATTCGTGACTTAAATATTCCCCGGGGCTCCACTAATTCAAATTGTTCCTTAAGCCCCAGGAGATTGGCGACCATGTTAAAAGTACGGAGCACTCAGTAATGCTACTTTTCCGGATAGATGTCCCATCCCGCATATCCAGGATGTCACATACAACCTTAGCAGTGCTCTCGTGGTCCTTAATATAGGCCTTCTGAGTGCCTACTACCAGATTCGCGTTGCAGACGAGGATATACTTAAGACAGCGGTGATGTCACTTTTCTGTCTCCTCGAACTTATGCAAAAGCAGTTCGATTCGCACAATGCTGCACAAACCTTTCAGCGTCTTTTTGGGTGGATTACCAGGGAAGACGCGATTGCTGCACATAAACAACATCATCAGTAGCTTGAGCGTTTGGCCGCTATTGATATAACAGTCAGTGAGAGAAATGCATCTTTGGCCCTAACTCAGTTTAGTTTTTTGGCCGCAGGATGCATGAACCTGATACTTGGCACTGGGAACAAAAAATACAAGCCGTTCGTGATCTTTCTGTCCGCTTCACAGGCAGCTATTCGTTCTTTTAACTGGATGGTCAGCTAATATTGGCTTCTCATCCCAAACTATGCTCACTTAATGCGGCCTTCAATAGATTAACTCCGAGGCCCTAGGCATGATCCAGTAGAATTACCCGGAGAAACTAAATGCGCTGCCGGTGCACTTGAAAACACTGGCTTCTGCCACCTTGATGGTTCATTTTGACGCTAGGACTCAATCGAGTATAGCCCCCGATGTCCTTCAGAAAGCTGCAGGCGGCGTGTTTCAGCAGTGGTCCGTATTACGGTGGAAACCACTAACGATTTTCCCGTCGTCGTTCTCTACTAGCTGGAAGCACGCATTCCGCTTTTAGTAGGGCACTGGTTGTTTTTTCTGGTCCTGTTAGGCACTTCCGATACATTCTTGGAGGCAGGAAACTTATCATCTTTACTGGTAGTAAAACATTACCGCGGTCATTTCACAGCCGCAATGATACGCGTTCACCACGTAAGTTACGCCGCTTAAACGTCGCAGCACAAACCCCGGCAATGTTGGTCGGTTGTCTGGCACCAACGAAGTAGCATCTGATACTCTTTCTCGAGGAGACTCCATTTTCAGTCAGCCACAGATCGTATACCTCAAAGATCTGGCCCCAGCTCGGCGCTAGGAATTGAATGTCACAGATCCAGTCAAGCCATGTCACTTAAACCTTGACAGTCCCCTTTATCCACCCAGTCAGTCCCAGTAGTGTGTGACAATTTTGCCGCGCCTGTTCCCCGTCTAACCCATGTCCCGGAACCATAAAACCTTCAATGTTTCACATAATTTATCTCATCCTTTCATCCAAGCTACCACAAGGCTGGTTGAAGATAGTTACATCTGGCACCGCACACAAAAGACTATTCTTGATTGGGCCCGTTCGTCTGCTTAGTGCCAGTGACCGGAGGCAAATAGGGATACAATGACGTTATTATCCACCATACAGTTTTATCTCCACTGTTAAACCATATTCGCATGGATATCGTTGGTTCTGTTGGCCCTTTCAAGTGGTTTCACCACCCTCTTACCACGGCCAATCGTTTCACTCGTAAGCCGGAGGCTGTTCCCACTGCAGAACAGAGACCTCAGCGGCAGATTTTGTGGAACGTTGGGTTTCCTCGTACGGCTGCCCCTCTGTAGTAACCAATGATCGCGGCGCACGATCTGAGTCACCCCTGTTTAAAGACACGCGACGTGTGGCCGGTTGTTGCAGTTCCTGTAGGGCGGCTTATCACCCAGCACTCGAAGGAGTGACCAGGCATTCGCGTCGCCTGCTAAAAGCTTTGCTCACAGCCTCCAACAGCTCTGATTAGGTGCAAGCTCTTCCGATCTTGCCCTTAGGTTACAGTCTGGCTTATGAATCCGGCAATAAAATGTTAGCTGCAGAGTTACCATTGGATCAAACTACCCGGCCACCCAGGGATTACTCCACAAGAGGTAGAGTGATCTATGGCGATTGTGCTCCATATGCTCAGTCATTGGCTTCACAGATACGCTGCTTGAAAATGCACTCACCATGGTCGCAGGCTCTATCGGACCACATTTCATTGGAACTGTTTACTTGCGCCCACTTCTCGACACAAGTCGGTGGCGTGAGGACATCCTTACCAAGGCTTTAAGAGGATTTATTTAAGGTGCTCGAGCGGCAAGAATGAGTTGGTTTTAGTGAGAAAAACGGTGGACGAGTAGCTACCTGTTGACAGTCTCGAGGTTAAGCACCTTGACGATGGTTTATAAGGAAAGAAGCAGCTAAATAATGGAGCCTCAATAGATCCTCCACCCGTCATAGGCGCCAGCCCTGCGACTCAAACAGTGCAGCCCGAAACTACTGAGCTGCAGCGAGTGGAGCGACCTGGCCGTCATGTATATTGGCTGAAGCATCTGGTGGGCAGTATCCTTTCTTGTTCCTCTTAAAAACCTTTATTAGTTTGGCCTTTTTAAAACATTATGAAAACCAAAATCCCTTGCAGTTTAAAAACACGGTTTGCAACACCTGGCCCAGTAAGTTCTTTTCACTTCTTTCACCCAATCCAGAACAAGGATACGACAAAGTAGCGCTCTGGGTGCCAACAGAGGACAACTGGTCCACGAAAACAAACAGTGCGTAAAGACACGTCAATAGTATAAGCAAGTGAGTGATGTTAAGAAAAACATGGAACTGCAACGGTTTCAGGGATTTTTCACGACAGGTCGTTACACCACCAACCAAAATCCCCCCAAATCCTTAGCAGAGCCAAAGGTTTGGTATGAAGGTACTGATTCTTCCTATCCACCTAGGCCCTGCTGTCAGTGCGCGTGCCTCATGCCTGTCGTCAACGTTCTACTCATGGTCGCACCTAATCCGTTGGCCACATTGACGCGAGGCTATTCTACATCTCCCAAGAGAGCAACTGACCGATTGCTGGCTTGATCGGGAAAGGTAGATGCTGTCCTTGGAAGGACCGTCCTGCCCTGGCCGTGTGTGCTTGCGTGAGTGTGTGTATATTGTAATCGCCGCTGCAGCCACATATGCAAAGACATTTGGTAACGTCAACAAAAACAAATTGCGAACGCCGTCACATGTGTGATAGGGGTTTCGAGGTTTATCGCACACCGTTTATGTGCTTGTGTGTCTGGATGTACAATGGAATTGCATGTACAACCACATATCAAAAAAACTTTCAGTAACGTCAAGAAAAGACTGTGAGCACTGTAACGTGTTTGACGGGGACCATGTGATATAAACGAGTAAAACGTAGGAGTGTGTGTTCGTCGGGGTGTATGATGGTTCGATAAGTCAGTGTGCCGTGAATGCTCCTGTATATGGGGGTTTCTTTACCCACCTTGAAGACGAATGTAAAATAGTCTACTGAGCCTCAGCATTATCCGCTTCTCCGCCTTCACTCTGGAGTAGGCTTACACCGCTTATGTCGCGAATTAGCGCTCCGTTGGCTTTCTTCAGCTTCATCGTTCTTACCATTCCGTCAGTGCCTTCGATGGTTTCCATAACTATTCCCGATGACCAGGTGCTGAAATGTGCGCGTTCGTCTGCGGTCATCACCACATCCCAAACCTTGAATGGTCTTGTTTTGGCCAGCCACTCCTGTCGAGTCTGTGGAGGTGGTAGGTACTCCCGCAGCCAGCGCCTCCAGAAAACCTTGGCAAGATAATTCGCCTGCTTCCATCCATGAAGGTAGCTCCCTCCAGGGTTCACCGGTCCTTGGAAACCATCGTTTTGCCTTAACGTCAATAAGTCGTCTGAGGCGAGCGCCAGATGGGTGGGGTCACCGTTCATTACTGGAACCAGGGGGCGGTTGTTCAGAATTCTCTCTACCTCAGTACCAGCGGTGTTCAGCGTCTCACCGTCGGGCGGCTGTTCGTAATGATAATGGTAATGTTTTATTTCGGATAATCCCGAGGCATGTTGTAACGCAAGATCAAATGGCACCATTGGACATAGAGTCCGAATTCCAATAGGACGATTCAGGTGTGTGCACTCGATGTACAGGAGAAAGTATTTGACTCATTCTCTGAGGCGGCGCCCGGGAAATTTGAACTGAAGATCGGGTGGCCAACCCGGCTAAGTCAGGATGGAGCTGGTCGGAGGTAGTAGACTCTTACTGAAATATTACAAAAAGAGGGGCTGTGTAACGAGAGAATCAAACAGAACTGACGAAAGTTTTGTTCGCCTTGATGAAAATGAAGCTACTAAGAGAGATATGAACCAGCTATAGCGCTCCACGGAGTATGGCACAGCTTTTGGTTGGAAATCAGACGACGAAAGTAATGAATTTGCGGACAAAGAACAAGCCAAATCTTTTGAAGATTACCCTTATAACGTTCAGCTACCAAATATCAGCTGAGTCAGTTAAATACCCAGTGAGGGACTCATTTGCAGAGAGAGAATGCCTAGGTGATGGTGAAAGTGGCCGGATGTAAACATGTAATTGTTGCGCACATCGTTTACTTTCAGAAAGGTGGAATGTGGTGCACCAAAATGGAAATGGGAACTGGGCGACAAATCAATTTGTGATGCGTAACCATGATAGTCGCAGATACAAGGTTTGCAAAGATGAGCATTTGAATGACAAGTAGGTATTTACGTTTGACTATCGTTATCTAAGAGCTGAACATGATGACCAGAGAGATGCAAGAATCAAAACTGTCTGAGAGGATTTACCGAGATAGAATACCGAATATGAAAAAGCACCAAACAACCGATGAATACAGTTGCGAAGTTGGGCGGTGAAGCAGGTGTCAGGTGAAATACTTTCTGTTGGTAATCCTTGTAAAAGGTGGATCATGTGATGTCGAAAGATCAAAACGCGGTGATACAGATGTCTCTCAGATGTCAATATATGGGGAGGGCATGAATCTTTGCAAAGTGAGGATATTGCAATGCTACAGCCGTGTGGGCGAACAGAACGATTGTTAGAGAGAGCGAACTATCACAATAACTTTGGAGGTGATCCAAATGTGAAAATTCTCTGGCCCCGGCCGGATTCGAACCCACGCATGGTCACCACCCTTGCTTTAGTACCGCGAGTGCTCAACCACTAAACTTAACAGGTGGAGTCCGGTTAGTACAAAACGGAAATCCTGCTGTAGGCAGTAAATTACAAGCCAGTTCAATGTGGTGGATGCCATGTGCTACTGTAATTTGGGAGGGTATCCGTGTGATCCATATGCAGAAAGTCAAAGGTCCTTCGGCGTGGTCTCGTAACTCAGCTGGTAGAGCACTAGCGGTACTAAAGCAAGGGTGGTGACCATGCGTGGGTTCGAATCCGGCCGGGGCCAGAGACTTTTCACATTTGGATCACCTCTAAAAGTTGTAAAAAATCTGCCAAACATCAATATATCACAATATCGCCGACTGTTTGGATGCTCTGGAGGCAAATATCCCTCAGTGAAATATGCTGTTTGGACTTTGTGGGACGGAAGTGTATGGCAAAATTAAATGTAACCTTCTGCAAATGTATCGGTAACTGTGATAAAAACGGGCGACTTTTATCTTGGTGATTGGTTAAGTTTGCCAATGGGACAAGCGGGTGGTTTGACACGAATCCTCGGGAAAAAGGATCATGAACGGTAAGCCGAGTATGGAAACGGTTTTTTAACGGCGCGATAATTATGTGCTAGAGAAAGTCAATTTTGCCAGGCGTAAGAAGCGGCAAGTCAAGATGGCGAAGATGGAGAGGAGTACGATGAAAAATAGGCGATAACTGGGGTAGATAGTTCCATACTTGCAGCATTTCGGGTGTATAATGTTTTTTTGCCGCAACCGGTGCTGGTGGGTGGGGCTGACCGTGCGCTTAGCACCCAACCTGAAAACCATTTTTCGTGACGCGAGGTGAAATCCGCCATCCTAGCTGAGCCCGCACATCGTTGCAGTCGTCCTGCATGCTCCGTGATCGACAGCGATATCCGCCTGAAAGACCGGGTCATGCGCTCCCATACGCCGCCGCAGTGACTGGCCTGCGGGGGGTTGAAATGCCATCGTATGCCGTAGGCCACGGTTCGATCCTGCAGTTCGTCCCTGTTTCTGTCCTTCTGCCAACGCTGCAGTTCCCGGTGAGCGCCCACAATGTTTGACCCATTATCTGAGTATATATCGGCCGGTACGCCTCTGCGGTTGATAAATCTTTGCAAGGCCCGCAGGAATGAATCGATCGCCATCGAATGCGCGATTTCTAGGTGTACCACGCGTGACTTCATGCAGGTCATGATACACCCATATCGTTTTTCCAATCTCTTCCTGCACTTGGTCAACAAGGGCCCGAAATAGTCCAACCCGGTGTCTCTGAACGGCCACCAGCCCGCAGCCACCCTGCATTCGGGTAGCGGGGCCATGCCTCGTTTGCCCGCCGTGGAATCTCGTCCCCTACATTACACTCAACCTCGGATTACGCGTTTCATAGCAGCTCTTCCTCTCAGCAACCGATGACGCTTTAGGATGATGCTCGTAACGTGACTTTCCCTGGCATGTCCCTCCACGGCGTGGACGTGTTGAATCATTAGCTCTACTACAGGTTGTCTCGCAGGCAACAGTATAGGACACTTTGTGTAGAAGCTCAGGTGGGAGTTGGTCAACCTACCATCCACTCGCAGCAGTCCATCAATGAGTTTGAGGTTTATATGCTTCAGCTCGCCTCCTGGAGATGGTATGTCTTTATTGGTTGGTCCCACTTCTTCCGCCCTCTTGAGTTCTCGGGTGGAAGCCTCGCGTTGTGTCATTCGGAAAGTATCGTAATCTGCCGCTTGTGGCTCATCGGAACTTATCGGGCCAACACGTATCCGGCCTGAGGAGCGTAACCCTTTCATGACCAGTAAATTTATCCTGAATCTGGCTAACCAGACTAACGAACGAAGTGTCTTCATCCGGGAAGAAAACCTGACCAATCGCGATAGGATGAAAGTTGGTTCAGCGACGCTGGCCGCTATCACTACGCCTCCGATCTCCAGTTCTACTTCCATGTGGTATTTTAACTCAGACACGAGCCAGTCCTGTTTAGACATTTGCTAGAAGTTTGGCCCTCTCGTTCACGTGTCTATTTGCCTGAAGTTGGTCGCACCTCGGGAGCACAGGTCGGCTGGATTATCGCCAGACCTGACATGCTTCCACTGGTTCATGACTGATTCATCGTGGATAATCGTGAGTCGGTTAGCAACGAAAGTACTAAACCGGCTTTGGACGTTGTTAGTGCAGTAAAGTACAACCGTTGAGTCCGTCCAAAAGCTAGCCGACCAAGTGCAGAAGTCGAAACATCTCTTCACCGCTTGTGCCGCCTTGACTGCCAAAACGGCTGCGCTGAGTTCAAGGAGTGGGATCGAGACCGATTTCAGTGGAGCAACGCGGGCTTTGGTGAAGAGAATCCTCGCAGTATATCGTCCGTCTCATGTGCACCGTCGTCCGTGGACCAAAGCTCCATAAGCGACTTCGGATGCATCGAAAAAGGCATGTAGTTCTCCTGTCCGTGTTGCATGTCCAGGACTCAAGCATGGTGAAATCCTTATGTCCCCTAATTTCTTCAAGGTATTCAGAAATTCTTCCCAGTCCAGCAGGTCTTCTTGATCCAGTGACTGGTCCCAGTCGACTTTCTTGCGGCGCAGCCGCTGCAACAAGATCTTTCCGGGTAGCAGCCAGGGTGATAGGAAACCGAGCGCGTCGAACAAGCTGGAGACAGCGGATAGTATACCTCGACGGGTTGCTGGCAGCTCGGGAAGGTTCAGCTCGAAAACAAAGTCGTCCGTTTCCGCGTCCCATTGTATTCCTAAAGTGCTTTCGGTAGGGAGTAAAGATCCGTTCAATTATCCAACCGTTTCGTCCCTCTCGTGGTACGGAATGACCTCGAGCCCTTCTGAAGCGTTCGACATCCATTTTGTTAGATGGGAGCGGCCCTCTTCTAGCAATCCTGTCAGGCCTCTGAACTGCGCGGGGGCCGAGTCTATATCATCGAATGACCCAAGATAGTCGTCGAAGTAGAAATGTTTGCTGACGCTATCTACCACCGACCGGTGGACCAAATCTCCATGTTTGTTCGCAGCTTCCCGAAGAATGTAGTTCGCACAGAATGGTGACGATATGGCTCCGAAGGGGTGGACGGTCATCCTATAACTTACTGCTGCGTTGTCTCGGTCGTTCTATTCCAACCATAAACAATGTAACGCATCTCGTTCTCCTACCGGTATTTTTACCTGATGAAACATTTCCCAAATGTCGGCGGACAAGGCCGCTCTACCCAGTCTGAAACGGTTGAAAACTTCGATTGGTGGCATGGTCCAGTCAAGTCCTTGTAGTAGGCGATCGTTAAACGACTTGCCCTGGAAATTGGATGCACAGTCAAAAACCACCCCCAGATTTTCGGGTTCCTTGAGGTTGATAACCGGGTGATGATGTAGATGCCAGATACCCTTTCAGCCGTCGGTGTTGGCAGGAACCTTTTCAACGTAGCCGCGAGCTTCATTTCGCTTCAATAATTCTGCGTATCTTTCCCACAGACCCTGGTCTCGAACGAAGCGTTTCTTCAGTCGTAGTGGTCGGTGGAGAACATGGTTTCTGTTATCAGTCCACGGGTCAGCAGATGTGCGCCATGGAAGGGGAACCTTGAACTGTTCTTTTGAGGCCTCTAGTTCCTTGCCGCACCGTTTGTAGAGCGAAGTGATCCTCTTGAGACAACGTCGGTCTTTCGTCTCCAATGTCATGAAACTCCTTTCCATACAGCCGTTGAGATGATACCCTATGCGGTCCGTTTCGGAGGATAAATAATTCACGGAACCACGTCCCCCTACTGGACCATATAACATCCATCCCAGAGCCGTGCGTACGGCATAAGGTGCCCGGCGGTCGCCCACTCTCTAGTCAAGCCCCCAATGCGCCTCTGGCACGTCGCAGCAGATAAGGAGATCCACTTCGTCGTCTTCCCAGTCTACAACGGTTTTATCCTGCAGGTGGGGCCGCCTAGTCAAGATTGCGCTCACCGACCTTGGTGCTCGCATGGGGAGATCAGCTAATGTGAATGCTACCGTTGGTTCGATTTGCTCGCTAGTATCTAAGGCGATTAGTTGCTACCTCAACCGGCCGGTCATTACTTGTGTTCCTCCCGCCGTGCTCACTAATAATATTAATAATAATGATTTATTTCGGAAACGCCCGAAGCATGCCATGTGCATGATCTTGTTGATACAGGTGATGGAATGGACAGATATAATTCATGGAAATATGGAAACTCTCATGAAAGTGTTGGATAAAAAGGCTCAGAAGGGGGAATAAGGTAGGATGAAAATAGGATAAACGTATACACACCATAGAGAATGCGTGGAGTTTAAATGAGCTCTAGAGCCGATTGAATGGACACCCGGTGAGTTTGAAAGTCAAGGTCAGATGGACTGAATGGCTGGTCCGGGCGATTACATATGGAGGCCAACTGGTAAACATGAGAAAGGCTGGAAATCGGTATAAAGAACTGCAGTAGCGAGGAACGATGGAGAAAAAAGTGAGGTGCACTGCAGTGGATTAGATATCAATGAAGCATTAGTACCTTGCAGTGGATTGTCGGCAGACAGGACACAAAACTCACCGTAAAACAGGCAGCGAGCAATGCAAGACGTAGAGGGATGATCAGATGACAAAAACGATTTAGAAGGATTAGATACGGTAGATGTGAGGCACAGATGTAGAGTTGAAGGATGCCTATGATGACGGTCGTTGGGGTGATAGCAAGAGAAATGGCCGGTGAGGAACTGCACGATGCAGAGCGCGTGCACATAAATATATATGCGTAAGTTTATATATATACATATATATATGTAGATTTATTATATATATATATATGTATAGGTATAAGAGAAGCAGGAGCAATAACAATGGGGTCCTAGAAAGAAATCATCAGTCATTGGAGGGGTAGGTAATGTTGGATCTAATGGTTGTAGAATTAACTTTGGAATATCGTGGTGGATTAACTTCATGACAAGTGCACATGGCAGCCCAGCGGAGAGAAAAATAGAATGCGGAAGCACAAAAGTGATGAAGACTGTGAGAAGCAGTTCATGCAAGAGTGAAAATGAAAGACAGGATCAGGGAAAACAAGTAAGAATGGGTCTAATTATTTGATCAATGCAGGTTCGAGATGTAGTGACGGACCAGAGGAATCGGGTAGTGACAGGTCGAACAATTTGGAACTGTAAAAGAACACCGTGACGTAACGTTGTCATTACAGTGGTGGAACATGGAAAAGCGGACCACACTGGAAGGTGCAGAAAAATGCCTGTAGCGGGCAATAAACTAATCAAGGGATGAAAGCAATGACCGAGGAGACACAGGTAAGAAATCACCAACCAGATCATTTTACTGCAGGTGAAACACGAAGGAGGCGGACAAGGAAGCGGGACGCCCGAGACAAGTGAACCAGGAATAGAACAAAAAGGCCACAAAAATGAATGCGCAACGGAGTTGGGGCAATGGAGCTGAAGAGCTGTGTGCCGGAAGACAATTGAACAGGTGGATACTAATCAGGACACTGGAAAGAACCACAGAGAAATTGCGGAGCCAAGTGAGGAAGATATGGTGGTGGTGATTAGATAATAAATACGACTGTAAAAGATGCGAAGTTTGGAGCGGCAAGTTCTAATATGCGGATTGGTCATGAGTGCCGGTGCGATTGGTGCATCACGGCATTGGGCATGAGGAGGAATTTAACAGAACGACAGGTATAAGGAAGCTATCAATGGGCGTTCTGAGCAGAGGGTAACACCAAGCGCATAGATGATAGAAGCCAGCAATGACGGCAGGTGTGAAAAAGGGTTATTGGCGAGCGTCGACAGAGAAGAGTGGTTAGGACGATAGTGACTCAATGCAGTGAAATTTTATGTAGAGAGAGGCGATGGGAGGAAGTACAAAACGAGTAGGTGTGCATACCGTAGTAGGGCGACAAAAATGGGAAGTGGAAGCAGATGATAATAGCTATAGGTGAACAAGCTGTGGCAGAAAAAGGATGAGTAGCATGCAATTTTCAACTGACGGCATTGGATTTGGTAGTTCAAGAAAAGTTAGAGCGTGCCATCCGCCACCAGTGCTAGTGGGTGGGACTGGCCGTGCGCTGGGCACCCAACCTGAAAAACACTTCGTGAAGTGAACGCAGGAGGTGTGATCCACCAGTCTAGTTGCGCTAGCACATCGTTGCAGACGGCCTGCAAGCCCGATGTGCGCCTGCCATAGAGGTGGATCTGACCGCGCCCCGCACTGTTGGGGGTGGCACGAGTGTTCATGGGTAATTGTACAGGGGACAAAACGACGGCGATGGGGTGTGTGAACCAGGAACAATTGACCAAGACGTGAGACCATGGACAGGAGAGCCAACGGAAACAGCGAGTGGTAGACGACCGTGTAGCAATATTATCCAGGTGCACCTGCCAGGGAGATGGTAATTACAGTGCCCGAAGTGGTTGGCCGTCATTGGGGACCACCGGAAAGGGAAAAGGGATAGAGAAGCGCGCTCTGGGTGTGCCCAAGCTGAGAATTAACGGATACTGAGGAGAAAAAAGTGAATATGATGGATAAGAGATGAACATAGGTTATCTTATGATGGCAGGAGTTAGGTTTGCTATGGATCAGTGAAGGCAATGGCCGTAGTTCGCGGAGTGTACCTAATGACCTGTGGCGCAGAGGTAGTAGAGTTACAGTGTGAGGCCTCTTTCAAAGGCCAGGTTGGCGCAGACGAGCTCATTGGTGAGCAATATAGCATTGAGGACTGGTAAGTATGACAAAAGTGTTCGCCTAAAAGCGAACATTGAGAAGGCACTGCGTAAGCTAAGGGGCAGCTTATTCCAGATTTTGAAATAGGCTGACAGAAATAATCGGGACTTCAGACAGAGATTAGAATGAGGGACAGTGAGAGAGAAGGCACGGTGTTGGATCGGGTAGGAGCAGGGCGCAGTGAATGAGATGGGACAAGAGGTGTAGGCCAGGTTATGTATTAGCTTTAAGAGGAAAATCAGTTTGAGCCTCATGCGAAGAATCCATAGAGGCTCAATTTGTAGGAGCTCACAACGCTGGCGGTATGTTAGGGCTAGGGGTACGTCCAACAGCGTTTTGGTGAAAGTACGCTGAACGTTGTCAAGAGATACGATAGAGGAACGTGGCCAGAGGCTGGAGGTAATGGGACAATATTCTAGGAGCGGTCTCATGTGTGAGAGATACATGGAGAGGCGACTGGCCGGTATTTAGAAACACCGACTGATCAGGCCTAAGGTTCGCTTAGCCTTAGCGATTTGGAACGATGCCTGTTCTGAGAAGTTAAAGGAACAAGAGTAGTGTACGCCAAGATCGGTAACCATGGGGTGTATGGGGATGGGCAGGCCGTCCAGACAAATTTGGCCGGGTGGCACGGTGCACTTGTATGGTAGGAGGAAGCTTTTCTCCGCAGAGAATTTCATGAACCACGAGAGGCACCAAGTTTGGAGAACGAGTAATTCGTGCGATATGTTGCACAGAGTCACGGATAGGTCACTAGGGAGGAAAGAGTACGCTATTTTTATATCGTCGGCAAAGGGGAAAGTAGGGCCGTGTCGAATAGGAGAGAAAATGTCATTGATATAAATAAGGAATAGTAATGGGCCTAGTACACTGCCTTGGATGACGCCGCTTGTAATTGGTTTGGCGGAAGATAGGTGGCCGTCAACGAGCACGGCTTGTGATCTGTGAGAGAGATAGGAGGATAGCCAGGAGAGGAGAGGGTCAGTAATACCGAGATATCGCATTTTGGCCAACAGATGAATATGGGGAACACGGTCAAAAGCCTTAGACATGTCAAGGTACAGGACAATTACAGAGTTGCCGGCGTCGGCAGCAGACGATAGGACATTGAGAAAGTCAAGTTGGCAGGAACAGCAGGAACGGGAGTTCAAGAAACCATGCTGACCAGGGTTCAGCAGGTTGTTAGATAAGAGGTACTGGACAATGTGTTTTTTGATAATTCTCTCCATAATTTTGCAGACTACTGGGGTGTGGTTAATGGGCCGATAGTTGTCTGGGTCGTGTAATACGCCCTTTTGAAGCGCGAAACTATAACAGAGGATTTTCATTGAGGTGGGACGAAACTGTGAAGCATGGAGGTGGTATACATATTAAGTAACAATAAAGGGAGGTCAGGACAACCGAAACGGAGGAAGGCCGGTGGGAGATCATCTGGTCCCGGTTTCGAGGAAGGTTTAATAGAGGAAACTGATTTTTCAATTTCTAGATGGGTGGGAGGAATCGGTGAAAGAGAGACAGAGGTGCAGGGGCGGATTGTAGGAGGGGGAATACCAGGACAGCTTGTAAGGGAGGAAGAAAAATGCTCATTGAAGGCCTCAGAAATAGATGCTGGAGTATTAACGGTAGATGAGCCGCAGATGAGGAACTTGGGCGAGGTATGATTGAATTGACTGGACCTTTTACTAAGCAGGTTGGACAGGTAGCCAGTTTTGTTTGGGTGTGCTAGGGCGATGGCCTCTTGCCTTCTCAGATGCGAATCGGCCATGCAACGCAGCCTCAGTTGTACCTGGTTTATGCGCAGGAGAATTGTTAAGTCGTGTGATCTAGCGAAGGTAAGTTGCAGCTTAGACAGCTTACGCTCTAAAAGTGACAGGCAAGAGCTGCTGGATTTGGGGCATGGATCGGCACATGGGTTGGCGGTATTTAGGCAGTGTATGAGGCTGAAGTAGAGAGAGTTCATAACAGTGAGGGGATCGGATGAAAGAAAAATGTGTCCCAGTTAAGGGAGCGGATTATCATTGGCACCAGGGGCCAGTTACAGGAACGGTAGGAAGTCAGAACAATGGGAGAGGATTGCATCGGATGAGAACAGCTGAACTTGCACCTGACAATACGGTGGTCACTACCCGGGAAGTGATCAGTAGTCTAGGTGATCATATCAGGAACATCAATGGAGAATACTGGGTCCAAGATGTTGTTCCCCCTAGTAGGGCAGGAGACATGTTGGGTCCATCCACCGAGACGGACACAAGAAAGGAAGGTGGAGAGGGCGGGAGGGCTAGTATAGGAGGACCAGCAAATTGAAGGAAAGTTGAAGTCACCCGCAATGGTTTTTGCACTGACAGGGTGGTCGAGCGCAGCATTAGAGACATCCACGGCAGAGTCAATTTTTGCAGACTCCAGACCCGGGGGGACGTACACGCAGCCAAGGAGGAGGTTCTGGCCGGAGGCGTGAATGGATAACCATAACGAATCCTCACTAAGGAGAAGAAAGGGGTGGTCGATAACAATAGCGTGGATAGTGCATTTGACAAAGGCTAGACAGCCCCCTCCACGCCTGGACTGGAGGGTGTTCGAGAAGATTTGATACCCAGCTATGCAAACAAGGTCAAGCGAAGCATCATCTGACAGCCAGGATTCAGTTACTAGTATAATGTCAGCGTTTGACGTAAATGCCAAAGATCGCAGGTGCGATATTTTTCTAATTACTGAGCGAGCGTTAATAAGAACTAGTAGGAATGAGTTCAGTGTCGGTGTGCGCAAAACATGGATGCCAGGTGCAAGACTATTGGGATCTCTGGGGCGATAGGAGTTGGGTCTCAGTGGGGATAGAACGTCAGCAGAAGGGGGAAGACAGGCAGTGTTGGGTGGGGGACGGAAAGTAGGAGAAGCGTTAGCGAGCCGGTGTTTGTCGGCAAACTGCTCTTTCATTGGGGTAGTGTCAGATACACTGTCACGAAAGCCAACGCTGTGACCACCTCAGTTTGGGTCACTACTCCTACGTCAACTACTCCTAAACGTACTGGTTTACTGGCAGACCACGACGTTGAACAAATCACACTGGGCTTTGTGCTCTCCTCGGGTATAGTTTCTCATGCCTCATGTAACAATCAATGGTGTCTGCCCGTGCAGCCCTCGTAACCACATCTGTTTCTTGTTCTACAGGCTGCCGCCCGGTGTGTGGTATCGAGACATATAAAACGCGCTCCTGTCATCCTCGCCATTACCCACCGTTCGTCTATTGTAGCTTTGAGGAACTTAGGGCATTCTAGTAGCCCCATGGCTAGCATCGCAGGGCCTGTAACTTGGTCGCGCTGTGGCCTCGCAAGAAATGGCGTGTGCACTGGCTCAAGGCTGATATTTCGGCTGTTCCCGAGCGGTGGTTTGAACCTGGCTAGTACTGGACTTGTTTGCTCGGTTGCTGTCCCGGATAAGTCGGCCAAATCTGCTGTCTGCTATCTTGGTTTTCCTGTCCAAGTATTCGGTCAGGTCTTCAAAGTTAGCCTCCCGGTCGCCTCGGCTTATCCGTTCCGCCTCTTCCGCCCGCCAACCCTGGAGTTCGGGAGAGAGGTGACGGACTATGCCTTCCAAGGTGTGAACTGCATCTAGGTCAGCTTTGTAACCCAAATGGTCGAGGGCTATTGAGCAGTTCCGCATCTTGATCACCAGGTCGGCCATTGTGTAGACATGGCCCTTGGTTCTTTTTGTCTCTACCCTTTGTTAGGTAACAGGCTTATTTGAAGGGTTGGCCAAACAGGTCCCTCAGAATCTTCCTTGCTCGGGTGAAGCCTCGTTCAGGGTCGAGCATGGTACGCCCGTCGGTAGCTTCCCCTGCTCGGCCTCAACAGTAGTGAGTCAGATAGAGAAGCATTTGCCCGGGGTCAGTTATCTTATTCTTGACGAAGGTTTCAAACTGCTTGACGAACTTGCAGTAGTGTTCAGATCGCCCGTGGAAAACCGTCAGTTCTAATCTTGACAAATCAATCGTTGGTGTTTTATAGTCGGCGACAGGGGGCGTAGAGTTTCCTATTTTTATGTGCCTTGATCTATCGGAAAAATAGTCGTCGTTGGTCTCATGCTGACGCTCTTTCTGTCTGCACTTCTGTTCTGCTTCCTGGGCCTGTTGTCTAGCCGATAACAATTGTTGTTCCGGGTCTAATATCCTCAGCCTATATAGATCGATATCCTCACAGTCCATATTGCCTTCAGTGACACATGAGCTAGCACTGACAGGACTAGGCGATCTAGCATGAACCAAAGAATCAAAGGTACCCAAAACCTCCCTAGTGACTTGCCGTATTACTTCCTGTCCAGATTCCAATGTCTTCCATCCTTTTCTCGGCATTTTGCGTGTTTTCTCGTTCCACATTGATCTATTGAGTATTGTAATACACTTTTGAGCAATGCGTAGACAAATTTGCAACTGATCCCGAAATTAAGAGGCGATTATCCGGGATATTCTGCGATACTAGATTATTGAATGAACAATGACACCATAAAGATACAAACCTCAATAATGAGATCACAAGGACTCAACAAACGAGAAACCGAATTGCGGCGTGCGAGCAAGGAGCACGTGTGTCACGCAGGTCCAGAACAAGGATACGACAAAGTAGCGCTCTGGGTGCCAACAGAGGACAACTGGTCCACGAAAACAAACAGTGCGTAAAGACACGTCAATAGTATAAGCAAGTGAGTGATGTTAAGAAAAACATGAAACTGCAACGGTTTCAGGGATTTTTCACGACAGGTCTTCACAACCGGTGATGCCAGCAGCTCCAAGTGGGTAGCAGGCCTCGTCCCATCCAAGGTGACAGCGCATGTCAGGGACGCGAGTATCTCCTCCCGGGGCTACCAAGCCTTGAATGAGGCCATCATCGCCTCCGCAACCCCGAAGCTAGCCCAAGGCATGCAAGAACTTCAAAGCGTTCAGCGTGGAAGTAGAAGGCCCTCTGAACTGCTGCGCAAGAGGCAGCATCTGAGAGGACTAACATCAGGTAGGGATCTACTCTTCAGGGAAACCTGGCCGCAGAGTTTACAGCACATTTCAGTTTCACTGAGTGCCACGTGAAAGTGCTCGGTAGAGGAACCTGCAGGTGCCGTTAATGACATTAAGTCGCAGTAAAATCCCGCAGTCACTGGGGTACCCAGGTCTACCGTGGCCACGGCTTCCACCCTCACCAACATATAACGATCTCGCCATAGTTATCTCTAAAATTGGTTCGAGCGTACGAAGCCCAGCTTGAGTGAAAGTGGGTCACAGGGGCAGTAGCACATATGCTCATTCAGATGCTATAATGCTTTACTACTGCGACATTCCGGTTCTTTGAAAAAAAGGTATTGTGAGTGCCTCAATTGCTTCCGTGATGGGGCCAAATCATGCCATTCAAGGAGTATATTCTCCGGTCTTCACAAGAAAAACTAAGCCCTAGGCCCCTCGCGGTTACCCAAGGAGCGGTTTGTCTGACAAACGGTAGCCGTTTGAAAGTAAGGAAGATTGTTTCAAATAATCTATTCACAGTGGACGGTGGTGCCAAATTGAGTGTTATACCTCTAAGGGGAGGCATGCCACAGGCCCAAGCACAGCGCCCTGACAACGGCACGGCCATTTCAAAGTTCTGCTGGCGGTCGCCCACCTTGAAACTAGGTTTGGAGCGTAACTACTTTTGGGTGTTCATCATCGCCGACGTTTTGTACCCCTTTCCGTGCACATTGCACTTGTGGGCTTCCAGCCACAGCCACACCCACCACGTAGTGAACTAGATGCCGCCAGCCTGGCCATATTCCGGCGGTCCAGACCGCTCTCAGCTGTGACCACCAGTGTCATTCACCACCTGCATGTTTTGCTCCCTCAGATTATCATCCAAATCTCTGTCCCTTGTACCATGGCATTAGCATATCCTTCTTATTACCCTGCATCTATTCCAGGGTATGTCCAGCCTTATGGCTAGAAACACTTTCTCAGCAAACTCGGACGGGAAATCCAGCCCCAATTCTTTTGCGTGAAGTGGCATATTAACTAAATTCAACCTCTGGTTATGTCGCCGGCCATTCTGTTACCAAAGTACTTTCCTGACTCTAGTTTTGTCCGACTTTTTCGCACTGAATTTCATTTTCATTCTACGAACAGAATACAGCAAATCAACCCCCAACCTCATCGCCCAATGTTGCAGCTCTCGCCTTTACAAAGTTTCGCCGTTCTCTTTTTCCGTCTTGCGTGCCATAGCCCTCGCACGGTCGTTTTCAGCTTGCCTATCGGCTATCATTTTTGTTCATTTATTCCACCATTTTCTGCAGTATTATTCCACCTAAACAATATTCATCCAATGTGGCAACTATATCCCTGGGCCTAGAGCCTCCTTCTCACCGTCGCATGTACTGGGTTCTCTGTTGGACGGAATTGAGTCTCAGTCCTTATCCGTTATCTGCATCACACTTATTTCGCTTTACTCGGTTCAAGCTGGTCCCATTCCCCTTCTCTTATTTTGCCCTGGCCCATCAACCCCAAGTCCCATTCTGGCGACGAAAAACTGTTTACAAATCATCTTTATCCCCAATCTTAGTTTTCACCATTATTTTTGCATCCCTGCCCAATCCCGACCCTCGTAACTCTCATTCTTCCCACCGTAGTGCCAGTGTTGGAACTGCTAGGTGTTTATTTTACCGCTGACCGCCAAGCCTCAGCTGGGGGCATCTCAGGCTGAGTTTCTCTTTTATTCCTTCTCCATACAAACGCTGCGATGTACCCTCCCCGTGATGTCTTGGAATGACCCGCCGACGGTGCCGGCAAATCATTTGGCCCACACCTATGGCTGAAAATTCGGCTCATGCTTTCCACTTCGTCGCTCCCCCACAGGCTAGCCCTCAAGGATCCCTCCCAACCCGGTAGCAAGCTTATCAAACGACTTCATCTCTACGGCTGTGTGATCTCACCAATATCACTTGCTCAAATCCCGCCGGTGGTGGGCGAGGTCAGATCCACCGCTTTGGCCGAAGCTTACCGAGAGTGCAGGAAGTCTTCAAAGAAGTGCGAGCGCAGCTAGGTTCGTGGGTCGCACATCCTGTCACCAGGGGTTGGATGACTAGTTTGCGATCAGCTGCTCCGAAGAGAACCAGTTGCAAAGCAATAAAAATATTCATGCACCCCAAGTGCTGCAGATATGCCGCTGTCTCCTCCAGTTACCACCGATTTTCCATCGTGGCCGCTCGCAACTTCGCCTTTATAACTTCTCTTTTTACGCCCGGCAAGATTAACCTTCCTTAGCAGACAACCGTCGCAAATTTGAAAAAGTTATAACCTTCCTCAGCTCTTCGTTCATAGACCACCTACCCGAAGTTTCATTACGAACCACTCGTCAGTCCCATCCATAGATTAACCTTTTACCCAAGATAAAACTCGCCCTGTTTTATCAATTTTACTGATATATTTGAAAACATTCACTGTAGAGTCCAGCTAATGAAACATTCGAGCGACGCAAAGCAACCACTCTCGACAAGAAACAAAACAAAAGTCGATTTCAAATGGCTACGGCACTATACACAACAAACTAGGCAATTTTGCAATAACCAAACCCAAATAGTGTTCTTTCTGGCCTTCTACGCTCCAGATTTAACAGCACATCAAAGACTGCAGCTGAATTGCAGCAAGAGGCTGAAGACAGAAGATGAGTTCACCAAATACAGTCACAAAAAAGTTCAAGCTGGCAGACTTACGCTCGGGGCAACGGTTAGGTTCCGATTTGTGACAAGGATATGGGGCAATGAAATAACTGATCGAGATTCCGGTGTAGATGGTTCTCACAAATGAAATTTCGTTGCTTGTTATATGGAAGATGACGAATGGGACTCCTTGGTACCGGCTTCATGATCCGACCCAGATTTTTCTTCTGCACCGCTTGGAGCGATCGGCCTCATAATTGGGCTCGCCCCGCGGTTGCCCAATACCTAAAACTGATCAACTTCAATAGCAACTTCCAGAAGGACGGGTGAATCAAATCCCAGTGGTCCCCCCCCCGGCTAGTCAGGTCCGGAGACCAGCCTCCCGCATGAGCAGGTCTGGCTGTTGAACATATAATACAAGTGTCCAGTTCATCTTTAATGAGGCAAATCTCTCTAGTGTCACGGGGAACTAATCCTTCACCAGTTAGCACTGCTGCCTTTCGTGCCAAGCCGTCGTCCCAAGTGTACGTGCTCTTGGTGACTCCGATTGGCCACCAGGCACGCGACAAGGCCTCCGAAACCGGTAGCACTGCATCGCCCGATCAGGGTTACTTTCTCGAGCTATCCATTTCTGTTGTTGTTGCATTGGTGGAGGATATCCCCTGACCCACCTCTCCCAAGACACGGATGTAAGGTGGTTCCCTTGTTTCCTCTGAAGAGCCATTCTGTCTCCCGACCAAGTCGTCGGAATATCTCGTGAGTTTTTCCTCAGGATGAGTACTTCGCTGGGCGTAGGTACCGTCAGATCACGACGGTCCGAGATTACTGGTACTACGGATCTTCCGCTAAACGTTTGTTAGCTTTTCGCGATAAATTCCAGTAATATTTCGCCAGTCATTGAATGTTTGTCACAAGATGAATGAGGAGCACTTTCGTAGCCAAGTGCGCCATGTGTCACCACGGTGACTAGTATGGGAGGGGGTCGAAGTGCCTCTCAACACCCCGTTGGAACAATCTACCAGCAATCTCACCACAAAACCAGCTTTTTATCAGGTTCTTCAATTCCATTTCGGCCCAAAAAACGTTTGTACCACTAACATTAAAAATCTCTGATGGTATCCCTCTCCTTGACACGGAATTCAGTAGAGTCATACCGAAGGAATTTGTTCCCTGAGAATAAAAGCCTCTAATATGTACCGCATGCACTAGGGAGCACGTGAAGATGCATCCATAGCGTTTCTCCATGCTGTCACTATGTTTGACTGAGAAAATACCAAAATGATCTATTTTGACACACGAAGGGAAACCAGCCTTGCTGGTTGGTGAAGGAGCCATCATTTGTTTGCTTAGGACATCCAAATGCTTCCAACATTTCCAATATCCTCCGGTGAGCGCCTGAAGGCAGCTCCACCCTGTGCAATTAAACAAAATGTGCAAAGCTCTGCGAGTAACTTAGGAGGTCCAGCTTGTCTTTCCTTTGAGTGATATGGTCGGGTTATCGAGCCCGCAGTCGGGTGAGCCCTCGGTAGTATCACCGGAAGTTTCATACCCTGAAGTCGATTGGAGCAGTTCATTCGTTCACCAGCGGGAATCAATCCACTTAGCAAAACTGGAACAAATTTCAATGGCGTTTTCTTCTTCCGAGTTCTGATAGCGCAAGGGTAATTATTCCTGTTTCGTAGTCATTGTAACTCCTCATCAAAATCCTTGGCTTGCACAGACAGGCTAACATTTTTCTCCACTTTAGCAATATTGCATAGCTTCAGCGGCCCGGTTTTTAGTCCTGGATCTGTTCGGCGGCCTGACATGGCTGCAATATACGCCTCGGAAAGAGTTAGCCAAGCTACCGATCAACAGGTGCAACCTACTAGGGTACCTGGCCAGAGGTTATTCCTTCCGAGTATGCCGCAACGTCGTGAGACTCGCACTGGAGGGCTGCTTCAAGTTCACTGTCGGTGGAATTTCATTAACAGCAGAACTGGTGGGCGTAACGGTTATTGCGATCTTGAATAACGCGTAGCCCAATTACCGGATCCCAAAGGTAAAACAAGATTGATTCGCTTATTCTACGATGCTGAACTAACAAATCATACGCATATTCACTATGTACAAACCTCAACTGTACGGCCGCAACGGCTAGCAACGAAGACCAGAGTTCAGCAAAGATCCCTGCCAGGAACCACCGTCACGGCAGTACGAGTTCAAATCAAAAATGTGCCACGGCACACGAGCGAAATATAAACTGTTGTTCAAGTGTGGTGTTTGATGCGTGCTGTACTTGTTCGGGGGTCAACAAGATAAACAGCATAGTCTTAACAATAAACGAGTTACAAACGCGTTACACCGCCCACCAAATCCTCCCATGAAGCGGTCAACATCCAGGGGTAGGTAGGGGTACTGATTCGCCCTAATCCGTCTAGGCCCTAACGTCAGTACATACTTCGGTCGCCAAGGGCTCCGTCTACTGCCGTCCAGTCGCGAACATGCTTGCAAATTTCCTTAGGTTTATGCTCCAAACATGTCTTAGAGTTTCATCCGAAGATGATACGGTATTGCCGGTATATGAAAAAAGGGTTTCGGTGTGGTTGGGATGCGTAGACAAATTAGGGAATTTAGAGGACAAAAGGCTCCCGAATAGAAGTAAAGTACATGGCAAAATGAAGACTGAGAATTGTCGATGAAGGATCGAAAAGGCTACAAAGAACCTGAAACGTCAGAGTGTTCAACTTGTGGTGTAATCACCGTAAAAGGACGTTTGGCTCCGAACTTGTATTACTTCGAATACCGGTTAGATGATAACACAAATTGGAGGCCCCGGAAGTACAGTTGCTTCTACAAACGGTCAACAATTGCTCATTCCAGTGCTTCCCTTACTTCACAAACAATGCAATTTCGTGCTCTAAATTGGAGTTTCAACAACTAATTCCACTGTAATTAGTGAACACTGCATCAAATCGGGCACAAAAGTAATTCACAGGCTGCGAGAAGGGCTGGGACCTACAAGAGAATGCACGGGAGAAAAATTAATTAATTCAGCTTCAGTTAGCATCAGCAGACCTAGTTTTAGCTTGATCTGTTGATTCGACGTCGCCCTCGCTATTATCTGTAGCCTGTTGGCCTGCATGGGTTTTAATCTCTGGATGCTGCTGAGCAACAGCCTGCTATTTTTGTGCCATTGTCAATACGAGCCAACTCGTGGGTCTCTAACAGAAAGGCGTTTAGTTGTAGTGGGCGTAGGGCATCGCGTTCGGCTTGGTTCAACTCGCCCGGTAGCATCGCTCCCACATTCCCCGTGTTTTATGTTGTGTGCCCTTCAAAATCGTTAACAATATTTTGTATCTTGCCCACCAGGCCATAGTTCCTAACATTCCTATTCAGTCGGGGAATTGGCACAGTTTTTCTTCTGAGCTTAAGCTTCCTGTGAAGTTTGTAGCTAGTGTCAGTCGTTTCGTTTCTATATCGCCATCCTCAGGCTTGAGTGGTAGTGGTGTTGGTCACATCTCTTTGGATGTAGTTAGGAAGCCAAGTTCCGTTGGCCACATCCGCAGCTCTTCTAGTGCTCTTAGGCCCCGCGAGCAGAAGTCGGCGGGGTTCCTGGTGGATGGCTTATAGTGCCACTGATTGGTCTTAATTGGCTCATGGATCACAGTGAGTCTGTTAGCCACAGGGGTGTTAAAACGAGTGTAAGTGTTGTTTATGTGATGCAGTACAGTGGCTGAGTCCGTCCAAAAAATGGACTCCAGGTTTATCTGATCGAAGCACCTTCTAATCAGAGTTGCAGCTTTCACGGCCGGTACCGGTAAAGTTAATTCTAGCCTCATCAGTGGAGCTACTCTCGACCTTGCGCGTACTATCTGACTGTGCCGCCCGCCGTTTTCGTCGACCCAGCAGCCATAGACCGCTAGTCTGTAGCCTACTTCTGAGGCATCTAAAAACAAGGGGAGATGCGTTTCGCTAGTACACTTGATTCCTTTCAGGCATCCTGGTATTTTTATCCAGCAAACTGATCTAGGCTGTGTAACCAGTAACGCCATTGCTTATCGTCGTCGCCCGCGAAAGGTTCATGCCAACCTGTCCCTCTTTGCACAGCTATTGCAGCAAGCACTTTCCTGGCATCAGCTATGGTGAACCAAAGCCTTAAAGATCAAGGAGCCTTGAGGCTGAAGATGGGATTCATCTTCACAAAAGCTGGCCGTTTGGGTAGGTCCAGGATGATTATGAATTCGTCACCTTTGGGCTTCCATCGAACCCCAAGCTTGCGCTCCATTTATAAATAGGATTCCAAAAGCTGTCCAGCAAACTCAATTTTCTCCGACTTCAGAATAACGACGAGAATCTCAGGGCCGTTTGAATTCCATTGACCGGGGTTGACTTTTCCGGCCTTCATAGTGGCGACCAGTTCGGTCACATATAGAATAGCAGTATTTGGGTCGTCAAAGGGACACAGAAAGTCGTCCACGTAGAAGTGGTCCATTGCTCTTCCTAAGAGATTGCTGGTGCTGCCGAAACGCCTGAGGGTTTCCCGGAGGGCCCAATTAGCACAGAATGGGGATGATACCGTCCCAAAGGGATGTACGGTCAGCCTTTACTCGTCTTGTGCACGATCTGCGTCGCTTTCAGGCCACCAGAGAGAACGAAATGAGTCCCCATCTTCAACGGGTATCTTTGCTTGTAGAAACATTTCACGTATGTCCACAGAGACGGCCACTTTTCCTAGCCGAAAATGGCATAAAATCTCGACTGGTGGTGTCGTTCGGTCTGGACCCTGTAGTACATAGTCGATGAGTGACACGTCCTGACTCTTCGAGGCGCAATCGAAGACCACCCTGACCTTCACCGGTTTCTTTGAGTTCATGACCGGGCGACTGGGTTAATACCGCCTCAAATTTGCGCTGTCTTCTGCTGTACCTGCTGTCTCCATTTTACCCAAGTCTAAGTTATGTTACATGGCTCACGTGTATTATATCCCTAATTGTGGTTCTCGAATCAACCTGTTTTTCAGGAAGCATAATCTTTTCGGATTCATTTCTCGGCGGTTCGGTATTGGTTCCACGTTGGTTCTCCGCGAGACAGGAACCTGGAAACAATCTATTACATACACGGCATTCTTCGGATAACATTTCCAGAGTTGACCCATCTCCCGGCTGTGAGGCATCTCTAACAGTGGCCGGGTCGGCAACTTCGACCTTATACAACCGTAGAAAAGCTTGTCCAACGTTCACCGTTTCCGCCGAAGTGCAGTTCACTTGGATCTGTTTGCTATATCTTCTTTTGGTACTACCGAATAAGATCCAGCCGAATATAGTGTGTACTGCCTACGGTGCCTCTTCAATCCAGGACCCAGTGAGCACCCAGCGCATCACAACCGATCATTAGATTTACCTCGTTATTCTGCCACTCCTCAATTGTGACCCCGGCGGGATGCTGCCACTGACCCAGAATCGATTATAGTGACTAAGGTGCACCCATCGGCGGATCCCTGATGATGGATGCTTTTAGTACTGCTGCTTTGTTGTTGTTGACCTGGAGAACGAGTTGTAGATGCAGTTTGTTCTATTGTATGATCTGGGTGCCACTCACTGTGCTCACCGCTAGTGAAGATTGATTCCCTCTGATCCCATATCCCTCTGAAAATTCCTTCTTCACCAGAGCGGTGTCCCAGCCACTACCTACGAAAGGCCAACTGTCTTGTCATCCTAACTGGGGTGTCTACACCGGCAGCTGTCACTCCCAGGCGAATGGGCTTGTTGGTAGAGCGAGACGCTGAGCAGACCACACTTGGCTTCGGGGTTTCTTTGGCATTCAATTTCTGGCATTTGTATAGTAGGTAATGGTGCTTCCCGTGGCATCCATCCTGACCACAACTGGGTTTCGTTCGACACACCGATGCTCGATGTGAATCTTTGAGACATACAGAGCACGCGCCCAGTCTCTTAGCCATTCTTCATCGTTCGTCGACTTCTACGTTGCGGAAGCGGGGGCATTCCGTTATGCGATGAGGCGCCCCACAAACTCTGCACACCGGAAAGTTTTCACTTTCGCGAGATACTGCGTGTGTGCTTGCCCATGGTTGGCTTGTACTTGATTCCCTGGTCCAGGTTTGCGTCATCGTAATCCTAGGTAACTTGCTCGTCTCGCGCACAAGTTGACCGGAACGACTGTTTGCTATTCGGACATGACGGTCTATAAACCGCGTTAGATCTTCAAACTCGGTTTCTCGCCCAAACCTACTGATCCCCTCGGCTTTCTCAGACCATCTATTCTGTATTCCCGTGGGCAAACTGCACACTATGGTCTCCAGTGTGTGAATTTCGGTAAAGCCCGGTTGATAATCTGGAGCGACGTCGCAGTTCTGCATTTTTATCACCAGACTGACTAGAGTACCTGGCTTGCATTTGGAAAGCCTTGCCCCCGAAAGTACACCATCGACCAAGTTCCGAGCGACCTAAGTGGTCGCCCAAACAGGTATTTCAGGACTTCACGTGCTCGGGTGTAACTCTGTTTGGGATCCAGCAGAGAGCACCCGTCGATCACCTCACTGGCTCTTCTACGATAATAAAGTAGAGGATACAGGAGATTCTGCCCTGGATCAGATACTCTCCTTTCTACAAAGATCTCGTATTGTTTACTGACACTGAAGAACTGTTCTGCGCTTCCATCAAATATGGACAATTTCACTCCTGGTAAGTCATTTGCATGAGATCCGCCGGCGCAAGTCGGCTTCAATCGTTCCATGGAACAGCTAGGTTGAGTGGTCGCATGCCCCTCGGTTTCCAAGACCACCTCTCACTCCTGTCTTCGACACTGTTCTTTCCCGGCTGACTCAGCTTCTTCCCTAGCTTGCCCCAGCTGGTTTTCTAACTCTGCCGCTCTCAATCCATAAATATCACCTACTTTAAATCCTATATCACTGGCTGAAATACATGGAGTTGCACCGACCGGACTAGTAGACATAACGACATCTAAATAATCAGTATCGCCCAAAGGTACCCCAGGGACAAGCACAGTTACTCCCTGTCCAACTTCTGTTTGCTTTTGTCCTCTTCTTGGCTTTCCTGACTGATTGCCTTGTGAAGATTCCAAAACGAGTGCTGCGAAGATTATTTTGATCGTGAGTAACGCGTAGCCCAATTACCGGATCCCAAAGGTAAAACAAGATTGATTCGCTTATTCTACGATGCTGAACTAACAAATCATACGCATATTCACTATGTACAAACCTCAACTGTACGGCCGCAACGGCTAGCAACGAAGACCAGAGTTCAGCAAAGATCCCTGCCAGGAACCACCGTCACGGCAGTACGAGTTCAAATCAAAAATGTGCCACGGCACACGAGCGAAATATAAACTGTTGTTCAAGTGTGGTGTTTGATGCGTGCTGTACTTGTTCGGGGGTCAACAAGATAAACAGCATAGTCTTAACAATAAACGAGTGACAAACGCTGGGGAGGATTTCCACACACTTAGGCTGCAGTCGGCCATAATATTTCATTGTTCACCAAGACTTTATGACCTTCAAACCAGGAACTTTTTTCACTCGGCTGTTTATACCCTTTGACGCCAATTCTGTAGGATTAGCTTCCGATCTGACGTGAAGTCACTGCCAGGGTTCAGACCACTAGTGTTTTTCAGCCAAACGATCCGTAAGGTACGTGCCCAATCTCGATTGAGTATTTTTGTGCGGTGTTCAACTATATTAGGGTCCCTCCAGCAGTGAGTCTTATCAAATTTTGTTTCGGGTTACCTCTTTTGGAGTCCGAGAGGCTCTAAAGGCCAATCTTACTGAGGCAAACTCAAATCGAAGGATCGCTGCGGTCTTCATAGGAGCTGCCTTTGAGTTGGATAATAGAACGATACAACGGGGGGCTTTGTCCTTTGAAAACTTTCCGGAATAAGCCACCACTTCACAGATAACTTAAGGAGAGTCGCAAAACACATAGCTGTGCTTCTTCTTTCGGTGAGTCATCTCTAAGAATGCAACGCTGAACTTTAAATGTGCATATTTGTTCCACACCCCCTAACCACTCGTTCCAGCAGCAAAGGTGCTCTTCCCCATTCAGGTCGTCCCAGCCAAGCGTTTAAGTGGCACAGTGATCGCAACAACTCCCTGCAAGTCAGAATGAAAGGTGAAACCAACCCCGGTGGGTTGAACACTGACGACGTTATAGACAACTAGCCATGCTTCGTTTGAGGTTTTTCGCGTATTGCGAATAAAAAATGGAACCTGTCTTCCATGGAGCCTTGCCACAATCCCAACTTCCTCTCCGGCACTGGCGAGCCATTGTCGATTTCCAAGGTGGAATTTGCCAGCTCAGAGCACAGCAAAATATCCAGCACCTATTTACGATTACACACCCACTTATGAAGCGGAAAGCTGCAACGTGATGGTATTTCACCCAGTAGAATAGTAAAACTCTTGCCTTCTCCAATGTAAGCAAAGACATTAGACAGTCTTCTACATAGCGGTTATCACACACGGCTCTGGAAACATATTCCTCATACAGTCCTCCCCAATCATCGAGCGTGTGACGTAACGCAAAATTCGCAGAAACGAGGAGGAAATGGCGCCAAATGGGTTAGCACTCATTTGATGTTGAACCGGATTACCACTTAGTTGACCATTTTCCCATCAAAGGAACCTCAAAGCTCCTCTGCTTGTTGCGGGCACCCGAAACTGCACAAACATTTCTTCAACGTCCGCAGCCAATGCAACAGACTCCTGTCGAAGGCGAAGCAACACTCCAGCTAGGCTTGCTGTCGTGTCCGGTCCCTGCAGCAGGTAATCACTCAAGGAGTGTCCCTGGAATGCAGCCGCACAGTCAAAAACCACCCTCTAACTGCTAGGCCTCTCAGGGTTTCCTACTAATTGACATGGCAGGTACCAATCAGGCTGGAATTTTTTAAGCCGTATATTGGGCACCAACTGAGCGTGGCCCTTGCGCGCACACCTATCACTTATTTTATAGTATTTGCCGAGGAATTCATTTTCAAGCACAATTCTTTCCCTCAGTCCATTCAATCTCTCTGGCTTGAATGTACTCAACTTCAAGCTTGACCACAGGATTCCTCCATGAAAGAGCAACTTCATGGTATGCTCCGAGAAAGATCATGGCATTGGCTACCATATCGACAGCCCGTAAGTCTTTTGATGAAAGGGTTTTCTCATCCACACCCGTCGCAGTAATCGGCTTTGTGTAGTCCATAGATCTGCTCCACTAAGGGATCGATTTCCTTTTTAGGGTGATCCATTGTCCTCACAAAGGTTAGTTGTTGATTTCTGGTCCTAAGGCAACCCATCGTAAAGGCTTCCGCTCGGCGTAGGTCTGCTTTTTTGCCTCGTCTTTGTTCTAATTACCAATATGCTTCCGGAACTTTGGCACCTATCCGAAACCGCACTCTCGAATCTTCTGTGTTCTGCTTTTGGACGCGGTACGGGTGAAGCCAGGGTAAAACTTTCTCATTTAAGCGGTACTGACCTGCTTGAATTGATAGCCCGTCAACACAGAAACCTTGTTCTATACTCACGAAATCGCTTCCCAAAAATGAGTTAAGAAGCAGCCCCACTATTCCCGATTTCCAAGTGGTAATCCTATCTACGGTCGAAATCAAAAGTGAGGTGGGGGTTGACTTCAGTCCCATTGGCTCCAGGTCTTTTGTATAGAAGTCACATCGGACCCGCTGTCCAGCAGGGCGCAGGTCTCCACATGACCCTCCCCCCCCCCGTTCCGTCCACTCACACTGGTAGCGCTCCTAATCTGACAACATCTTGGCCTTAAATCGGCAGCACAATTATTAGGCCACTGGCCAGGTTGTCCTGCTCTTTCCGTACTCAGTTGGCCCGGCTGCAGCCTTTATGTTGAGGCCTGCATAACTCGGTCGACGAATTGCTTCTGAGCACCATTCAGTACAGGGTGGCTCCGTCTCTGGTAACCTGATGTCGAACGTGGTTTCTAAACGGGACATTCGCTAGACAGACGTCCACTCTTAAGACGCGAAAAATAAGCCTCAAATATTTTCCAACAAATACCCAACGACCGGGTATATTAAGGGGCGGGAAACACTGAAACTCCTCAAGTGCGTGTATTCCTTTACATAAAAAGGATATTTGAGCTGCGACCCACAACTAACTACCCTGTTTTAGCGTAAACAGATTTGCTTCCGGGTGCGGTTTCCGTGCATGATTCTTCCAGTCGGATGAACGTGGATACGCCTGGGCCTTGCTATCCGCAGCCAGCTTAGTAAACCTAGTTCGAGCAATCCGTGTCTCAAGGGACACCAAGTACGACAGTTCTTGGAAACTGGGCTCATCTCCTCTCCCCAAAATATCATTAACGGTCCCAGCCCGCAAATCCTGGAGAGTGGTTGGCAGGACCCGAGTAATCCTTTCCATAGTCCGCAATAAGTCAGGATCTGACAAGCAACCCATCTACATGAGGTCAACTTCACGGAAGTGCTTTTTCAACGACAACTCGTTTGAAACAACCGATCGAGTAAATTCCCCCGAAAAACACAGCAGTTCCATGTTTTCTTAACATCATCCGCTTATTTACACTAATGAATTGTTTCACGCACTGAATGTTTTCATGAAACAAAGTTTGTTTGTTCGCGTTCAGCAAGCTGCTGTGTCATATCCTTGTTCTGAACCTGTGCAAAGAGTGTGCTTCCTCCTCGCAAGCCGCTATTCGATACCCGTTCTCTGAGTCCTCGTGATAACATAATCGAGGTTCGTATCTGTTTCGTGTCATTGTTCATTTGATAACCTAATATCGTAGAATTTCATGGATAATCGCGTTCTGACTCCGGGATCCGTTGCAATTTGGCTACGTATTGCCCGAAAGTATCTTGCTTTGGTCATGGCGTCTGAATCTTCCACCAGAGTTAGTAAGCCGTCGAGCAGCGAACGAGCCACCACATGATCTAGTCCATACAAATACTGCGTGGCCTCTCCAGCCCTACTGTATGCCAGTCTTTGGAGTAACGTAACACATACTGAAATAGCATCCCTCACCTGTCTTTCGTGGTAAGGCACTAATCAAAGTGCGCGCTGGCCATTGTTTCAAACTATGCCTTCGAAATACTACTCAAACTGTTTCACAAACCTCCGATAATTAGACGAACAGCCCGAAAAAGACTCCCGTCACACTCCCGCTAAACCCAGACGGTAGTTCACTGCCGGTTCTGCCCTGGGAAATTCGGGTGCTTTTTGTGATGCATCTGCCTGTGAGTGGTAATCTCTCAGGCAGTGAGGCAGGTGTTCATTGCCCATTACTTCACCCCTGACTTCATCCCCGGTGACTAGGCTTCCTCCTTTCTCAACGAGTGTCAAACTTGATTTCGCCAATTCCGTCTCATTCCTCACCTCTAGCAGCCCAAGAAACTTATCTGATCCCAACTGTTCCGCGATAGATTTTTCCTTCAATTCATCTAAAGGTAGATCGGCTCTAGCTCTATGGTAAACAGAACTACCCCTATATCAACCTGATATACTGGGGTCCTAGCAAGAAACATGGCCAACACTTACGGGCAAAACGTTTGGTTCACCTGTATGGTATTGCCCTTTGGTTCGGAAAGATTGGCCGAATTGCTGAGTAATTTAATTCCTCAGCGGTGGCCAAGGATATTGAATGCTGTAAAGTCCAGCTAATGAAACATTCGAGCGACGCAAAGCAACCACTCTCGACAAGAAACAAAACAAAAGTCGATTTCAAATGGCTACGGCACTATACACAACAAACTAGGCAATTTTGCAATAACCAAACCCAAATAGTGTTCTTTCTGGCCTTCTACGCTCCAGATTTAACAGCACATCAAAGACTGCAGCTGAATTGCAGCAAGAGGCTGAAGACAGAAGATGAGTTCACCAAATACAGTCACAAAAAAGTTCAAGCTGACAGACTTACGCTCGGGGCAACGGTTAGGTTCCCATTTGTGACAACTATTTAGGTCAATGAAGTAACCAACCGACTTTATGTTATGGATAGTTCTTACAAATGAAATATTATAGTTTGTGATATGGAAGACGATGAATGGAACAAGTTTTGCTAACCCCCTATACAGCCACATTCACGGCTGCCATTCACTTTTGCCCCATAATCCTCAAACAATATGCTACACTGCAAAATATCTGTCTTTAGAGTATCTTAACAGTCGATTATTTCGTGATTGCTTGCGGTATCTACCAACCCCACTGTCAGCTCATTTAGGTCTATTGCACTGCGATTTCCCCATCTTTAAAATCATCAAGCCCTCCCCAAATGTGCACATCTGAGATACACCTGTACCGCAGCTTTTTGCTTCTTCGCCATCACGTGATCCACCTCTTACAAAGAACATCTGCTTATAGTGTTTTACCTGCCGATTGCTTCATCATCGCTTTCGCAGACTGTCACTGGAACTATCTTGGCTGAGCGTCACGCAGTGGTCGGTCACCCAGTTCCCATTTCCATGTGGATGCATTATATCCCCCCACCGATGACAAACTACATGCTCATCGTTTACCTGTTTCCACCCAGCCACTTCTTTTACAATCATTCTGGCTACCACTCTCCAGATGTGTTGTCCGTTTGGTTTACGGTTAACTCCACCCAAATCCTGTCGCCGAATTTCGCAACTGTTTGTTGGTTGTTTTGTGGTTTTCATGTCCTATGTTCTATTCTGACAAATGGTCTCAGAAAATCCCGATTCTTTCGCCCTCCCATCATCACGTCCAGTTCTTAGATAGGGAACATCAGCATGTAAATACTTGCTTGGCACTTATTTAGTAATGTCCTTTGCAAGTTGTGTCTCTGCTACTATCCTGGCTAATATCACACCTTTGCCTGACAAGAAGGGGTCCCCAGTTCTCAGTAAGTCACCTCTCTTAGCAGCTGACGAGCCCCGTTTTACGCACGCCGAACTTGAACACCTGCCTAGGTTTAGTACAATAAGCTCCTCCAACAGCTCTTGAGCCTCCCCTCCCCCCGTGGCTTCTGAACCTGGCGACCATTGGCTACCCTGTGGTGGTAACAGAGAGATGAACAAAGTCTCCCTTCCTGACAGATATCAGATTTCCCACGTACAGGACCTCATCTCGTCTTTCTCCGGCTGCTCCGTCCTCAGTGGTACCAAACTGGTTCGTGCGCATAAACAGATCCCGGAAGCCGAAATCGTTGTCTTCAAAACCGCTGTCACTGCTGTTTTCGGGCAATTAACGTTTTTACGCACGCCGTTTGGGCTCACCGACACAGCCTGAACCTCTCAGGGGTCTACACACGAGGCAACTCGTGGTTTGGAAAACGTCCGAGTATATCTGACCGATAATATGGTGGCCGGTTCTTCAGGGTAACATCATGCTGCATACTTGCGTGAACTTTACAACTCCTTGGCCAGCTTGGCTTTACGGTCGATATCGCAAAATGCGAAATAGACCGGTATGGAGCCAACTTCGTATGACATTCCATTCCATCCCTGGGTGTGTACACTCTGTCAGATAGTTTCCGCTATTATTGACTACACTGGATCCCGGTCTTTTCCGCAGTTACGCCGGTTTGCAGTCCATGTGGATTTCTACCGCCGGTCCGTTCGTCACTGTGCGGAGTCCTTGAAACCAGCCACCGACCTGTTGCTTGGGGGCAAGTGGAAGTTCTTGTTTCCCAGCAAGGTACGAACCGCTTTTTCCCCAGCCAGGGAAGCTACCGCTAACGTGGCACTCTTCACCCATCCCGACTTTCCGGCTCCTGTTCGATTATTGGCTGATGCATCAGACACAGCAGTTGGAATAGTACTGCAACAATTTGTACACGACTATCCTCCAGGCCTCTGCAGCCCACAGAATCTAGATACAGATCCTCTGGTAGATAGTTACTAGTCATCCACTTTGGCACTGGTTAATTTTAGCAGACATTGGCAGCCATTTGTTTGCGGTGTTTGCAAATATCAAGCCTTTAGTTTATGCCGTAATTTCAGCTTTCTGTTGATACTCTCCACGCGAATTTGTATCTCAGTTGACTGTGGACAAAAAGTACGCCTCCAGGGCTTTCAGTTCCACCGCTGGCGCCTTATCACGCGTACATCAACTGAGTCTGTCCCTGACCCCTGACATCAAACCGGACGCAACGACACTTCCCAAAACAGGGGACCTGATACCGACTGACCTCGACAGAACGGTTCTCTCAGCATAACGATGATACCTTTCCCGACTTCCCAGAAAGTAGCCATAGCCCGATGGCCCACGATGCCCGCGCTCCTCTCGCTTCCATAACTCCAAAATCCAGCCCGTCTAAGGGTGACTGCCTCGGTTAAACTGGAAGTCGAGCTTTTTGTCTGGCGTAATGCCAAACAGGATGTCCTCAGTTTGGTCGCATTTGTTTTCACTTTTGGCTCGCAAGAGCCAAAGACAACGCTTATACCGTGTGTATCTACGCTCCTGTAGCTCGAAACACGTTTTCTTCATGTGCTCTTCGACCCCGTGGGACCACCGCCAGCCCCAAATAAATAAGCTTACTAGCTGACAGCAAGCCATTCCTGTCCCTCGCTGCACTCCAGAAGAGGCGGCGAGGGCTCTTCTGGCGGGCTGGGCTATTCAGTTCAGTGGCTAGCCGGAATTGGCAACGGATCTGGTTTCACATTTTGATGGTGATACGTGTTGCTCTCGGTTGCCAACACGATCGGACAACAGCCTACCACGCTGAGACCAAAGGTAAGACTGGGCCTTCCTCTGGCAGACAAAAGCAGCTCTTTAAACCAACTGCAATCCAAGTTGGAGCGAAATACTACCGTTATCACTCTTAAGCCTGCATAGTCCTTCAGTGAATAAATACACACAACACCGTCCGTACTGGCATGCGGCTGTTCGGGTCGTCCGCCCTGAGAGTTCACGACTCTCTCACCAGCTGTGATCCTCGAGTACGGCAACCATGCTCAGCTCTTTACACGGCATATACGAGTGCCCAGGGCCAGCTGGCTACGCGAACAACGGTCAGCAAGTTACGTCCCAGCTGCGTTATAAACTGCCACCCACGCGTTTCCTCCCATTGGTTGTGTTCGATCACCGACAAAACCGCCATGCGCTGTTCTTTCTCGTGTAATAAAGCACTGAGCGAGGACTTCTGTCGTGGACCACCGGAAGACATGACACCGTACCTAATAACCGCCTCAGCCTTGCCGTCATGGAGTGCTAGCCGCTCAGTCACCTGCACCGAGCGGTCTATCGCTCGAACCGCCCAATGAAAACTCACAGGTCAGTCCATAATAACCCCCAACTGTTCTCGAAGGGAAGAGCAGCTGCCGTGCTCCTTAACAACGGAATCTCGTTCCTTTCAGTGAATTTGTGACAACTATTTTAACCCACGACTGGCACTGAGTTTTGAATTTTGCCACAAATTTGCTAGCCAGCACACCTGAAAAATTACAATCAGTGGTACTTTCTTTTTCTTCTGGTATCCTAGTGACAACGGTAACATCGAAAGCCTTCCGAGTATTTGTTGTTATGGTCCAGCATCCGTCTGCGCTCTTATGCGCCACATCCTTCCAGTTTGCCTTACTCTTCCTCAGAGGGATTCCCAAAGTCACACCGACTTTATCCAAACCCCCGTTGGCTCTCCTGTCTGTTCAGGGAGCTGACCACTCACTGGACTACGGAAAGATCGACTGCTGTAAAGCTGAAGACGTCAGCTGGAAGCCTTTCTGGATGGACTGGTTGCAGCATCTGCTAGCGAGTGTGTGAGACATGTGGGTACTGAAGCACCTTTGGACCGATGTTCACAGACCTCTTTACCGCGGTCGTTTAAAGTCATCAGCAATTTAACGAGCAAAACACTGGGGGCCCTTAGATATCAACTTCTGGCCTACAGCCACAATCAAAGCACAATGTCGCAGGACTTCTGAAAGGAGGCCCATGCACAGAGAATAATCCTCGCCCAATCTTCTGGCAAGCTATTGCCTAAATGGAGGCTGACTAATATACGGGGTAACCATTTGACGCCGCTCTTGCGCATGCTCTCACGCACGTCCTCGGATACACGCCAACAAACTCTCCTGATCGTCTTCCCGTTCTCACTGGGGATGGAAATACCGTTCTGATTAACTTATTCGCACAGGGCTCGACACCAGAGAGGTGCCGGTGGTCGGTATAGTACGGAATACCGAATAAAGCCTTTTATGAAAAAACTGCGAGGCGGGATTCAGTGGCCTTGCGCGCTTACGGCAATGGCAATCGGCTTCTACCAGCTGAAAAACGCACTTTCGGCCGCCCTTTGAAAGAAAGGTTGAACCTTCGCTCCCCTTAAGAGCATCGTGTCTGGTGTCACTGCGAAAGGTGAACGCTTTTGGCACAGTCTCAATAAAAACCGCCCTCCAACTATCCCACTGACTTTAACCGTCATTTGACAACCTCTGAGGCTTCTGGCTTGTAGCCCGTTCCCTAGACCATTCTCTGGATCTAGTTAGTACCTGTGGATCCGAGAAGCTCAAAGTCACCGCAGGTCCGTCTGTTGAAATCAATGATAAGGGATAGTCATTAAATACATATGATGAAATCAAGGTTAAACGTACGAACCAGTAATTACGGGTCACTCTTTCATAGAGGATCTCAATGGAAGTCTATCGAACCGTCATATCGACATCGCAATTATACACAAATAAATCCACACTTTTCCTTAGTTAACAGATCAAAATAGTGTTTCGCAATCTTTCTGACGCACGTGGAATACCTGTTTTAATACCCAAAGTTCAAGAGGGGCATTAGTTTGTGAAACAGTACACCCTGTGTGCAACAAATTATTATTCCAGTATGCACCGTGATAAATAAGGTTTGTAAAAATGAATTTGTTAGACAAGTTAATATTTTAGAACTTGGTGCTTTTAATGTTTGGAGAGGGTTTTCCAATATGGCACCCCGAAATTTTCCTACCCAACACGTTTCTTTCAAAATGCGCCTCCTCCCTTGTGGTGCGCCAATCTCGAAAAATGATGAATTGGCCTGCCAACTTTATATTAAAATTTCAACGTAGAAATGGAGTATTGTGTACCGTGCACCATAGGTCGTCATTATTTTATATAGTATTGCTTCCAAGAAATTGATGTTTCTGATGAGTCCAAAGTAATAATGGAGTTTGTGCTGCACCTGTAGGAGGTCCGGAATGTGAACGTGAAGAGCGCAGTTAGCTACAGATATTAGGAGTAGATTTATTTTCTCGAAGTTGTGGTTTCGGTATAGTATACTTGGGAGGTATTCCTTTTAGCTGCTCAGCAATAAGCTTAATAGTAGGTTCCAATAGGAACTTCATCCGCTAGTGGTTTTTGTGCATGAAAATCTATACTCCGCATTGTTGTCTAATGTATATGATGACTGTTCTTTTTATCATTTTTTACCAAACGGACTCGGAGTGGCCTGATAGTGGAATCGAAAGCCTTTTCTTTACCACTGTAGATGTAATCAAGTCCGTTGAACATGTACGAATTTGCGTTGCAGGACGTCGATCTTGGACGAAGAAGGCACACGTCCATTGTGAGCACTGCGGGTGCCACTGAAAAACGTACCCGAAATGGCGCATTTTATGTACTTAAGTAACAGTAATGTGACTAAGGTTCACGTAAACCGTGAAACGTATCTTTCATGACCTCCGTTAATATATGACATTAAAAATATGCTGGATGAAGAAGAATCGTTAACGGGCGACATCCCTTAACGGACGGTAGGGTGATTCGTAGGTACGCATGTCGAAGTACAGCTACATGCGTAGAGATCTGTAAACATCGTGTGTATATACGTATATAACTGAGTGTAATACATAGTAGCAGAGATGATTCTAATGAGTGTTTCCTCATTATTTCCGAATTTGCCGGGGGCACAACAGCGCATTGATGGTTTGAGTTTGCCTTGTTTCCAAATGGAAGTAAGTAGTTGGGTGTTCAACCGTAATAATAAGAACACCTTTGGAACACACCCAGTTCTGTTGTCAGTATTTTTGCTGCGTCGGTAGTTTGGCGCTTAACCTGGAATAAACGTGCTTAAGCCTGTGCCACTAAGGCTTGTGGTCACAATGAATGGCTCACATTGAAGCTCGTTCTGACCCCGAGGTACTTACACATGTATTTAACGGATTGACCCTTTTTCTGGAGCCCTTCGTGTGATTGTAATCAGTCACCGCTTAAGAGATGAATGAAACTTTGATGGGTTTCTTGAAAGAATAGGAATTGCTCGAACCGCAACCCTCAAGATAAAGCAATTTATATTCTTTCAACCGCGGTAACATGAAACGAAGAACGGTTCCACGTAGTTTGCGGTACTTGTATCGCATGAAAAAGCAAGTGTCAAACGGCGGATGAGCGCATGTGAGGCGTGGGTTCGAGACGAAGAATTGTCCACTACAAGCTTACAAATGTATATATGGATGTATAGGTATATATGCTTTTGTGGGCTAGTTCCTTCTGCAATGTGTAAACCCGTTTATAATTTAGTGCCCCTGGTCCGGAAGCCGCAAGCTCCTCATGTATTTGCAGTATATATGGCACTTTGCAAATCGTGTACTGGCGGCTATTGTGTGTGATATAGCTTCCACTTAAACCGTCCTTAGCTAAAGGATTCCATCGAAGCCAGCTTAGCCAAACATAATGAAACTAGGGAAGCTTATTCTCAATCATAAGTACAAAGAAGGCAATGGTATTAACTACTCCACGCGTCACACAACTTTTGTAAGTCGCCTTTGAGCCTAATATAGCCAAATTGGAAGCGAATCCCGAAAGCAGAACGCGATTATCCGTGAAATTTTACGATACTAGGTTATCAATGAACAATGACGTGTGTGACATGTGCCACGCAGGTCCGGAATACGATATGACAGAGTAGTGCGCTGGACGCGAACAAACAATCAGTGGTTCATGGAAACATTCAGTACATAAAACAAGCCAATGGTGTAAGGGAGTGAGTGGTGTTAGGGAAACATGAAATTGCAGTGTTTTTGGGGGGATCTTCCACGACCAGTCGTTACACAGCCCTCCAAAATCCTCCCGAACCATAGCAGAGTCAAAGATATGCAATAAGGGTACTGATTCCTCCTACCTACCTAGACCCTGGTGCCAATGCTCGTACCTAGGAACTCTGCCATCATCACTATACTAACGATCGCACCTGATCCGTTGGCCACACCGACGCGATGTTACTCTGGATCGTCCATGAGAACGGCTGACCGAAAGCAGGCGTGAAGGAGAAACATGGGTGCTGTCCCCGGAAGAGCAGTCGTGCATCTGCTGCGTGTGCTTGTATGAGTGTGCGCGCGTGTGGGTGTCATGGTTGAGGTCGCCTTTTAGTATATGGGCAAATATTAATGACTACAACCTAAAGGAGGTATTTTCCATAATGCCAGAGATAAACGAGGAAAAATCGGCCCTGTGGCGTGTTTTGACGGGGGTCATGAAGCTCGAAAGTGTACCATGAAAGTGTGTATGTGTCACGGTGTATGGTAGTTTAATACTTCAGTATGTCGTAAAGGTCCCCACATGGCAGTTTCCCTTAACCTTTTCAAAAACGGATGAGAAATAGTCTACTGGGTTTCCATGTTATCAGCTCCTCTGCCTTCACTCTCGAGGAGGCTGGTGTAACAGCCGGTCGTGGAAAATCCCCCTTTTTCCCTCGCGATTCAGTGTTTTTCCCAACATCACTCATTTCCATACACTATTGACCTGTCTTTACGAACTGGTTGTTTTTCTGGACCAATTGTTGTTTGTTCGCGCCCAGAGCGCTACTTTGACACATCCTTGTTCAGGACCTGCGTGACGCACGTGCTGTCTGCTCACACGCTGCTATTCGGTTTCTCGTTGTTGAGTCCTTGTGATCGTATTATTGAGGTTTGTATATTGTTTATGTCATTGTTTATCTTAATAATCTAGTATCGTAGAATTATCACGGATAATCGTCTTTTGATTTCGGGATCCGTTGCGAATTTGGCTACGCATTGCTCAAACGTTCGTAACAATACTCAATAGATCTATTTGGAACGAGGAAAAATCACGCAAAATGCCAAGAAAAGGATCAAAAGCAGTCGAATCCGGACAGGAAGTAATACGGCAAGTCTCTGGGGAGGTTTCGGGTACATATGATTCTTTAGTTAATGCTAGATCGCCTAGTCCTGTCAGTGCTAGCTCATGTGTTATTGAGAACAATATTGATCGTAAGGATGTCGATTTATATAAGCTGAGAATACTAGAACTAGAGCAACAGTTACTTTCGGCTAGACTACAGGCGCAGGAAGCAGAGAGGTGTACACAGAAACAGCGAGAGCATGAGACCAGTGACTTCGACACTTCCGATAGGTTAGGGTGCAATAAGGTAGGGAACCCCACGCCGGTCGCCGACTACAAACCACCATCGATCGATCTGCCTAGAGTGGAACTAACAGTTTTCGACGGGCGAGCTGAGCAATACTGCAAGTTTGTCAAACAGTCCGAGACGTTCGTTGAAAACAAGGTAACCGACCCTGGGCAAAGGCTTTTTTACCTTACTCACTACTGCCGAGGCCGAGCAAGAGAAGCTATCGACGGGTGCACCATGCTCGATCCAGAACAAGGCTACACAAGAGCAAGGAAGATTCTAAGGGACTTGTTTGGCCAACCGTTCAAAGTAGCCCGTAACCTAATAGAGGGCGTGATGGTAGAGGCAAAGAGAGCCAAGGGCGACGTCTACACAATGGCCGACCTGGTGATCAAGATGCAGAACTGCTCAATAGCCCTCGACCATTTAGGTTACAGAGCTGACCTAGACGCCATGCACACTTTGGAAGGCATAGTCCGTCACCTCTCTCCCGAACTACAGGGTCGGTGGGCGGAAGAAGCAGAACGGATAAGCCGAAGCGACAGAGAAGCCAACTTCGAAGACCTGACTGAATACTTAGACAGGCAAACGAAGATAGCTGACAGCAGATTCGGCCGACTCATCCGGGACAGCAACCGAGCAAACAAGCCCAGTACTAGCCAAGTCCAAACCCCTGTACGGGAACATCCAAAGTACCAGCCTTGGACCAACACACACGTCATTTCACGAGATGCTACGGCGAAACCAAATTGCAGATCCTGTGGTACTAGCCATGGCCTACCAGAATGCCCCAAGTTCGGCAACGCCACAATAGACGAACGGTGGCGAATCTCGCGGATGGCAGGAGCATGTTTTATCTGTCTCAACACCACGCACCGGGCAGCAGCCTGTAGAACAAGGAATCGATGTGGGTACGAGGGCTGCACGGGCAGACACCATCGTCTGCTGCATCAGGCGAGAGTAACCATATCCGAGGCGAGTGCCAAGCCCAGCGTGATTTGTTCAACTTCATAATCTGCCAGTAAACCGGTACGTTTAGGCGTAGTGGCCGTGGGAGTAGTGACTCCGACTGGGATAGTCAAGGCGTTGGCTTTTGTTGATAGTGGATCCGACACCACTTTAGTAAAAGAGCGGTTTGCCGACAAACACCAACTGGCTAAAGGTGCGACGTCGTTAGCAGTGAGCACGGTGGGTGGAACACAGGTAATGACTGCCGGTAGATTAAGGATGCAACTCATCTCTCTAGACACTGACGAGGAAATTGAACCAACGGAGGCATTCACGTTAGCGGATCTCCCCCTGCGAGCACCAAGGTCGGTGAACGCAATCTTGACTCGATGGCCCCACCTGCAGGATGTAACCGTTGTAGACTGGGAAGATGATGAGGTGGATCTCCTCATCGGATGCGACGTGCCAGAGGCGCATTGGGTGCTTGACCAAAGAGTGGGCGACCGCCAGGCACCTTATGCCGTACGCACGGCTCTGGGATGGATGTTATACGGTCCAGTAGGGGTACGCGGTTCCGTGAATTACTTATCCGCCGAAACGGACCGCATAGAGTATCATCTGCAACAGCTGTATGAAAGGGAGTTTCATGACAATGCAGACGAAAGACCGACGTTGTCTCAAGAGGATCACTTCGCTCTACAAACGGTGCGGCAAGGCACTAGAGGCCTCAAAAGAACAGTTCGAGGTTCCCCTCCCATGGCGCACACCGGTCGACCCGTGGACTGACAACAGAAATTATGTTCTCCAACGATTACTGCGACTAAAAGAACGCTTCATTCGAGACCAGAATCTGTGGGAACGATACGTGGATTTGATGAAGCGAAACGAGGCCCTCGGTTACGTTGAAAAGGTGCCTTTTAACACCGACAGCAAAAGGGGTATCTGGTATCTGCCTCACCATCCGGTTATCAACCCCAAGAAACCCAATAAACTGCGCGTGGTTTTCGACTGTGCAGCCAAGTTTCAGGGCAAGTCGTTAAACGATCGCCTACTACAGGGGCCTGACTGGACCGCACCACTGATCGATGTTTTGTGCCGTTTCAGAGTGGGTAAAGTGGCTTTGTCTGCTGACATTAGGGAAATGTTCCATCAGGTGAAGATTCCGGTAGGGGAACGAGATGCTTTGCGTTTCCTGTAGTGGGAAGGGAGCGACCGGGACCACGCAGTGGTGAATTATAGGATGACCGTCCACACCTTCGGAGCCATATCGTTACCATTTTGTGCAAACTACGCCCTCCGAGAATCAGCGAACAAACATGGCGATCTAGTCCATCGGACGGTATTAGATAGCGCCAGCAGGAACTCCTACGTCGACGACTACCTTGGGTCATTCGATGAGGTGGAATCAGCTCCACAGCAGTTCAGGGGTCTGACGAGGTTGCTGGAAGAGGGCGGCTTCCATCTAACTAAATGGATGTCGAACGCTTCAGAAGTGCTGAAGGTCATCACGTATCACGAAAAGGCCGAAAGGGTAAGAGATTTGGACGGCTCTCCACTTCCTATCGAGCGCACTTTAGGGATACAATGGGACGCGGAAACGGACGATTTTGTTTTCGAACTGAACGTTCCCGAGCTGCCAATAACCCGTCGTGGCATACTATCTGCCGTCTCAAGTTTGTTCGACCCGCTCGGTTTCGTCTCACCATGGCTGCTACCCGGAAAGATCTTGCTGCAGCGGCTGTGCCGTAAGAAAGTTGATTGGGACCAGTCACTGGACCGAAGGGACCGGCTGGACTGGGAAGAATTTCTAAACACCTTGAAGAAATTAGGGGACATAAGAATCCCACGATGTTTGACTCCTGGCCATACGACACGGACTGGAGAACTACATGCTTTTTCCGATGCATCCGAAGTCGGTTATGGAGCTGTGGTGTACGGACGATGGTGCGCAGGAGATGGACAATATACCACGAGGATCCTGTTCGCCAAAGCCCGCGTTGCTCCACTGAAGTCGGTCTCAATCCCACGCCTTGAACTCAGCGCAGCCGTGTTGGCAGTCAGGGTGGTTCAAGCTATGAAGAGATGTTTCGATCTCTACATTTGGTCGGTGAGCTTCTGGACGGATTCAACGATAGTACTTTACTATATCAACAACGTCCGGAGCCGGTTTAGTACTTTCGTTGATAACCGGCTCACGATTATCCACGATGAATCAGCCACGCACCAGTGGAGTCATGTCAGGTCATGCGATAATCCGGCCGACCTGTGCTCCCGAGGTGCGAACAACTTCAGGCAACTGGACACGTGGACGAGAGGGCCAAACTTCCTGCAATTGCCCAAACAGGACTGGCCCGCGTTCGAATTAAAAACCCCTACGGAAGTGGAACTGGAGATCAAAGGCGTAGTGATAGCAATCAACGTCGTCGAAGCGTCATCCATTCTATCGCGACTGGTCAGGTTTTCTTCCTGGATGAAGACGCTTCGTTCGCTAGTTTGGTTAACCAGGTTCAAGATAAATTTACTAGTCATGAAAGGGCTACGGCCCTCAGGTAGGATACGGGTCGGCCCGATAGGTCCCGATGAGCTACAAGCGGCAGAGTACGATATTTTCAGAATGATACAACGCGAGGCTTTCGCCCGAGAACTCAAGAGGGCGGAAGAAGTGGGGCCAACCAATGAAGACATGCCATCTCCAAGAGGCGAGCTGAAGCGTTTAAACCCCAAACTCATCAACGGACTGCTGCGGGTGGATGGTAGGCTGACCAACGCACACCTGAACTTCGACACAAAGTATCCTATACTGTTGCCTGCGAGACAACCTGTAGTAGAGCTAATGATTCAACACGTCCACGCCATGGAGGGACATGCCGGGGAAAGTCACGTGACGAGCGTCATCCGAAAGCGTCTTTGGTTGTTGAGAGGACGAGAGACTGTAAAACGCGTAATCCGACGGTGTGTGCAATGCAGGAGACGCAATGCCACAGCAGGCAAACAACTCATGGCCCCACTACCAGAATGCAGGGTGACTACGGGCTGGTGGCCGTTCAGTGACACCGGGTTGGACTATTTCGGGCCCTTGTGGATCAAGTGCGGGAAAAGATTAGAAAAGCGATACGGATGTATCATGACGTGCATGAAGTCACGTGCGGTACACCAAGAAGTCGCACATTCAATGACGACCGATTCGTTTCTACGGGTCTTGCAAAGATTTATCAACCGAAGAGGCGTACCGGCCGATATATACTCAGATAATGGGTCGAACTTTGCGGGCGCTCACCGGGAATTGCAGCGTTGGCACAAGGACATAAACAGGGACGAACTGCAGGATCGAACCGTGGCCTACGGCATACGATGGCATTTCAACCCCCCACAGGCCAGCCACCGAGGCGGCATACGGGAACGCATGATCCGGTCCGCCAGACGGATATTGCTGTCAATCGTGGAGCAGCAGCCTTCCGACGACGAGACGTTGAACACCGTCATGACTGAGGTGGAGAGAATCCTTAACAACCACCCCCTGGTTCCAGTATTGAACGGCGACCCCACCCACCTGGCGCTCACCCCGAACGACTTATTGACGTTAAGGTCAAACGAGGGTTTCCAAGGGCTGGTAAACCTTCGTGGGAGCTACCTCCACAGATGGAAGCAAGCGAACTATCTGGCCAAGGTCTTCTGGAGGCGATGGCTGCGGGAGTACCTACTGGCTTTGCAGACTCGACAGAAGTGGCCGGCCAAAACAAGACCATTCAAAGTTGGGGACGTGGTTATGATCGCCGACGAACGCGCACATTTCAGCACTTGGTCCTTGGGAATAGTTACGGAAACCATCGAAAGCACCTACGGGATGATAAGAACGGTGAAGGTGAAGACAGCTAACGGAGTGCTCATTCGTGACATACGCAGTATTAACCTACTCGAGAGCAAAGACGGAGGAGCTGATAACCCTGGGGCCCAGTAGACTTTTTCACACTAGTCATCGAGGTGGATAAAGAAACACCATATATACCACACGGTCTCCGCCAAACACGTTACAGTGCTCGCGGCCTTTCGATGACATTACAGCAGGTTCTTTCCGATATGTGGTGATGAATGCGATCACATTGTATATCCCGACACATACACCCCGTAACCCCATCAAACATGTGACAGTGTTCGTTGTTTTGCTTTTTGTTGACGTTACCGAACGCTCTTTGCATATGTGGAAGTAGCGGAGCTTAGGTCACACACACATGCTACATTCTACTCGTTTTCTTGTCACACGGTCTTTTTTGACATTGCAGAAAGTCCTCCTTTGATGTGTAGTCATACCTGTGATTTCATTGTAACCCCGGCACACACACACTCACACACACACACACACTCAAGCACATACATCCAGGACCGGACGGCCCTTTACAAGGACAGCATCTATGTGGCCCCTTCACGCCCGCCATCGGTCATTTGGTCTCGTGGACGATGTAGACTAGCCTCACGTCTATGTATCCAATGGATTAGGTGCGACCAGTAGTAGAACGTCAACGACGAGCATTAGACGCGCGCACTGACAGCAGGGCCTAGGCAGGTAGGAAGAATCAGTACCTTTATACCGAACCTTTGACTCTGCTTAGGATCCAGGAGGATTTTGGTGGGCGGTGTAACAGCCGGTCGTGGAAAATCCCCCTTTTTCCCTCGCGATTCAGTGTTTTTCCCAACATCACTCATTTCCATACACTATTGACCTGTCTTTACGAACTGGTTGTTTTTCTGGACCAATTGTTGTTTGTTCGCGCCCAGAGCGCTACTTTGACACATCCTTGTTCAGGACCTGCGTGACGCACGTGCTGTCTGCTCACACGCTGCTATTCGGTTTCTCGTTGTTGAGTCCTTGTGATCGTATTATTGAGGTTTGTATATTGTTTATGTCATTGTTTATCTTAATAATCTAGTATCGTAGAATTATCACGGATAATCGCCTTCTGATTTCGGGATCCGTTGCGAATTTGGCTACGCATTGCTCAAATGTTCGTAACAGCTGGTATTGCTTACATGGTGGGTCAGCATTCCGTTGGTGGTCTCCCACTTGGCAGTTCTTATCATTTCGTCAGAGCTTTTGATGTTTTCTATAACCACGCCCAAGGACCAGGTGCTGGAATGTGCATGTTCGTCTGCAATCGTCACTACATGCCAAACCTTGAATGTTCTTGGTTTGCTCAGCCACTTCTGTCGAGCCTGCAGAGCCGATGGATACTCCCGCAGCTATCGCCTTCAAAAAAACCTTGGCAAGATAGTTTGCTTGCTTCCATCCATGAGGGTAGCTCCCACGAAGGTTTGTCAATCCTTGGAAACCACCGTTCATCCTTAACGTTAATAAGTCGTTCGGGGTGAGCGCCAGATGGATGGGGTCGCCGTTCGTTACTGAAACCAGGGGGTGGTTGTTCAGAGTCCTTTCGACCTCAGTCATGACGGTGCTCAACGTTTCGTCGTCGGACGGATTTTGCTCAATGATCGGCAGCAGCATTCGCCTGGTGGACCTGATCGAGCGTTCCCATACTCCACAGCGATGACTGGCCTGCGAAGGACTGAAGTGCGTCGTATGCCATAGGTCACGGTTCGATTCTGCAGCTCGTCCCTACTCATGTTTTTGTGCCAACTCTGAAGTTCCCGGTGAGCGCTCACGAAGTTCGACCCATTGTCGGGGTAAAGTTGTTAAAGTGCTCCAAGGCCCAGTGGAAAGAGTCGGCCGTCATCAAATGCGTAACTTTTAGGTGCACCACTCGTGACCTCACACACGTTATAATGCACTCGTATCGTTCTTCCAACCTCTACCCACACCTGATCCGCAAAATCCCAAAACAGTCCACCCCGGTGTCACTGAACGGCCGCCAACCCGGAGCCACCCTACCTTCTGGCCGCGGAGCCATGTGTTGTTTGCCCGCTGCGGCATTGCGTTCCCCACAATGTACATTACTTCGGATTACGCGTTTTGCAGTCGCTCTTTCTCTCAGCGACCAAATGCGCTTTCGGATGATGCTCGTCGCGTGGCTTTCCCCGGCATGACCTTCGACGGCGTGGATGCACTGAATCGTTAGTTCTATCACAGGTAGCGATATGGGATATTTCGTGTCAAAGCTCAGGTGGGAGTTGGTCAGCCTGCCATATACCCTTAGCAATCCATTATTGGGTTTAGGGTTCGAATGCTTCAAATTGCCTCCCGGGGATGACATTATTTTGTCCATTGGTCCCTACTTCTTCCGCCCAATCAAGTTCTCGGGTGAAAGCCTCCTGCTGTATCATCTTGAATATATCATGTTCTGCGGCTCGCAGTTCATCGAGGCTTATCGGACCCACTCGCATCCGGCCGAAGGGGCGGATCCCTTCAGCGACTAGCAAGTGTCTCTTCAACCTGGCCAACCGAATTACTGACCGAAGATTCTTCATCCAGGAAGAAAACCTGACCAATCGTGACAAAATGAATGCTGCTTCGACGACCGTGGCCGTCATCACTACGCCTTTGATCTCCAGTTCCAATTCCAGAGGGGTCTTCAGTTCGTACACAGGCCAGTCCTGTTTAGACATTTGCAGGAAGTTTGGACCTCTCGTCCACGTGTCTAGCGGCCTGAAGTTGGTCGCAACTCGGGAGCACAGATCGGCTGGGTTATCGCCAGACTTGATAGGTTTCCACTGGCTCGTGGCAGTTTCGTCGTGGACGATCGTGGGCAGGTTAGCAACGAAAGTACTAAACCGACTCCAGGAGTTGGTAATGTAGTATAGTACTTCCGTCGAGTCCGTCCAAAAACTAGCCGACCACTGTAGAAGTCGAGACCTCCCTTTACCGCTTGTGCCGCCCTGACTGCTAACACGGCTGCGCTGAGTTCAAGGCGCGGGATTGAAACCGACTTCAGTGGGGCAACTTCGGCTTTGGCAAGCAGGGTCCTCGTATTAAATTGTCCATCTCCCGTGCACCACCGTCCGTACACTACGGCTCCGTAACCGACATTTGATGCGTCAGAAAAATCATGTAGTTCTCCCGCCTGTGCTGTATGACCAGGAGGCAAGCATCGTGGAATCCGTATGTCTCCTAGTTTCTTTAAGGTGTTCAGAAATTACTCCCAGTCCAACCGGTCCTCTCGGTCCAGTGGCTGGTCCCAATCGGGTTTCTTACGGCGAAGCCTCTGCAGCGGGATCTTTCTGGGTAGTAGCCAGGGAGGGACAAAACTGAGCAAACCAAACAAACTAGAGACAACGGATAGTACACCCCGACAAGCTACTGACAGATCGGGAACGTCTAGCTCGAAAACAAAGTCATCCCTCCCTGCATTCCACTGTATTCATAGTGTGCTTTCGGTAGGGATTGGGGAGCCGTCCAGATCCTTGACCCTTTCGGCCCTCTCGTGGTACAGAATGGCCTCGAGCACTACCGAAGAGTTCGAAGTTTATTTCATTAGACGGAAGCCGCCTCCTTCTAGCAATGTTGTTAGGCCTCTGAGTTGCGCTGAGGCTGAGTCTACATCATGGAATGACCGAGGATAGTCGTCGACGTACAATGTTCTGCTGACGCTATCCACTACCGACCGGTGAATCAAAGCTCCATGTTTGTCGGCTGTTTCTCAAACGGCATAGTTCGCACAAAAAATGATGATATCGGTCGGAAGGATTGGACAGTCATCCTGCAATTTATCACTGTTTTGTTCCGGTTGTTCTCTTCCCACCATAGGAAAAGCAAGGCATCTCGCCTTTCTACCGGTATCTTCACCTGGATGAACATCTCTCTTATATCGGCCGACAAGGCCACCCTACCCACTCCAAAACGGTGCAAAATTTCAATCAGTGAGTAGGCCCAGTTAGGCCCTCGTTGCGGGCGGTCGTCTATCGACTTGCTCTGAACTCGGCAGCACAGTCGAAAACCACCTGCATTTTTTCGGGTTTTTCGGGGTTCAGAACCGGGCGGTGGGATAGATATCAGATCACCTCCCGGCCGTCAGTGGTTGCAGGCGCTTTTTTAACAGCCGAGATCTTCGTCCCGCTTCACTACATCTGCGTATCGCTTCCACAGATCTTGATCTTGGGGGAAGCGTTCTTTCAGTCGTAGTGGTCTTTGCAGAGCATAACTCTTATTATAAGCCCGAGGGTCAGTCGGCGTGGGCCGTGGGAGGGGAACCTGGAACTATTTTTTAAAGCATCTGGTTCCCTGCCGCACTCTCTGCAGAGAGAAGCGGTCCTCTTGAGACGATTACAGTCGTTTGACTCCACTGTCATGAAATTCCCTTCCGTACAGGTGGGGCAACCTAGGTAAAATTTCTCCCCCCCCCCACTTGGTGCTCTCAAGGGGAGATCAGCTAACTTAAATGCCTACGCTTATTTATTTTCTCTTTAGTGTCTAAGCTGTGTCCACAACCGACAGGCAGTCATTACTTTCGTTCCACCCACCGTGCTCACTGTTAACGACGTCGTGCATTTAGCGAGCCGGTGTTCGTTGCCAAACCGCTCCTTCACCGTGGTAGAGTACGATCCGCTGTCGACGGAGGCCGACGCTTTGACCACCCCAGTTGGGATTATCACTCCCATGGCAACTACTCCTAAACGTGATGGTTTACTGACAGACGCGACGTAGAACAAATCATACTGGGCTTGGTTTTCACCTATAGTGTATGTTCTCCCGCCTGGTGTAACAATCGGTAGTTTCTGCCCGTGCAACCCTCGTGACCACATCTGGTCCTCGTTTGACAAGCTGCCACCCGGTGCGTTGTGTTGAGACGCATAAAGCTCGCTCCTGTCATCCTCGCCATGCCCCAACGTTCATCTATTATGGCGTCGATGAACCTCGGACATCCTAGTAACTCCTTGCCAGCATCATAGGACCCGCAACTTGGATGCGGTATAGCCTTGCGTGAAATGGCGTGTGCATTGGTCCAAGGCTGATATTTCGGGTGTTCCCGAGCAGCGGTTTGAGCCTGGCTAGTGCCGGGTGTGTTCACTCTGTTACTGTTCCGGGTGAGTCGGCCAAATCTACCGTTGGCTATCTTGGTTTACCTGTCCAAGTATTCCGTCAAGTCTTCGAGGTTATCCATAAGGTTTCTCCGGCTTATGTGTTCCTCCCCCTCCGCCCACATACTCTGTAGCTCGGAAGGAAGGCAGCGGACTATGCCCTCCAATATGTGCATTGCACCGAGGTCATCCCAGTAACCTAAATGGTCGAGGGCTATTGAACAGTTCTGCATTTTGATCACCAGGTTGGCCATTGCATAGAAGTCGCCCTTGGTATTTTGGCATCTACTATCACGCCCTCTATTAGATTACGGGCTACCTTGAACGACTAGCCTAGCAGGCCCCTAAAAATTTTCCTTGCCCATATGTGGCCTGGTTTCGCGTCGAGCATGGTACACCCATCGATAGCGTTTCTTGCTCGGCCACTACAGTAATGAGTTCGACAGCGGTGCCTTTGCCAGAGGTCGGTTATCCTGTTTTCGACGAAAGTTTCGAAATACCGGATGAACTCGCAGTAGTGTTTAGATCGCCCGTCGAAAACCGTCAGTTCTACTTTTGGCAGATCGATCGTTCTTTGAGTCGATGTTTTACCGTCGACGACCGGCGCCGAGTTTCATATCTTGAGGTGTCCTGACCTATCGGATAGGTCGTAGTCCTTGGCCTGTTGCTCGCGCTGGTTCCTCCTGTAACGGTTATTCCGACTGTGGCTAACGCGCAGCCAATCCAAAATGGATCCTAAAACCAGAACAAGATTGATTCGTAGTTTCTACGGTACTGGATTAACAAGTTATACGCATATAAATATGTACAAACCTCAACTGTACGGCCTCAACGTCTAGTAACGAGGACGAGAGTTCAACAGAGGTCAATGTCAGGTACCACCGTAACGGTGGTTCAAGTTCGAATCAAAAATGTGCCACTTCACGTGAACAAATTATAAACAAATGTTGAAGTGTGGTGATTGATGCATGTTGTACTTGTTCAAGGGTCATTTAAATGAAGAGCATAGTCTCAACAATACAAGCATACGATGACGGCTAGGGAGGACTTCCAAGCAAGTACGTTACATTGCCTACACTTCTCTTCTGCTTCCTGGGTCTGCTGCCTAGCCGATGACAGTTGTTGTTCCAGGTCTAATATCCCCAGATAAAATAGATCAGCATTCTTACAATCCACATGACCCTCAGTAAAACATGAGCTATCACTGACAGGACTAGGTGACCTAGCATTACCCAAAGAATCAAAGGTATCCAAAACCTCCCCAGTGACTTGCCGTTTTACTTCCAGTCCAGACTCGAATTTCGTTGATTCTTTTCTGGGCATGTAGCATATTCTTGTTGTTCCAAATTGATCATCTGAGTATTGTAAGACACCTTCGAGCATTACATAGCCAAAGTGGAGACGGATCCCAAAACCAGAACGCGATTATCCGTGAAATTCTACGATACTAGGTTATCAAATGAACTATGACGCGTGTGATATGTATCACGCGGGTCCGGAATACGATATGACAGAGCAGCGCGCTGGGCGCGAACTAACAATCAGTGGCTCATGGAAACATTCAGTACATAAAACAAGCCAATGGTGTAAGGGAGTGAGTGGTGTTAGGGAAACATGAAATTGCAGTATTTTGGGGGATATTCCACGACCGGTCGTTACACCGTTTATGTCTCAGTTCGCCTTCACGACAGAAGCGTGATCATTAGCATCAACCGGACAAGCTCCGCTCGCGATTCCGCAGTACATCAGAAGGGCTCACCAATTTACCACTCCGGACAGCAAGCATTAATTAGACCCCGAGAAATGTCTGTGAACATGCAACAAGCCAAAAATTCTAATGCGCGCCAAAAGACGGTAGAAGTTGATGGAATAGGTGAAGGACTTTTTGTATTGAAAGAATGTCTTTCACGTTCACTTTTGGGAGTGACACTGGACGCGATATTGGCTAAGGGAGCTGAACGTTCAACTGTTTCTCAAGCAGGGCAGTCAAAAATATTTTCCAGTTAGCGGAAGCCAATTGCCCTCACTGCAAGGAGACGAACAACGCACAGCCCTGTGGCATCAAATAACATGCAAAGTGCCTAAAGCTGAGCTCTGACCGGTCATGTTTGTCTACGGTAGTTTTCGGTCATGAATTCACACATTCAAACTTAGCCATCCCCAGGTTGCCGCCTATATTTTGGCTAAAATGGCTTACGGAATGATTCGGAGAAGTAGATCTTGGTTCCCCGCACTGCCATGGCATCGAACTATGGTTTCCGGCCCACGAATTAGCTACGTATGCAGCATCGTACGGACGAAGTGGACTGCGATTCCCATCCTACCGCTTAAGAAGAAAAATAACATTGATTTGAGGTCTTGGGGTATATTTATACGACGGCGTATGGCTAACAGGATGTCGGAGACTGAGCTTGTTATTGCCAGGAGCCCTAGAGCCAAGACGCAGCGAAACTTGCGGTGGCCGATGACAGTGAACCATGTTTGGTCAGCATCAATTCCGGGTTGTCGTTGCATTACACTTAGCGCCGTAGGTCTTAGGCACTGACGCATGTCAACCGAAAAGCATGGAGCAAATAGAAATATCTTTCTACTCCCCAGTTTTCTTCTTCTGCTTCTGTGAATAGCTCTCCCTATTTAGCATCCAGCATCACTTCAAAAGACCTTACACCTTGTACCTTAAAGATTACTTGAATTAACCCATTCCATATTCCCACTACTGTGCCGATGAGAGAGTTTGCTAGCACATTTAGCCTACGACGCTTCTTCCACAAAATCAAGCTGTTGCTTCTTATTATCTGGTCAGGGATCTGTTCGAATATGTCCTTGGAAGTTATGTCCGATAAACACTTTAAAATTTTCGGAGCCCCACTAGAGTCACTCCTGAGGCTTCTTCTCCGAAATACGAGGGGCCCCGTGCCCTACAGTCCTACTTCTCATAATATCACCTTTCGTCGTTCAACTACCAGGGTGGCTAGTCACCGAACCTTTTCCAGTCAGGCTCCATCCTTTTTCCTGAAGTCCCCCGGGCTTGCTCTCTGTTTTCCAAAAGCCGCCTCTCCCCGGCCCTGTATATAGGTTGTTCGTATGATTTTCCTTGTTGCCCTTGAACCATGCCTTTTTGTCCCTTCTGGGCGCTTACCCTCCAAAATGAAATCGAATCACGAACTGCAGGTAATACAGTCACGGCAAACATGTAGCTCATTTACTGACGCCTACATTTGTATGCAAACTTAATTCCACGGAATGCATGGTCACTGGCTCGGTTCCTGAACGATCTGGCGGAGAAGAGTACTGATGACGAACGCCCGTCGATCTTATGCTGGATTCAAATCCTGATTCCTGTGTAAGATACGGAGCTGGGCTAGCAAAATGGGAAAGAGAGCAAGCGGTAAGCAGCGAAAACTGGAAATAAGAAAGCAACAAAGGCTGACCGAAACATCTGCTGGAACGTACCGATCATCCGGCCAGGCGAAGCACGCATAAGTACTTCACCCCACTTTGGTATCCCACGCATTGGAAATGGGCCCACCGCGGACCGTATGCACACTGTACCCACCGGAGGTCTTCGGCAAGGTCCACTGTCAGTCCCTCGAGCCTGCAAATACTGCAGAAATCGTCGGCGACCGTGACGCCGTTGTATCCATACGTCGACTTTTCGTATCAGTCCTGAAAAGCGCTGGTGTCACAGTACGCCGCCCAAGAAACTTCAGGTTACACGGTAGATTACCTACAGCTTACAGGTCATTATCGGTTGCATTCCTAACACCTAAAGCAGACTTTCTCCCTGATTGAGAGGCATTTACACTGGCCGACCGTGTCTGCGAATGAAAACCGCCGATGGGGGCAAGTACCCGTGTGCCAGCGGCAGTTGCCGTTTCTGGTGCAGTGACCTCTTTCTTTTACCGGCGATCATGGTGATCCTAGCTGTGCGATGGGGACCAACAATGCGAGTACACCGCCTCATACACTCTAGGGCTAATTTAAAATTATCCTCTCCCAAGTTGCCAACGGTTACCACGAATTCCTTCGTTACGTCCTCAAGTGAAGCGATCTTAGTAACTTTATCGATGCCTTTCCCTGGGTGACGTCCGCACTGAATTACTTTCTCAGGAAGTGGAACCAGCGGAAAGGAGAAGTGCAAGATCAATCTTCCTAGAACGACATTTTCCAGTGAAAATGATATTTTCCTGGCTACCCTTAGAAAAAGGATGCAAGGAGGACCCCGCTGATGACTGAATGAACAGTTGCATTGAGGATTTGCTAACAGAAACTATATCCGATGCTTTAGTCCCCTAGATGTTCCCACCATGCATGCCCCATTACCGAGGTTAACACATTTTGTCTTATTTCGACGCACGTGCTGCAGAAACGACTCACGAGCGTATGCAGTCATGCTACACAACCACTGATTGCCTCTTGCAGCCGTGTGTGGCAACATCCGCTCACCGGCCAATCCCTGCCGGTGACCAGGCAGTAGACTACCGACGAGTCCCAGGGCTTTACTGAAAAAATCGCACAAGGAAGAACGACGAGACGGGCCACTATTTAAAGGCCTGTCCTCAAGTTACACTCTGATGGTAACGGGTTTCATGCGATACACGGGCCAGTTGCTCCTGTATGGTATTCAAGTTTGCTTTAGGTATCTAGCCGCTTCCGCGGACCTCGCCTCTATTGCACTTAGAAATCTCTTCAAATTCCTTTCACTACTGATGAAAACTATATCCTTTATCCACTGAAAAATCCTGCCTTTGCCGGAGGTCGGCACTCCGGACAACGGTCAACAACGCGTATGCATACCCTTTACCACATGAACTGAAAAAACATCCCGTTCTCGGGGATGCACACCCCTGAAATCGTTATACCGAGAAATACTTCCATCAGCAGCTATAGTCCTACGCGACTTTGACTGCGGTATCATCTCCGCCAAACAGTCCACGGCCGTCCGATGGATAAGATCGCCTTCGTTAGTAAGCATTGCGTATAATATACTATGTCCCAGCCAAGTCTCATCTACCAAAATTACATACCCACTATAGTTCATTCGGTGAGTAGCATCCGCCAGCACCGAGTCGCAAAAGCGATCCGTGAGCACTGTGATAGCTTTCGGAACGAATACAATGAATCCTTCTTCATTATCCTCATACAGAACCTGAGAACAGCCCTGCTTCTCCGATAAGCCACTTGGAGGTACGGCTTTCTCTCCCAATTGCTTTCTGCATAGCCCATCTCGAATAAACCCGAAGTCACCACTACGCAATAATGGACCGAAAAAACTCCTGGTGTACTCAAGCAGTTCAGCAGTGAGATGGAAACTTTCCATCAAACTGAAGACACGACGTTCTTGGTCGTCAGTCAGACGACGATTACGCACATAAAAACCCTCAGCACCAACGTGTAAACTATGGTTGTGCCTGAGAAACCGCTGCGCAACCATATACGAAGTACCGACGGCAAGAACAGTGACAAAAGCCTGACACTGATGGTCCGGGTGTTTGCAGTTCAGCAGCCCTAAAAAGGAAAGTGAGTTACAAAAACCTCCTTCTATTACGACCAACTCTTCTTCGGTGGAAGGACCGATATTTGATGAAGTAATATTTCATGACAGGTGGAAGCACGATAACTCGCTTCTTTGCGACTGCACTGATCCGTGAACTGTATACGTAAAATCTGAATACGCTGCGTATTGAAATTCACGGAAATTGAACCTGAACGCTCCCAAATTTGCATAGAACTCGCGACAATTAAGGTGAAGTTAGGCAGAACTGTCAACGAGAGCTTGCCTCTCGGGGCCAAAGCTTAACGAGCTTTCCAGAAATGTGCGCAGAAGCGGGTACGCGCCGCACGGCACACATAAACCAATCACATATGAGCAATCAGTTAACCAAGCAACATTTAATAAACACAAACAAATTTGAGTAGCATTCAGCAAACATTACAGTCTTCTTTGAGTACGAAAATCCCGTGAATCCAACGAACTTTGCGTAAAATTTCACAAAGCGTATAGACTGTTTTAACCAAACGCAGGTAGGAACAGTCCGAACTACGTCCAAACATATCCGGGGTAGGAATTTTCGGCCAGATCGCTCAGTGTAGCGCAGAGCGGTTTATAACAACACAGCGTGGCTAGTGATGAACAAACTGTAGAGCCGGTAAAACAATAAATGTACCAGTGATGTGGCCTAACCAGGTCATCTAAGGGCAACTAATTCTTAAAAATGACGAATGGAACGGGCTCACCGGTTATTGGAAGGTGTAACATGCAAGTAGCAGTGATCTCCCGCCAGGGGGTTGAGCGTGTTTGATCTTCAAAGGCACAAGAGAAGGAAAAACTACATGAGCCGAAGCTCAGTAAGTGTATCAAAGACACCAACACTTACATTACTGGAACAATAGTATGGCGGCCTACGACCTGGCCATTACAAAGGCATACTCGCGCAGCTTCTAAGGTCGCTTTCGTCAAGGCAATCAGCGAGAAAGAATCGGATGGTGCATCCGAGTGCTTCATCATTGAGTCTAGGTGGGAAGCATAGCTCGCATTTGAAGAGTGCGCGAAAAGTACAGTGAAACAAGTGATACGCGGGTAGAGTGATCGGCTACTAACCGTAATATCCCAGTGGCTGCCAGCAGGCGTTGAAAGCCCCGTGCGTAACATAGATACCAGTGTTCATTCAAATAATGTTTTCTTGAGCAAGTCATTATGCCAGAGTCACACCCGACATTGGGTGAGCTAAGGGAGCCAAGTTTCGAACATCTGCAAGACAGAGCATTCAAAGACTGTTTCTCGGTTGGCGGAACCTAATGTTACTTATAAGCACTGTAGTGCAAACGAACAGACAACAAACAGGACATGGAGCGCGGATTATCTCATCTGAAACAATCGAGGAACAATGAAAAACAAAAGGTAGGTGTAATTATGACTAGTGGTCTTATATATACACAAATAGCACAAAAGGACTACAGACTGCCCGAAAAATCATGGGACAAAGTAAGGTTATTTCGCAGTCAGCTGCTCGACCAGGAGAGGCAATTTCCTCAGGCTTTAGGCGTACATCTCTTCATTGCCAAGCGAGTTCCGGTAAAACTTCGAGAATCTAATACATAGTTTGTAGCTAGCAGACCAAAACTGGCTACATTTCCGGCGGTTCACTAACCACTGAGGCAGTTGTGGTGCTTTGAATTATAGCACTGTTGTATTTTTTCTGTTCAATTCACTGACTACTTGTAAGTAGCTGTAGCCACAAGTACACAAATGTTCATGCATGCACCTACATACAGGATAAGGCCCATATATTGGCCGTGTCCCTACCACACGTTTAGTCCGGCCAAATATGCCTGACTGGACTGCTCAGTATGTTGAATGGTGACAATTCGCCGCTTGTATAACAATTCTGATTATAATACCTCGATCGAGGCATCAAGTGACGAAACATGGACTTGTCCGCCTTGAAAACAAAATAAGTCAAACATTTCGCAGTTATGGGCACTGAGAAGCGGTAGTGGTACTAAGTCGATTGAATCATGGAAACACATTTCTTTTTGAGCAAAAGCGCAAAAAATGTTTCAGTGTCACTGACAAGGTGTGGCCACATGCTAACCGCCTTACCCATGGTACTTAAACCAGCAATAGTTGCAGACGAACAGTGCTATAATTAAGGTATCACAGCTACCGTAATATTATAGTACTATAATACTGCAGTAGCTGTGATACCATGCGCTACGTAGTGTGGTGTTTAGCTTCCTCTTTATTTACCATTCATACTCGGTGGTACAGTTGTTCTGGTACACTATTCCAGAAAGCTTTGCGGCTCGTTAGAAGTTACTTCAGTCTGGAGGGTAGGTGATCGGTTGCGGAATTGGAATCCGGAAAAATTAGGTGCAAAGTTCGCCTAGATGACTGTCCGACCACCGCCGGCATAGCTATCTGTAACACTACTACTAGTACCACTTCATAGTAGTAGTCACTGTTGGTTGCAGCCGCAGCCACCTATTTGTGTGTGTACACATCTAAAACTACAGTTAGCATATATACATGCTACATATATGTAGCGTACCTGTGTGCACATTTAGAGATGAGGCGTCCATTTGATGGTCCACACACAGTAGTGTCTGGTGTATAAAAGTATACACATTCATAAATCAGTGATTCGGCGTTCCATATTTACACTGGCATTAAATGCGTGACGGTACTAAGCGGGTCCACCTAGTCAGGTAGTAATAGTTCACAGTGGTCACGAATGTTGTTCAGCGCACAAGTCTAACGAGACGAATGGCGTCGCGAATGGAACCATGCGTCGATAGAAGTTAGATGGACTATAGTCGAGAACCACAACAACTTTTTTGCGAGCCTGCAGAGCACATCGTACAGAGGGAGAAACCACCGAGGAGGATTAACAAGAGTGTGTGTCATATTGGCGGTCGAACCAAGAACAGCTTGGTTCGGAGTGATAAAACAAAACTTATGCATGGATGACAATATAGATGATGATTATCAGAAATGAATGTGTGGCGGATCGATAAAGACAGGGGAGGAAAATAAAGTGTGTTAGAAAATGTCAGCCCACGGAAATGGCGTAAAAGGAACGGAATAAGGTAGCTCACAGTTCGTCCACAAACGTTCAGCAACCTGATATCAGATTGGCCACACGCAGTTACTCCTCAAGTCTGGTTCAATGCAGCTTTCGACCAGACGATCGTTCGTCGTTCAAACGGGATCCCAATAACTCCAGTGCTGGCTGCCAAGACGTTGCAGATGCGCCAAAATGACGTTTGAGATTGTACGAGTTCGGTTTTTGCTGCCACAAGTCCTGGAACGCTCACAAGCAACGCGACAGAATGGTCCGCGGTAACCACTTGAGGGTGCGTTGAAAACGTGTCTTTACTAATTTAATAAAACAATAAGAGTTATGTACAAAGCAATGACACGGATATGGTAGACTATGCGAAATGTACAAGGTACCACAAATGTAGTGTCCCAACAGTTGACTTTGTTTGTGCAAGTTCACGCTCGTGAGGCTGCGGAAAAATAGAATTGCAAACTATTGTATAGGGACTTATGTAGATAAGAGTATTGACCTCTCAGAAGACCATCTCATGAAACATTGTTGAGAGCATAATGTGACAGGTCTCCGGATGAGCTACGATCAGTGCGACGTGTGTTTCAATGGATCCTGCCGTGCACATGTGTGAGACCACGACGAGTGACTGTCAGTTAACCGACGAATAAATCGTGCAATGAACGTAGACTTACAGTGTCGATAGAAACTTTGTAAACAACTGGTTTTTAATATACGGTGTAAAATGATTGTATGAACAAGGTTTCATGGTCAGGATTAATTGGCGGTCGGTGTTTGAAAATGATGTGCACCACTTGGTGCGCGTATGCACACATGCTTACGTAATTCTGTCAGTATCTAAGCTAGAGATTTTGATGCAGTTGCATATGTAAAACTAATTAGTTGTATTGGAATTGTTACTGTTATTGGAATTTTCACAAAAATGACGCGTACTCCACTGCGGTATATACTGCAACAGCTATAGCTGCTACGTATACGTAGGACGTCCTGCAATACAGTACAGTACTGCATAATTATAATCCAGGCGTATATACTTGTTCCGGTCTTTATATATATATATATATATATATATATATATATATATATATATATATATATATATATAGGGTACGGTCATGGCTGTATCTTGATGCCCTCTTGCGTTAGGGCATGGAGGGAAATAGCGGTTAAACTTACCAAATCCTTCAGATGGTTAAATGAATACTTATATTGATACTGCATACTCCAGTATCCATGAGGAATTCCGGGGGTTAAACCCCGTGGTGAGCTATGCTTATCCTCAATCTCGGCTAGATCACTGACTGAATACAATGCTGTATACTGTACTGTACGTACAGTACTGTACTGATTCTCCCACGGACGAGATTAACGTTCATGAACAAATCTCCGCTTGGGCATGATGGTTGGCACTGGTGATTTCAATTGAAATCACATGTCGCCCAAAATTACCCTACGAATAATATTCTGTAGACTGAAATCGTATTAGCTAAGGTTTTTCGTTTGGAAAGTTCAACAAATTCTAGGAGTGAAATCTATTTAGTGGCCCGTCGCTAACACAGTTGATTCGTGTCAACGATAAGCGATCGCCCGGCAGTACATCGATGTACTGTTTGAGCAGTTGCCCCGTTTGGCAGTGTTAACGTACGTTCAACGTTGAACCCGTTGAATGAAGGGAATGCTTAAGTCTAAAATCTGATACTCCATGTGAAAACATATGTCCACATACTTGAATTAGTATCCTTAGTACAGAGTATAGATTTGTGGTCACGACTCGCGGTTTCTTTCACTTCAAGTTTGATGGATGAGGAGTAGAAAGAAAAACATCTTTCGAGGATCGCTGGAGATATCAGGACGAATCATACTTCGCGGCTGCCCACAACGCGGAAGGGCTTTTTTGGTAACTCAAACCAGAACCGGTTCTGGTTCTGAAGGCGTTTAATTACCACCTCGGAGGCCAGGAGTTCGAATCCCCGCCATCACCGGTTACTTTGGTGGTAAACAGTAATCCACTGTCGTCTGGCTCATCATCACACTTGATCTCTTGGGACCTTATGTGGTTCGCCACTCCGTCGCAGTCTGGTTGTCGGTTATCCCTAATATTGCAATGGGCCTTTGTGGCTATGGGGTAAATACTCCTTCCACTGCACTCATCCTCAAGCATGCAGTTAAAAAATATAAGGAACAAGTCACTGGGGCGGTAACCCAGCACGGGGACGTGGCCGAAGTACCCGTGAAGGAACCTCTTGTGGTCTGTAACATGAGATCTGAGTGCTGTTTCTCTCCTGTTTTTTTTACTGTTGGTCAATTATTGACCTGACCCGAAATTTCGGATGCAGTCATTAGCCCCGTGCACCCAATAGATCAACCGAAACGTGAATGGTACATTCGTTGAACTGTGGGTTGCACAGCTTAGTCGGGCAGTGGCTGTCCAGTGAAGTTCGATGACTTCTCCAATCGTCGAGAGAAACCCCAGGTGTTCCAGTCCTACGTCCATATAGCGGAGGTTCTTAACCGACCAACTGCTTCTCTCCGTGTTTATTGACTGGAGTATCTCCAGGAGCATAGCGGCTAGAACCCGATGTTGCTCATCAACTGGTTGGGAGAAACTGAACTTTGTCTGACTCCTGTCGATTGACCCGTCAGGCATCATTGCATCTTCGGCTTAAGAAAGCCATTCTGCCTGGCTCTTCGGACCACGGAGGTACGCAAGCCATCACACCACGTCAAGGTGCAGTCTCGCCGTGGTGACAGTTATGTCCTACTCTATCAGTGAGAAGAAAATGACGATAGATAAGAATAGTTTAAACCACTGGTTGTTCAATTACAAACAGCAAGGGACGCAAAACGACGTAGTTGTCTTACCTCAAGGCCCACATAGTCTAGGTCATTCGCAATGGAATAAGCTGCCAGATTTTCAGATTTTACTGAACCACGTTAATGGATTACAGTCCCAGTGGTTTTTAATATTGGTATTGCTTGTAGCTCAGATTGATGATTTGTGTGGATTGGTGATCGCTAAGCTTGGCGTTTAGCTCTTAGGCGCTTTATAGCCAGGCGAAGTGACATCATCAGTGTACAAGAATCCTACAAATATCGAAAAGTACGAGGACTGCCACCTGCGCACTGATGGTGTCACCTCGACTGGTGATGAATCGTCTGCGATCTAAACGCCAAGCTCAGCGACCACCTACCCATACAAATTCCGGTCCGTTTACCGAGTTGTTGGAAACAAGCGTATGGCTAGGCGCTGCGGGCGGTAGCTTACATGTATTTAAACTTTCTTTGCATGGCTCACTTAGACTTTTCTTTCCCGTTTACTTACTCTGCACATTCCTATTCATCTCACTTTTGACTCTATGGGCATCTTCGTAGAAATCAGTAAGGTGTTCTACAAGGCTTCTACCACCATCGAGTATTGAAGCTAAAACTCCCTTGGGGTTACGTAGTATATAACCCGCTGCATTGAGGACTTCGTGAAAGAAATCTGGCGTTAGGATTGAGCTCTCACACTCTTCTTGGTGCGCGTTCAATTTAGCTCATTTGACCGTCAATCTCTCATTTGTGTCTTAGTTTTGGTTGCTACCTCGGCATCGTGGAGTTGAGGGTGGAATGAATAGAAGCATAAAGCAAAAATGAATCGGAAATAAAGTAATAAGCAGAAATCACGAAGACACAGAAACAGTCCGAATGCAACTACACCACTGGTCGCGACACCTCGTCGTGTTACTTAATGTTTTGACCTATCTGATAGGCGGATCTCGTCGACCTCAACTCGGAAGTCTGACACGTCCCAATTGGCAAAGTCCACTGATCAAGATTTTCATACCTTTTTGTCATGTCAGATTGGCCAACTCGAACTACCTTCCAACCATCACCTGGTTCGAAGAACAGCGTGCGCCAAGGGAGGCTATCTGTGGGCACGAGTAACACGTCCCAGCCACATTAACCTGTTTATATATATATATATATATATATATATATATATATATATATATATATATTCACCGACAACCCGGTACAATGTACAGAGGCGTGGTGCCATGCAAAAACATGACCAATCATATATGTGGAGATTTCATGTAAGCATATGGACTGGACACTACTCGGTTTCCCAGACCGAAGTAGAGTTGACTTAGGGGGCCCCACCCTGAGCCTTTGACCAGAACGCCTAACCTACAAGGCAGTAGGACGATATGGGGGTATCGAGGCCCTCTGGGGGCCGGTGACTGATTGCTCAGTTCATATGCCCTTCGGATGAGGCCAAGTATCCTGGATGCTCAGTACATCCCTCCGACACAGATGCCGGTGAGCATACCGTTGTAAGTCACATACGCCACCCGTAGTTGGCTTGGAATCAGGGTTTAGCCATCTCTCCTAGACTAACTGTTAGTCGGTCAACCCGGTGGAGAGCGCCAGACATTCGCTTTCGTCCTCTCATTTTAGTGGAAACGCCGCCACGAGAAGGCAGTGAGTAGGGCTTCCTCAGCAGAGGCTGTAGAAAACGCACGGTCATCTGAGAGCATTTCGAGAGGTGTTCAGGAGGAGTAGCCATCTCGGAACCTGAGACACCCACCCTCGACCATCTCGAGGCAGTGACTGATCACTGGTTCCTAACACCCCGGCATATGGACTGCAGTGGGGTCCCTCAGGGCTCACTATTGGCCTACTGTTCCTGGTGTTTTTCGGCAAGCTGCCGCAATTGTTATGGTACCCCTGCCTGATGTACCCCACGATCTATAATTCTGACGTGTGTCCCAGACAAAAACGGCCAACCGTGAACTGCATGTGGATCTAGGTGGTCTGGCACCGGTTTGCTACATGGGCTTTTCCTGTCAATGCACACGAGAGTGTACTACGTAGCCCGAGGCTTAAATATGTCTACACCTTCCGATGGTCCGCCCTTCAGATACCAAACTGAACAAGATCTGAATGTAACAGTGACGTCGTCGCTGAAGACCCGTGATCGCATCGACAGGATGTACCTGTGTTTGTAATCTTCGTGCCGTCCTCCGGTGATTTGGTAGGCTCACTCACGATGCTTTCAGACTGTTGTACACCTGCGCGACTGGAGTATGGTGGAGCGATTGTATTCCCACATGCAGCTGTTGAATTTGAAGAGCTGCAGTAAGTACGGCGGGCGGCCAACCATCTCCTTGGGCTACGGGAAACCGGCTACGATGTGCGGTTGCAGGAGGGTTCGAGAGAACCTAATCTGCGCCCGGCTGATCGTCTAGGACGAGTTGGGACGTGGGCTACAAGCGGAATTCCTTTTTCCGGCCGTTTTTAACACTCAATAAACTGCGGTAGATCGAACTACCGTTGATCTGCTTTCTACCTATCTTCACGAGTCAGAGACGCGGTGAGGTAGCAATCAAAACCAAGGCACTGAAGTACGAAGATGATGGTTCAAAACGCCGAACTAAACTAAGTGGTTTTCTGCGTCGCCATATCTATTTTTTATTACATGCTTGTGGGTGAGTGCAGTGGACGAAGTATTTACCCCATAGCCACAAAGGCCCATTGCAATATTAGGGATAACCGACAACCAGACTGCGATGGAGTGGCGAGCCATATAAGGTCCCAATAGATCAAGTGTGGTGATGAGCCAGACGACAGTGGAATACTGTTTACCACCAAAATAACCGGTGATGGCGGGGATTCGAACTTCTGGTGGTAATCAAACGCTCTAGACCAATCGACCACCACGGGGCATTTACTCGGTCGAAGGGCAGTAATTTTTCCCTATCATCACCAACCCCGGTCCGAAGCCGAGGGATCGGTTACTGATAGGTTGCGGATGAGGACCCGGCCGCATCCGCGGCTAGTTGTGAATAAGGTGGTCTCACCAAGTAAGTGGTTGTGGACAATCAGAGACTGTACTTAAGAATGTGGTGGGATTTTCCGCTTGGATGGCGTTCTTCGCTCTAAAACGTCCCATAGATCTGCTGACGGCACTGTGACGTGGTGAGTGTGGCCCACCACTAAATGAGGTCATAGCTCCTTGACATGTTCCACTTGTCGGACAAGGTTTCCCAGAAGAGGCGAATGGACCATATGATTGGTCACCGGCTCATCTCGACAAGCGCTGTTGCCTTGCAGTACGCGCTAGGCTGGACGAGGTTTGGAGTTGCATCCTCGAATTAAGACGCCTATATATATATATATATATATATATATATATATATATATATATATATATATATATATATATATATATATATCACAAGGGCTTGAAATCAAGCATGGTGTCAACGTATGGTGGTAGAAGAGGAGGGCCAGGGACAAACGTTGTGCACGATGTAAAGGAGTTTGTGTTCACTTGGGAATAAGCAGTGCGCGCGAAAAAACAGTTGATCATGATATTGTCATTTTTAACAGCGCGAGTTGTTGTGTTACTCGGTCGCCAGCATTTTATCACTTCCAACGAGAACTTCGATCGACCAGGCTAGCCGTAGTGCTCCTTGTGGAAATCCTGACTGTGTGCTCTCTCCTTCTTCGACTAGCCTACAAGTGCCACCGGCTAATGCCCTCCTTTGTCCTCGGTGCCCTCTCAAACCAGCCACCTTCAACATGCGAACCCTAATGCGTACAGGACAAATTGAGTCATCTGTGGTTTCGACGAGATATCCGTTTATCTACTAAGAGTCGAATGTATGCTGCGGCAGTCAAGCCAATGCTTCTGTATGGCTCAGACACATGACCACTGCGGGTGGAGGACATATGAAGAATGACAACAGGTGGGTTTAGCTCGTATGCTTGAAACCCCTGCCGTTGAAGTGCGTTTCATCCAAAAGACTCGCATTCAAGACTAGTTCCATCATTCGATTGACGCCCCCAGCTAATCCTTCTGCGAAGTTCCACTTACGCCTTTCTGGAGACCCTCAAGCTGCAGTTCTCGGTCTTGCTGACGTTAGCCTGGTTCTCACTGAGGGGGATGAAGTCACTTAGTTAGACTGCATCCCTGTAGAAAATCGGTTACGCGCAACGGGAATTAGAGGCTCGTGCAAGGTGAACGGTCGCTGTCCTGCTAGACGCAAATTGTTTATCGTTTCGGCGAATGCACCCTCCGATTGCAGCCCGAGTGCAATCCAAGATAATTTCTACCAAAAGGAAGATGAACTCTTAGTCAAAGCGAGTCGGGCTGGTATCGCGATTTTTGTAGGAGATATGAATGGTAGAGTAGGCCGGCTGTCATCGAACGAAACGCATTTAGGAGAGTCTTTCGAACTAGATTTCTGTTGTTCAGAAAGTGGGGAATGGTTTCTGACTGTGTTCCGACCATCGCCTGTTCCTCGTTGGAACAAGCTTCCGGTGTTCTAATCGCTGATACGCTACATGGTGTCCACTATCTTCGAGTCAGCATTGGACCCAGATTGACCACGTCACAACCAGCCACAAAAGGCGGGGTTGTATGACTGCCGATAGTACTAGAACACTCTTGTTGACTTTAATAACGCACTACTTTGCACTAAGCTGTCCATGTGCTTCAGTGGACCAAGTGCACGCTTCAGCCTTGCTTAGACCAGCTCATCTATCCGTCCTCTAAAACGGGCTAGCCGAAAAACTAGAATTTGCCCCACCTGATAACATCCATCAGCAGAGATCGCTTATCGAGAATACTTTGCATTCCTTTGCATTCTGATAAATTGTGGCCTGTCACGCCGTGTCGTGACATCCTGAGTTTCTGCTGGATTTTTGCGTCTTCTCGATGCACGCCAGTCGATCTCGGCCGTGAGCGAGTTTAATGAAACATGGCTCATGACAAGACGTGAGCTTAACAAAAGTCTCTGAAGAGATCATGAACTCTGATGGTCCCAACGTGTATCAGTGATGGAGCCTGCTGCCGCCACGGGAAACTCCCGTAAGCTGTTCTCTCTCATTCGAGTCACCGGTAGGAAGCCATTAGCTGTGAGCGAAACGACCCGTAAAGTTGACGGTTCGCCAAATCACAGTCAGCAGCTGCGTCCTGAATGCTCGGGGAGCACTTCCGGACAAAGTTTAGTTGGCCTCCTGTGTCAGCCTCTCCAGTAGCTATTCTGGCACTTGTTCCTTGATCTGTTTCAACAGATCCACCTACAGATGCGGAGATCCATAAAAAATCCAATTCAGGACGTCACAAAGCGCAGGGCTCCGATGGCCTTCCCCCAGCTCTGTTCAAAGATGGTAGAGTATAGCTTGTTAGAGAGCTTCGTGTGTTGTTCTCAAAGGTCTAAAACTCAGAGCAGGTCCCCACACCCTGGGGAGAATCGACCGTTGTCCTCATGTTCAAGAGGGGTTGGTGTAGTGACTGCGCCAAACGTAGAGGCATAAGCCCTATTTCGATAGCGTCGAAGCTGCTAGTGTCTGTCATACTTTGCAGGTTGTACCAAACACGTAGAGAGCAGACTCGCGAGAATCAGGCTGGATTCCGCGCTGGTCGTGGATGTATCGACCAAATCCTTACCCTCCGACAGCTGCTGCAGCATCGTTACGCCCTTTTGTGATCAACGACTATTTCCTGGACATTCGCGCGGTCTTCGACTCTGTAGACAAGACTGCGCTATGAAACTGTTTGCTCAGAAACGAGGCGCCTGAAAAGTATGTGCCCGTCCTCAAAGAGTTGTATCGTCACACCAGGTCGGGTAAGGGCCTACGGTCAGCTTTCGCTCTCTTTTGTCATCTCCAGTGGAGTACGATAAGGTTGCCCTATATTCCCATTTCTCTCCACCTTTGTCATAGAGGATGTTCTACGGAATGCCTTGTCTGGTCTACTGAACGGTGGAATTGGACTCCTTCCAAGGAACAGAGTTTTTGACTTGGAAAATGCCAACGATATCGTCTTGTCGAGTGATAATGCACAGGCAAAACATCGCTCTCCGAACAGCCTGGTGATTGAGGTATCTAGATATGGTATGCACTTTGCGCCTTTCAAGTGCAAAGTGCTCTTGTAAGATTGGCAGGAGCTTGTGCTTGCACTCACCCATTGTGATCAGCTGAAGGCAGTCGATAGCTTTCAGTGCCTTGGGAGCTTGATAACAGCTGGAGGTGGTGTTGGAGAAGAGAGCATTTGACGAAAAGCAAAAGCTGGAGCAACTTCCATAAACTTGTGACATCTGTGGCTCCGCCGTGACATCCGGCTCTCTCTTAGGGACGGGTGTATGACGCCGCGGTTAGTGGTGTTTTGCTTTACGGTTGGTAGACCTGGCCACTTCGCGTTGATGCTCGGCAGCTTTCCATGTTTGACCACCGATATCTCCAAACGTTGCTTGTGTCTGGTGATAACGTCGAATGCGTACTGATGCAGTTCGTCATCGTGTGTTAGGTTAGTCGCTCTCTGCCTAAAGTGATCGCACTACACCGCCTCATATGGCTCGGACGTTTTACGAATGCCTGTCAACTGTCTTTCTTTCCGTGGTAATTTTTGCGCGTGCTGGGCAAATGCTGGGAGAACCGACGCGGCGGTCAGACCATGGCTGGGCGTCGAGGAATGCATTGGCTTCGGTTGGCACTTCCCACGTTCTTGAGTAGGTCCAAAAGATGATGGTTTTCGTTGGTTAGAGACGTTGAGGGATATCGCTCAGAACAGAAATCGGTGGCGCGAATGCCGTACGGTTTCTGTGGCACTTCGGCTCTCGGTAACAAAAAACACAAAAATGTGTACGGTGAAAGCACAAAAACACATTCGTGCTGCTTTTATTTGTTAACCATTCTCTCCTATCCTGTTCTACCCTATCTCTTCTATCATTTTATTGTTTCTGTTAAGGTTGTTCTATTGGCATCAAGCTTGACTACAAGCCGTCCTTACATATATATATATATATATATATATATATATATATATATATATATACATATATATATATATATATATATATATATATCCCATTGCCAGCCAGATCTCCTTGGGAGATATTCGTTGACCATGAGTCACGGTTAGAAGGTAGTCTACACTGCAGCTCTATTTGTGCATGCGGTTTTTCATCTGTGTACCCTTTATCTGTTATCTGTTTGTGCTTTGATTTCTCGTTTCCAACGTGTTTATGCTGGCAGGTAGCAACTAAATCCCTGGGACTAGAGTTCATGACCAACGTTACTCGACCTGAATTTAACCTTTTCCATTTATTTCTCGTTTTCCCTTGATGCATGTGACTTTTATACCACTACGTTTCGCATATTTCTTTTATTGCAGTCGCTTATGTACGTTGTCGTCAAATTTCGCCGGGGCTGCGAAGTAGCTCTGGTTTCTTCAAAATGGCTGCGTGGATCTTCCACCTACTGGCCCCCTATCCGAAGCGAGTACAAAAGAGCTCAAATGGTCCGAGCTCACGTGAAACCAGGATCCAATTGGCAGTTGCATGAAATTACAGTTCTCTATCATCATAGTAGGTTTCCCTTTCCACACACATTGACCGGCTCATCTGAGTTCGTTGTATGTAAGCGTCTGATGTTCGGTAACAGCGTGCTCAGAAGTGATGGTGGTCAGTCAATGTTTCGATTGCTGTAAGCAACCTTTTCAAAGTCAGGCTAACGGTCGAATTGATTGTAAACTTGTCTTAAGAGACGTTATCCGCGGTAGCCGAAACCTTGAATTACTGTTATCATTCCCCACAGCACCGCTTAGCCGAATGTAACGTCAATCACTGATTACGTACGCACTGAATGCAAAAGACTCTGGGACACCGATTCAGAATGTAGCGCTTTGCTAAACTAGTAGGAAGCGTACATGGGCTGAAACGCAAAAAACAGTAACGTAAATACAATGAATAAAATAAAACCATAGGGCGGGGGTAAATTATCGTGACACAGAACAAAGTTTCAGTACAGTTCGGTTCGGTCAACCATTAACCGTGCGCTAGGCCCGGTGGCTTTAGTTGCTATCTCTTGGCGGGAGCCCCATTCGGAGCTAAAAGTAGTATCAAGTCGATAAAGTAAGTTTGTGAATACGAGTTCCACCAGTCGTGACAGCAAGCCACATTCACCAGTGTATCTGGCCACCCCACCCAGGAAGTCTAACACGTCCTGCACGACCAGGTCCACTGTTGGGTTTTCTCATACCTTTCTTCCATGTCATGGACTGACCACTCTTTCAATCATTACCCGCCCCAGCAAACATAACACGCCAAGGAATCCTGTCAGGAGACATGCGCAACGCATGTCTGGTGAACTTAAGCGTTGCATCTTTTGATTGGGTTTGTGAATCTGAGACTCTCCGCCGAGCCTCAGCATTGCTTATAGGGTGTTCCCACCATATTCGAGCGATTCTATGAAGAATGCGGTGTTCGAATAGCGCAGTGGCCATGTGTCTGAGCCACACAGAAGCACTGGCTTGACTGCTGCAGCACACATTCGACTCTTGATAGATGAGCGGATGTCATGTCGAAACCGCAGATGACTCAGGTTGGCAGATTCCAAACGAACCTTTTGTATACGCAAAGACACTGCATCTGATGTCCGACCACCGGATGAAATGCAGCTGCCCAAATAACCGAACCTGTCTACTCGTCTGTAGTCTTCAAAGATGCTGAAGGGTTTAGTTTTTGACGAACCCCTATACTGCAGCGGCGTCTTGCACATTGAAGGTGCAAAGCACATACCGAACATTGCCACACAGTTACTCAAGCTGTCCAGAAAAGTTTGCAACTTACCTGGATCTTGTCTTAGAGAAAATGTGCTGTCCGCTTATTCAAGCTCTGACACCTTCCATCCGGAAAAGGTTCAATACTACTATCCTCACCTGACAAAGGCTCAGTTTTTGGGACCATATCAACCACAAAGTTACTGCGAAGGGAGACAACCCTGACGTACACCACTTTTTGTGGTGCACTCGGGTGAAAGATCACCGTAAGCCCTAAATCGGTTTCGGCTGTTCATTTAAAGGGACTTTATAATGGGAATGAATTTCTCTGATATACCCTTCAATAAAAAACATCGTCAGAGAACTGTGTGGTCGACCGAGTCGAGGGTCCCTTTCAGATCAAGAGAAACGAAGATAATGGACCTGTGGTAGGTAACCCATGTTCTAAAATTTATGGATGAGTGAAGATGTGATCAACACAACCTCGACCAGGTCCAAGCCCAGCTTGATTCTCGCGCGAGCACTGTTCGCGAGCATTAGATAAACGGTGGAGAATAATACCAGCGAGTAGTCTGGGTGCGATGCTAACCAGACTTATTTCTCTGGGGTTTTCACTGGAGAATCTGTTGCCTTTCTTATAAATCGGTACGCCCATCGATTCACACCAGTTTTTTAGAACTTGTTGCCTCGCATATCAAACAGAGGAGTGTTATCAACTCCAGTAACATTGTTGAGTCACCATCTTTGAAAATAGACGGAGGCGACCCATCCGGTCTGGTAGCCTTATGTTGTTTGAAGTAACTTATCTCACGGAGAACCTCCGCTTCTGACGGTTTGGTATCTGCATCTCGAATTCCATCCGTTGTGCTACTCATTGTATCTGTTGTGGATAAACGCCAGTTTTTTTCGGGACGCCCCGCCTAACGACCTAGACGACGCCCCTGAGTCCGAATCACTGTCGCTCGCCTCTCTGACCAGTTCGCTGACGCCTGGCTTTCGTGGACCGTTATTTTCAATTAGGTGCAGAAGGCTGCGGCTGTTGCCAATCGCCGCAGCTTTTCCATCTTACACTTCGCAATCTACCACTGCTCACATTTACATATAACGTCACGTGGTGTATCATTTTTTCGTTACAGTTCGAACCGATTTTATCCCCGATGCGTTATTGTATTTGTTGTCTTTCTCTAGCGGACTACGACATGGCTGTACGCCGCCTGTCGCTTGTGGAGAGTCACTCTGCAGGGGATTCGGTCAAACGATCTACCCGAAAGCGAAAACGTCCGGAACGGTATGTTCGAGATGTGTCGATGAAATAATTAATGCGTACTTTGCAGGCTAATCGAGTCCATGGAGTCAGATGCCTCACACGAGGAACCGCGCAGTTTCGAATCTCGTGCTTCTATATCACCTACAACTCTCAAAGGTATGCAAGTCGAAGTCGCGTCATTTTGATTGTCATTACTATCGCAGCTCAAGAAACTACACAAATCATACAGTCTTCGAAGTCTACAGTTCTTTCACTCGAAAGTCCCATAGTTGCCCATAATTCACCAACACAATCAGCACAATCAAGATTTGCAAATAACACGGAAAGATTCATTGGTATGTGATTGAGCCCTTATCTTCATAACCCTGTGATCAATTACAGAAATAATGGAGCATCTGCTCACCAAATTAGATGAATCGATGATCTATCAGCGGGAACTGGATCGGAAACTAACATTACTATTGGCCCGTGAGTCCCCACTGTCAGCGCTGAGGAGATCTACAGCCGAGGCGGTCGTTGCTGCTGTGAACCCACATCAACAAAATGATATTAACAACAATAGCATCAATAGCGCTGAGAACGATGCAGGTAACCAATACAGCAACACCAAAAGAGTTAGAAATGGTCGTAGTAGTAATAGCAGCAACAACAACAGCACCGAACGCTGTCGTCGCATTAAAAGCCAAACCCAGAACCACATCGTCGTCTCCAGTGATGATGCACCTCCACTCCAACTGCCTCTCTATCGAATGCGCGATTTCGAAAATTTCGAACGTCAGCTGGACGAACCGGCGATGTTCGAGACGATGGTAAGTAGATCCGAACGAGATACGGTTGACATCGTAGAAATTGTTTCATTTAGACTCAGGTCAACTCTACTACATGGTAGTTGCGGATTTCACACCCCAATCGCAGTTAGCTGAAGCACTGTAAGCAACCATCCATCCAAAATGTGACCATCGGATGGGACCCAGCTGTTCAGTTCATAGGATCTCCGCCTACCCTGTTGTTCCCTATTGTTGGTATAGAGTTTTCTGTTTCAATAGCGCTTTACACCGCAAGGTGCCAAGTCTCAGGGTCTGGTTGTCAGTTATCTCTAATGGTGCAGTAGACTTTTGTGGCTATGAGACATATCCCTTCCATTGCATTCATGAGCAAGCATATGATTAAAAAAATGAACGTTTTTCATGATGCCACATATAAATTGGGCCTTATGTGAAACCTCGGTATGCTCTGATTATAACTGTTTTCATCAGTCCAAATTTCGATTCCCGGCATTCTCACGAAAGAGAGGATTTGATTATTTGGGTCTACAGAGGGACGACAGGAACAGATTAGTCTTGAGTATCAGTTCATTTATTTGGGTAAATTCGCTCTAAAACTATGTCCAGACTCAGTTATTCGCGTATAAGTATCTACTGTGATAAATTCCGATGTAGCATTAAGTTTGGACCATCGGAGTCCAGACCTTAAATCGCCGAAAGTATTCCCGTGAATAATGTAAGTTCGATAACTGAATGTTTGTTAATGCTCATCCTTGTTTTCAATCTTATTGAGGCTCACCGAACTAGTTCGGTCACGGGATAGCTACTGATGCTCTTAGCTCTGATCATGACAAGGCGGGGCCCACGTGCGTAATTGTGGCGGCACAATATAATGTGATTCACAGACGATGAGTGCACGGTGCGGCCACCTACGTGAAATATGTAAGGGTGATTGGTGCACCGGTCTTCAGATCATTCAAGAGAACATATCGAACAGCCAATCGGGTGATATTTCCGAATAATTCTGACCTAATTCCGAAACACTGTGAAGAAATGATGCAGATATTCGTACAGCCTTCGACTGCGTCAACAGAACCGTACTATGGAATTGTGTGCTTAGGGGTTTCAGTTAACTTTCACCGCATTCTGTAACACCCAGTAAGTATGACAATGTCACCATATATCACTGCTTCTTTGAGGCTGCACTAAAAAAAAACTTTCACGGAGTTGAACTCCTCTCAGAAAACAGTTTTCGACCTACAATACGCTGAGGACAACGCCTCATTGAGTGGTAATAATAATAACAACAATAATAAGGTCACACAAATACGCTTTGGACAGCTTGGCTACTGAGGTTTTGAGGTAATTTGCTTTATCCAAGTGTAAAATGATTTTACAGGATTGGCAGAAACTGACCCCGCAACCATTCTTTGTGGTGACCAGTTCAGTTCATTCAACCAATAACCTCACACTCTTGTGCTCTGATTTTGGTCGCTACTCCATAGCATTGCACAGTTGAGGGCAGAATGGATAGAAGCATAAGTTGAAAAAGAGCCGAAAACAGTGCTGCGAAGAAATCGATGAACTGAGGGAAAGGAAACCCATAGTTTATTTGCCTGGAGCCTGATGGAACTAATGGACAAATGTTCATAGGACCTCGGTTTTATGGGAACGGCTAGGTTCGGACTCCACAATGAAATCCATACCAGACGAACTTCTCTGCTTCGGTTTGTTCGTGCATCCGGCTCCGCGGAAATCAATCCCTTATCTGATAGAGCAATTGCAGTGTTATCCGAGGCTATTTCTGTGACAGCCTTTCCGCCTGATGTGTCTTCATTCACTTGAGGCACCAGAGCAGCAGAAATCGTGGCCCCTTCACAGTCGGTTCCCACTGAATCACGCGGATCAGTCGTAGATGTAGAATAGGTAAACACCAACGATTCGGGCTTCGTAGAAGTAAATTTGATACTTCGGCAGTACGCCTGAACAGAGGCATGAGCATGTTTGAGCATTGCTCCCTCATTTGTGAAATCATCGAAATAATAATCTACCTCTTTATCATCATCAATCACAGTAGAAACAGCAACCGGATCTAATTTAGCTCTTTCGCTTAGTGTAAATGATACATATTCACCATCAGGGCACAATATGGTATTATCATGACCCAAATAGGATAATTTGCCCGGGGTTTCTCTGGTTGTATTCGGGACAGCTTCTTTACGATTGGTTACGTCGGACGGTAAACGGGATTGTGCGTAGTGTTGTGTGAGGTCTCGCCCAGATAGAGATTATCGATTGCCCTAAGTACCCTGGGAGTTGTTTTTAGTGGAGACGCTGCGAAGTGATCTCATCGTAAATGGCAAGAGTTATAGTGACTTTTGTCAACCTTCATCGCCATTGGTGCCGTTACAGCGTTTGACTATCCCCGAGAGGGCGGGTGTCAAATGCCATTTCGCTCAGTGTTTTGCTCTGTGATTGGGAGACCCAACCGCTCCGTGCTGAGGACACTCCGCAGATGTACGTACTCGACCACCCATGTTTCCAAGACTCCTCTCGCGTTTCGTGAAAACTTTGCGTGAGTGACGTCATGTGCTGTTTCTCTCTGTGCCATAAACACTCCTTACCGGCTGCGTTTGCTCGCAAATAGTTTGTGTTTGTCTGCACATTGTTCACCCTACCATGTGCTATTTACGCGCTTTAAGTACAACTGAAAGAAGTGAAACCGAAATCAATGACTCGGCGCTGAGGTGTGGAAAAGCTGGCGTTGACAATGGCTTCAATCAGTGCGTCACAAGTCTCTAGTTGGGGTTTAACGGATAAGGACTGTTGTTAATCGCAAACATCAACGTGCATGGCCCAGAATCGAATGCTCAGTGGCGTCCTTAGTAAACTCCCACGACTCTTGACGGCAACAAAAATCGAAGAGTGGGCCTCAATAGGAATGGAACCAAGGTTAGGCATTAACAAACATTCGTTTATCGGATTTACACTATTCATGGGAACGCTTTCACCGTTTTAAGGTCCAGAATTCGTTCGTCCAAACGTTGTTACATCAGAATTTTCCACAGTAGATTCTTATGTGCCCGGATCGTCCTTGCTGTACCAAAAGTAAAACAGTTCTGATTTGCGCAGAAATCCATATCCACACTATAAGTGCAACAAAATGGTCCTGAGGGCAAAAATCAGAGGTGCTAGAGCAGACAGTGTAACCGTTTCACTTGTGAAGGTACTCGGTCTTTGGACATTTTAATCACCAAAACTATTATTTTCTTTATCTAAAAGCACGGAGTCGTTTTGAGAGTCTACACTAGATTCAGCTGCTCGGCAATTGAAAAATTGTGACGCCTTTATCAGGACAGAGTTGCAACCTTACGGATGTTTCCTCTTAGACCATTTCGTGAGGATAGCACGAATGCAGCATATCGGTACCACAGAAAATCCAACTGAAAGAGACTGATCAAAAGAAATTTCATTTCACGAAATCAGCAAAATTTGTGGTGATCCTTGGTCATCAAGAACTCGAATCACACAAAACTGGATAAATTGGGATTGACTTTCACTACTGTGACCGCAGTGAAGTTCCGCCAACTAAGCCCCAATTTCCACACCTATCTGAATCCGCCACAAAATACTGCTGTCACAAAGCCAGTAGCTAGGGTTTTTGTGGATGTATTGTTGATAATACAAAATACAGAGAATCATACTCATAATCATTGCTTTTGCAAATCCATACATTTTGGTATCCGAAGGGTTGTCTGGCTCTCACTTGAGAACCTAGTCAAACTGCAGTCTGTCATACGTATGACCTGATAGTTTCTTATTACCACGCGGCAGCAGTGAGAACTGATTTGAATCCGGATACATTTGTTCTATTGTGACCGCACTATAGTTGTCGTTTCCTATTGTTACCCTCGAAGTTAGTCTGTGACCGGAATGTACTTTCACCTGCTTTATCCACTTGGTACGCGATACAGTGAAGCCGCAATAAGTGAACCACGATATAGTGAGGAATGAATATATGTGAAGTCAATCACAAAGTTTAGGGCGTTCGTAGTCTGTACATCACAAGGCTCATTGATGCATAATGTGGGCTACTGTACTATTTGATCACCGGGTTTAGCGTAGGAGCTAGATTATTAGCATCTCATTCCACCTTTCACTCCAAGGCGCACCTCTAGTATTTGCACAACTTGGAGCGGTTTGCAAGTTAACAGGAATTCACATTGGTTTCGAAGATGTTTGCAATCTTTGGTAATCCATAAACTCCGGGGTTTGATGCCAGTATCATCTTCGTGACTGTTGGTTCTTGGTCCGATCTCCGCGCAATCCACCGAAGCTGAGTCCAAACACACCAGGAGCATTGTACTGCCGAGTAACAGAGGTCTCAGCTACCATCTGGCTTTAATTCATCTGATTAACAGTCCGTTGGGAATATGGTCACTGCTCGGAGAAGCAGCTTCCTGGAACCACTGGTAAGAGGTTCGAACCGCGCAACCGTTGGTCATTTTGGTGGTATACATTAATCCACTGTCGTTCGGCTCGTTGCCACACCTGACCTGTTGGGGACCTTATGTGATTCTTTATCCCCAGGTGTGCCCTTTCTACTGTACTCATGCGCTAGCATGCAATTAAAAAAGTGTAAGGTTAGGAGATCAAACCAAAAGGATGCCTCATGAGCAGAGAACAGGTTCCAAATCGAAGGTTCTGTCCCATCTGGCACCCCATTTACCGCACCTATTCCTTCACTGAGACCATACCAATTGACTAAATTGGCTAGATTCTCCAAAAACTAACGACACCGGTCAGTGGCATTGTGTGAAACCTGTCGACTTTGATGCATCATCGTAAAATTGGGTTCCTGTAACAGTTAGTAAATTAGTTTTTTACATTTGAACATCACTGCGCAATGCTTGTTCTGCTGAGCTATGCAATTTCGTGTACTTCTGTTGTTCTTCTTCATGTACCATTGCTTCATCCTCCACACATCCAGGTGGCCAAGCTGTCCGATGTTCAAGGTAACAGCTTAAACGAAGTGGTTCGGAGCCTGCTAAAGCGTTTGTTCGCCACTCCACTAGCGATGCGCATCAACTGGACCGGTAGAAATGCGAAAAAGGAATTCCAAGGCTCAAACGCGTGTTCCTTAGTTCTGGGTAATTCACTTTTGTCAATGTTGTCGAGCATGTGCCGAGGCTACCCACAGCCATCTTCACCGAAATGTCGTTTGTTGGATTCTTCAAATGGAAATCTTAGGAAAGAACTAATATGATTCCCCTAAATTTTTGATCGTGATTTTAATGCCGCAAATGATTGAAAATTGAATCACAGAAAAACAGGATCATTTCAGCACACGGCAAATTGTCTGCATAGTTTCCTCACTAGTTATTCTTTAGGTCCTGGAATTTATGTTTGACCTACTTTCGTGAATCGTTTTCGGGCAGATAATTTCTGATTGGTTTCAGTCTTTCTTTTGGATGGTTGAATTCTATTTTTCTATATTTGAAGCATACACAATTCTCCAGTTCGTCACCGAAGACATTCGTTAAGGCAGCGAGCATAAAACTGGAATGTACAAGTTCGTTTTTGGCAAATTGATGAACTTACGTGTTGCCAACCTTTTTCCGCTTCCTCTGATAACTGAAGCGTCTGTTTGCCGATAGGGGTCGCTAAACTAACTTCACGAATTGTTTTTGCGATGGATAAAAACTGATCCAATTATCAAAAAGTGTCAGCAACTTTGTAGATTACTTAGCAGATTCCCAGGAAATGAGGTAAATCGGTGATGGTGCCGATTTACAAGGAAGATCACAGGTCTCCTTGAGAAAAACACAGGCTATCGCATCCAAACTGTTCGCCAGGATCGTTCATCACCGATTATTCGTCTCCTGTGAAAGATGTGCGCATGAAAATCAAGCTGGTTTCAAACCCGGTCGGGTTTCTATCGACACGTGTTTACACATAGGAAATCTTGGAGCACAGACACACCTTCCATAGGCCCACAATCTCTGTCTTACTTAATTTGAAGGCGCCATTCGACTCCGTGGACCGCGAAGCTCTCCGTCGCTGCCTCGGTGATTGTTGCATCAGAAACATTTGCTTACATGTTTGTATGCGAACAGCCGAGGCCGAGCTCGTGCTTACGCCAATTTTCCACTCGAGTTCATTACGAAAATCGGTGGTCGTCAGGGCTGCCTTCTTTCGTCTTCCCTCTTCTATCTTGTAATTGAATTGATTCTTGAGATAGTGCTATCCTGGTGTGAGAATAGCGGCATTGATCGTTGCTCAAGTGGTAAACTGTCTGACTTGGAGTAGGCGGACGATATTGTTCTTCTGAGTGAAGATCCAGGTAAGTTGCAAATTTTTCTGGGTAGTCCAAACAACAGTGTAGTAATGTTTGGAATGCGTTTAGCACCTTTAAAGTGTAAAATGCTGCTGCAGGACTGCGTTGGCATTACGCCGAATCTTGTGTTGGCAGGGTAAGCTCTAACTGAAGTAGATAAGTCTTGTTACCTAGGCAGTTACATCTCACTAAATGGACATGTCGGATGAAGTGTTATCGCGTATACAGAAGGTGCGTTTGCCTTTTTTCAACCTCCGTCATCTGTGGCGCCGGCGTGACATCCGACTGTCTGTCAAGGGTCGAGTGTACACTGCGGTGGTTAGGTCCGTTCTTTTATACGGTTCAGAAACATGGCGGATAAGGTTGGAAGATAAGCGAAGGCTGTCGGTGTTTGAACACCGATACCTCCGTGGCATTGCCCGAATATGGTCCCTTGAAAGCAACCATGGTACCAACGTAGTCGATAAAAAAATAAGATGCTGTGATTTTTCTTTTCACTGTATACTTTTTGTTGTCGCTTTGTTTGTCGGAATGAAGTTTATGTGATTACGGGGCACGAGAGTTCGACAGAGAGGTCACACAGCGGTCGCGCCACGGACCTCTGTTCTAAGCCACGTCCCTCAACGCCTCTAACTAACGACGGTCCTCGTCCTTTGGGGCCCAACAAGGCAGGGGGAAGCACCAACCGAAGCCAAGATTGATGCTAGCTTCTTCATGCATCTACGCCAAATCAAGGCCTGACCGCCACGCGCTTTTTCCAATATTGCCCAGCACATGCGAACAGAAAAAGGAAAAGGGAGACGGTGGGCAGGCATTCACAAAACATGACAAAGCCATCGGGGGTGGTGTAGTGCGATCATTCCGTTAAGGGGACGACTATCCTCGTTCAACACACGACGACGAACCTCGTTATTGCTCACCCGGCGTTCTCACGAGACGAGCAATGCTTCGGAGACATCGGTTGTCGAACACAGAAAGAAGCCTAGCATCCTTAACGCGAACTGGCCAAGTCTCGTGACCGTAGAGCAAAACACTACTAACCGCGGTGTTATGCACCCGTCCCTTAAGAGAGAGCCGGATGTCATGGCGGAGCCACAGACGTCACAGGTTTGTGTAAGTTGCTCCAGCTTTTGCTTTTCGTCAAATGCTCTCTTCTCCAACACCACCTCCAGCTGTTATCAAGCTCCCAAGGCACTGAAAGCTATCGACTGCCTTCAGCTGATCACAATGGGTGAGTGCAAGCACAAGCTCCTGCCAATCTTACAAGAGCACTTTGCACTTGAAAGGCGCAAAGTGCATACCATATCTAGATACCTCAATCACCAGGCTGTTCGGAGAGCGATGTTTTGCCTGTGCATTATCACTCGACAAGACGATATCGTTGGCATTTTCCAAGTCAAAAACTCTGTTCCTTGGAAGGAGTCCAATTCCACCGTTCAGTAGACCAGACAAGGCATTCCGTAGAACATCCTCTATGACAAAGGTGGAGAGAAATGGGAATATAGGGCAACCTTATCGTACTCCACTGGAGATGACAAAAGAGAGCGAAAGCTGACCGTAGGCCTTTACCCGACCTGATGTGACGATACAACTCTTTGAGGAGAGGCGTATGCTTTTCAGGTACTGGATTTCGCAACAAGCAGTCCCATTGTACAGTCCTGTCGACAGAGTTGAAGGCCGTGCGAATGTCCAGGAACACGATGCTTGTTGGTCTTTGGGAAGTGTGACGGTGCTCTGGCAGTTGTCGGAGGGTGTTCACTTCAGCTCAGTTCGGACAACCAATAACCATGCACCAGGTGCGGTGACATTGGTTGCTATCCCCTATCGGAAATAATAAATAATAAAAGAAAATAATGAAGGAGAATAAGAGTATGAAAAGAGTAAAAGGAAAAATTTAAAAATTTCTGTCAAGTCGATAAAGAATGGGGCGTGAGAATTTGATCGGTACATCCACAACCGGTTCTGGTGATGGGCCGGACTGTTTCATCACGAAGAAAGACCGGGACGTGTTCTGTTACACAGGCCTGTCATCGTATGCCTAACGTCCTGGCGGCGGTCGAGTGGTTTAAAGCGTTTGCGTCCTGCCTCGGAGTTTCGATATTTGAATCCCCGCCATCACCGGTTGATTTTGGTGGTGGGCAGTATTCCACTGTCGTCCGGCTCGTTATCACATCTGACCTGTTGTGACCTAATGTGGTTCTCCACTCCGGGTGTCAAGGTTTAGTTGTTGGTATTTTGTGGCAGTGGGTTTACTCCTTCGATTGCACTTTTGTGCAGGCATGTATTAAAATAAATAATACTGTGCACTGCAAGATCACAGACTGATGCAGAACGAAAACATTGAGGCTGATGAAACCGTCTATCTTTGGAATTCTGAACAATGTATGGTTTGGTAGAAGAAAAGTGCAAATGGAGAGGATTAATGGTCAAGATAAAGGTGTTCTTTGCTGTCCCGTCTCAGAGTGATAAATCCTTGGAAAAAGTGGTACATTTGTTGGAGGTTCCTGGTTAACCTTCGCTCGCGGTCTGTATCCGAGTCCTGTCAAATACCAAGCAGAACATTGCACAGCAACCCAATAGGTTGTCTCACCAACCCCAGTGTTTTTTTTCTAACATTATCATCGTCGTCGTACAGCGTTAAACAGTAGGGCAAGCCTCACTGACCACTGCCTTCCTCAGCATGTTACACGCTGAATTAGAAAGTATGAATATACAAGATGGACAGGGAGTGGACCTACATGGGTGGGGAAAGGAAAGAATGCCCTAGTAGCCAACACACGGAATACACAGTCTAACTGTACAAACTCACATCGATCAGTCATTGTGATTCGATAGAAAGTAACAACACGATCGCCACTGTTCGCGGTTCGCTGCCATATCTTTCAGTGTCTCCAACCAACTGGTAGACGGATCTTTTGGACCACAACCACGAAGACGTGAAGCACCTACTTTTCCTAAGTTTGCTGTACATTTTCTCATTCCTCGCTGCCACGTCATCTGTTGACCTCCACGTGGTCTCTTCCACTCCCTAGGAGGAACGAAGGATAGGACACGGTACGGTAGACGTGTGTTTGACATACGTAACACATGCCCCAACCAACGAAGTCTACTAAGTTGGATACGCTGTAACAAAACGTTCTCCGAATTAGTACCGAATACTCGCTTTCTGACCTCATCATTAGTTACTCGGCTATTCCACCCGATCTTAGCGATACTACGTAAACATCGGTGGTCGAAAACCTGAAGACGACGAATATCTTCAGCACGCAGACTCCAAGTTTCGCAACCATACGACGAAACTGAACGCACTGCGGCACAGTATACACGACCTTTCAACTTCAGTGAAATATCAGGTCGGCGCCACAAGTGCTTCAGTCCAGCGTACGCCGCTCGAGCCTTCGATATACGCGTGCTTATCTCTACTACTGTGCTCTCGTCCGTCGTCACGCTGCTGCCGAGGTAGGTGAAGTGGTCGACAACTGCCAGCACCTCCCCATCGAGCATCAAGCTCTGAATCGTTGACGTCCAGTCTTGTAACATCACTTTGCACTTTGAAGGTGCAAAGCGCATGCCGAATGGAGCTACAGCTCTTGCGAGTCTATCCAGTGCACGTTGAGCATGTTTCGTGGATTCGAGCAAACAGACAACGTCGTCCGCTTAATCTAGGTCACATAGCTTTCCACTATTTCTTAGTTCGACGCCTACATCCTGGAGATTTTGCAGCACACTCTCCATTATTTCATCCATGACGAAATTGAACAGGAATGGAGGCATAGGACATCCCTGTCGAACACCACTGGTCGTTTCGAACCGACCGGATGGTTCACTGTAAACTCTAACGCGGCCAGAAGTATGAGAATACAATGATCTCATTAGGTTCACGAACTTTTGTGGCATACCTTTTCAATGAAGAGCACTGAAAAGCACTGTTCGATCAACTGAATCGGAAGTGCCTTTCAAGTCTAAGGAAATCATTATTATCGGTCAGTGGTGCGTGTGACGCGTTTCAAGTAGTCGGCGAAGAGTAAAAACCTGGTCGATGCATCCTCAACCTGGGGGGAATCCAACCTGCTGTTCGCGCAAGTGGGCGTAAGACGGTGCAGTTGAATCGAGGCTAATACTTTTGGTGACTATCGGAATTAAGCTAATTCCACGATGATTACCACAGTCATTGCGTATTCCCTTCTTGAGGATGGGAACAAGCAATGAATTTATCGGAATGTAATCTCAAGCCGATGAACGTTTCTTCTAGTACCATTCGTTGAGAATAGCACGAATGTGTACATGTTGGCACTACAAAAAATTACAGCGGAACTAATAACCAGGTATAATAAGTTGATCAAAAGAAATTTCATTCTACGAAATTAGCAAAATTGTGTGGCGATTTTTGGTAATTAGAGGCTCAGTCACAGAAAACTGGTAAAATTAGGACTTGTTCTCACTGCTGTAAACGCAGTGCAGTTCTTGTAACCAGAATTGCCGTCTCACACCACCACCAATGTGCAAAAGCCTATCAGATACAGTTAGGGTTATGGTCAGCTTTCGCCACCGTTTGCCGTCTCTAATGGAGTACGGAAAGGCTGCATTGTATCCCCGTTTTCTCTCAGTTTTGATATAGGGGGTGTTTTACAGGACGCTTTATGTGGCCTTCAGTCGGTGGGGTTAGACTCCTCTCAGGAGACAGAGTTTTTAACTTAAAGTACGCCGATGATATCGCTTTACTGAGCGACAGTGCGCAGGCAGTTCAGCACGTATTGGATCGCTTGACAGTTTAGGTGTCCTGATATGGTATGTGCTTTGTGCCTTCAAAATGCAAGGTACCTTAAGACTTGCAGGAGCCTGTGCCTGCACTCATTCACTGTGGTGATCCGTTAAAGATAGTCTATAGCTTTGAGTATCTCGGGGGCTTGATCACAGCTGATGGTGGTGTTGTTAGGAGAGATCACGTCATGAATTGCGAGAGCCAGAGCAGCTTTCGCGAACCTGTGCTATCTGCGGTTTCGCTATGGCATGAAGCTTCCCCTCAAGGAAAGGGTATACTGTGCCACAATTCGTAGTGTTCTTTACGGTCGCCACACCTGGCTCGTCCACGCGGATGACGCTCGGCAGCTTTGTGTATTCGACCACCGATGTCCGAAACACTACTCGTGTCTGATAGGAACATCGGGTGAGCAATGACGAGGTTCGTCGTCGTGTTTCCGGTGCTGGGCGGAATCCGGCCTGCTGTTCGCGGGCATTCCTCTCGCAAGTGGGCGTAAGACGGTGCAGTTGAATCGAGGCTAATACTTTGGTGACTATCGGAATTAAGCTAATTCCACGATGATTACCACAGTCATTGCGTATTCCCTTCTTGATGATGGGAACAATCAATGACTCGTTCCGTATTAACGGAATACGCTCCTCGTTCCAAATGTCACGGAGCAAGACAGTAAGTGATTTTTCTCAACGCCCCACCACCCAGTTTGAAAAGAACTGGGGAAGTTCGTCGGGACCTGCCGCTTCCCCCCGCCTTAGTAATCGAATGCATGACTCTACTTCTACTTCCGATTGGGGGCTCAAGTGATACCACCCAAGGAGTCGCAGTTGTTGACACGGGAGTAACTAAACTAGCGTGCGGCCAGCTAAACTGTTCCTTGAAGTACTCGGCCCATCGGTCAAGCCTTTGCTGTTTGTTATGGATGGGTTCTCCATTTCTATCCCAAATCCTTTCACTGGCCTGGATGTGCCGTCCACCGGTGTCACGAATAAGTCTGAACAGTCTTTGACTGTTACCTGAAGCAGCTGCTATTTCCATTTCTTCGGCTACCTTGACCCACCAATTTTCGCGATCATTCTTAAGGCTTTTCGTAACTTGCCTTTGTAGATTTCTCCGCATCTTACTCATCTCCTTACGGTTCGAGAGCTGACGCCTTTGCTCCATTATACTCAGCGACTCTTGCGAGATCCAGTGTCTTTGATGGACATCGGATCTAGGACCACAGGCAAAACCTGCTGCAACGTGCATTGCCTGTTTGATATGAACCCAATGCTCATCTACATTACTATTCGTCGTAGATCCTAGCCTATGTGCTAACTTCTGCTCGTAACGGGTGCGTACTTCTGGATCACACAAACGTTGCACAGTTAACCGGGTTTGCGGGTTGCGACGATGACCCATGGAGCTGGAGCGATAATTGCATTAAAACTAATGCATGGCCCGACTCTACGTACGTGGACCAGTAAGATCTACAGTTCTGAACAGAACTGCGCCACCGGTAGCTTACGGCGATATGATCAATCTGGCTCAGAGTACCTGTAGAGTTAGAGCACCATGTCGCTGTGCGACGCGGGCTGTGTAGGAAATTGGTGCTAGACAAGAACAATCGATTGTCTGCACAAAACTGGAGAAGTCTATCCCCGTTATCTGTACGCTGAGCGGGTGAAGCACGACGCCCACCTAAACAGGCTTCTGACGCACTGAGTTTGCCAAATTGTGCATTGAAGTCACCAGTTAGCACTACAATGTCAGAACCCTTACTAATGCGAACGAGTGTGACGAGTTCATCATAGAACTCATCTTTCTGCGCGTCTGAGCTGCTGTCCGTTGGGGCGTACGTCGAGATCACAAACAGACTGCGCTTAACACAACTATCCTTTCGAACGCCAACTGGCCTCTGGAGTCTAACTGCACATAAACGACTGTTAACAGGGATAAAGTCTAAAAGGGCAGCCTCAGCCTTGTCAGTCAAGACTATTCTTACACCACGTTGACCCACAGCTCGAGCTGTTTCGTCTCCCGAGGTGCGCAGAAAATACCTCGATGAGATACTAGGAGCAGTTAGTTGAATTACACTGCTCGAATCCTGGATACGCGTTTCACTTAAGCAGCAGACATCAATCTTCAGAGAATCTATTGTGAGCGCAGGCACGCTTGCTGACCGGCCTGCACGAGTGTACGCACGCTGGAGGAGCCGAGATTCAGAGGCTGACGAGGCTTGAGAAAACGTGAGTTACCAGACAGAGGATTATTCCCGATACTATTTGACAGTGAATCGTTGCGAGTATCGACCGTGTTATCAGTGGGAGCATTATGGGTGGATAGAGGGAGCAAAGAGGGTGGTTAGGGACAGAAGACAAAAGTTGAATAAAAGAGAGAGAACTCTGAACAGTAGCCCACTTATCACTATCCACCCCGCTCGATGCAATGGGCAGCGCGGCCCTGATTATCCTGCGCGACGACCGATGCAGTATGGAATTCTTTCTATTCGTGCAGTTCATGGCAGATGTTGGACGGGTACTGCTAGGGTGTCCAGCCACAAAGCAGGAGAACGATTAGGGTCCTCATCCAAAGCCTTTAGTTCTAACAAGAACCTATCCACAAGGCAGCGGGATGGCTTAGTGGAAGCCCATTTGCTTGAATCAGTTATTCTTCCACTGATTTTGCCGATTGAGTCGCCAGCTCAGATCAACCCCCAATCTGGAGGACCAGGAGACTGAACTTTGTCTGACCTCTACCCATTGACCTGTCAGGTACGATTGCATCTCCGGCTTAAAGAAGCCATCCTGTATAGCTCTTTGGGTCATAGAGGCGCGCAAGCCATCACACCACGTCAAGGTGCAGTCTCGTCGTGATGGAGTTTTGTTCTATGTCAGTTGACGTGCTTTTTTGGTTCATAGGATCTCATTCGTGACGGTTTTCGAATCAACCTTCCAAGTCGGGCATACACCCATTCTTCCAGCGAGCATACCGACAGTGATTAAGTGTTCCGAACTAATAGCTGGTGATGGTCCAGTGACTTAGAATGTTTTCTTACGGCCCCGGAGGTCAGAAGCTCGAACCCCACCACTGCCGATCACTTTGGTTGTAGACAGTGATCGGCTGTTATCCGGCTTTTCATCCCACCTGATCTATTGGAACTATGCGATTCTCCGTCACTCCAAGTCTCAGAGTCTGGTTGCCGGTTATCCCTAATAATGCAGTAGGCCTTTTTGTCTATGGGGTATATCCCATCCACTGTAATCATACACAGGCATGCAATAAAAAAGCCTGCTGGCTACCGGAAATCATGACTCAGTCTAGCAAGTATCTGTGAGTTGATCTCTTCCACTCACAAGTTTTCACACCATAGTTCAGCGTATCACGAAAGCTGAACAGTGAATATCAGTATGAGTAATGAGAGATTTGAATCGACTACCAACCATTTGTCACTCAGCAGTAATGCTCAATTCACCACTGAAAATCGTGGAAGCCTCCTCTGTACAGCTGTTTCGCCGGGATTATTAGGAATCAATGCCGGCAGTGCACATCCACCAAGTCCTCACTGGGACTCGGAAGAGCGCTATATCACGTAGTGATGATGTTCAACAAACGATTGAGAGCCCCAGCTCTGATATTCTGCTGGTTAGATATTCGACTCAGTCGTTCACCCCGGGTTCGAGCCCCAGTGGAAGCTCCATGGGTGTGCACTGCAGCTGACAAGTTATGGAAAATCTGTACGGTTTTCAGTGGTGAGTTGAACCCTGTTACCGCATGATAAACACATATTTGATAGTCTGAATATCGTTGGAGGAGCTTCTGTTATAATCTGAGGTCATTCGAAAACTAATTGCAAATGTACCACATTAGGGACTGGTTCCCTTTCGATCTCCGCACTAAAACAAGGTGGAGCCCGGTAAGTACCTGTATGGTTGAACAGTCGGGAATATTGGATTTTGTAGCCGTCCCTTTTTCGGTGATAACTCCGCTGCTGCCTTGGTCGTTACCGTGCCTGACATAGTTAGGCCCTTTTTGGTCACTTATATCAAGTCATGTTACCCGATTCTCTTTGTTGTTGCAGTGGGTCCTTGGTAATATGGCTTATAACTACGGTATTGCTTTCATGTGCAAGCCTGACAAAGGTAATTCCAAAAAAGACCTATTTACGTCTAGTCGACCAATTGATCATCACCGGTAAAGACAGTGCCCAAGTATCTTGGTTCTATACTCGTCACCTACGGTGTACTTTGGTGATATGTAGTGTGCGGATTACCCAACTTAATCTAGTGCCTCACTTAACCTACTGAAGCTTGGTCTGGTTCGCCTCGGCCTAGTTCCTGGACCAAGGATACTAATTATTCTGTCTGATTTGGTAAATTTTGTGATTAACAGATCTACTGCTTCTTCTGTTGTCCGAACGTATGTAGAGGAATACAATGTAACGACTAGGTTTATTTTTTACAACTCTTTTTTATGGCAGTACATCACTGTGTATGAATTTTGTCAGATGAAAATAGACTAATGAGTAGTGTGGTGGGAGACGAAACTCCTACACGGGGTCAGTAATTAGTCTGACCGACTGACTTCTGATGTGTTCGAGGTTGGGGAATGGCTCCAGAAGGCTTCAGTACTTGGACAGATTTTTCGAGTGCAAAAGAAAGAATCACGAAAACCAATGCTGACCTTCACTGTGATCAGGACGTGACATTTTGCCAGTCTGAAATGCTAAATTCTAGCTTTGTAGATCGGGTGAGACGCTTCGGCGATTTCACTGAATGGTTCAACTCAACAAACATAATGAACGAATTACTGGAAATCGCTTTCAGTGCCTCAGTGTACAAGCAGATCGGGTGTTGCTTGCTCATGGATGTGTTCGGATAAACTCCTAGTCGTGCGTTAAGTGTACACAGTTCCACAGAAGTAAATGAATGAACTTGAAGAATCCGTCATCCAGTTCTTCAATTTCAAATACATAATCGACCAGCATGTGGATTTTTCAGCTTTGCCACATAGTCTTAATGTGGCGTTCCAACCAGTTCTATGTGTCTTGCTGTATCACACAACCCATTCGACCCCTACTCATTAGGCCTTGGTGAAACTAACAGTCAACCGACTTTTATGAACTCCATCTCGTGGTAATTGATTTTCGTGATTTCACTAGTCACCTAGTGATTTATCTAACCACTGTTGTCTGTCATCTCTCTCTCTCCGTTCGTCAGAAACGTGTAATCACATTCCCGCTACAGCCGAAGCTAACCAGATGGAAATTGAAGCGTTTATCAAGTTCTGGTTTCGCACCAATTGTGATCGTGAACGTATACGTCTGAAAAGAGCCCGTGTTGGTGCCCCATTAAATCGCGCTTCTCGCAGTAAGTATCATGCACTCGGATGCTAAACCGGATGGTGCCAAACAGTTGTCATGAGTTCATGAAGTTTTTATTCAACCGACGTCTGGATTTAGCAAGTGTGACTTCACTGTTCTGCCTTTTTTTCCTTCCGCAGACTCAGTGGGCCAGTTTGCTGGAGTCAAGTCACCGGATCCGACGAGTGTTTGCACTCCACAAACTCAGTAAAACAGCGGTGCACACTGACGCACCCTCTCCCCTCCCTCTCACCATTACCCCGGCATTCATCTTCTTCCTGTTCATATTCGCGGACCGCGCGTTTGTTTTACAGCCCATCCACATACGCATACCAATTGGACTGACCCAATCGCATTATCACAGAAATCGGCAATATTCCCATTTCGTTACAACCAATTGGGTATACAAACGTACTACCGTTTCATGAGCGTATCACCACTTCTTTTCATTGCCTTCAATCAACCACAGAGCTTTTATACACTAATTACTTACGGTTACCATTACTGTCATTATTTTTTATCGAAACACAAGAAACACTCGGATTTAGCGGATCTACTTTAAACGGCTATTTGTTTTGCTTTACAGTGTTTGGACGGTGGTTGGTATTCAGGCAAATGGTGGTCACTGTTGACGAGTATACTCAAATAAAAGGGTACAAAACTGAATAATGCTAGTCCGCTTTGACGGTTTGTAACGTCGCGATTGCCCTCGTTACTCGCTACTATGCCTGACGTATTGATAAGAACTTGTGCGAATCACCACCCCAATCGATGGTTAGCGGTTTTCCCCGTTCAAAGCTTTCAAATCTGTATCACGGGCTGATCGCACTTTCTCAAGTCCTTCCACATAATTTCTACCTTACAGAACAATGCACACGGAGAAAGTTTGCTGGTCAAATTCGCGAAGCGTCTTAACTTCTGTAACTGGGAGTTCGGTCTGGTGATTTATCCCACACTTGATATCCTTCTTGCTTTTATGTGTTTATGATTTGATGGCTGTAATCTCATTTGAATCGTAAGGAGTGTGCATGGACTAAGTGTCCAATTTTAGAATCGCAAGGTGATTCTTCCAAATTTATTTCGTCGGTTACCAAGGCTCACCTTCAGTGGGAGGAAACGGTCCCAAGTTTGGATTTTCTAAATAAATAGTATGGTATTCTATCTGGATGGCAGAACTACCGGTTTCGCGGTTATTACCGTTCATCAGGCATGCAAACTTGGTACTGTTCTGCTCAATCATCCCTATGCTTGAGCAATCAACAGTTGATTGATGGTTGCGTCTTCGTTCTGAAGGTTAACCTTGGTAACCGATGAAATAGCCTTGGAAGAATCACCTTGTGTTTCTAAAAACGCACTCTTCGTCCATATAGGCTTCTGTTTTCTGATCTGATTAGGAGGATAATGCGATAGCTGCTTCTCGAAACACTGGCGATATTCGTGTGCGCTTCACACACAATTGCTAGGCTTCACATACGTAAACAAAACCCAGTGGGAATAAAACAGACTTAGAAACGAGAATATATAAGGTCAATTACATGGCGTTGTCGGCGGAAAAATACGATTAGCCGTCGTTTAGAGAACCTTGGGCAACCTTTCTCAAGGCACACTTGCTCCCATAATCGGAGGCAGTGGTGACGAGGTCAACTGTCGATGTGACCTTTGAGCCACTCATGCGTTAGGGCTGTCAGTGCGGTTCGAATTCCGGGACTCAGTCCCGTCATTTCGGTTGACGTATGCAGGGTGGGTGCAGATTGCCAGAGCTTCGGCATAGAAGCGCTTAGTGCACGTCTTCAGTCCGCGTTGGAGGATGTTCGGGTCGGTGATCGTCAGAGAACAACTAACCAATCCTATTGAGGACTTAGGCAACTTGATTTATCGCCTTAGGTCTTTTCAATTAGAATTCAAATGTAGTCAGATCTTGTAACTGTTAACAAACGGCACAGCACTTGTCTGTTCGTAACATTCCAGTTATATCACTGTTTATGCAGGCTGATATGAAACGAATGCGTTCCGCCATGTTTTCAGCTGCCGATTACAGCCGGAAAGAAGTCATAAAAATATGTGGGTATTTTCGATGTGAGTAGTATGTGACTGTATCTGGATGACAGGACTAAGTTTCCCCGGAAGCACATGACCGGTTTGGCAGTTGTTGCTGCTCCTAAGGTATGCGTACCCGGTACTCTTCCGCCTAATCATCCTTATAATTGAGCACTCCACGGTTGGTTTACAGTTGTAATTTCATTTGAATCGAATGGGACGTGCACGGACGAAGAGTCCATTTTCAGGATCACACGGGGATTATTCCAAAGTTAGTTCGTTGGTTAACACGGCAACCTTCAGAACGAGAACACATGGAAGAACCACCGTGTGATTCTAAGAATGGACTATCCATTCAAAGACGCTCCATTCGACTCAAATGAGATTACACATGCGGGTATTTGTTTTACAATTCTAGTAATCAGAAAATTAAGGTTGTGCAGTTATATGTAAATTTTAGATATTTAATAATACAATCTTTTCCTAAATGTACGTGCTCATGCGAAATCTCCGTTATCGTGAGTAGTCTTTTGCAAGATTTTTAAAGTCGTTCATGCAGATAAACAAACGTGTGACTTAAGTTCATCTAGATTCTGGTGGACGCAGGCACGTTTACAGACGGTGCGCAAAAGGTGCAGTGTGTTGCTGAGAGTTGCTTTTACAAAGAAGTTTGAGCTGAAGTAAACTACTGCGATCAGAAGTGGTAATTGGGGGAATGTTTATATACACTGAAAACCCTTGGATAGTTATTTAATACTGAGTCCACAAGAGCACAAAGAATGGTCAAGACGAAATGAGGTTGTTGGGGAATGTATCAATGAACTTTCCCATATCATCATTGTGAGTGTCAGTGTGTATTAACGAGACCAATTTCTCAAAAGGACCTAACAAAAGGTGCGTAACCGCCACTAATGATCGTAATACATAAATAGTCCACCAGAATTAGTTATTAATTCATCGGTTTCAACTGACAAAATCCGTAACCATTTGTGGATATTCGTTTCACACCTTTGACAACCACAAAACTAAAGAAAACCTTCAGTTACATTTAAGTTTTCATTATAAAACGAATCAACGGTGTTCTATATGCTTAGAATCAGGCAAAGTTTCAGGCACCGTGAACAAGGCGGGTTTGCGATCTAACGGGCAGGTGGACTTGAGAGATCCAACTAAATCGCAATACACAAGAACATATTCGTGGTGTTACGCGTCCAAGACACGACGGCGATTCAACACGGACACAGACTGGCAGGGTCGTTGGATCTGATGGATGCAGCGCTCTTCCACAGAGGATGGACGTTTACGATCTGAAAAATCACGGAAAGAATGAAAACCCGATGAGCCGAAACCCAATAAGTATAGAAACAGCGACCAACACCTACATCAAAGAGCGTGGGAATGCGTTTCAGTATAAATACCTCTTACAGGGCCGTTGGTATGGGTTAGTTATTTGCGTAATCACTTCGAGGTTAGCATTCGCACTTCCTAAGTAATGATTCGTAAATACCGATTTCGTTAATCTTAATATCGTGAAAACAATCCGACGGCTTTTTTCGAACGACGCAGGAAAAACCCAAACACTAGCTACTGCCGTCGTAATCAGTAGTCAAAACAGAAATACGAAACTTGCGGGGCCCACCCGTCTCTCCGAGACGTGCAGAATAGTTTCGAATTCCTATTTTGGCTACTGATAGCAATGGCAGTAGTTAATCTTTCGGAGTTCACCCTGTTAACCGAAAAACGCAGTCACACTGTCTACTTCAAGTGAAGATCGACGACATCAGGATTGGCAAACCATGGCTTCAAAGGTGCATATGTTAACCTTGAAGTGACTACACAAACATGTTGACGCGTTCTGACAGTCCTGTTAGCGGTATTTCTAAGGGCACATGCAAGCTTGACGAGATTAAGCCGGGTCAACTGAGTCAACGTGCGTATTCGATGGTAAACTGGTCTTATGCCCGGTAGCGGAAACTTCAGCTGGTTACAGGCATACACGCAAGAGTTTTGTTATTGAGTACCTAAAGTTTACGTATAACCGATGTTTCTCCTCACTTTTTTGATTGTCAGAGATGTTACACGAATATCCGCTGATGTTTCTGAATTTTATCAGTTGCAGCCGAAAAGCTACTTGTTTCCGGCTGACTACACATTTTTTGTGATCGCTGGTTGCTGATAGTGACCTTTTCTTAGCTCCCTTCACAAATTGTCCTCGTCCATATGTATGTTGCACCTGGACCTCACTCCATCACGACGAGACTGCACCTTGGCGTGGTGTGAAGGCTTGCGTGGCACCATGACCCAAAGAGCTATACTGGACGGCTTCCATAAGCCGGAGCTGAAATCATGCCTGACAGGTCGATGGGTGGAGGCCAGACGAAGTCCAGTCTCAGAACCACTTGAGGGATAGCATCTGGTTTCAACCACTATGCCCCTGGAGAGGACACTCGAGCGAATGAACACGTATAGGAACAGTTTACTGCAAACTTGTAGCTCTCGGAGAGGGTAGCGAATTAGAGACACCCTAGTCACTTAGCTGTTTTCAACGTCCGCACACTTCGCCGAACGGGGCAACAGGCTGCCCTAGCTAGGACTCTCGAACCCTTTAACATAGACGTGTGTTTTCTCTACGAAACTCGCATACAAGACCCAACTTCAGTGTTAACACTTCGCGCCCCAGATACAGGCTCGGCTTCTCTTTTCACTGTTAGCTTGTCGGGTGGTTCGGAGTCTAGTGCTCGTGGCCAAATTGACGTTGGCTCCACTTTGAGCGTGAAGGCTGAGCGTGCACTGCTCGACTGGATCCTGGGCAGCAGCCATCTGTGTGCATTTCGGTTGAATGGTGCTGTACATGTTATCAGCACTAGACTGAAGCTCCGATGCCTGTATGTCGCTTCTGTGTATGCCCCGACTGACAGTAGCTCTTCTGAGGCTAAAGACGAATTCTACCAGGATTTGTCTCGACTGCTCCACAGCGTGCACTTTACGAACATCATGGTTGTTGCTGGTGATTTCAAATCTGAAATCGGAAACCTAAACGAGATGAAGAGGAATATGGGGAGCCAACACTGAGTTCCAGCCGATTGAACTGATAACGGTGATCGACTCATTCAACTATGTTCGGACCATGAACTATTCGTGTGGGTACAAATTTCTCTCATCAAAAGCGACACAGGCTAACTTGTCGTCTTCCCGCGCCTTCACAGCATTGGACTCAGAGCGACCATAATGCTGTCGGTTACTTCTAGCTGGATCAGTTCAAGATTGTCCATCATTTTGGTCCACGTCTGTAGACATTAATCACGCTCTGGCCCACGCGCACTTCAGTTTGCGCCTCCTCGGTGGGCGAATCAACGCCAAAGTGAACCGCCCCCTGCAGAAGCAATAACGGGCAACACAAACGGCACCGACCATGTCCTCCTACGCGCATCTTTCAAAGTTCATCTGTCTACACGTGCTAAAGTGTCTGCACCCTCTCGGATAAACGTTGCTGCCCTAGAAAATCCAGAGAGGCAAGAAGCGTTGTCACGAGCAATCACAACCCGACTAACCAACGCAACCAATGCACAAGCAGATGAAGTTTTTGTGGGAGGGCAGTGGACTCGAATGAAGACGACAACCAAGGAAGCTTCTTGGACAGTACTCGGGAGAACGAAAAGGCGGACAAAGGATTGGATCTCGGAGAGCACGCTCCATCTGTCAACCAGAGCACACGAAGCGCGACTGGCAGGTAGTAACGAACGCCGCAGACTGCAACGAGAGGCCACACGCTCCGCCAAGGCTGATCGCAAAAGATACTGGATAGAAATAGCTGAAAAAATGGAGACCGCTTCCGGAATTGGTGACTTCGGTAAACTGTTCCGCCTTATTCGCAACGCCTCTACTAGGTTTTGTAAGCAAAATTCCCTTCTTCGTGACACGGCAGGAAGCTTAATACCCGAACAGAGTAAGAAAATCAACCGATGAATGTAATACTTTGGTCAACTGCTCAACCGGCCTACGGACCACCGGACGGACCAACCAATATCAACCCCTCCACTCCAGTACGAAAGCACCTGTGACCCGCCTAACACCGCAGAAATCACGAAAATGATAAACAAACTGAAAGACAGAAAGGCTGCTGGGGAAGATGGCATCCCTCCGGAAGTGTATAAAGCATGTTCATCGTCATTGATTGACAGGTTGTGTACACTTTTTGGTTCCATTTGGAGAGAGGAAGCATTCCCACTCGACTGGGGAATGTCCATTCTGCTACCCATTCCGAAGAAAGGTGATAAATCGGCATGTGAGAACTACCGAGGGATCAGCCTGATCGATGTGGCCGCAAAGATATTTGGTGCATTGTTACTAACCCGTTTCTTCGAGGCAAGAGACCAGCGCACTCGCCCGAACCAAGGGGGTTTCCGCCGTGGCAGAGGCTGTGTGGATCAACTCTTCACACTGCGCCGAATACTGGAGCACCGCTATAAGTTTCAGCAGCCGACGGTAGCTTGTTTCATCGACTTCCGGGCAGCTTTTGATTCGATGAACTGCGAGTCTCTTTGGACCATAATCCAGTCCGATGGGATGCCCGATAAGCTTTTAAGGCTGTAAAGGGGATACTACTCGACAACCGGTGCTAGGGTTCGTATGTACGGTGAAGAGTCCCTCGAGTTCACACTCACTACCGGAGTTAGGCAGGGCTATCCCCTCCCACCGGTGCTGTTCAACTACGCCATTGATTGGACAATGCGACAGGCATTACACAACTACCCTGGCGTTCAGCTTAGCCGGGAAATATACATCTCGGACCTGGAGTTCGCGGATGGTATTGTCGTGCTTGGAGACTCCGCCGCTAAGCTACAACCAACCCTCGACCGAATCAATTCCTTTGCGAGGTCCATCGGACTTGAAGTAAACTCGACCAAAACAAAAACTTTCACAACCCATCTGGGCCCGACAATTCAACAACTGTCGATCAATGACCAACCAGTCGAATACGCCCTTCATTCAAATATATAGGCTTAACTGCGCTTCCGAACGTCCAGACAAAAGATGAAGTGGTATTATGGATCGACAGTGCCAGGAGAGCCTTTCTTCAGCTAGGACGAACGCTGTGGACTCGCAGTGGAATCAGCTTAAGAACAAAAGTTCGTGTTTACCGTGCTGCCATCCGGCCCGTACTCATCTATGGCTGCGAAACCTGGCCACTACGAGCTGAGGATACCAGAAGGCTGGAGGTTTTCGACCACTGGTACCTGCGGCAAATCCTCGAAGTCAAGTGGCATGACAGGGTGTCCAACGACGAGGTAAGGAGACGATGCCCTGATATCGATGCTCTCCCCGTCCTCCTCCAAAGTAGACGACTTCAGTGGTTCGGCCATACGCTTCAACGACCCGAGTCAGAGATAACCAAGCAAACACTCCGCCTCACTCCCTGCCCTGGTTGGCGTTGTCGCCTTGGTGGGCAGCTCAAAACGTGGACCAGTACAGTCGAGAAAGACGTAGAGCTTCTAGGCCTTCGGTCAGTCTATGGAGCCCGGCGATGGAAAAAGGACTGGATGAGGATCTGTACGGAGCTCGCCTCCGACCGCCGCGCGTGGTCAGCAATGGTCCGTGATATTCATGGAGCCGACTTATCCTCTCGCAGGAGATAGTCGCGTAAAAATCAAAAAAATTCCCCCCACAGCTGCTACTGGACGATAACCAAAGGCCTGCTTTCCGAACAGAATTTTCCACCAGGTTATCGATGCAGTCAAATGCCTAGGATTCAAAAGAGCGATGGACAGAGATCAAACAGGCTCTACATGTGGCTGCTGAAGCTACCCAAGGTTCAACAACCAGATAAACACAGAAACGATGAATATCTGCATCATCAGTTACACTGCCAGATGTGCACAGATAGATTCCTCCGGATTCCGGATGCGATGATGCACGGAAATGCCTTAAACACCAACTAGTTCGAAGTCTGAGAAATGACCTTTGTTAGATGTGGACTGCGAAGTGTAGGGAGATGGAAAAAGCTGCGGTGATGGGTAACAGCAGCAACCTTTTCCATATGATTAAACAAACCGGTCCAGGTAAACCAGCTGTTAGAGAGTTGATCAAAGAGACCAATGGCTCACTGATTCAAACTCAGGAGCGTCGTCTAATTTGCTGGCCGGAGCATTTCCAGATGCAGTTTCATTGGCCTTTATCCTCATCAGGTTTGATCACCAGCGCAATGGGCACAGCTCTTGCTGTAGATACCAATCCTCCGTCAGAAACAGAGATTATCCGTGAGATAAGCTATCTTAACCGACATAAAGCCGTCAGACCGGATGGGTTGCCTCCGTCTATTTTCAAAGACGGTGGTCCAGCACTTTTACTGGAGTAGACGAAACTCCTCAGTTTGATATGACAGAAGGAACAAGTTCCAAAGAGGTAATGTGAATCGGTGGTTTTACCGAGAAAGGCGACAGTCCTGCTGTGAAAACCACAAGGGACTTAGTCACATCCAGATTGCTCGCTGGTAGTATTCTCCACCGCTTACCTAACTCTCACGAACAGTGCTCGTGCGAGAATCAAGCTGGGTTTAGACCTGGTCGAGGTCGTGCTGATCACATCGTCACACTTCGACAAATTTTTGAGCAAAGACACACCTTCCGTAGGCCCACTATCTCCATCTTCCTTGTTCTTAAAGCGGCCTTTGACTCAGTTGACCACAGTTCTATGGCGCTGCCTCTTGTTGAAGGGTGTACCAGAGAAATTCATTTCCATCGTAAAATCCCTTTACATTAAAAGCCGAAACCGAGTTCAGGCTTACGGTGATCTTTCACCTGAGTTCACCACGAGAAGTGGTATAGGTCAGGGTTGCCCCGTCTCTCCTTTTCTCTTTACATTTGTGATTGAAATGGTCCTAGAGACTGCACATTTGTCAGATGAGGATAGCGGCACTGAACTTTTCCCAGGTGGAAAGGTATCAGACCTTGAGTATGCTGACGACATAGTTCTTCCAAGTGAAGATCCAGGTAAGTTGCAAGCTTTTTTAGACAGCTTGAAGAATTGCGTAGCGATGTTCGGTAATCGTTTTGCGCTTTCAAAGTGCAAGATGCTGTTGCAGGACTGGGTTGGTCCAACTCCAAGCCTTTCATTGCCTGGGGAGACTATAAACGTGGTAGACAAGTCATCTTATATGGGAAGCTGCGTTTTGCCCGGAGGTCGGATATCGAATGAGATGTTTCTGCGAATACAGAAGGCTCACTTGGCATTTGCCAATCTGAGTCATCCGTGGAGTCGACATGACATCCGTTTACCTTTTAAGGGTCGAGTGTACGCTGCAGCGGTCAGGCCCGTGCTTCTGTATGGTTCAGACACATGGCCACTGCTGGTGGAGGATATATGAAGCCTTTCGGTATCTGAACACCGATGTTCTCGTAGTATTGTCCGAATCTGGTGCAAACACCGTGTGAGAAATGCTGGGGTTCGGAGAAACGTCTTAGGTTCAAGGATCAAATCATTAGATGAAACACTTAAGTTCACCAGGCTGAGATGTTTGGGACATGTGTTACGTATGCCCCCTGACAGGATTCCTCTGCTTGATATGTTTGCTGAGGCAGGTACTGGTTGGAAGATGAGTAAGAGTGGTCAATCCATGACATGGAAGAAAGGTGTGGAATGCCTAACTGGTGGACTTGGCCATGTAGGGCGTGTTAGACTTCCTGGGTGGGGTCCAAGAGACCCTCCTACTCAATGGTTAGATAAGTTGGGGGATATAGCTATATGTCGCTATCTGTGACGCTCTTGCATCCATAAACTTCCTTCATCAACCTAATTCCGATAATATAGTTCTCCTCTTACTCCTTTCATACTCTTTCCTCCTTCATTGTTTCCTTTTGAGGTTTCCGCTAGGAGATAGCAACCAAATGCCCTGCACCCAATGCATGGTTAATGGTTGTCTGAACAGAATATAGCAAGACCTCACACTGATAGCATAGGACAATTCGTTGATAGACTTTCCAGCAGCCTATCGAATTGGCATGGATCACCCTAATCAACCCGTATATATATATATATATATATATATATATATATATATATATATATATATATATATATATTAATGTTTGCACTTAAAAATTTAAGTTGTATGAGATTGCTGAACATCGGGGACCTGAAAGCGGGTAAACCCTGTGCATTGATTTAATTCTGCCTTCAGAAAGGATTCCGATAAGTTTGTGTTATTTATTGCCTAAAATTCATGTATAACCGGGCACCGTCTGTTGTCTTATCATACGAGGTACAAAAAGAATGCCCGCATATTTTAGTGATATTTTAGGCCGAAAATGAAAGAATTTTGAAGGGAATTAAGAAAGTCTACACATCATGTCACAAATCGCTAGCTGAAAACATACTAAAACAAATTCATTTCACATCAGGTTCCTTAAACAGTGATGTAACCGGATGATGTAACGGAAGGACAATTGTTGTACAGTTTCTTATGCAGTGTAATCATCGATTAAAATTAAATTCCAATTAAAAAGACCTAGGGTGATAAACCAGGTGGTTCAAGTCCTGAAAATGAACTTCAAATTGTTCTCTCACAGTCATCGCCCCGAGGCACGCTTGTACTCCAGAACAAAGCGCAGTGAACTCGGAAGCAAAAGCTAACTGCACAGTACAGCGTTTCACTCACAAGTCTCCATCCGTGCCAAAATTCACGTAAATATCATAAACTAGGGGAGAAGTTCCGATGGTGCGCACTCGTGATCGCGGGATCAGTGATACCGCTGTGTATTAATCGTGGCTGCCACGAATGACTTGCAAATGGACTAATAGGTGTGCCAAGATGTCTATCAAAACGTGGAGGATTATCATGTTTCGTACCTCATCCATACTTGACTGAATTCCACTTTCACCGATTGCTGTACCGGACACTGGTACTGTCATCCTCATCCAATAATTTCCAGTTTTATATGGTGTTTCCTCTTCGGTTCCGTGATTCTAATCCACAAAAAGTATAACTTTCCAGTCACTTACCTAACAATGTAAAGATGCATGATGTGGAATGACAGCATTATATCATACCATTTCGTTTTGAAATGCGTCCAAAGAGCAAACCAAAATAGAAAAATTTTACTGAAGTATCTTACAGCCGTTCTAAGTGCACCATCTTTTTAAACCGATCTAATTATTACTCCCGCAGGTTTTGACGTCAAACCACTTCCTCTGGGATATGCGTCGTGAGGAAGCGATATTTTAATCAACGGCTGACGGAGATGGTCCAACATGAAAGTGCCGGAGCACTGATGTTTAACCTCAAATGGGAAAATAACAGAAGAAAGCCACTGAAAAGTTAGCCAAATAGAATGATGTTGTGTCTTAGCCAGTTCATTCTAACGGTAAATTCCTAAACAACTCTGTTGAGTCTGTTAGGTATATATATCAATACTACACATGAGCCTTTGACGTCATCCCAAGACCATTGTGACCACAGAAGCTTCACTGTTTTGGCTGTCTATCTAGTTTATTGACATGACATACAGACTATTTTTCGGGTCGCATCCCAAAACCTAGTTACCAACAGGTAGCTCAGATTCTTAATCAGTAACTCTGGCATTCTCCAGTCAGCTGTGCTTTCGCCATTTTTTCACACTTAAGTAGGTGAACTCTCATTTGTCTCCTTCGAAACGGTAATCAAGTAGGCTGATACTGTAACTGTCTGTCATGCTGCATCAATCTAAGGGGACCCTTTACCCTATTTTTTAGTGTGCAAAATATTGTGAGTGCTTCGGAACAGAATGGCCCTTCCTTTAACCCTTGAGAGACATGGCTCAGAATGGAATTCAGTGGAGCGAACGGTGTACGGTCTGTCCGTTGAATTCTTGTGTCCCGTGAATCAGATAAGTACCTCGAAGTGACATTACCACTGATCTTCTCATTTTGTCAATTTGGTATGTGAATTGCGTTGTCTTTTTTCCTTCAGTTGCGAAGACTCAGGCAACTCTGCTTAAAATCCACTTTTATATCTTTCTTTGTTTCTCGTTTTGTTTTTACCAAACTTACTCATTTCCTCCCAACCATATCTTTCGTATTACAAAAACAGGATTTTAGTTTTATTTTGAGGTATTCATGTAATCAGTCTGATTTTTTTGCATTGACCAACGAGATATGTGATTCCCGACCCAGCGCCAGTGAAAAATGTGACGGAATTATAAATGATCCACTAGAACCAAAAGCGGTCTAACTTGAAATTCTAAGATTATGGGTATGCTTATCTTGGCATGATGCTGTGTTCTGATTTCTCGGTTGTAAGTGGGACAGTAAGCCGTTCTCTAACCCTCACTCCCAATCCAGCAGCAGACATCTGTACCGCGAATTAATTGTACTGGGAATATGAACTGGTAATACTCAGAATCAAGAAATCCAGCAATCCTCACTTCGACGACCATACCACGGAAAGCGATCAAAAAGACGCTGAAGTTAGGTGGTATTCGAAGAAATGTATGTATCTGCAGTAATCTGCACGTATTTACAGGGCAGGCGTGACAGGAATAACCAGCGAGAAACTAGTGGATTGGAGTGGATCGTATTTGCACGTGTTGGTGCGTGTGTGCCAGTCTGTCAGTGAACACAACAAGATAGGTCAGCCATAGAAATATGACTGGTTGGGGCTTGAGAATTGTGACGCACGGCATACTCGGTCGGGATTGCTCAGATATTCGGAAACTCGCACCAGGAAACCTGGCTCAGTATGTACGAGATCATGGAAACCGTGATTCAACTTCCAACCTAAAGTCATCCGGCCGCATTGGTAGTTGTTCAAGTCAAATAATCCTAAGACTTCTCCAATATTAGTGTGTCAAACCCTACTTTTCGCACTGTTCCTCTTTTCCCCGTGCGCCGTTCACCATGCCACTCCGTCCGCATTTATGATGCTTTCGAGTCAATTCTTAGTGTACCAATCTCCCACACTCACGTTTAACCATAGCTTGTTTTCTTATGTTAGAACCCCTCGCTGTGATGCGCTAAAGCTCTCCACGGAAAGTCACAGGTTAGCTGGATCCAGTCGACTATCACCGGAGCACCTCACCGGTTTGTGTTGTTTCCAGCATACACATGTCCCCGTACACTCACACACATAAAAGCGTTACATTTTGCGGTGTTCACCATGACACACAGAGGTCTATTAAAAGGGATTCGGTAAAACAGAATAACATCTGTGAACCACACATAACAGTCATACAAGTAGTTCTCGGACTATATCGGGCTTCAGACGCGTCAGTTGACTCCCGAGTTGAATGCAGACTGCAAATACTTGAATTGAAGTATCAATTGGGTGCGCAAACACTATAATCCGCCAAGACATAATAGACATCTCGGCACACTTGTACCTCCATCTGCAAGTTATTCGTGGCAGCCACGATTAGTACACAACGGTATCCTTGATCCCGCGATCACGGGTGCGTATCATTGGATTTCTCCGCTAAACCTTGGAGTTCACCTAAATTTTAGCTACTGACGGCTGTTTCAGTAGTAAAAACAAGAATTCGACCGCCATAGAGCGGATACGGATTTACTAGACAGGCCGTAATTCATAGTAATTCCAACGGGCTTGGCGGTTCTGGCCGCTTAACTTTACGAACTGTCGACATGATTCTAGCCCTGGTGATTCTTTGTGGTAGAGAGTGAAGGTAAGCTCAGCTTCACATAATGTCTCAAGCCGGCTCTCATCCGAAAACTACTGCTACCTCCGTTAGGCGAGGTTCACAGTTGTTATCCCGTCTTACCTAATTCCATTTCAACGGACCTAAGTGAGTCATAGCGAAACCACCAAAATGTAACATGTGTAAGAGTGTGAGTGTATAGAAGTATGTGTGGGCGTATGTATATGTGCTTTGACAACAACAGACAGACATGTGAAACATTCTACGGATATCATGCTACCGTCCGCGGAACACCTTGTGTCAAACCGCGAGTGAGTACCACACAAGGATCAGCTGTAGATGAATGTGAATGTGTGGACAGGCCCAGCATCAGTTAAACCAACTACATCAAGCGAGTTTTAACGCGCAAGTCACCTGTCTTGCTGGCCCTCCAAAAATAAGTCCGGGAGATATTCGGCTGATCACATGAATACCTCAAAACAAAACCGAAATCCTCTAGTGATAATTTTAGGTTTATTATGAGGGGGAAAAAGTACAAGTTTTGTAAAACGAACTGAGGAACAAAAAAAGATAGAAATTTAGAGTCAACATAGTACCACAGGAGTTTTCAAATTAGAAAGGTAAGACAACACCATTCATACATATAACTGACAAAAAGGGAAGCTCAATGTATAACGTCACTCCAAGGTACCTAGTCGATTCACTTCTATGTAAATGAAGAAAGCGTAGAGCGTAATGATCATTCGGGAAGCTGAGCGAGGTGGGGTGAAGATACACTGAGAACGAAAGGAAAAGTTGGAAGAAAGACCGCTCTGTTCCGAAGAAATCACAATATTTTGAGTATCACAGGGTAGTGGTAACCGTGAGTCCCAGCAACAAATCTTGAACGACAAAGTGAGAAACGTAGGTTTGCACACTTTATCCCGGACCACCACACAGAGTCTGTAGACGTACATACTGCAATCGAAGTGACTTTTTATATAATTCGTAAGAACACAAAGAAGACTCAAATCGTGAGGTGCAAGCACTTTGTTCACCCTTGTTAACCGCGTACGTAAAATATATCGGTTTATATATCATACAGCGAGAAAAATATCACAGTGGAATGAGCTAGACTGTAGGATGCTACAGTGCGTTCGGTGAGGATGGGGGAAGTGAGAGAGGCCTGTTCGGCTAGTGATAAGGCAGAAAAACATTTTGTGTCAACCATTTTTGTGCACAAAGCGATGGCTGACGTATCATGATAAGCATCGCCAAGATGGACACCAAAAGCTTCGGTTCGGGATTGCTCAAGGTCACAGTGAAAGATTGGGTCAGGTCAACTTAATGACCTGATGCAACTGAGTGTTTTGCAAAGGAAGAAGCCGGGTACCTGACGTCATTTTCTGTGGCCGCATTGGATGGCATTATTCGTTTTCTCCATGCTTTTCTCAACTTTCTGTGTTAAATGATGAATTTTTCGTGGTAGCCCTTGGCTAGCAACATTCTTTTATGAACTCTTCTTTATTTTGCACTTAATAATTCGTTGAAGCTTTCGAGCTTTTTTGAGGGGTGTGTGGAGTAAACCAAGTTTGTGGGCCTTCAGTGCGAAGCCGGGAAATTGGTAATAGAGTCCGCCCCGAGTGGCTTTACGGTAAATAATACTTTGCCAATTTCCACCCGGATGTCCGGTTATTAAACTATTTAAAAAAAGATTGGCAGTCGCACCTTCTTCTTCTTGGGCGACAGAGAGATTAGGATGAATAGATCTTAGGAAGATATAAGTAATCACAAACTTGCACACTGGCTTCTTGACGTCCCTACCCTCATCCGGGAACATCTGACACCATTCTGTCTACAGGACAAGTTTGAACTCGCAGACATACTAAACAGCGTCTTACTGAGTTCTGGCAAAAAATCCCTCATTTAAAGTTGAACTTTTCAGGAGTTCCAAAAAAAAGGGAGACTATCAATTTACGATTCGGTGAGTCAGCCAATCGCTTCAATTATTATGTACTTTATCGGAACAGAAACTAGGAGACTTCACTTCTTCATCAAAAATATTTCATCTTATCGAATAAAAAGCTGCTTTGAAAGCCTTCTTTCATCAACTATCGAACCGGTAAATCGAGACGCAGTAGGTTGGCCTAGGGCAGAATTGGTGAACCTGGGGCGTCAATTTCGGACCACTAGCACAAAACAGAATATTCCGATGACTGTAGAACAAATCAGTGCACCTAAACAGCTGAAGTAGAATCCGGACACTTTAATCTTACGTCCAGCTGAGGGCTCGGGAGTAGTAATAATGGACATTTCGTTGTACAGAGCAAAGATGTCGACTGTGCTGATGGATAAGACTAAGTTTAGGCTGGACTCCTCTAAGCAGGGTCCTCGAGAGATGGAGTGAAAAATCTGCATCTGAGTTGAACAAATTGATTCAGGCAAATCTGACTTCGGAATCGACAGCTAAACACTTGAGACGAAGCGAAACCCCAATACCACGGATGTATAGTTTTCCCTAAACTACATAAGACAGGTGTTCCAATGCGACTAATCATAATCATGGTCAGTTCATCCCAGCAAGCTTTAACCAAATGGTGAGCTAAATTGTTAAAACCAGTCAGAAATACAATTACAAATTATGACGTGAATGAGACCTTCGAAATACGCTTAAACTCAAGGATAAAATACAAGAAACACAGACGATTTCACCATGGATATGAGTGACCTATTCAGTTATATTGCACTTCAGATAATTTGTCAAATTAATGCGGAAAATAAACTGAACTCCGGGTTACCTGCTGATGAGCTGTTGAACTCCTAAACCTCTGCACGTCCCACGTACTCTTCTTTTCTCTCTTAAAGAAGGATTTCAGCTAATAGATGGGCTGTCTATGGAAAGTCTGCTCGGACCCATTCTGGCTGATACTTTTGATAATCACTGGGAAAGCAAATTACAAACGAACATTTCAAGATTAAATCTTCAGTTCCGCTACATTGATGTCATATTCATCAACAGTAACCACAAAAGCGATGCAGATAGGTTATTTGGTCAGTATAGCAGAGTCCACCCAAACATCAAACTGACTCCATATGGCGTAGAAAACAGTCACATCTCCCCTGTGGATAAAGACATTTCTCGCTGACCAGAAGGACCGATTAGGAGATCAGTCTAGTGAAAAAACACGTAGACTGGACGATATCTACTTTTCAAGAACTTTTCACCCATGAAGTATAACATTAGTCTCATTCACACGCTATTGCACAGGGCAAGTAAAATATACACAGAAGACATATTACCTGCTGAGTATGAAAAATTAACCATCCAGCTCTACAGTCCAATGGTTATCCCATACAGTCTATTCAGAACCACTCCGTAGAAAAGCTGTCTATGACGAAGGCATGAAGTGTTCAGAAGCTGAAAGTTCCCTACGGCTACCATTCAAAGGCAATTACGTCAGCCAACTGATTAGTAAGCAATTGAATTCAGTCATCAAAAGCAATCGATTCGGTCATCGTCTTCACAACCACACGGATGCCAGCACCTTTGGTGAAAGAGCAGCCGTGTTCCTGTGGCAAACCAAACCTTACCTATCAATTCACATATGGATGTCATCTACATAAACAGAACAGAGAGACAATTGCATCACCGAATAAGTGAACGTACTCTTTTGTGGCTCCAAAAGGCGATGAACAGGTCACGTCAAGGTGATAGGGTCATCAATGAAATCAGAAACAATCAGACCATCAGTTACTCAACTCCTAATCGGGTAGAAACACTGTGTAACTCCAGATAACCCCTTTTTCCGTCATACACAACACTACAAACACCAGATTGCTCGGATATCGCGAAGCTCTAGTCACTCTCATTGGTAAACGTGAACTATGCAAACTGCGTGAATGACCTATATGTTTGGTCCTATCATGTTTGACCGACATACAGCCTCCCATTCTTGTTCGTTGCTTTCAATAATCTTTCACTTCAAGTATGCCTCGGTTTCACTGTTTATTTCACTAACTGCAGCTTTTTGTAGTTCTACAGAACACATGACTCCCGGTTACACGACAGTCCTAGTGACTCAACGCAGTCCATGCAGAGTAGAAAGAGGAAAAACCGGAAAGTTTATTGAACAGTAAACGGGACTGAATCAATCAGAATCGGTTCTACATATGTCATACATTAGTAAACCGGAAATGCGAATGTGGCATTTGTCAATGACGGTACCCTATGTTGCTGTATTGCATCTGCATGTCTATGTGCACCATCATTGCACAGAATTTGAGTTCTAGTGTGCGCGCACTCAGCCGGTGTTCTTGATCCTCAGTTGCTCATAGCTGGCGCAGGAGCTACATTGAGTTCATTGCGTTCGTTGCGAATATCACGAGTACTCTAGTCCAGTTCTTATTTATCACAGCGACACACAATCAACAACTGAGAACGCGGGGGTGATCAGAATGTGGATCCAGTGGGAGAGCAGTAGGACAAAAGAAGCAGACAGCGGAATAAATAAACAAACATTAGAAAAACTGAACAACTGGGTTGTAACATTCGTTATCATCATCATAGTACAGCAGTAGACAGCAGGGCGAGCCCCACTGACCACTGCCTTTCTCACCACGTTGCAATTTGAATTAGAAAGTATGAATATATAAGATGGACAAGGAGTGGACCTACACGGGAATGAAAAGAAAACGACTCCCTGATAGCCTACAAACGGAATACACGGTATAAGTGTACAAACACACATTGATCAATCATTCGGATTCGACAGAAAGTCATAACACGATCGCAACTATTCACCGTTCGCTGCCGTATCCTTCAGTATCGCCAGCTAACTGGTTGACAGGTCTTTTGGACCCTAACCACGAAGACATAAGGCACCTACTTTTCTAAGTTAGCTGTTCATTTCCTCGTTCCCCGCTGTTACATCATCTGTTGACCTCCACATGGCTTCTTCCACTCCCTAGGAAGAAAGGAAAACAGGACACAACATCATAGACGTGTATTTGCCGTACGTAGCACGTGCCTCAACCAACGAATTCTACTAAGCTGGATACGCTGTAATAGAGAGCTCCCTGTAGTGGTACTCAATGAGCGATTTCTAACCTCAGCTTCGCTTACTCGGTCATTCCATCCAACCTTAGGGATGCTACGCAAGCATCAGTGGTCGAAAACATGAAGACGATTATTATCTTCTACCGGTAGGCCCCAAGTCTAGCAACTATACAACAAAACTGGAAGCACTGCGGCACAATACCTACGACCTTTCAACTTCAGTGAAATATCAGGTTGACGCCACAGACGCATCAGCCCAGCTTACGCCGCTCGAGTCTTGGATATACACGTGCTCACCGCTACTACAGTGCTGCCATCCATCGTCAAGCTGCTTCCGAGGTAAGTGCAGCAGTCGACAACTGCCAGCACCTCTCCATCGAGCATTAAGCTCAGAATCGTTGACGTCCAGTCTTGTACCATCACTTTACACTACGAAGGTGCCAGGATCATTCCGAAAGGAGCTACAGCTCTCGTGAGTCTATCCAATGCATGTTGCACATATTCTGTGCATCCGAACAAGCAGACAAGATTGTCCGCGTTATATAGGTTGTAAGAGTGCAAGTAAGGTAGCGGCGTAGAACCATAGGTGTGTGTGTGTGTACGTGCATTGACCTGCCGATGATCTGTCCATAATTGACTTTCACCAATGGAAGTCCACATTGACTATAAAAAAGTCAAGTTGACTGCAGTATACCGGTGTACAGATGCAGTGAAATGGTCCAGGATACACTGTGCAAACCTATGTTTCTGACCTCTCTATTCAAATTATCAGATAGGTTATTAAAGTCCTCCTCGACTGATACAGCATTACAAGTTGTTACCACATCAGCATAGTTGATCACGTTTCCCGGAATAGCTTGAGAGTATGTCGCTAGCTTAAATGGGGGAAAAGAAGGGCAAAAGGTCAGTAGGTTGCAGAATGGCAGAGTTAGTGACTAATAATCCGGACGAATTGCTAGTCAATCTAATGCTGAGCACGCGTCGCGAAAATTCAACCACATGTCGTGCCAATAATTTGCAGTATTTTCGGCTGTTTGAGAGTCGAAAGCCGTATTTTACGAGACCTGCTTCGTGGTTTAACAGCCTTGACCACAGATCAATTTCGCTACTCTCACTCTTGCCCCGTTTCCATCTCATTTACTTTCATAAATGAGCTGGATTTCTGTGATGATTCGTCAAGCCTTTCACGAGACACGACCTGGTACAGCTTCGAGGTCATATGCTCTGAGGAGATCACCTACCAACTGTTTCGTCTGATGAAACATCTCAATATAAATCAGTCCTGTAATAGAATTATTGCACAATTCCACAGCCTTATCTTTCTTGCTATTTCGGATTGCACAGTTCTGTGTTAAGCTGATTTCGATTTGCTCTCCAGTCAAGAGCTGGGAACAGAATAATTTCACATTTTGGTCTGAGCATGCTTAGTGGACGATGAGTATTGTTATGGTCATTATTCTTTTCCATAACCGTTGACGTTTCTTCTGATTTGCTTCGGATTACTCTAGCTAGTTCAACATGATTCGGCCCACTCCGATCTTCAGACTTGTCAATGTTCATTGTTTGTTCTGTAATCCAACATCCTGTGGTTTCAGGGCTGTGAGAATAATACCCTCCCCCCCTCCTCCTTACCTTATATTGTTCGTTTTCAGTTTCACGGAAAAAGTAAAGTATATATGCTGAGTTTTGGATGCTGATACACTCTACGTCGGTCGCGAGGCTCGGCTATTGACTCTCCCTGTGGAAGAGTGATACTCGCCTTGGCGAAGTCAAGTTGAATCCGGAACTATTTCCAGCGCGATTCTCAGCCATTTGGTCGACGCTGGACATCGATAAGATCCCAACGAAGCATTTGGGTTACTTTACCAGTGTGAGGGTACGGCCTGAAGCCCCGTTCAACAGACGGCCTAGTCTCGCTAGCATACAGAACGTCAGCACCCGTCCAGAATTCAGGTCAATGCTTGAGCCAACTGATTCGCAAACGACATAGCAGCGGGTCGATAAGACGAGAACGGATTTCCGTCGCAAGGGGGCTGATGTTCTCAGCAATCAACCAATCAGAAGAGAGGTTACCCAAAGCAAGTTTAAACTAATTAATCTGCTTTGCAAAGATTGGTGACAGTGGCTTTTTATCCTATCCAAACAGAGTTCTGAGCTAATTTGCTGGGGTGATTCGAAGCCAGAAGAGCCTTCACACTAGAGCTAGGACCATAATAAACGGATACCCCAAGACCGATCGAAACAGGTTCGAACACGCACACCAGTTATCGCTGTAGATATCAAAATAAGATATCTACGCACAAAAAATACTGGTGCAAGCAATGTACCTCCCGTGACCTATGATCGAACCGAGAGGCACACACCACACATAAACGTTCGACATTTCAATGCGGATCAATTGACCTATGGATCTTAATTACTCCACCACATTTTTCATTGGGAGAGTACCACACACTTGCCCATTTCAATCCACAACATATACAGCATTCAGATATGTCTTCGGTAAATTCTCTATCCCATGGGTTTTCACCTTCAGTAAATTTTAATGGTCCAATTATGAATTGTTCTTTGTGTAGCTGTGGTCCTTTTCTACCGATTCCTAGGGTAATTTACATTTATAAGGTTTTGCTACTCAAGAGTAGTTGGCTTTGGTAAATAGAAATCACCCGCATAGGTGTGCTAAATCATTATCCCCATCGTGATCAAATTTTCTAGTACCGAGCAAGCCGTGTTTTGATACTCATCATCAACTTGAACTATGAACTTAACGATGACTTTGTGAGGCGTCTTTCCCACAGAATAATTCCTTTATGATGCCAAATAGTTGACCAAAAGTCTATTATTTTATTTCCCCGCTGTCTCGTGGGCGTAAACCTGCATAAACAAAACTAACATTGCGATTTCTGTTTTCGCCAATTTAACCAGGTTGATCCGGACTGTGCAATCATGCGGAACCAGTGTAAAAGCCGAGGCGGAGGTTGATTGTTCGGACTACCAAAAGATACCCCATCTTCACGTTTTCTGCGGATTACAGTTATTACTGAGTAGCCTCAACACTCCACTTGTCTACAATTAATAATAGTTGATAGTTTTAAAGCCCCGAGTTAGGTGATCGAAGTTCTTCAGTCTGGTCAGGAATGAGTCCACTAATTTATGCACGAATATATTGATATATACTAATCTAACCCATGAATCCGTCTCATAGTACATGTATGTTTTGGGAATCATAGTGCTAGGTCTTGTCAACGTGTGTGTTGTTGTTTCCCAAATACCACCCAGTGAGGGGACCAGCTGGAAACAAGGGAAAACCCAATCCAAAGATGGAATATACTTTATAAGGGTCTTTCGATACCACAGGTTGTAACTGACCAGCGGTGATCAAACGGTCATCATCATGAAGTTCATACCCTTCTCTCCTGGGTTCAAATCTTGCCACTGACCCCGCCATCCCAGTTGGCAGCCTCCAACTGGACACGGCCCCCTCCTTGAAGTGTTTTATTATTATTACATAATGACAAGGTATTAAATACAGAATAATTATAAAATGATGGAGTTACAGTCTTAGCCGACCATCCACCTTGTCATTGGACTGTGTCTCCTGTTGCTTTAGTGATCAGTGGCAGCAAAAAACGTAATTGTTGCACTGTTTATTTTATAAGAATGTAAATACAACTCGACCGCAGCCGGCGAGTAAACCTCGAGTAATCAAGCAAGTCATTCAGCAAAACAAGCAAGAGATTTGAGCTAAATATGCTTTCACGTGCAAACAAATAAGGTCAGTCGATACAAAGGAAGATCAGTAACTAAATACTGTCAGCGCTGAAGCATGACTAAAGATCAAAACTATGAGGGCGTATGTCCGTGCATGAAACGGATACTGATTGATTGGCCGCGTAGTATTGTCGGTGGTGGTCGGCTGGTTTAGAGCGTTTGATTACTAGATCGAGGGTCAGAAAATCGAATCCCAGCCACGGCCGGTCACTTTGGTGGCAGACGGTAACCCACTATCCTGTGGCTCGCTACCACACCTGACCTATTGGGATCTTAAGTGGTCTACCACTCTTAGTCTCAGGATCAAGACAGTGGCTGTCGATAATAGTATGGTGGGCCTCCGTGGCTATGAGGTTTACCGCTCAGGAGCAAGTACGCAATAAAGAAAAGCATGTTTGACTTAAAGCAAATACAATACGCCTTTAAATACTATTACAATATTAGTGGAAGGGGTAAGGTGGCTGCCACACTGCGAAAAAAGCTGCAGTTTTTCAGCTCAACACTGACTGATTTTCTATGCAAATTCGTAATCTCGGCATGCATACTACCGTCTTCAGTCCTGTCTCACCTGTGGACAAGATTTACGATGAAACAAATGAACTGATCCATATGAGTAATACTTCTGAAGAAGCTGTGCTCGAGAGTGACTTAAAAGTGTAGGCTGGAAAACTGACCACATCGTAAGTGTGTCCACCTTGTTTCGCCTTAATCGAACAGTTATCAGATAATATTGATGGAGGAAATCAATTCTGCACAATAAATAAGCTTTTATTGTCATATACAAACTATCAACAGAGTTTATGGCTCAGAGCGACTTGTGGACTCAACCCTACGGACAAATTGATTCACGTCAATGGCACGGCTGAACTCCAGAGCTGCAGATCATACAGGTTTACGTACTTCACCGCATCATGTTTCATATGGCTGGTCCTCGACGCCAGTCCAGGCCGTCGTGAAACATGCACTGTTTGTCGGACTCATACGTTCGCACTGGATAGGACGATCAGCTGTTGAATGAGATGAGTGCTTTAAAAAGTGATAGCACCCAATTCGTTGGTATAACATAAGATGCGTCATGCTTCTGGCGGAGAACTTTGACTTTTATTAGTGTTTCATTTTTTTATTTACTTTCTTCTTAATGTGAAATATGGTTCAGTATTTCAGGAAGTGGGTTGCGGTCAATTAGAGGCTCCTAATTGCTATTTTGACTGAGTGATTCGTCACAAACACAAGATCTATTCCAAATTCCAACTTGTGCACACTTTTATCCCATCTGATATCTAGGCTCATTCACATTATGTGTTGCCATGTAGCTGTTTTTGAAATATATCCTATTTAATATGCCACTGATAAGTGGCTGTCTACGAACGAGCCCATGCGCTTACATGGGACGACTGTGTTGCACAATGCACTCACGTAATTAGCTCACGCAAAAGTTAGAACCGCACTTAGCCCGCTGTCTGGTCTAAACATTCACGTATGATAGAAAAGTCCATCATGTGTTGCACGGTAGTGGCTTATCCGAACCACACACTGAGACCAGATTCAAGCTATCAGTTTAGTAGACGAGGATTGGTATATAGTTTCGAAAAAAGTAATACACATTTTCGCCGGTTTCACTTTTACTGCTGCTGCTGCTGTTGTCGTGGTTGTTGTCGCATTTGTCTCTTCCAGTTCTGCTTATGTTATGGATTTTCGTGTCTTTGCTCTGACTTTTGCAGTCACTGGTGCTGCTGTTGTTGTCGTGATTGTTGTTGCTACTACTCTTCCATATTTTAAGGAGATACGGAATAATTGAAATAAAATTTATGGGCGGAAGTAATTCATGTGAGACGCAGATGAAGGGAAGGCTGGAGTCACCGTGAGGATAGGTTGCTGTTTATACTCTTTTTATACAGAAGCTTTGTGGTATAGAGACTCAGAAAGGCTTGACATGGGATCTCAGGCTTGTCCTGTTGAACGGAGGAGGGCACTCAGGACTAGCCGATGCGATGATGGCGCAGTGGATTTCGGGGCTTGGAATGTATAATACCGGTAAAAAAAATTCGGAGAAAAAGTGTGGTTATAACGATTCCGAAGCAGTCTAAGTGGTGCTATTGCCTGATGACGAAGAACAGGTGTTGGTACGGCATGTATCGGTAATTGGGATAGCCCTTCGCACACACGTGCAGAATATATGCTAAGCCGCACGTGGTGCACCCGCAGTTAGATATTCACCAGCTACGTAGCCATTAAATACAGGCATGATGAGAGAAAAGTACATGCAAGAAGGGGAGAAATTCAAGTTAACCAGTTTTTCAGTTCGCTTATGACAGTTTTAGGGTTGGTGTGCTATCTGCCGAGATAGAGAATCGTTGGTGATTTTGTAAATTGCGCTACAGGCAAACATGTGTTTTTAGCTGAACTCAGTGGAGGACATAGAAACACATTTACTGTGATCTGCATAAAGACGATATTATTGGTCATCCAGTATCTTCGATGCAAACTTTGGCAAACATGTTGGTATTGGGGTGCTATATGTGGAGCGAACTGACTATAAGAGACCCCACTGCAATAAAAAAGATGTTTGATGGATATGACGATAAGTTTAAAATCTTCCGCAGCCAAACCTGGAAAGATAACGGGATATGCATACAGCCAAAAAGGGGTAAGATACATGCAAACATAAAACGTCTGATTAAATAGAGTGGTCCAGAAAAAGACTTCGGTTTTAGCAAGTAGCATGTAAAATGTGAAACGTCTGTTTTTTTGGAAAATTGCTGCAACCTGATGGGGCCACAAAAGATCACGGCTGATAGTGAGCCCCAGATACCTGTTAGTGGATGTTCTAGCAGTGCGCCCACTTTTACGAGTAAGTCGGAATAGGATGCACGAAGATCAGAGTACTTGGTGCTGTTGCGAGGACAAAATAAAATATTGGAGCAGATAGAAGGGTTCATTTCTAGGTTTAGATCGGCGGACCAGTATGTGAGTTCAATGGAGCTTTGTTGCAAGAGTTTTCGAATAGAGCGAATGTAGTGGTGTGTGCCAAGGATTACTTCACTTGCATAATCAATAAGCAAACTGTCATCGCACATAGGCATGGAACAGGCATTATTAGAAAATAGTGAGTGTGGCAGAATGGCTCATTGTAAAATGCCTGTTGTCAAAAGAAGTTTGGAAGAGGTTTGCCCACCAAGTGGGATGAACTGTTGGCAACTGTAGTAGTTAGACAGAAGTTGTATATGTTCTGGAGTATTTTGAACCTGGTTGACCAGTTAAACCCATCACTATAGTAAAAAAACACGTAAAGTGTAAACCAATAAAGGACTAAGACCGCACAACCACCTGGACAGTTTTAGTTATCTAAAAACCTCACAAATTATCCACCATTCGGTTCATTAGCAGTTGCGTTGAAACATATGCAGGCAGAACAAAAAGGTATCTGGTTAAAGGAGCCGTCGAACAATGCCCAAAATCGATTCTATACTCAACAGGCTCGGTCGGGTTGCAAAAGAGTAGTTTCGGAAAGGAATCGGGTTTCAAATATTTTGGAAACCATCTCCTTTCAACTGGTTATCGAGTTGACCTGGATTGAAAGTGCAATTGAGTACCCGAAATTCAATGCCGGTAGCGTTTATCGAAGGTATGCCGATCAGGTCAGAACCCCCAACCATCCATACGCGCGGAAAAACTGTTGCAAATGATCTACCCTCCCAGGTGCTAACTGCACAACCCATATGAATTATGGGCTCATCTATCAAATACATTTTCCCGCAGTTAACCAAACCCTATATAAATGTTTGCTTTCCGTTGGATATCCTTGCATCTAACGATTGCTGCCTTCCTTCTGTTTTTATCAATGGGTGAATTGGACCACCCAAACGTACCTCGAGAGCCTAAAGCTTAGTTTAAGAGACTTGCATTACAATTTCACAATAATACACGGATCTTTGATTTGCGTCGCTAAAGCGGTCAGTCAAACGGAAAAAACTGTGCAGCTTCATGAATAGTATTTCATTGCGTCCCGAATGAACCAGGCCCATCACAACTAAAAGATGATCTAGCAGTCATATCAAACAATTGTTGTGGGTTTCACCGAATAAGAAAAGAATTCAGACTCCCACTATAAGGCCATCTCATCGACGCCTGATTACAAGGATGGAAATATCACATTCAGCTGTTGAAAATGCGATTCTTGAAGGCATGTGATTTGCACTACCACGTGGTCAGAAATCCGCCTGGGATGAAACTGTGGGCACTAAATCAAATTAGACCGAATATTATTGGAACAACCTTCTAGAGCGCTGCAGCAGTGGAAGAAAAACAAGGAAATTCTCATTAAGGTCACCGAAATGAAAGTTCAGAAATATATGAAACTGCTGGACTTCGACAGCCGAGCCAGCCACAGTTAATGGCAATGCCTCGGACAGACTTGAATGATGGCAGATCGAAAGCAAGCTCATAAGTACGCTCGCACACGTGCATCGTACGAATTCTGTCAAGCACTAGAGCCTCGCTCAAAATCACATGATTCAATGGTGCTTAAGGTCCAAGTACCACATTCAGCCCACTTAGCATCCGTACCCGGTCTCTTGTATTCCATTGGTTTATTTAGTCTAGGAGAGGACCCACCGATAAAGATCGCTGGGAATCAGTCTAATTTTCTGGATTGACCGTGTGTATGCAAATATTCAAAGGTTGATATCAGCAATAGGAAACTGGATTTGGTTAACAAATGGCTCATCATGCATAACAAAGCATTAACTCATCATCGAAAACCATGAAAGCGCTGTACACCTGCATCATCCTCGTAAGGACTCATCAGCAGTTGTTTTATATGGCGAGTAAAAGCCTTGTTACAGCACGAAGAATCATTTGTTATTAGAGTGCATGAAGTGTCATCAAACTCACCGCACATTTATGCAATCCCTTCTGAACCAAACAAAAACTATGCCAGGATAATATCAAACGCATTCGTGAGTTCCACCAGACTGACTCTTCGAGATATCGTTCGGACTGGTCTGTTATCAAGGACGTCCGTCAACCTCATCAATTTCACGTCTGTGGTTAGACCACGCACTCGTCGTCTGCGAATCACACCATAATGTGCGGCCACAAATGAGAATAAGGACGCAATCTTGACGTGATCAGAACTAAGAGCCTCAGTAACTATTTCGTGAATGAGCTTGGCGATCGTGCGGCTATTGATGGTAAGATCAGTAAACGGAAACAGGCATCTCAGTAGGCTCTCACGTTTCAATGTGGGCCAAATGGATAAAAAAAAGTCGAATCAAGTTGTGGTCAAAGACTGACTCCGATCATAACAATGGGAAACGAGAGCTACAGAACAGTCACAATGATACAGATGTATGTGAATTCCAATCAGTTTTCACTTTTGCCGCATGGGGTCAACTGCGATCCAGCCAGGTCTTTGAGTGACAGCTGGGTACCACTCCGTATATCGAAATGTATAGGTTTAAAGAAGCAAGAATTATCAGCATGATTTTGGAGATTTTGTGTTGCCAATATCCAATTCACAAACCTTGGCTATTAGCCTCACAATGGCCATATATTGTGACCGATTCAGATCGGTATATGGACTAGGGTTTAGGGGAATGATTTGCGCGCGTACCTAATGGGTTTATCGACAAGACGATGCAAGAAAATGAAGAGAAATGAAAAGAGATAGGAGCCATTAAGAAGGTACTATATGTGCGTTTGCCTTTCCAAGGCGACACGGATGCCGAAATCATTCAACGAAGATTATCAGGAGTAATCAACAGAACATTCTACGCTGCACGGTTGCAAATCCTGTTCGTTTCCAAACCGATAGTGTGTTTTCGATTGAAGGACATAGTGCCGAATTCTACGACCTCGTTTTGCGTGTATTCTTTCACCTGTTCTTGTGAAACTAGGTACATTGGTCGCACGACTCGGTGCTTATCCGAACGCGTTCGTGAACACCACCCGGCCTGGCTGAACATGGGAGCAATTAAGATAATTACGAGTGCGGTGTGCTCACACCTTGTTGAGTCAAACCACTCAGTGGAGGTGATAAACTCTTTTCGCACCATTTACAAAGTTCGAGGAAAGCAATCAAGACTTGTCAAGTGTCGCATCTTAGCCACAGCCGAAGCCGTGAGTATTCGTCTCTACAATCCTCTCCTGTGCGTTCAGAAACAATTTGTGCAAGCACTTAAGCTTCCGTGGCCCACGTCATGGTCCCGAACACGTGCAACTACTTGAACAATCCACACTGCGCTCAATTTCACATGCACAAACGCACGTGCAGAAACATTTGGATTATCATTCTCCGTTCTTATTTCGTGAGTCATATATATTGTTATGTATTGGTATGAGTACGAATAACTGAAAACGAGCTTGTTCGCCACGTTGTTTTTTCTCAAGTTTATCTTTACCAGTTACGTTTTCGTTAAGCAGCAATTCCGGTGTAATTGTTGGTGGTGTCAACATGTACGCAAGCATGCTATCCGCAGGAAGGAACATTTGCTATGCAATTATTCATTTGTCGTGCACTTGATACGGCGTAGGCTTGGCAATGTCAATTTCATACCTTTCCTCCTCTCTTTATGCGTTCAGATAGACGAAATAATGGTCAGCTCTAGCACTGCTTTTCACCTTGGGGATCATATTGTTAGACAGGTAGAGAGGACATCGATTTTTTCACGAATCAGAACTGCCTTACTTTTGGTGCAGCAAGAATAACAATTCTAACAGGATAACTCATCCGATCTGGACAGCTTTTTCTCAAGCTTAGTGTCAACGCAACAACGTAAAGATTATCACAAACAAGGTAACGGAATGAAAAATGTGTACAACGGCGTGGAAGAAACTGGTTAGCAAAATGGATGAGTGCGGGTTTTTTCAACCGGACAGTTTTTGCTGTTTACACGGAACGGAAGCACAGCAGACAGGCCGTAAAGCATTCGTGCCACTGGCTTCTACTCTGAGCCATGGCTCTCAATGTCTCTAACCAACGACAGTCCTCATCCCTTGGGGTCCAACCGGGAAGGCGGAAATCATCAACCGAAACCAGGGCTGAAGCCGCTGCAAGCTTGCAGATCATTTAGCGCACACCTAGTGATTTCCTAGTGGCGACTCGGATGACAGAAAAGAAACTTGATTAAGTGTTCCACTTCGAGAGCAAGGGGAATCCGTTCATCTGTACTTTGTGCGTAAAACTGATCAATACACGTCCTTCACCTCCCATGGCCTACGTTCACTCTGACACAAATCACATTCAACATTTCAGTGTTTTAATTACTCTACTCGGTGGGACAAAAATATTGCTGTCTCGCCTTCACTTCATATGGCCCCGGACACATTTATTGGATATATTGATAGCCCCTGATTCATTCCTTGGGTTGTTATATCACATAAAATACGATACTATGAACAAGAATTTTCGAAGGCAGTTGTTCCCCTGTGAGGGTATGGGCTGGCTTATTGTCGACGGACAGCCAAGTCACGGGAGCAGTCACAATCTGTGCGGTACCAAGCCCAATGCTTGGGACAACGGAATCTCGAATGGCAGGATGGCCGATCGATGGTGTGGATTAATAGAATAAGAGATGAATCCTGTCACCGGGGTTCAAGCTTCAAGGATGGGTCAGATACATGAGTCGGACCAATACTTTAGATGCAACAAATGGGTTCATAGACCAACATCCCGTATATTGTTTGTATTTTGCACTAATAAACGAGATGATTCGAGGGCAGGAGAGCCTTCTCACCAGAGTTAGTAGAATGGCTCAAACAATTCTGAACCTACTTCTCAATATGGCAATGGACATTCTCCACAAATTGAAATCTGTTCAATATCTTGGCTACCCGATCAATCGAAATATGCCATAACTTCATCTCCGTCAATATAGTCAAAGGGGTTACCACTATTTTGGGCTCTCCTATTTATATTTATACATTCATCTCGATTAACTAAATTGTTCTCCACAAGCTGTATTTTACATTGCTCAGTTTAAATAATATTTGTAATTTGCTTTCACGTATTTTCGGAATAATTTAGTAAATTGTGTTCTGCTGCATTTTATTGTACGAATTATATGAAATAGTTTGTACTGTTGTATTGAACTGCTTGTATTTTATGGTACTGCATAACACTGCATCATTTTTACCGTGTTGTGTTTTCGTACAATGAAATACCTCATTTCAGTAAGTTGCTGTACCATATATATATATATATATATATATATATATATATATATATATATATATATATATATATATATATATATATATATATGTATATATATATATATATGGATATGCATACAGTCCTATTCTCCCGCCGTATAGTCTTTTAATGTTTTGCACCAGTGTATTTTACCTTTAAACTTTGCTGTTGACTTGTGTCATTGTTTTGCAATGTATTGCAATTTTATTGATGATGGCAAAAGCACCCTCACTCTCCGCATCCAAAGTTCAATGTCGCGAATCTGAATCGAACCGGCGAAGCTCCGATCACAGGGCTAAAAAGCTGTACAGGTTGAGCAACTGCCCGGTTCATGTAGTTAGAATTTGATTGCAAAGATCACAAATGCTTTTTTTCATTATTTATAATTCTCAGGCTCTTCGGGCCAATAAAAATATAGTAATATTTGAATTGCTATGAATCCTGGTGTTTTATGGCTCTGCATTGATTTGCATTGCAGACCGTCAGCTGTGTTGTTGTATTGCACACTTTAAGTTGTTGTAATTCGTTCATCGAACGACGTCAGAATATTTTGCCTACTGTACTTCTACTGCATTGTATCCTGTTGCCTTGTACTGTGTTGTATCATTTTGTTCTACATCGCACTGTCCTGCAAATAGAAAATAATTTTATTGTAGCGAACTGCTGAGTGGAATTTATTCATTTTTCAAACATTGATTTTTTCAAGCAAACGCACATCTTTGAATCGATTAATATCTTCCTATCCCCATCTCAAAGATTACAAGTGTGGTGAGTGTATATACTACTTGGCAAGTAGTTGATTGCTGAAGACAGAACTATGGACAATTGTGGATTAACGAACGCAGCTAAGTTCAGTAATCCAGGGGCAATAAGATAAGCGACGATCTGCAAACCACCTGACCGCTCCTCCGTTGGATGATGACTGTTTTCGAGTGAACAGGACAGCCACTTGGCAAATGAGGATGTTTGTTTTGTCAATGTCCGAACACGTTGGTGCCAACAAACAACTTTTTCACACAGGCAAGCCTTGTGGGTTAAAACACAAGTTCTACATCTCAATAGCAGTCGAGCGAGGTAAATTGCTGGTGTCCGGAATCATTTTCGAAAGTGTTGTCCACAACATCTTTCAGATGAGACTTGACCGTAATGTATGACCAACATAGTCACAATCGAGACCGTATGGAACTTGATGTAGCAGTTATGTAAAGCTAGTTGTTCGCTTCAAGAGAAACTACGTTAATCTGGGCCGTTTGCACTGCTATGACGACTGACTCACAGAAATAATTTTGTTAGAAAAATCTAAAATCTCCATATTGATAATAATAGCTTTAATATTATGTAATGTATGCGTTACAATGTACCGTTACCAAGTAACTAGAGTCGTGTACGAGGAAGTTTCCGATGATTTGATTGCTGGATGCGGTCAGTAAACTACATCCAACATAAGAAAATGGATGGCACTGCGCTTGAGCCGAGCAAATAAAAGCCATTTAAGATCAGTCAGATCCAGTAAAAACACCGTATTCTAGTCATACACAAAAATTGGTCATTCAGTATCGGAATCAACAAAATGTGATGAAGAAACTGTTTTCGTTTTGTAAGTGTCGATTCCGAATTCGGTGAGACGTTCGGTGAACTACCTGTGCATCAGCATTTACCAGTACGTCTAAGGTTGTCACACGATACGAACACAAAGTCACATGAGGCTTTTGTACGGTAGCAGCCATGCCTATTACAGCTTTAAGGAAAATCAATGTGCCAAGATGAACACTGATGGTGCAGGTATGGAGTCATAGTGACGGTATTTTGCAGTCACGTTTGTATGGAGGAAATAGGGACGAACTACTCAATTGATCAGCACTATCAGTGAATGGATAAAGTTAAAATCTGAGGCACGCCCACAACGGATGGCAGCTTAGATGACATTGGAGGCTTGGTTTAACGACTCCTGTCTAATCACGTGGTTTGCGTACTGTACAAAATCCCATACAAACTAGTCAGACAATTTGGTCTGTGATGGGAAGTCGGTGAGACTGATGACTCATCGAGAAACAACGTGTTTACCGATATGCTTTCTATGGAAATCACTGGTGTGCACAGTCATCTGAGCGATTTTCTCCGTCACTCACAATTGTTCCGGAAATACAGAACTGCTAACCGTCTTTAAAATCACGTGCAATACGGCCACTCCCGTTCACCCTACTTGTAACTCAGTTTTCGATTTGTCCACAATCCAGTTTCGTATCCTTATTCAGTCACAATAAAGGCGGAGGAGACTGCCTGGTTGAGAGATCAATAAATTCGTCCGATTCGTCTTATGGGGGGAAATTAGATACAAAACCCTAACCCAGATAAAAACCATTCTCTAGGCTTGGTCGTCAGTGTGTGTGTGTGTGTGTGTGTGTGTGTGTGTGTGTGTGTGCCTTTTTGCCTGTGCACACCACGCACTGTCATCATAGTGTTTTTCAGGCACCTTTGCAACGGACTTGATTCCTGCCACCATTACCCGTCACCCACTCGACCCACCTCCCACTGCAATCTCTAATTCGCCGGGACACCCTTCCCGAAATAACGTGCCATTATTATGTTATTATATTATGAAAAGTAAATAAAGAGTTACAATAGAAGAATAAGATGAGGTATGGCTGGCTGACTGTAGGCCGAGCACACAATCCTAGATTCTGGAAACGAATGCAATTCACGTGAGATGGTGGTAGAGCAAAAAGCCATGGCTACAACATACAGTTCCTGTTGATCATCCAGAAAGTGGACTGATCGATGCGCGACGAGGGCAAACCTACGGCATCACGTGAGGGTAGTCTGACTCTCTACCAGATGATAACTACCGTGACTGACTGCAAGTACTACCGAATTGGATGCGATGGAACTATATGGTGTGCAAGCATATCAGGTGACTAGATGCAGTGGTTTTCAAGTAAGTTCTGGTCTGACCTGCTGTCGGGAAAATGAGTGTGACATTAATCTTTAAGATACATTTTTTTGGATAAATCGAAAAGGTGTGGCTTCGAAAATTTTTCCAGTACCTCGTTGAACACACAAATAATTGATGTCTAACTCAGCTGCTTATGCCAAGTCATTGGTACAAATAAAATGAAAAGTTTTTTTATCCCTTAAGATAAATGGTAAACTGTGAGAATTGCACGAACTTGACCAGCGTTGCATAATGGAAAAACGCATACCAGGTCTACGCAAACCAGGAATCAGGGATACCAGACAAGAATAGCAAGAAAGTATTCTGTCGAACTTGGTTGATGCAAACTCGTTTATTTATACATATATATATATATATATATATATGTATATATATATATATATATATATATATATATATATATATATATATATATATATATATAATGGCTGACAACGTACTGACTAACCAGAAAGTGACCTCACTCTATCTGCACGATCAGACTGTCATGGTCCTGCTTCATCTGACTGGTCGGATGCTGGAAGGAAAGCTGTAGTGTACTGGGCAGCGTGTAGAAGCATTCGAATCACCACATATACATATCTCAGATAAAATATACTAGTTCTCACAAACAGAAAATCTTACTGAAATGTCCCAGACTCATTGAACGCTTCAAATATTCACTAACATCAGTGAGCCAGAGGCCAGTGAAACCAAAACATCCAGTGAGTCTCATTGGAGGTCATCAAAGTCATATCATCGAGGATTTTCAGAAGATATGCTGAGTTGTGGCGTATCTGACAGCCCTATTTCCGTTTGAAGCTGGGAGAAAAATCCACACGCGAATTATGCGGTGAGAAAATTCAGTAGATCAAAGCAGATGATAGTTACTTACGGAGTACTGAGAAAAAGAAACACCGAGAACCACTTTCGTTCATGCAGAAGGTGGATCTTTTCTAATATTCCCTCACAATATGAAGGATGAATTTGTTGAACTAAATCATGTGTCGGGTAAACTTAGGCTGGTGTTGAGTACCCAACAAGAACGAGTGTATGGAATTTTCCAAGAAACCGAAATAGCTACTTGCCACCTTTTGGCTATGAGTTCACTTCCCCGATGAGTGCCTGGTGTACAATGAGTTCTGGATAGCTTGTAAGAGATATTTGGTAAAAACATGCCAGAGAAGTGTATCTATCAGTTACACAGCTTCCGAATTCATCGTGCTTCTTGTTTTCACTTGGAATTCATTGTGTGCATCATTGTCGGTGAATCTACATCCATTGCACAGTGAACATCACCAAATTTATTGCGTTCCCCAAATGCCAGTTATATAGTTTATATGAAAAACTGGTTATCTTTTCAGATAACACAGCTTATCAGGCCACACTAGAGATTCAATACTACTCAGGATTAGTGATATTTATCTGATAATTCTTTACTTTGCTGCCCATGCAAACATGAGTTACTGAAAGATCCAGTTTATACCATTGTAACCTAACAGTCTACGCCTCGACTTTCCTGACGTCAGTAGTTTAAAGGCTACTTCTAAATGGACTATGGACGCGTAGATGAAACCTTCTAGGGACCACGTGACCACCAGGGAGATGTCCATCTACCTATTCAGTAGAATTGATGCCAAAATGTTAGAAAAAGCGTCAAAGAATAGCCACGAAAGCATTGATCATGGACCAATCGTTCACACGGTCTATTTGGAGATCACTGGACCCCAATCATTTTTTCACAACTTGGAATTGGTTCTTTTTCCAATTTCACATTTCTATTAAGCTCTCATAAGAGTAATCGTTTCCTTTGTGAGATATTTTATGAATTTTCTGTATTGTTCTTCGTTCAAAATCGATCCCGCCTGATACCAACTCATGTTGAGCCTTCACGCATTTTTGCTCATTTTACAACGTTTCTTAGAGTACTCGAATGTCAAAAATGCCCTGACTGAAGGCATTGCAAACGAAAGTGTTTCATGGAATTTCTTCACAGGCAACTACTAGATAATTACTAGAGTACAAGAAACAGTCCATGAGAGTCGCATCGGCACTGTTCCGAATCAATCTACAGATACTCACAATACCTATGTCATACAGAAGCTGTGCAAAATAGACTCTCTCATTACTCCAACTTATGTTCAAACATTTGCCCGAGTGTTTTTCTGCGAAAGCGAGAACGTTCAAATTGTCCCACAGAGCTTATGAAAAACAACACGAAGTGATCTCCAATACCAGTAACACCACATTTCACACGAGAATGGTCAACTCAGAATAGAACAATGTGGTTTGGTATGAAGAACCAGAAAAGAATAAGGAACAGGGTTTACACGCCTGATCCAGATATATCTCTGGACCGAGGTGAATATTGCTGCTGGTGGAACCAATCAGGTCAATTGATCTTTGATGGGCTCGGGGGTGAGAGTGGCTCGAGGGAGTTTCAATGGATGCACCAAAATGGTTTCTCGTTGCAAAATGGAGGATCGTAAAGACGAATGTCTGGCACTTTACCCGTGATCGACAACCTCGATCGTCTACTTCGAAAATCGGAATCACCGTGTTCTTAGGCTGAACAAGGTGCGAACACAACTGTCATAACTACTCCAAGTTCCCCGGTTTTCAACCAATCCAGATGATACCAACAGACGTGTTTGCATAGGCGCCAAATAAGATTGGTCATTTTAAATGGGCTTGTGTTCGGTTTTTGACGTCGTCTCCTGAGAACATCCACCCAACGACACTACATAATAATTCCTTGTCACTATGAGATCAGGGTTTCCCAATATCGTCATCGTAATTTTGTTGTTTATTTTTATGGCAGTAGTTTGGATCCGACTGTCGGAAGTTAGACAAACGTCTACAGAAGCACGTTGCCATATTATGTAAAATTCTGCCTGTTTCCTGAATATTTTATGTGATAATGGGCTTGACGGTCGCACTACGAATATCCTTTGTGATTAGTTTTCTAACCTTACACAGTTTACTTCTTGTGGCAAATAACACTGATTTTCTCTTGAATTTAACTGTTAATTTTTTCAGTACCATTCTGTTCCCATTTCTTTCTTCTTTTCATATTTGTAACCCCCCCCCACCCCCCCCCCCCCCCCGAGATCTTCATCTCACCAAATCTCATTGACTGTAATTATGCCGATGATGTCGTACCTGGATATCTCTGCATCGGGAATTAAAGTTTCGATTTTACTCGAATCAGTCTGAATGAACTTGGCCACTAGTCTACTTCCCATTCTCTTTCCTTTAACATCCTAAAATGCGTTGCTGTCCCCTTCAGTCTGCCACTGCCGATCATTTCACTATTTTGAAGCCTTCCGTTTGCCGCAGTCCTATTCGGGAAACCTTTTTTGTGCAACGAATAAAGGATGTAGAAAGATCGTCGGTCTATAATGAATATTTTTATAGTCACTTGTGATCAGGGGCTTCATCACGCCCCTTTTTATCTCCGAAGTCCCACTTTATTATAGGCTTTTACATTATCTTTTCACAACAGACAAGGGATCTTCCATTTCGCTTCATTGTGAAGCCCTATATAGAATTCAACGACAATACGCGGCTAGTGTATGATGTCTATACAACGAAATGTAATCGGTATTGGCGAAAGTTCTAGGCCAGGGTACACGACGGTCACGTAATTAGGAAAGCAGCTCAGGGAACCAATCACGTGAGAGTGATGAGCGAAATACGAAGGGTCAAAAAAGGTCAGAAATACAATCACTCGGACAGTTTGTTGTAAAAACGCAGGCTGAGGAAAACTCATCGGTCAGTTCGCAGACAAATCGAATTGCATATAATCGATCATAAGCTCATTTTGAATAGACGCAACAGAAATTTCGATCAGAAAAATTAATTCACAGCTAGGTGAAACTATCAGTCAACCCCAAACCATCATAAAAAAGGGCAATAGTCGCAGGAGGGAGCATTGTTCGAAGCATTCACAGATAAGATGAAGTAAAATACTTTTGTAGACATAGAACAGATCTGGCTTCTACTACAAAACATAGAAGACAGCGTGGTTGATCAAAAAGTTTGATCACTACCTAAGGAAGAGACGATGACATCGACTAGGCAAAGTATATTAATTCAACAAGGCTTCTTTGTAAAAGTATCCCATCTTTTCAGCTGAGCTGAATTACATATAGTGAACCGCATTTTGCATTTAGAGATGAGCTGAATGGCAAACAAGTTCGCCTTTTCAATCCGATTACTCTCCGTATGATGACATGGGATTAGTTAGTGAACCGCGTTTTAATATAATGCACGAAATACTATCAAACCCATTCTGTTTTCCTCTGTCTTTATGCAAACCAAATCACTTGGGGTGACCAAATTTGGTGAGGTGATGTGTCAATCCACTACTATGCCGAATATGCACACGGATTTTAGACTTGACACAGATAACTCAATTTATACCGAAAATACGCCAGTGAGGGTTGCAAAACGCTAATAGATTTGCCACTGAACTAATGAGTAAACAGGTAGCTCGTTACGTTACTGGTAATGACCGAAAAACAACGTTCACGTGTGTTTCCGCTTTATATTCCGGATATTTTCAACTTCCGTGCTATCCTATTCATCGAGGATGGTGGATGACATCTAGTCCAGAGCTAAGAAGATTTCCATCCGCACAGAATCGCCTCGTCATCAGAACCCAGACATTCTCGATCATGTTCGAGTCTGTAATGTGGGCGGAACAAAATACGGACTTGATGTTCCGGTACAACAGCCAAATTCTGGTGGGTTTGGCCTTATGTATATTCGCGTTATCATGTTGGCAGATAACTGTACTCGGTTGATCTTTTGGAATCATCGTGAGCCAAAATTCACTCGATGTCCCAAAGTAGGAGTCAGCCGTTCACTTCCCTTCTGGAAGTGACATCTAAGATTCTCCTTCTTCGAAAACGGCACTCCGGACAATCAGACAGCCATGAGTAAAAACTGAAAGACTTAGGTCTAAGTTGTCCCTACTGAAGTTGTGCTAGTAGTGCACGATTCCACCGGGGTGGTCTAAATTGAACTTTTTCTTATCAGAAGAAATTTCACATTGTTCCATCCAGCAATAAAACTGATGTGATTTATGGCACATTCCTCCCGATTTTGTAAACTGACGATCTGCCATACAACACACTGATCTCACGTTTCTGTACTGCAAATGCAGTGCACACTGTATGAGTTGCTGTAAACGTCGATGCACTCGTAATTTGGTTCGAAGAACCGCGAGCAAGTCTTCTGGCCTGATCGGCGATTTGGTTTTGAAGTTCACGTCTTCTCTTCACGACATGATCGTCTGGATCCTTCTAAAAGTTGCGAATAACTATTGTTCATGTGGAATTTTATTGGGAATCCCACTCATGTTTACCCCCGAGTTCTTGAGTACAAGTATTCTTTCCTTCCTTCAGCTCAAAGAGCCCTGGAACTCGCGTCAAGCCTGTATTTTGATGAGTGAGAAATCTCCACTTCTAATCAGAATGTTCAGCTTGAGCAAACTGTCTTCACGAATAACATGTGACGTGATTAGTGATCAATAACACATCACTGAGTATCGAAAATCAGTCATTACTGACTAAGGTCGTCGAACTTTGAAACGGCTTCAGTGTTTTTGGGATTTGTCCTGGGTCCGGTTTATTGAAGTTTTCAGAACTCCCTGAGGCACATCTTCCGGAATAACCTGATTCATCTGTATCACGCCTGAAATTCCCATGTATATTTCACGTAATAGTGGGTCGATGCACCAGTATGCCAAATTTGGTCACACTGAGTGATTCGGTATAAAAGTAAGTGTGGAAAAACAGATAAGAATAGGGTCTCCTTATAGCATTTCGTGCACTACATTTCTACTGAAATTGGACTGCGACCAGAGATCCTCGAAACACTGATTCATATGATATTTGCAGACCAACGTGAGGCTTTAAGCAGTTATGCAGCATAGTCATCCGAAATTATGCATCGGGACAATACTAAAATGACGAGACTACACAGGAACCGCTTATTGTATTGATAAAGGGGTAATATCCATCCCTCGGGATGCATGAAGCATTTACCCGATTTCAGATGATATACGGTCACCGATATTCCAGTATCCACGAGGTTGGAGGACGGAATAACGGGGTTTATATGCCTTGTTTTAGCTCCTTGTTTTCTGTACATATGACGTTATCACATTGCTTGTGGCTCCACGGTTCAGAAGTGTTCTCAATCAACGATATTACCTGTGCGTGTAGTGTACGCGTACTCAGCCACAGTAGTAGTAGTAGTAGTAGTATTGGTAGTAGCAATAGTGGTAGTGTGGCTTGGAGTGCGTACTACTTACTGAAGAAGTAAGCAGTTTATTGCTCAAAACGCGGATGCGGGCAGTTGTGGATTACTAATGAACGCGCCTATGTCAAAGGGACTGAACGCACTAGGGTGAATGAAGGCATGTGAACCGCACGATTACATCCTTCTTCTAGGTAAGGACTGCCTTCAAGTGGGCCGGACGGCTCGAAAGCAAATGAGCATTGTTGATTCCGTCAATCAGCGTCTTCTGGATTAGAACGGTAGTAGTTGTAGTACTAGTAATGGTAACAGCAGCAATAGTAGCATCGTATCCCTCAAAAAAGAAACCTGTTCTTGTATTCCTTTTGCATCAAAAATTGCACTAGGGATTATTTTCGGGGATGTTTTATTTTATTGACAAAAGTCAACATTTATGCAAGTACAGAATTCTACGTTCCCTGAAATACATTCATGTCATCTTCTGGGATTAACCATTAATGTCCCAATCTTGAATTCGGGCCTGAATTTCTTCTGACTCTGTTTGCTGCAAAGACATTGGTCTCAGTCTCTCTTGTTCAACAACAAAGTTCTCACTGAACGAGCATTCACTGTCCAGTGTTGCCTGCTCGTAGTGCATCGGTACCACAGCCGTCACGAATTCTATCCGATAAATTCTCCATCCAGTTCATGATCTCATCTAAACAGACTTTATAAAATCTCCACACTAATTTCTCTCAATTCTACTTCGAATGTAGTCGTTGACTTCTTTGCGCAAATGGTCCCTAAAAGAGTCTGGAGATATGAAGTCATTCCTTTATGAGTCATTATTTGATTTATTGCTCTCTCTTCAAGGCAGTTCTTCATGTCTTCAGAGCCGGGGGTTGCTGGCTGAATTCCACACCAGTAGACCTCGTTGATCACCTAGCAAAAGGGGCAGCAATAAGTAGACTAACATTCTTAGAACTTCTTGTGTGCACCAGGCTGTTTCGTTTGCAAGAGAATGAATATCTGAAGAACATTCTATCTTACTCTTCTTTACTCTGTAATAATCAGAGGTGGAGCTTTCCTTCCATCCGGATAAACTGGCAAAATACCGGTGACACGTGTATTTTCGTAACCAGTGGACGGAATGTAGAATGTCGAGATTTTCGTCTGGTTGGTTGTTATTTGAGTTCCCAGGCTCACAAACACTGAACTTTACTCTGTTGGTCATGATGCAGAGTTGGTGTTTGAGAAAGTCTGTTCCATCAACGAAGTATCTGAATGCATCCGCACTCCTAATAACTTCAGTATCTCCCAGCTTGAACAGTATTATCGATATTCTTACTTGTTTTTAATAATAATGAAGAAAGAAGGAAACCAGTGTTGTGATGCTTTTAATTATCTTGGAGTTGTTACAAAATGTGGTGCTATTGCAAGAACAAACTGTTCGATATCAACCCTGCGCACAGCCAGAATTTGCGCTCTCTTGTCAGCGATCGATTCATATACGTAATATTCCAGTTCAGAAAATAATATTTACTGACCTAATTTACACTCAAATCTCTTAGCATTTCTTTCTTCCACCTGCTGATTGGAGTTATCGTATTCTGCCCTCCATTTTTGGACTATTCGGATATTAAGGTTTTCTTCTATGTAGTGAACCTCATGATTCTTGAACCAGGACTGTTCAAAAAATCCTTCGTTGTAATCGACGGAATAGTCTTCCTTTCGCATTCAACTTGAGATGACGATAAACGCAAGGGCAAAGAGAAACGGCCGGCGCTAGAATTATATCTTTTTATTTCACTCTAGTCGTGAATTGCTCTTCAGGAGCTCTCGAAAGGCGGCCGACTTATCCGGTTCTTCTGTATCCCTAACAGCTCCATTATTCCGCCGAAGGAGATCTGTTTGTCCCCGTCCCCGAATAACTCCTGCCACGGAAGATCCATCTTGGCCGAGGCACCAACTGTTACAATCTAGATGTGTCGCGCTAATGAGTAATTTGTGCGATACTAAACATTCGGATAACAACAAAATCAATAAACCATGACAGAACTGCTCGTCTGCATCACCGTTATCGAGTCTATTCTAAGCCGACCTTCATTCGGTTGGTAGATGCGATCTCGTGGTTTGTATGCCTTGATTCACCTCACTGCATTCAGTTGATTTGAGGTAATAATGCTGGTTGTTGCTCCATGGCCCATAATTACTTTGAGCAATCAACTAGCCAATACTTTCTGCACCGCAGCAGTGGTCGGGGCTGGAAATTTATTTCCTTTTCATCCTACACCCCCCCCCCCCCAACTACGTTCCAGTTTCAGTGGATTATGTAAGACTTGTAAAACAAACACTTGGATTTTCACGAGGTCTTGTTTGCTGAGCCTGGCGTTTGCGTTGCAATCCCACCAGTACCAGACCAGACGATATCACCAGCGAGCAATCCATATTTACTTTGCCAGTATATTTACTGTTGATCCTTGCTTGTCACAGAAGTTCTCTTGCGTTCTAGATTTGACTAAATCTTAACTCATTCAAGTCGATCAACATTTTTGAGTGGACAGATGAGCAATGGATTTTTTTAAATTTTTTTTCTAAACTAACCAAAGACTCCGTGAGGGATTATAGAACTGTGATTGAATATGCAAGTTGTTGTGGTCTGTTCGTTCTAGTTCTAACCTATGGGCTCCCTAAGTGGTTCTACACTCAGAGTCTCAGCTGCAGGTTGCTGGTTATCCCCAATAGTACAGTGGAACTTCGAGGCTACGGGGAATACCATCTTCATTGTACTCGCATGCAAGCATATAGTATTATTAGTAATAATAACAATAATATTAATAATAAAGCTAGCATGGTATTGCTTCGAGAATGACAATCAAACTACTTCCGGGGACTGCCCTGTGCTTCGTTCCTCAGATTCCAAATGATCCTTATTGACATATTATTATCGTGTTGTTTGGAATCATTCTCGTACATACAACGTCGTACTATGGCACAAGAATTTTATCTTAACTTACTACTTTCCACTTCATGACCAATAATTACTAGGCCATTCCGGGTTATCTTACCTCTCATTGACGAATGCAACGAAAAAAACGTCACGATATTCATCATTCTTTGTATGCCATCGACCAAGAATCATGACTGAATGTGAACCTCGAACAGAGGAGTAAAGGGTACATGTTTACCTACTAACTCACACCATTATGCTGGAAGTATATATGCTGACCCTCTCGTAATCCCAATCACTGATTTCAGCTTCTTAGGCACAGAACCGACCGGCTCTATTATCCCACTACTGACTGTCTGCTCTACGTGGATCACTTTCCACCCAAAAAAGTCTAATATGGAGCGGGGGCATGAACTTATTTGTCACACCCCGAGAATAATATCTTAACCACATTCAAAATTGGACTGTTAGGGTTCAATGGTAGAAGATGAAGTTTTGAAATATCCTTGATTTCACTAATGTAAAAACTTAAATGAAATGAATCGGTGTCCATGGATTTATGGTATGCAACCTCATGTGGGACATAACCTGGTGCGTCGGCCTGCAGCACAGTAGTCTTCCTAGGAAACCCCCTGATCTAAAAAAAAAATATCTGAAAACATTTGTTATACGAGTTCGATGAATCCTACCCCATTCAAGGTTTCATTAATTACACTCACTCGCCTTTAGGCAGCCCAGTCAACCGGCACAATAAATGTTGATACCTTGAAGTGATTGGATTAAGTTTCTTTGGTAATTTCTTATCATGATTCGAAATTTTACGAACCCACTAAGGTTCAACATAGAGCATATGAAATAAACCGACAGCGAAAATCACTAGCGATTCGATATGAATTCCCCTTCGTTGGACGCACCATGATCGACCGAAAGTTGACACAACTTGTTTCGCTTCATTCTTGTTCGCAATGGCGTATACTGATTTACTGGAGAATATTCTTGATGAGTAGATGCAATGCTCTTAGGAGGACGTTTTATCCCCGTGCAAATAACAACCTTGTCCAAGTACGCTTGTTGATATTTTGAACACCACGTTTAGTTCTGACACAATGTTTTACATGAAAGACGTGCATTGTTTACATAATGATTCCAAGCATTTAGGAAACACTGACCCGATAAGCTCGAACAACTTTTTCTTACTGCTCTCTACTAAAGTGGTGCAATTTTCTGGTTTGGAATACATTCTTCTGCATAATAACGAAAACGAGATGGATATTTAACGGAGTACGCTCACATGATCTTCATATCAAGGTCATCCATTCGACATAAAAATGTTCCTCCTGTGGGCTTACCATTGTACACAACTGCGCTACTGAGACGCGAAATAATATGGTATTCTTCGGGTGTTCTTCGGTTTTGCTTCTATCCAAAATATTAAGGAAAACATATTGCCACTGGCACATTAATCATTTATTCCGCAGTATAATGAAAATCGTCGGTGTTGAATGTAGCGCTCGTAGTTTTATTAACTAGTCATACTCGAAATTTTGCTAATTTCTGATATCTATGCTCCAAGCAGTTCTATCATGGCAACCGGGGTCACTCAATTTTCACTGGCCGTAAATTACCACAGAACTAATGACCAATAACAAAATCCATTTATATTGAATTTTATACTTCGGCTCAATGTTATGATGTATTATAGTAAAAATTTGAAAGAGTATCTCATTGAGAACCGAGCAGTTAGACTACCGAATTCCGGCAAAGGGAAATCGTCAGAACTTGACGGACTCATTTCTCGCTTCTAACTGAGTTTCTTTTAAAAAAAAGTTTGTGATAGGACATCACCCTAAGAGCGAGAAGCCAGTATTTCCAACCTAATCACGGATTTTACATAATTCGGTGAGAAAGTGACCAACGACCAACGGAACATGGGATGCACAGTGGAAGGAAATCTTTATTACCAATAAAACAAGAATTCTTCTGCGATCGCGTGAATAATGCCAGAGGAGGCCAGTCGGTTTACAGTGATATAACAGCTGTTCACTTGCACATTCTACTAAACCTCTTGGGAGGCTTTCGATCCAGATGGATTGTAAAGTAATCCTTTGTTATAGCCTAAATTAAAACTTTTTCAGATTTTGGAAAGGAGATTTCTGTTCACGCAAGTGCAATGAAAGAGGTTTTCAGAATTCTTATTCCATTAGACCGAAGAAATATGCAGGTGAGAAGTACGGTCAGTGGGTGAGAATACGAGGTAGAAAACTGATATAGGTACTAAAATTTCTATGCTGAACTTAGGAGAAGTGGTTTTGTGTTTTGGCAAAAACTGTTTCAGCGCGGTTAGTGCAAATAAGAATGTATTGAAGCAACTCCACGCTAGCCATGATTGGACGGATATGGGACACCACTGGGAATTGCTTGATATTGTGAAGCAGTTAGATGAATTTGATGGGGCATACGCGAACGAAATATATATATATATATATATATATATATATATATATATATATATATATATATATATATATATATATATATATATATATATATATATAAACAGACACACGGACAGACAGACAGACAGGATTAAACCATTTGGGTAATTTGATGGAACTATTTTCGCAGGTGCTATCCGTCAGTAATTAGAGCAGAATGCATATCGTGGCTATTAGGTATAGAACTCCTAATGTTTCCAGATGGATAGATGAGACCAACGGAAGTTACCGGTTTACTATCGTCCTGTGTGGAGACTGGTCATTTATGAAGATGTGTAATGAAACATAGTTTGCGGATTTTGATAAGGAAAGTCCTGTAAATCACTTTCGATAATCTTACGACCTGACCAAATAGTAGACCCATCCCATCACTCGTTGGTTAGTCGCTCTCGACAGTCAAGCATCTGAACAGACAGTAGCTATCGACCAAGCGAGCGAAAGAACTGGCCCCGTTCCCTGACCTTGAGAGCGAACTAACCAATCGCATGACTGTAAACCCTGTCTTGTTGACGAGACACGTGATAGCTAGACCTAGAGATTTTATAGACCCGATTGGCTCACGTGACCATCATGTGGTTGATTTTCTCACCGAGTTTTATGTGCCTGCCCCAAGGCCCCTTGCAGCAGTGTAGTTGTGTGGAATTCGTTTTCGTACTCCTGTTTTCGCGTTATTGATTCCGTGAATTTTGTAGTTTTGCGACAACAATGTTGTCTGCACTTTAAGAAAATAAAAGCAAAGTTGTTTTTGTCTACCAAATTCACGTGCTGTCAACACACAAGTGAACAAATGAATCATCCTAATCAGTGAACACTTCGAATATACGAAGCATGTATGTGACTTGGAAACTAAGTTAAGATCACAATTGGGAAACGGATAACGATCAGCAAATTGTGATAGTTATGCCCGATCCTGTAATAACGAGACGGGGGTGTTTGTGGGTTGGGTCAAACGAGCAAAATATGTAGGTGAGTGGGGAAGTGTCTGTCAGTTAGGACAGCAACGGGATACGCGTCACACATTCGGTCGGAGGTCATTTATACGTGAGCTACGTAAAGTAGAATGTACAGTCAGTCAGATGGACAGCAGTGATCAGTTCACAATGAGTGACTTTATGCTGATAGGAATCTCATGAAATTAAAAGCACGGGTTGGAGGAACATGCTAAGTACTCTGGATTAACAAGTACTAACTAGATCCCGAGAATAGCCTAAGGAACGGGCAACAAACCGAAAATTCAAACGATTACCAAAAGACGGTAAAAGTCAGTGGGATAGGTGAAGGAAGGTTTGTATTTAAACAGTGCCTAACACGTTCATGTGTTAGAACAACACCGGACACGATACTATCTAAGGGTGCTATAGATTCAACAGTCCGCCAGCAGAGCAGCTTAAAGCATTGATGGAAACCAATTATCCTTACAACAAGCAGACAAACAACGAACAGCCGAGTAGCATCGAACAACATACAAACTGCCTACAGCTGAGTACTAATTAGCCATGTTTATCTACAATAATTTTTCTTCATGAATTTACACACTCAAACCTAGTCATCTCCAAGTCGCTACACAGCTTTATGGTGATACGTCCACTCATGGTCAGACGAAACTTATCTACCTATCTAAGAGCCAGTAGATGCGCTGGTTATTGCAATCTTGTAACGTTGATCGTCATCACATCAAACCAAATGTGGTTGAACGGTTATCGAGGTGGACTGTTAACCGCACTGTGCCGAGGTCACATCCGAACACACCGTCCCAACCAGATCTTATCTGTTTCTCTTAGACTGGTGTTTGTAACAGGAAGAGATGGGATTGTAATGTGAATTGTTTCACAAAATATCAACTAAATGACTAGTTCCCACTGAATTATCTCGATATTTTCGTGCAAATGGCCAGCTTCCTAGTGGTGGACCGAGCAGGCATGACCAATCAATAATTTGTAGTAAGAAATATGTCCAAGTATTTGGCCTGTTCGATCATCCTGACTGACTTGGATGTGCATGCTGATGTCGGAATTGAAATGTGTCCTAATAAAGTAGATCGTTGGAAGATTAAGAATATGGTTTATTTTTGGGAGGCTTCAGTTATGATTTCTTAGCTGAAATAATACCTACTCGATACGTTGATGATTGTCCGTCCGATTCCTGTGACGACTTAAACTGACGGTGATGGTCTGAAGTAAAAACGATTGACGAAAATCAAGTTTAAGTGAGACAACAAAGAATCCTACAGATCATAGATTCATATTCACCATTGTTATCGGAATAGTCGGGCAGGACACACATTAAGGAGCAGTTCAAATGGGTCACCTCCACAGTGGATCTTCCAATGAGAACTTCAAGAGGAAAGATGTAGATCGACATCACTCCTCTGTCAGAAGGGGAAGTTATCCGGGAGAATGGTTGTGGAAATAAACACGAAGCCACCGAAAGGGATGGGATGTCTATGTTCCTTTCCGTCTTTCTAGCTCAAGTGAGAAAACTCTTTTGACTTCGAACCATTTCGTTTATTTTCCAAAACCTTCAGACCCAGAAGAAGATCCAACTCACAGCGCAAAGTTTCTCGTAGGGCCAAGGGAACACCTCTGGTTGGTATGGCAACAGCCACGGCACAGTCACTCACCAATAGATGCATTCTACTGGAGTAACATTCCAGCTGAGAATCAAAAACTGGTGAGTACTGAACAAAAATGTTGTTTTTTCTAAACTGTTCACAAAATTATTCTTGTTCACTGTGACAAAGTTCGGTTGTTGAATAGCTTCGAGTCCGTCTATTAGTTGCAAGTTATTTTCGGTCACCATAAACATGACTTTACGTGTATCACCTTTTTTGGGTTTCTGACTTCCAACTTTATTTCGTCGATGACATCTGTTTACGTTCCATTCCACATTCGCAAACTGGTGGCACATCTTTTTTGATAGCAGCTTCATCAACATAAGACGCAGGAACGATATTCACCGAGACTTCCTAATCCAGCTGGAAATGACAGCATTTCCCATCGGTTATGACATTCGCCATACAGCCCTTTGTTTGCATTGGAACTAAGGAAACCATTCATGTTTGGTTTTGGGTGCACCGGCTTCTGGGTAAACTTTGTGGGCAGGAACGACACTTTCGAGCGAAACGATTAAGCTTTCCGCGATTAGGACAGGTCTTCCCCCAAGCTAGACAGTCCTTTTTTTATCATGCCCGTGACCACAAAACGTGTATGAGAAGTGCGTGGCTCCCGTCACAGAGTGTCCTGTGAGACGCCTCGTCTGAATAGTGGTGGTCTCTTCGCTCTTAAAAATATCAATCCAAGTTTTGAACTCCAGTTGGCGCATCAGCAAAAGTTTCTTTGCGGTTGCATCTTCCCAAACTCCGGTCACCAGGCTGTCTCGTGTCGAATTGTCCTTCACGCAGCTGCAAAAATGGCACGATTTGGCTGGCGTCTTCAGTGCAATACCATAGTTATCGATAGTTTCATTTTCACGGCGTTTTCTTCAAAAAAGCCAGGAACCGTTCGAATATTTCATATGACTGTTTCAGACAGTATTCACCGGTCTTTCACTTTACCGTTGTGGGATCTTCCTGGTTTTCGTCGTCATCGAACGAAAAGGTGCACAGAACCCGGTGGGCTTCATCTCCAAGACAGTGGTGCAGCATCACCATCTGACACTCCTTTGGCTCGGAATCCAGAAGCCTCGGCGTAGCAAAATCTTGATATCTTTGCACCCACAGTCTCCATTCATCTGCCAGGCGATTTTGTCCTTGAATGTTCAATAGATCAGAATGGGATGTCGTAGAAGTTTTTAACGTGTTCATCCCCAAACTGCTGCGCGGTTCGTCAAACTTCTCGGACATCATGTTTTGTCCCGTCCCACTGGTTCCAGTGAGAAAACTCTTCTGCCTTCTAACCATCTCGTTTAATTTGTAAAACAAACAGCTTATATGGAACACTAGGTGACCGAAATCAAAATCATGGTACAAAGCTCATTGATTTGGAGCTCTTCCCATAATCGAGTCTTCTGAAAGGCAATGTAGTTCAGGTCCCCGATTGGCTGATTCCTTTGCGGCCGTGTAAAATAGCTACTGACTGCTGATTGATTGACCACGCTCAGTTCATTGAGGGTAAATGGTCGCTACTGATTGGATGGTTTCGGTCCGTTTCGTCACGAACTGACTGGACCACCAACCCGCTTCGCTGGCCTGAGCTTTGCCATCGATTTCGGACAGACGAAGACTTGCTGTCTGCAAACGAAACTAGACCGTCTTATAGTCTCCATCCCTTTCCAAGGATGGAGGTGAAGTTTTGACATCGGAGTTAACAAAACTCCTCCAGGTAATCTGCGATAATTAACAGAGTCGCAGGAAATTGTGCAAATGAATGATTATACCGAATTACAAAAAGGTGGTGGGTTCTTTGCAAAACTACAGATGGTGAGAACCGTATCGAAACTGGTCATCGGAATTATTCCCTGTTGATTATTCAACATCCGTGAAAGGTAAACGGGTGAGAATCCAGTCAGTTTCAGACCTATTAGAGGTTGTACTGACCACGTATTTACCTTCCAACAAATGTTAGAGCACAGGCACATTTTTTGGTAGCTCAGCAGCCTCTTTCTTTCTTGACTTATAATGCACAGCTCACTGCCACTGCCTTTCATCAAAGGATTTGCCAGATAAACTTGTTTCTCTTTTTCGATCAATAAATACAAATGTCAGCAGTACAGTTCTCACTTACGGTATACTTTTACGCTAATTCGGCATCAGAAATGGTCCTCGTCAAGATTACCCTCCATGGACCCTTTTTTCAACTTTGTAATTGGAATGGATCTTGGTCATTCTTGGTGGTAGACCGATTAGCTTAGTTCTTCATCAAGGTTGACCCCGTAGATCCTTATTGTGGTGATTCGTCCCACAGTTCGCAGTATACCGTACAGCATGCGCTTGTGGTCACCTGTAGTGAGAATTCCAAGTCCACCAGGACCACTGAAACCAGGTACTACAAAAGTCCATAGTGATTGGTCATCCCGCAATCTACTTGCTGTCAACTTTGATGAAATTAGCATGCACATCTGCAACGTTGTTATAGTGATCACAATGAACTGAACTGATTGAGATTCAAATTGCTCCCACCCAGAACTACACTAATGAAAATAGTAAGAAGACCAAAGGTGCGAAATAGCACGTTCTTTGTATTGCAGAACTAGTTTGTATAAATACGTTAAGTTAGAGAAAATAACTGGTAGACTAGAAGTTAACCAATCACAGGGAGTACTTGTCATACCTGTCCTCGGCAATACTGATTGGTTCAGGGTCATCTGCGTGGGTGGCTAGGAAGCTGTACCTGGCCATATCACGTGTGACAGCTGCTGAATCACCACATACAGCCTTCTCGCTGTTTCGGCTCGTGTCTTTCCGGGTCGCATTGATATAGGCACATTAGGCACTTCGAACAGGAATTACCTTAATATGGTTCTTTACTCCAAACTCTAGGGTAATGATTTCCGATTCTCGTTGAGAGTGCAACAGTCCCTTGGGGATAGGAAGTCTGTCATTTTTGTCGGCTGTTTGTTGTACGAGCGTAGGACTCGTATCTAACGGGCCAATCGTACCTAATGAAATAACCTGGACCCGGGCTACGCGCACTGGAAGAACGACAAGGCCAGACAAGAAAAACAAGAATGTCTTTTGTTACTTTTGGCTGGTGCTTACTCGTTTATATACAAAAAATAGGCAAGTACTTATTGGCGGATAACGTCATGACCAATCACAAGGCGACTTCGCTTTATATACACTATCTAACAGTTACGGTCCGGCTGTACCCGATTGGCTGGATACTGTAAATGAAGCTATAGTGCACTGGACCGTGTGTGGAGACAGCCGAATCACTACAACAAGTCACAGAAGTCACGGTGCTAGATTACACTCACCATACGGTGAAAGGGAATGAAAAGTTCACCTTAAAGGGGCGTGCAATGCTTTCACACAATCAGATAGATAATGTACGCGTAAGTCGGACAGAAAGACAGGAGATCAGTCAACAGAATTTGTATTTCAGACGAGAAAAGGACAGTCATCGGAACAAAGCAAGCCATACGGAAAGGAAATACAATCAACGGTCACTGATTCAGTTGAGATCCAAAGAGAAAGACAAGTGTTCAGTCTGCATCTACAATTCAATATTTCCCTTGTCCCATCGGCCTACTTTCACCCCAAAAATAACATAAGGGAATTCGTAAATTCCATACTGTTATGGCACAACGAGCTTCGATGGTTTATTTCGGATATAAAGGCAGTTGCGAGTGCACAACAAGGAATGGACCATGTAGGACTCTTACCACGGTGGTTTGGGGGTTAAATGGTGTGCCACATAAGCAGTGTGATACAACCAAACCAACAATTCCATCGAAATTACTCAAGTCAGTTGGGTTATTCGATCTCGGTAGTTGCTAGTCCTCCGACTTAGGAGCTAGTGACGCGATTATTATCAATGCAGTTGTGGTACTGCAATCTACCCAGTTATGTTTACGTGTTTTGGTTTGATTCGTACGCGGACTACGCGCAACAAGAAGTGAAAAAACGAGAATAGCGAGTAATATTTCAGTCGGCCTTATTGGTAGAAATACCTTGATGTATTAGGTAAGCCACGTCACAATAGGCAGACAACGTACTGACCAACTAAAAAGCAATCTGGTGATCTGACAACCGAATCCCTGCTACATCTCTTTGGTTGAATCCTGAATGAGAAGCTTCGGCAAATCGCACCGCATGCACAAGCGCTCAATCAATTGCAATGAATCGTGATTTTTATCCGTTTTCGATATGCTGGTTTTGCCATCTCCGTCATCATACACGTGATGTTGCAACCAGTCTCCGTTTTCAGTGAATCCGGTACTTACCTCAAACGTCATGGGTCTGGGATCGAAATGGGATTTACTAGGTCAACTTCAAGGATGAAAACAGTACTTTCTAACCCAAAACTGCTTTTAACCGAGGCCTTCTCATGTCCGGCCACAAAGTATTGCAGGAGTAGTTCACTGATGAAGACTGGTCAATGGAAATACTGAGTAATAGTTCAAAATGACTTGTCAGAAATCATCAACATTGGATGACCGTTCAGGTCCAATTCGGACACGAATCCACAATCGAACTAGCAGGTAAATAGGTTGTTCCTCATAATTTGTAACACCATTAAAAAGTAATCTAAAAAGTAATCGACTTCATTTTTACCATTTTTCTCTACTCACTGTTGGTGATGAGTGAACACAGTATCATTTGGAACTGACTTTCAGATCATTGCAAGCCCTTCATTCGCCATGGTCAGATCTCTTCTCCTACAAATGACAAGTACCCCAGTACGACACAACAACATGGTGAAATTTACTAAATAGCCATGCCATGATGATGCACACCTCAATACACCCACAAACTTCCAAGCGAGTTTTCTACCCCACATGAACCACACCAGTAAATGCTGAACTATTGTGGAGCGATTTGTTTATCTGAATCAATTGCTTCCTATTCAATCGTGGAATGTGCAGTATTAATGCATTCCTTGTTCACTGCAAGTTTATTGTCGACTGTGTTAACCCCGTTTTACAGGACCGAACCACGTTCGGTTACTCGTTTGACACTTGTCTACATGAGTCCTTACAAACTATTTGTACTCTATACAATTTGTTCTGCTGATTATCAATTAACCCCAGTTGCTCGTGATTCTCGTTGCCTGATTTATCCCAAAACATTAGTCAATAGACGATTGCAAGCATCGACCACATCCATGAGTTGCTCTTTTCGTTAGCTTAATGGAAGAGTCATCCTCGATGACATACCGGTTCATGTTAAGGATTCGCAATCTGGATATGCACTGATGGGGTTTTCAACAATCCGAGTAGAATAACCATGCTCAAATAACCCTTTTGGTGTTGAGTGGGTTGTTTCTATTGCTCATCGGATCAAAATCTCATGCAGTCATCCTTCTCCGGTTTCTGAGCCACAATTATCAGTCTCCCATAACCCCTATTACCTATCAACTGTGGTTTTCAGATACTCATTGTTTTACTGTTCGTCAGTTACATCAAAATCAGCAAACTATAGAAAAGTTTGTTTTCGTTGAGCCTGGAGTGGGATGATTAAGGTAAATAATGAGTTTCAGAAAATGTTTACTAGCACAAGTTTCAACAATGGTAGTACGTACTAACTGTTAAAAATATTAGAACTCACTGAAACCGGAAAAATCGGAATGCGGTCAGCGATAGTGAGACATTGGCCAGTTTGGTTGTTCCGACCACAACGAATGTTAATGAAAATTGATTTATGAGATAAGGATGCTTGTTCCAAATGCTTAACTACATTCGAATGGTGTAATTTAAGCCCAGTCTGAATCACTACTGGCGCTAACGGGACCGAATGAAGCGAGAAAAGCGACGTATCTTCGAGGAGACGTTAGTAATGGACTTGATTCGTACCGGCCAAACAGCTCAGCGCAACTGTTCAACAACAACTTGATCAAGCAATGATCAGTGCATACCATAAAACCTGAAACATCGTGTCATCTTGCCGAATTTCAATACGGAAAAATACGCAACTCCGAACTGGCAAGTACAGTCAGTTAACTAACATGATTGGTGCGCGGAAACAGACCAATTAGATGAGCAGGAAAGCTGACCAATCAAATTAGGGTTTGACATCGGAAACCCGTAAACGACAGTGATGGACCGTATAGCCTCCGTCATTCAGTTCGTGTCATTTTATCTGTTTACTCCAAAACAAAATGGTGAAGCCTCAGGGAAAGACTATTCCGATTCACCATGACAAACGCACCTTCCAACAAGGAAGACATGATCTGATCAGGGAATTGGAGAAGTCACATGGAGAGAAAAAAGTTCAAAAACCAAAAGCAAATCGTCAAATAAAACATGCAGTTGCCACACATTCAAATCAGCTGAGTACAGGACAGTGGGCAGATCAGTTGGATCGTTGGATCAATGAGACGAATAAATGGTGGGGTCAAGACTGGAACCGATTATGGCGGAATATGTTCTCACTTGTGGTGAGTTTATGTCTACTTGTTCCATCGTTGTGAATGTGTCAGTAATTTGAATTTCCCAATACTCTATTTGGTATTCCTATTTCACTGGTGAAACTGTTGTCTCCTGATTTGGTGATAAATTTAATATTCAAATGGAGTTTGTGATCGACCGAGTGAATTAAAAAGGATGTTTCCAACAAAAGATGACATAACATGAGGTGGCACTAGGTGTGTCGTGCGTTGTGGTGAAACAACTCCGTTAAAACCCAGCCCAAATAGCCTGGTGATAACATTCATGACTGACAACCATACATACTGGGCTTGATTCCATGTTGAGATCCGATGGATGATCAGTTCAATTCAAACAAACATTAACCATGCATTAGTCGCAATGGTTTTCGTTGCTATCTCTGAGCAAGAATCCCAACGGGAAATAAATTAATAAAACAGGAATTTGAAAAGAATAACCTCAGAACTACAAATAGTAGTATCAAGTCGATATAGAACGTTTTTGAATACAAGAACACCGCTGGTCGTGACACTTAACCACATCCTGCAATGCATCTGACCATTGAGTGAGGAATTTATCGGGAAGCTTAACACGCCCTATGTGACCGAGTTCAATGATCACGTTTTCCGTACCCTTCCACTTCATGGACTGCCCATCTTCACTCATCTCTCAGACCAATACCCACCTCAAGTAACATTAAACAGCGAGAAATCCTATTTCATGGATACATGGACCATGTATCCCAACCATATTACCATGTTTCACGATGTTATTTATCCGATGATTTGGTTTATGTGTCTAATACTCTTCGTCTAACCTTAGCATTATAGATACGGTGCTTGCACCAGATTCGGGTAATGCCACGAAGATATTGATATTCGAATGCCGACACTAGTGATATATATTCCACTTGCAGTGGCCACGTTTCTGAACCACACATAGGAACTGACCTGCTGTGCTGCCATGTAAACTTGATCCTTGATAGATAAGCATACGTCGGGTCAATACGAAAGGTGTTTTGACCTAAACAGCATCTTTCAATTTTAGGGTAGAACGCACATCGAACATCACTAGGCCATTGTTCAAGCTGTCTGGAGAAGGTTACGACACCAGGATCTTCAGTTAGAAGAATGATATTGTCTTCAAATTGAAATCTGACAATTTTCCACCCTGGAATAGTTCAGTATCGTTTTTATCACATGACAAATCGGCAGTCTGTGGGACCATATCAGGCAAAAAGCAGAGAAGCGGTAACGTATACCACTCCTCGTGGTAAACTCGTGTGAAAGATCATCGTAAGCACGACGTCGACTTCAGCTATCCATACACAGGGATTTTATGATGGGAATAAATCAGTTTGTGTGGGTAACTGAGTCGAATATCACTTTCGTGTTAAGAAAGACAGATGGCAGACCTACGAAAGGTGTGCCTATGTTATGACTGAGGCTAAATTCAGCTTGATTCTCGCGCGAGCTTGATTCACGACCGTTAGATAGGTGGTGGAGAATAACATCCGGTAGCAGTTTAGAAGCGATGCTTACCAGACTTAATCCCCTGTGGTCTTCACAAGAGAACTTGTCCCTTTTCTTATAAATCGATACGATAACCAATTTCCACCCAGTCTTCCAAACTTATTCCCAATCGTATATCAAACTGAAGATTTTTGTCCACTTCGATGACAATGATGAGTCCCCGTTTTCGAAAACAGGTGAAGACAACTTATCGTTTCCGGCGGTCTTATGTCGTTTGAAGTGGCTCATCTCACGAAGAACCTCAGCTTCCTACGGAGGATTGGTGTTTGCATCCACTTGTTGTAGATGAAGGGCAGCCCATTTGTTTCTCGAAATACCTCAGTAGCAGCTGCAGAGGGTGGTTGACTTTGACGTTGGTTGGCACCGAGACGTGGTCTAAAATGCGGGTGGACCAGGGCATGATCATTGTCTACCGGTCGGTAACCGCTAGCAATGTGGTCCGTATGAGTTCAACGTTGTGGAGGCTCGGGAAGACACCAGCTAGTCGATGATACCTTTGTCCGAGGAATTTATACTTGATGAAAATATTTCTTGTTCAGTATGTGGTTGAGTGATTCGATTGCTGTTATTGGTTCTGTAGGCTGGAATGTCGGATGGACCTCCTACTTTCCTCTCTGTGTTGTTGAGGCTTCCGACTTGAGTACTGAAATCGCCACCAGCAGGTATCACATTTGTAGAGCACACAGTACGGAGCAGTTTCGCTAACTTATGATAGAAATCGTCTTTGGCCTCAGAAGAAATACCGTCAGTTGGGGCATACACAACAACGACAAACAGGCATCGACGTTTCAGTCTGGTGCTGTTGATATGCACAGAATCATCCTAACGAAGCGCACACATACGTCTGCTAACCGGGATTCAGTCTAGCAATGCACAGTCAGCCTTCATGCTAGGAGCGATGAAACATAAGCTTGACCACGAGCACGAGACACCGAATCACTGGGCACGCGAAGAGTGGAACAAGAAACGGACTTTGTGTCTGGGAGCGAAGTGTTGTCACTGAAGGTAAGTCTTGTGTGTGCATTTCGGGGACAGTATCCAGTTAGGACAGCATTTTGTCCCATTTTTGTCAAGGTGGGTGAACGTTGAAAACAGCTGAGTGGAGGAATTGGTCAAGCTTGAGAATCAGTTCTCCATTTTTCCTTATCTCCATGCCGTTATTCTTCCCACGAGTTATAGGTTTTCCATCGTGACTCTTTGGCGATGTTCACTGGGAGCGATTGGTAACAAGAGTGAAACAACTGTGCAGTGGTTTTCAATTGTTAGTTAAGCGGCAATGTGGCATTGAGATTGGAATCCCAATGAAAGGCCCTTTTTGTAAGATATGAAGTATCGTGTCAATGTGATTTGATATACCACGATCCTGGTTTCGTATTTCCACACGCACAGCCCGTGGAAGAGCTCGACTTGGATCCGATCGGGACGTTCGGCGTTTTCGGGTCTCCTACGTACGTGCCGTCTATCCTGTCCCGTATGGAAAATCAAATGAAAGCGCTGCAACGTAATTTGGATCAACTGATTCCGAACTATGCACCGGATTTGGTATCGCGAGCTAATCGTGGTTGTCAAGGTTCTTTATTGCCCAGAGGAGGTTGGGGCGAAGGGATGTTGGACTATTTGAGTGATGCGTACGAACCGGGTGAGGATGGCAAGGTAAGTATGAATAGATGTTTGAGCTATGCATTTGTTTTGCCCTTCGGATCATTTTTGTACTCACTGGTCATCTGGTTCTCTTTCTCTTTTTCTCTCTTTGTCGTTGCCGCTTCTCATACTGGTGCACCCGGTGTTCGTGCGTGGATCATCAACAACTGGCGTGTGTGTGTGTGTTCAGCTTCGTTTCAAGTTGCGGTTCGACCTTCGCGGTTACGAAGCTGATGATATTCATGTGGAGACGGCGAACAATCGCCTGACTGTGCGTGCGAAGAAGATATCGCGGGGGGAGAATTCAATGCAGAAGCGGGAGTTTTGTCGTACTGTCTACTTACCGGACAAAGTTGATGAGGATAAATTTGTGTCGAATTTGAGTGAGGTTCGTGTATTGTATTTTTGGATTGGTGTTTTGATTCGCTTTCCACCGATTTGTTGAATGGTTGGCTGACTGATTGATTAGTGAATTGGTTTTTTTGATTGGTCGGTCTAATTGGATGAGAAGAAGTTCATGTGTAGAGTTACAGAGCGCAGAAAACGTTTTCGATAATATTCGTGGTCACTAATATTACGTGATGTTTGATCCATCATATTGTAGGATGGGATTCTGACTGTGGAAGCCCCATTGAAGGAGGAAAAAGTTGGTGCAATCAAGTTCGGTCGAGAGCGTGAGCTGGGCGTCGAACCTGCACCTGAAACCGAGGAAAAGGCAATCGTGCCCACTGGTGAGTGAATGGATGATTCTGTGCTAGTAATTTTGGTACTGTTGTTGTTTTTCAGGCTGATCAGGTGTTGTTTGTTCTACGTTTTCTTTCATCTTGATTTGTCACTGTTTTGTAGTGTTTTCAATTGTATCTAATTCTCATTATGTGTACCACAACGGAGATCATTATTGTCTGCATGATTGTTACTCTGGTTTCAGGTAAATTCGGTATCAGTGTTTTGTCTGACGGGCCGGTGTCACGAGTGCACGTGGAGATCCCCGTTGAGGCTGGCTTCAAACCGGAAGATTTGCATGTGAGCACGGTTGGCAATCAATTGGTTGTGTCAGGTCGGCATGAGGTGACTGAGGAGGGTGATTCCAATGATGGCCGGAGTACGTTTGTGCGTGAGTTTCAACGTTCGTATCAATTACCACAATCAGTGGACCCTCTCTCGTTGGGGGCGAAAATGTTTGAGGAGAAGAACACGTTGGTTGTGGAGGCACCACTTCTGGTCAAACCTGAGTAGACTAACTGAGATTGGTTAACGTGCTTTTGTATTTCTTTCAAAGTTTAAGTATTTCCTTACAATTAGACCGTTCCTTTGTACTGTCACCATGTTTGTTGCATTTCACATTTGTATTTCGTCGTAATCGAAATGTTGTGTTCATCATGAATAAATACAGCACTCTTATTATTTTTGTCAGTGATGCTTGATTTGCAGTGTTTGGGTTTATTGTTTGCTGCCATGTCGGGAGTAAAATATTACTTGCAAGCCAGCAAAACCGTTAATCATTCTGGTTTCTACATACTGCACTTCCCCGTGGATAGGTCGTGTGTAGTTAGGAGTTAGGAGTGAACTAATCGAAATTAACTAGGAGAGCGAACTTTCTTATTGTCCGCTTTCATTGTTCGTTTCCCCAACAGTGCGTTTTTACTCGGGCTGATATAATTCATAAATAGTAGTAATCCAACCACGTTGCTACGGTAGTTTCCGTAGGCAAAGGATCTCGCGTCACATATTAGGAACCAAGGGTCAGCATTTCTTGAACTGACTATTCCCCACCTTATGTAAACAGAAGAATATCGAATCATTCGGCTCATAAAACCACCCCGATGTTCAGAGTGGACCTGAAGTCCAGTGAGGGATGCAAACAAGACTTTCGGGTCAACACCAATATGATGCCAGCTTGAGGCCCAACGAGATTACAGCGCCGCTTACGAGTACGGAAGCACTCAATTGCTACGGCATGTGATTATCGCTCTTCCTTGTCGTTAAGGCCTAGAAACATGGTTTTACCTACTTCGGGCACAATGTGACTAAGTGGGTTTGGTACTATCAAAGGGGATTGATTCTGGTCATGTCATATCTTCACGTGCGATAGCGTGATAACTAGTCATTGGTTTTTGACGGCTCTTGGTCGTCCTGTCAGTTTCAACCGAGCGTAATATTGTTGGTAAATCCAAGAGGGTAGAAAGACCATAGTTACTGAGACTGTAACACATGGTATAGAAATAATCGATTGGATCTCAGAGAACGAAAATCCCATGCGCAGAAGAAAATCTGTCATCAATGAAGATCGCAGACGAATTGTATACTGTGCCAGAAACGGTGACGAATCGAAGTTGATATCTCAAAATTTCGGAATGTACATGAAAACATGCAGTGACACTGCAAAAGATATTGGGAAGCTAGGTAAAAAGAAGTCCCAAGAAGAGGAAATTTTCTGATGACATTATCGCTGAGCTACGCAACATTGTGGGCAAGACACACTTCAAAAACTCTTGCTCGGAATACAACAATATATGAGTCTGAGAGTTCCGTGTTAGACATTTGAGTGACCCCTATTTAATCCAAATTCCGATAACCATGGCTGCGGCACGAAAATCGAAATCCTACTCGGTCAGCGCAGCGGAATTCGTATCAAGACAAAGCGCGCCCAGTAGGCAGAATGGCTACAAGCACAGGGAATCTTCCGGGGAAATTTTGTCCGCACGTTTACATACTACTCACTATCAGTATGACCGCTTGCACATGCAGCCTCGTTGTTCTTTGGGCTAGCAATGACCCAGACAGGAATAAATATCAGAAATCGCAGTTGTGATTCATCTGTGGGCTCTTCAATGAAAGGTATCCTTACGGAATTCCGATGATTCAAATTAGATCCTAGTGTCGATATCACATCCGAGTTTGCAAGCACGAAGACGGGTGGGCAGTGGAGTACCGAGTACGCATGCCCGACGAGCGGCAACAACCGCGAAAACTGCCGTGTGCTTCCGGGCAAATTTCGTCCACACTTCTAAATACTATTTTCTATCAAGCTCCGGGTTAAGGATTTACGCTGACGAAACCATTTACAACTTTTCGTGCCTCTGATCGATTGGAAGATCTGTTAAGGGAAAACCATGTATTAAAAACCTTAACATCAATCAAAAGTGCGTATTTGAATATCATCGCATGCATTTCTACGCTTGGGAGGCCATATTTTGAATGTCACGCAAAAATAAACAACCAGCTCTTCAATCGATTCTTGGAGGCATACTTCTCTGGGGTGGGCGTTCAACAGCCCACTACCGATGCATTGTTCATTTCTGGCAATGCTCCCACGCATCGACCATTGGACATTCTTTCCATTTTCTGCCTCCTTATAATCCATTTCAACCCTATTGAGAAGGCATCTAACTGTTGTGTAATTTTATTGGAAGAGAACGTAGAAAAGCTCATGAGGGTACCAGAAGGACAGTCTTCCAGAATGCATGGGTTTCTTCTATTTTATAGACTTTCTCATAGATCCATTCACAGTATCACAAAAACTTCATGTACTTCCCACAATAGGCTCTATTTCACATTCAAATAACCATTCATAACTTCTTAGACCTAAAGTTGTGTTTCTCTCCAGCACAATAGTATCATTTATATCTTCACATATAATTCACTACCGCTCAAGCCCCTTATACTAAGGCGAGTTTTGGCTCTAAACTTACACAACATACTGCAGTATGCACTTTGCTAACAAGAAATGTTTGTACGTTGATACATGTCATTATTTCCATGAGCTACAATGGTTTCGAAATAATTGTGCAGATAGATTAGAATTATGTCATCAGTACAAAGGTAGACAAATTCGGAGAGAGCGAGAGAGCGAGAGAGAGAGAGAGAGAGAGAGAGAGAGAGAGAGAGAGTAAATGAATTTCATATTCTCTGCGGCTTCCAAGCAGAAACCCATTGTGGATTCACTTTGACCACGGAATTAATGAAAGTGTACCCAATTTCAGACAATCGATTTTACTCACGGTTTCACGTGAGTAGATGACACTAGAGGAAGTACAGGTTTCCGGTTTGCATGGCATTTTAGGGATAATGTGGGCTTTTCTGCACCCATCCTCTGTACATGCAAAAAAAAACGACAGCCAAATGGAAGGGAATTCTAATCCTAATGGGCTATAATGTTTGTTGATTCAATGGTCTATCGTGAATGGCACGCATCACGACCAGTGAGTTTGCATCGATCATGTGCCATCATGTGTTCGTTTCTTTTATCTAGGTTATCACATTCTACAACACAATACAACACACACATATATGTATATACACGAATGTAGTGACAAAACCTAATTCATGTTCCGGAAGGCCAGTGGGAAAATCTGAATTGATTGCATTGAGTTAGTTGCAGTAGTAAAGCGCAAAGTGTGCACTCTGCTTATTGAATAAGTAATTTGGTAATTACTCAAAACACAATAATGGACAGCTTTAGAGAGGTCCTGAACTTGATTATGTCACACGGACTGGATATAATAAGATGAACTGAGGCGTTCGAACCACAAGAGGGCATCTCTCATCGGATTACGAATTTCATCATACGTACCAGATACCGAGGATGCAACTAGGCAATTCTGGTAAGCTTCTTCGATTTCCTAAATGTTCCAATGATTAGTAGCAGATGGTGGATTACGTCGCGTACTACTCGGAAGTAGTGTACGCAGTCGATGGTAATTATTGACAATAATTATTACGTTTACGTTTACCCTTTTATTTCCAAGGTAGTTCTTTTTAATATGTGATACCGGTACAATACTTCAGGAGGGGCGTCATGACTAACTGACGGTTGCCAATTGGGGAAAGTGACCGACAGCGGAAGCAGGGCTCCAACGCAAGACAGAAGTGTTGAAGGCCCACCATGCTTACCGTTTGATCACCGCCGGACACTGGAGAGACACATAACTAGATAAAGTCACGTAGATTGACGAAAGTGATCAGAAACGATAGTCACAAATATATTCAACTGCGGTAACTTTGTCATATCGGAAGAATACGGAATTATTGTAGATCGTAAGTCGTCGGTGAAACTGAGCAGTTTACTTGTTCATTAATCATTTTAGTGGTGTTCTGGAACTAGATTCACGTTAACCAACACGTATTTAGCATAATAACACTGGTAGTAATGCTTTGACCCACGATCGATTTACAACAGATTTCAAATCAACGAGAGATACGGTATCGATCAACTGCTCAACGAAAATAATACTTATCAATGTATCTCTTGACATTCACATAATTGACGCAACAGTTGGTAATTACCGCTCAAAGAGTAAATTGTTTTCAGTATGAATCGTTAATGGCTATGCACTAGATACCCTGGTTTCACTGATTCGTAGGTAAAATTGAAGAAAAGCAAATCAACTAACATATTTGATACTGGAGGCAAGTATATCGGATGCGTGAGCGTCCTCCATCTCGGTCGTGTGGCTTGGTGTTTCCACTAGGGATGATTAGATTAAGAGCGAGAATGTACAAGTAGAGACAGATCTCCCAATATTCGGTACTCCATTCTATCCGAACAGCAACAAACTGAAATATCTCCTCATACTACGAACTTCTGTAAGTTAATAAAGTTACTTCTCAGTCAAAAGAAGCTACCTATAATGCCAAGACCAAGGCGTACTCAACCGAAACCAAAAATCTAACAATGAAACTCGTACAAACTCAGAAACCGACCGCATTATCCGGTGAACATAACCCATGAAACACAACACACAAAGGCAACTCTCGTGCTACAGAGTCTATTCGAATTACCATGGATCAGAAGACAAATCCAATGAGTAGTAACAGAAGTACAGATAATAAAGGGAGAACGAACGACGGATTAGTTTTCCATTTCTGAAGTATATTGAATTTGAAAAGGCCTAAATGGGGCTTCGTTATAAAACTAAAGTCAGTCAGATAGTGAACGATCGAACTCCAGCCCCTGGATCTTATGCATGATCTACTTCACTCAACAGCATCCAAACAAAAAACTAGAAACTCAGAAACAACACAGTTAACAGATGCAGAAGAGTCAAAACAAAGAAGTCTCCTTCCAACCCTAGCGAGGGAATGTTCATGGGGGAGTAGTGTTTCGCCTGTACAGTCACGTGCTCATACACGCACGCTTGATCTAAATCTCGTGCAGTCATGGTCACATGCCTCCAGTCACACACACATACAGATGACGGTCGTCGTGCTTCGTCCCGGGCAGTACTGACCAATCAGACTGTATCACGTGTTGCACTATCTTGCGCACCTTAATCCGGTTGTACAATTGTCCTACACATTTGACGGCATACGTCTAGGGCTCGAGCGGGTGCATACGTGTTCGCATTTTATTCAGCTCACCTGTGCTTGTGCTTGCTATATTTTGCTGCAGAACACACTCTTATCTATACGAGTGCGCCTACCTTCTGCTTACTGAATTCGGGATACAATAGGGGGTGATTTGAAGGGATTAATGAGAAACCAGCAGCCCAATTGTACCATACCCTCGGTGCTAAGGGATGAAGCTGACTAAATAGTCTTGTGTTTGTAACTAAAGGAAATACAAAATGGCAATGCATGTGCAACCGCCTACGTGGTTGGTTATCACGCGTCCGCACGGCAGCACCGACGTCGATCAACCTTTAGCTACTCGGCATATCTGGGCCTCATTTTAGCAGAGTGCATACGGCTATTGAACTTGTCCTCATGCGTACCATTCTTGGTATGCTGCTGCGATTGCTTCAGTTGATGTCTTGGTCTGTAGCTCTCAACCACACCCCAAATGCTGCCTACCAGACATCCGGCTGAGATCGGACTAATTGTCAGAAATATTCTTTTTTGTCTGTCGCAAGATGATTCCGAAATTATCGTCGCTTCTTCGTGGTTGTTAGATGCTATCAGCTCGATGACCATCACCTCATTTTGTTGCTCCAGTAGTCTCCGCAACACAATGAGTAACATTTCAGATTAAAAATGGAACACAACAACAAATCAAAAAGCGATTGTATGGAAGTGGTCTACTCAACACAACAGACAGGGTTGAGCAAGACATGTATGGAATAGTGGTGTGTAACAGTAAGCGTATAAGACATCAGGTTGAATGAAGGATAGAAATTTATGGAGGAACAACAAGAAGAAAGTCTCTGAATACTTTTCTCTACTCATACAATTACATTAAAAATAAAAAGCGGATCTAATCATTGAGGCTTACTCTCCTAATCAAAATAAGAGTTGATCACGGCACAATAGATTGACAGATTTGGGGGAGTGATTTTGACTTAAGATCCTACAGAGGAATGCGGAGGACTTGTGGATGGTTTAGGATTGAAGGTATGAATTTGTCCTGTGCAAACCCCTTTGAAGTGCATCTCACAGACTTTCGTGTGTAAATACCACGGTTTCATGTGATGAAGCAGTCTAATGGAAAAACAGAAATTTAAATGAACGTTGAATAAACGAGATAGTCTGTGAAGAGAGTTGAATAGTGGGAGCGGGACGGACCGGTTGCTATTAAGCTGCAAACAATTATGGAGATAGAACAGCTCCTTGAAGAACGCCCATTTGTTTTTCTCCACGAATGTGAAACGTTATTGGTTGCCGTTTGATTACGAAATCCGAAATATGAGTAAATAAAAGCATTTGATAATGATTGTGAACCCTAGGTAGTTCGCGCAAGTAACTCTGGAACCAAGGAAGTCACAGATTACCCATCATTTGTTAAGAACGATGCGAACAAGAATACTGAGAATACAGTCACCGCATTTCGAAATTTCAACACAAAAACCTAAAGAAAAGTTTTGCAAACCACGTATTCGAATTCCGTCAGCTTGACTGAACAATCAAAAGCAAAAATTGTAGGTACCGAAGAATTCGAAAGCCACGGATGCGTGGTCTACCGTGTATCAACGGAACAGTCTTACTACTAAGGCCAATATTACTGCAATAAGTTGTCTGACGAGCTTGATAAAACCTTGAAAACAGCACGGAAGGTAGTCATGGAAATTGTGAACTGCTGAGAAATATGATTATCCAGAGCTACAGAACACTTCACATTGGAGAATCAGCTATATTCACCATGGGAATTTGAGCTGAATGAGTACAAAGTGTGACATTCCAGTTTGTGTCGTGTATTTAGCTCCCTTACCGAGCCAGTGGACTTACGAGCAGCGAACAAAGCGAATCTAGTTAGTGCTGAAGACAAGTTCGAGACAAATATTCGGTGTTATTAGGAGAATAGGCGTTAGCGACAAATAAAAGTGCGTACCCGAACCACAACGGATCCCCGGGTCAGACTAAACAACGTGTGAATCGTCCCGTCCAAAGCAGGTTTAATTACAAAGTATGCGCGGTCGAGTGCCATCAGGCAGTCCGTGATTGGGACTGTCATGTTGATGTGATAGAAAAGAAATGGGGAAAAACAAACCCAATTGGATGGATCTTCAATCTCAAGTACCAAAGCTGTTACAACGCGGTGAAAAGTTATCGATCAAATTGTAGTGATTGATAACATTCTCACCATTTGTATCACGCAGTGTTACATACATGTAGAAAATCATTACCGAATATTTCTCAGATGGGCACTTTCTCCAATAATTTGAATACACCATTTAATGCTGCACATTTAACAGCACACTTGATTCGGCACATTTCGAACACGCTTGTTTATATCGCGCTTTTTCCTTGACTGTGACTCAGTTTGACCTGAACTCGAACTCAGTTTATGGTGTTACCTCGTGATCTTCAACGCAGCTGAAAGTTGGTTCTCGTTTGGTGTTGGTTTTGTCTACATAATTAAGGTTCCCATATGTTTCGTATGTTTATATTTTGCTAACTAGTACCGCAGAATATTCGGGTTATTCTTGTTTCGACTTGGGATCCGTTCATTTGTCTACGCGTTACTCTAGTTAGGAAATGCGACTTATACCGTACACTTGCACCAAAGAGCACTTGTTCATCTCAGTTCACAGATCATAGTTACAAAATGTTTCGTTTACACATCAGTAAGTTATCCAACCATTTTGATTTCACGACTGACTGTTTCTCTCCTAGCTGCATTTATGGCCGGGAAACGCTAAGATTTTGCTCAAGGCTGGGCAATGTTTCACTGCTGATAAGCTTCTACTCACGAATAGCAGTTCGTAGTTCATCCTTCCTGAATACTTGAGATGAAATACCGTAACCCCAAAATATATAGACCACAATCTGTCTATTTATTCGTCTTCAGATATGGACCACAGGAAAGCAAAATTGGAAGGCATATCGTACGGATTCCAATTAGGGCTTCAAAATGGTTCTTGTTTTACTAGCTAAATCTTGGAATAAGTCAAACCAAGGTTTTTGAAATGACAATTTTCAACTGACTTGACATGGTTTTCTAGTAGTTAGATTTCTCTTTCCATGTCAGCATCCTGAACCATTAATAGATAAACACTTCACATTAGTAGGTACACAATGGAATCTCATTTTCTCTGAGGGAAACAACAAACGCACGATTTTGGTATAAAGTTCTTACCAGTTGACAGTATCACACATGTAATAAAAGATACCGCTGTACCCTTAAAACTGCATTTCTCGAGTTCTCGTGGGCTTGCCTTTTCTGTACTCTAAAGAAACATTTCCTGGTAGACGGTTTAGGAATTATTCAGAAGGTATGATTGGACAGCAGAAATTGCGCGGTCAGCAGTGTGTTTCAAGCGTGCGGCGATAGACAGTGCTCAATTGTGAGCTGCATCCCATCGGCCGATTGTATCCTATTATCATCAATGTTATCGTTTTTTTACAAATATGTAAGTTGATTATAAACAAATTCCAATTAGTCTGAGTGTTTTTCGTCCTCTGACTAAATGCGAATATCAGATGTACTGAAATAGGTTGTGCCACGAACTCCGCGCATCCGAGACTATTGAGGGCAGAATAACCAGTGAGCATTTTGTCAATTGTATTCACCAAAAATATGTTCATACTTGAAACAAGGCATATTGCTTAACTGAGTTGAACTGAACCAATAATAACCAATGTACTATTCAATCACGCATCCATTTGATTACCAAGTTCCCATCACGTCTGACTGGTTGAATTCTAGGCACGAAACTGTAGGGCACTGCACCACATACACAGTGGTCTGCTAACAATACAAACGGTCACTCGATACTTCCAAATGATTACCTTCTTCTTTTTACATGGTTGCTTTGATATGCTCATAAAAATTGAAATGTTTGAATCTTACGGACTAGAATGGATTGTGCCTTAGAGCAGAATGGTTGTATTTGCACAATTGTCCAGACCCCAGTTCTCTTGTTCAATATTGCTCCAAGAGACAACTCTTTATTCGTTCTTTAACCATCATCTCTATATTTATGAAACCTCCAGCTCATAGGTTTATGTTGAATTTCAAGAGTGTAAGGTTCACGGCCTAGCTCTCAAGCAATTTTTATGTAAAGAAACCAGTCCTAGAGTATTATACGATTCATATGCATTACGATTTTACTGCCTCTGAACTTGGTGCTCACTGAGGAATGAAAACACTTTGAAAAGGGTCAATGAATAGCAGTGCATTTCAAGATAATAACGACAAAATAATATCCTGTTACCGTTCTGCAAGCAATCTGAGAAAGAGTTATTTCCTGGTGGTTTAGTGGGGGCTTCCACCAATGGATTGCAGTCGCCTGGATAAATCCCGACAAATTTGTGTTCGTGTTATCTAAGCAACCCTCAACACACGACTGATGAAATTAGCAGAATTGATTGCTGTTTATTAGAGGAGACGGTGGCTGTAAATACAGATAGGTCTGTTTTTAGCTCGTCAGCGGGGTGAGCACGTGGTTCTTTATTCGTTTACTTGTATTGCTTCCCCAAGCACTGTTTCTATCCGTGGATTGTATATGAGATGTTTTCCTTCACTAAACAACAACTACAGATATGTTCTGGACATATGTCATGCAACATTATGTTATCGTCACTCCATTTCAAAATGATCCCTTGAGAGGCGTGCATCAACGGAAAAAATCAAATCCAATACACTCGTCTTGATTACAGCTAAGTGATTCAGCTACACTCACTTTATCGCTAACCTGTTCTCAGTCAAATTATTATTTGTTGTGGTATCAGAACGTGTCTAATTCGCCAAACTCCAACTAGACCAATCAATCCTTGTGGTCAGAACAATTAGCTCCGAAATCCTCATCTATGCACTAGCATCAGTTTCATAAAACTAGTACAGTTTGTCTGATTAACTTTTGTTAGCCACTCGTGTACCTCGTCGTGTCATCTATGGTTCACATTCAATTGGCCCATAATTCTTCTCCGATAATGTGGAGAGCAGTCAAAATTGGATCGATAAGCATTGGTTGTGTTGGACGAACGAGTATGACCTAGCTAAAAGCCGACGTCTATCCTACCGACACGTGATTGAGCGTGTGCATCCTGTAAACGGCACAGGCCGAATGTGCAGATGTCGGATTGGGCCAGAAATTGAATCCTAAATTTTGGAAATGAATGCTACTAAAACTTCCTGAGGACAGGGCAGTGTTTTGTTATACAGATACTGCCACAGCACGTCACCCATATAAGCATGAGAAATTGTCAGGTGAAATTTGCATGATGGAGAATCAAGTTGCTAGCACGCATCAATCATGCCTAACCGAGATAGTTGTACACAAGGCGAAAATCTGAAATAAGTAGTATGGCATTGTATTCGTATGAGTGAACAAAATTCCCCCTCAAGCAAACGACCGTATTCGCGGTTGCCGCGGCTCTACATCTATAACTTTTCATTTGTCAGGGATTGGCCCGTGTCATTCTAAAAATGGAATCCTTACAAATGGAACATGACACCAATCATAAACGGTAGGTTATTTGCTGAACCAATCAGGAGACGATGGCAACAATTATCTGTCGACTTGAGAGTGAAGGAATGGCCGTGGTCATGCAGCATAATATACACGGCTGTCGGACGCGTATAAACCGATGAAGAAATAACACTCAAAAAAGTCACGACTCTTTTATGCTTATGCTCTGGTCGTCACTTACATAACAGCAGGAACGAGCTTCGACAAGAACGACCCTAATCAAAATTTGGTAAGTAACGCAGGTCGAACATGAATCATCTTTTGAATCAGTGTTTTGATGGTCCGTACGTACAGTAGTATTCTGTGCCCACTGCTCCACTAGGAGTGGTTCAAGATATTGGTGCTGTGATAAAGGAAAGGGATACTGTAAACCTTTGTCACTGGGAACAGAAATGGAAGCAGACACCGACTGCACACTTAATTGACTAGGTCGTTAGTAAGTACTGGAATAATGAGAATCTGAAATCACGCTAGAACCTGCTCCATAAATTGCCAGAGGTTTTCGGGCCATTTCTTGGTTAAGTTCAATAGGTGAAACGTTCTCGTGAAATTCTCGAACTTCACCGGCTCGTTTTGCCTCGGACATGGATTCGAGTATCTGCCTGCAGTTCGACATCCATTTCGTCAAATAAAAACCACCTCGTTTCAGAATCCTCTTTAGCTCGATTATTTGTTCCATAACCGCTTGTGCATTTTCAAATGATCCAAGATAGTCGTCGACGTGAACGTTTTTAATCACACTGGCCCTCACGGCAAGTTAGGCTGAACTTCCGAGTTGTCTAATTGTTTCCCTCAAGGCAAAGCTTGCGCAGAATGGTGAAGAAACCACTCCTAACGGATGCACCATCAAACAGTATTCCTTAGGTTGTTGGTTGGTATCGCTATTCAGCCACCATAGTAGAAGAATTGCACCTCTACGTTGAACAGGGATCTTGACCTGAAGAAACATTTCCCGTATGTCTGCAGATACGGCTTCGTTTTTCATTATGAAACGACACAATACTTCCACCAGAGGAGCAGTCAGGTCAGGACCTTGCAGAATGCAATCACTTAAAGAAACTCCACGTTATTTCGCGGCGTAGTCGAAGAAGATTCTCACCTTTCTGGGTTCTTGGGGTTTACCACGGGATGATGTGGTAGGTAACAACAACTATCCGATCACACCGGTAAGGATACTGATGTCATTTCTCATCGTCATTCATTTCGATCGCACTCATCGCACGGAACAGAACACAGACACGCCACAGCATCGTGATATTACTTTGATTGACTGTCTCAGAATGAGGAAGACTTTCTTTCGAAGACCATCAAAAAAGACAGGGGAACAGTAAATGGGATGTGGTGCCACACAAGAAAATGCAGATCGTTAAGTAAGGTATTGTGGAACATAAATATAAAATGATATATATATATATATATATATATATATATATATATATAATGATAATCTTCGAATCTTTGTGAACACACCAATCGTGTGCTAGGACCAGGAGAGGTCTTGAGAATTGGTTAGGCCAATATATTTCACTGACCGAACTTTGGGTATTACCTTATTGTCGCTATGTGGAGAAGAACGAATACTTTCGATTAAAGATAGACGTCATCCCTTGGCAAATGAAAACAGGATGTCATTACATTTGGATATTATGAGAGACAAATCTGACGACGTGAACCGCTGAATAATAGAAGAGAAGGAATCATTAAGTTTAGAAAATTGAGAGTTATCGTCATCAGCATATTTTATCCGAAGATCACCAGAAGATTTTGACAAGTTACAAATGTAAAATGAAAAAGGAAGGGAGACGTAATGGCCTCCTGAAGTTCCCCTTTATTGACGGACAGAGAATCATGAATGTTGTTTACGAGTTTTGTAAACTGAGTTATGTAAATGAATTAGTCTCGCGTCAGTGACAACTGCAGTGGAGGTATACTTGAGTTCTGTAATTTGGATAACAGTAGAGGCCTATCATCGCCGTTGAATGCATTGGAGTAATCTAGAAAACACATGCGAAAAGGCTTTCACATGTGATCGAGCGATAATTAAAAGGAATTGACTAGATATTCTAGAACACCTAATGTGAAACTTGTGTTTCGGTAAGCAAACAAGTAATCATCCTCGATATAGGTGTACTACTTATTGCGGGCAAGAAAAACTTTTTCGAATACCTTTAGAAAAACAGAAGCGCATGAGATTGGTCGAAATGTACCACAGTGCATTCACAAAAGGAAAATAGAACGAATACCGGAGAATGGAAATCGCGTATGATACACCTTCAATTACTCGCGTTCGGTAATATCATCTCCACAAATTTGCTCATACTTGTATATGCTAAATTAACATAAGCATAGTAGCGCCTGTCTTAATTAGTAGTAGGATTCTCCGCTTCTGATGGAACATGACTTTACTCCTAAACGGTAGGGCATTTGCTGATCCAATCAGAAAAAGATGCCTACACTAGTCAGTCTGATTGAGAGTAAGGGAAGTGTCGTGGTCATGTAACATTATGTATTCGGCTGTCAACCGTGAATAAACTGATGAAGAAATAACTATTACGAAAGTGACAACGTTCCTTAATTCATGCTCTGGTCCTTAGTTACGTAACTGTAGGAACGAACTGTGACGAGAACGATCTCAGTCAAAGAAAATTTGGTAGATACTGCGAATCTGAAGTTGATAACACAAAATCCAGAAAGTCGCGCTACTAATTCTTGCCTCTTCAAACCTATACATTTCGATATACGAAGTGTTATCTCGCTGCCACCCAGAGACCTGGCTGGATCGCAGTCGGCCCCATGCGGCAACAGTGAAGACTGATTGGAATTCACATACATCTGTATCATTGTGACTGTTTTGTAGCTCTCGTTTCCCATTGTTATGATCGGAGTCAGTTTTTGACCACAACTTGATTCGACATTTTTTATCCACTTGGCCCACATTGAAACGTGAGAGCCTACTGACAGGCACATCACAGTTTACTGATCTTATCGTCAATGGCCGGGCTATCACGTAGTTCAGTCACGAGATAGTTACTGAGGCTCTTAGTTCTGATCACGTCAAGATTGCGTCCTTATGCTCATTTGTGGCCGCACATTATGGTGTGATTCGCAGACGACGAGTGCGTGGTCTAACCACAGACGTGAAATTGATGAGGTTGGCAGGCTTCTTGGATTGCAGACTAATCTGAATGATATCTCAAAGGGTTAGTCGGGTAGAACTCACGAGAGTGTTTGATGTCATCCATGAAGGTTATGCGAAATGTGATACACATTTCGAATACAAACCTTCACTCACAGCTTTATTTATATTTCCGAGACAATGCGTTATACCAAGCAGGCTGATATTTCATAAAATGTGGATAGACTCCCCTGCGCCGGACCAGTGGTTTTCTATTTTGTTTCAACGACTCGGTAGGCAAAACGAAATGACTCCTGTTTGGACGAACGGGTATTCAGGACTAGCATGCAGCAATCGCCAGCATGAGCATACGCCAGGCGAAAGAAAGTGGTCAATCGATATCGGTTCCATGCGGCCTCTTGTGATTGGTGGATTAGGACAGTGCACAGTGTGGTACGGATGGACATAATCCGCGAGTGTAAAACTAGTTGGATAGGAATGATTCACGAGCGAATGTTATTAGCCCAAGGACAATCCACACAACGATGTACTTGAAGTCTCAAGGTCATGACCTCAAAACCTTTTGGTCATAGCAATTTCACCATCAAACGCATTCATGAACTGACTGAAAACTGTTTTCCAGCTTCGCTTCGTAGAGTAAAAACAGGAATCACAACATCCCTATAAACAACTTAACTGTTTGTTACTACAGAAATAATTTTAGGGTGCTTGTCAGGGTACCACAACAGTCCCACTTTCGTAAAACCTCGTCATACACAACTTTCAACATGTGAAGGGCGACCTATAATTTCGTCGGCCTATATGATGTGCGTACAAGTCTTTTAGTTTGATTGATGAAATTCCCACTGGGAACCTTGTACGATACTTCCCTGCTTCCCTCCCTCATGAGCCTTTTACTGTCTCGTTGTTCTTACATCCCTTCCGGTAACTACTTCCTAATGATACTTGATATTTCCATCACCTCGTGTCTGCTCAAGAGCACTGCTCGAGTAACCCAGACAGTGACGTTCAGACTATCTCGGTATGTTGTAGTAACTGCTTGCATAACTCAACTGCTCTTTCTTTCTCTCTCTATCATTGCTTTGTCTACTCGAACTTTGGCCATGACCTCTGACACCAAACCACGCCATTTTCTCGTGGCTGTGCTACCATGCTTGGGTCTCATTCTTATTTGTGTGCTTCCTAAGGCGAATCCGCCCGTTCTGATCGGTGATTGGTCCATCCTGTTCCAATAAATAACAATCCCCGTTGTAGACTCTTTGACTTGGTCCCAGATCACTGTGAGTATGCTTTCCCATCAGCCTTTGACGAAAACTTGTTTGTGTATTCCCTGACGGAATCACTCATTATTTGAGAATTATTGTTCTTCACCTGTTCCAGTCGTCTTCAAGTACTCGTAGATTATCCACTCACATACTTTGACTTGGGTTTCGGGTTTGTATTCTGTGAGTCACTCAACCACTGGACGATGTGCGTACAGTTTGTGTTTTTGATCTTTTATTTTGAGAGTTCGGATGATACCGCAGATGTGAACCACACATATCACCAGTGTTTATCCCATACGCAATCAGGAATTCTGTGGATTGTTGGAGTGAAAAGATTCTCTACGGAACGGAAAACTGCTATCCAAATCGGTTCTCCTTGCCGTTTTATTCAACTCGACAATAAACGTCATGTAGTTCATCTATTATTGTTGCACTAACTGGGCGACTCTCTGGCGACCCGATCAATCAAAATACGCCATAACTTCGTCTTCATCAATATGGACAAAGCGGTTCCCACTATTTTGGCCTCCCCATCTGGTATTTCTGATTTTATTTCCATTAGGTAAATCGTTCTCCACAAGCTGTATTTTATATTGCTCATTTTGAATGACAGGTGGCGTTTATAGCTCTGATATTTTTAATTTGGTCTCACATATCCTCGGAATAACTTGGTAAGTTGTGGTCTATCGCAATTCATTACAAGAATTATATGAAAAGTTTGTATTGTTGTATTGAACTGCTTGTATTGTATGGTACAGTATAACACTGCATCGTATTTCCCGTGTTAAGCTGTAATGCAATGAACAACCTCAGTTCAGTAAGTTTCGGTATTACATTTTTGTATAGTATCGTTTTGAGTTGGACTTTTTTATAATCTAGAGGTGCTTTCTGGTGCACTACTGCATCGTATTGTATTGTTTTGGTTGTTTGATTGCTTCTACACGCTGTCTAATGTGCCATAGCTTCACTTCCAGATCCAACCAATGGGTTGCAGCCGAGCCTTGACAATCAGATTGCGCAGACATAACTGAGTTGCTTCTTCGTCTGCTAATAGCTCCATGCCTCTTCTTTTTCATAAATGTGTTTGAACTAATAAAATCAGACACTGCATCCCTGCCATTCCTGTCTGGTCAGTTCCTCGTGCGCGTAGTCTGGGTACATACCCTCCCCCCGCAAGACCTTTTCACCTGGAAGGCGTACGAGTTACCACTGCCCCATCCCTTTCTCGAAAGAGCTGATAGAATCACCCACCTAAGTTTGATCAGATACCGTCCAGTATGACAGCCAGAAAGGCCCGACAACCACGAGGGGGAACACGGTCACTGACTCTTAGACTCCAGGCGAACGCCTCGCATCAAATTAGGTCTGGGTAATTGTACCCAGGACAAGGGCTGAACGGATTACCTCAAGTTTGTGCGTGAAAAGTTGAATACGAAGGACAGTTAGCCAAGCAAAGTGTCTCCTATCCACACACTACTCGCAAGTAGTTGCTTGAGCCAAGCAAACAAATGCCACATAAAACCAGTCAGATGAAGTGGAAACACCGTATTCTAGTCATACACAAAAATTGGTCATTCAGTATCGGAATTAACTAAATGTGATGAAGAAACTGTTTTCGTTTTGTAAGTATCGATTCCGAATTCGGTGAAACTTTCGGTGAACTACCTGTGCATCAGCATTCACCAGTGCATCTGAAGTGGTCACATGAGGCTCTTGTACGGTAGCAGCCATGCCTATTACAGCTTTAAGGAAAATCAATGTGCCAAGATGAACACTGATGGTGCAGGTATGGAGTCATAGTGACGGCATTTTGCAGTCACGTTTGTATGGAGGAGATAGGGACGAACTTCTCAGTTGATCAGCACTATCAGTGAACGGATAAAATTAAAATCTGTGAGGCGGGATCAGTACAAGTGTCAGCTCAGATGACATTGGAGACTTGGTTTACCAACTCCTGTCTAATCACGTGGTTCACGTACTGTACAAAATCCCATACAAACTAGTCAGACAATTCGGTTTGTGATGGGAGATCGGTGACACTGATGACTCATCGAGAAACAACGTGTTTACCGATATGCCTTCTATGGAAATCACAGGTGTGCACAGTCATCCGAGCGATTTTCTCCGTCACCCACAATTGTTCCGGAAATACAGAACTGCTAACCGTCTTTAAAATCACGTGCAATACGGCCACTCCTGTTCACCCTACTTGTAACTCAGTTTTCGATCTGTCCACAATCCAGTTTCGTATCCTAATTCAGTCACAATGAAGGCGGAGGAGACTGCCTGGTTGAAAGATCAATAAACTCGTCCGATTCGTCTTATGGGGGGAAATTAGATACAAAACCCTAACCCAGATAAAAACCATTCTCTAGGCTTGGTCGTCAGCGTGTGTGTGTATGTGTGTGTGTGTGTGTCTTTTTGCCTGTGCACACCACGCACTGTCATCATAGTGTTTTTCAGGCACCTTTGCAACGGGCTTGATTCCTGCCACCATTACCCGTCACCCACTCGACCCACGTCCCACTGCAGTCTCCGATTAGCCGCGACCCCCTTCCCGAAATGACGTGCCATTATTATGTTATTATATCACGAAAAGGAAATAAAGATTTACAATAGAAGAATAAGATGAGGTATGGCTGGCTGACTGTAAGCCGAGCACACAATCCTAGATTCTGGAAACGAATGTAATTCATGTGAGATGGTGGTAGAGAAAAAAGCCATGGCTACAACACACAGTTCCTGTTGATCATCCAGAAAGTCGACTGATCGATGCGCGACGAGAGCAAACCTGTGGCATCACGTGAGGATACTCTGACTCTACCAGATGAGAACTACCGTGACTGACTGCAAGTACTACCGAATTGGATGCGATGGAACTGTATGGTGTGCAAGCATATCAGGTGACTAGATGCAGTGGTTTTCAAGTAAGTTCTGGTCTGACCTGCTGTCGGGCAAATGACAGTGACACTGGTTTCCAAGATAAAAATGTCGGAAGTAACCGAAAAGGTGTGACTCGGAAAGTGCTTCTAGTAACCGGTTGAACATATGAGTAATTGATAACTACGTCAGAGCTTTATGCCAAGTCATTGTTACAAATAAAATGATAAGTTTTTTTTATCCCTTAAGATAGATGGTAAACTGTGAGAATTGTACGAACTTGACCAACGTTGCATAACGGAAAAACTCATACAAGGTCTACGCAAACCAGGAATCAGAGATACCAGACAAGAATAGCAAGAAAGTATTCTGTCGAACTTGGTTGATGCGAACTCGTTTATATGTATGCACATGCAGCCTCGTTGTTCATTGGGTTAGCTGTGTCCCAGACAAGAATAACTACGACAAATCACAGTCGTGATTCATTTCTGGGCCCTTCAATAAAGAGTATCCATTCACACTCCAGACGATTCAAATTAGATTCTAGGGAACATATAAGATCGGAGTGTACAAGTATCAGGACGAGTGGGCAGAGGATTACCGGGTGCGCATACCTGATGAGCGGCAGCAACGGCGAAACCGGTCGTGTGCTTCCGGGGAAGTTTTGTCCAAACTTTTACATACCACTTACCAACAATATGAGCGCTTGCACATGCAGATATATGTATATATATATATATATATATATATATATATATATATATATATATAATATATAATATATATATATATATATATATATATATATATATATATTCACTAGAATATAATTTGTATCGTCTGAAGTGTGAATGGATACTCTTCATTGAAGAGCCCACAAATGAATCACAACTGTGATTTCTCATACTTATTCGTGTCTGGGTCGCTGCTAACCCAACGAACAACTAGGCTGCATGTGCAAACGCTCATATTGATAGTAAGTAGTATCTAAACGTGTGAACAAAATCTCCCCGGAAGCACACGACCGGGGAGGATGATAGTTACTTACGGAGTACTGGGAAAAAGGAACACCGAAAACCACTTTCATTCATGGAGAAGGTGGATCTTTTCTAATATTCCCTCACAATGTGAAGGATGAATTTGTTGATCTAAATCATGTGTCGGTTAAACTTAGATTGGTGTTGGGTGCCCAACAAGAACGAGTGTATAGAATTTTCCAAGAAACCGAAATAGCTACTTGCCACCTTTTGGCTTTGAGTGCCTGGTGTACAATGAGTTCTGGATAGCTTGTAAGAGATTTATATTTGGTAAGAACATGTCAGAGAAGTGTATCTATCAGTTACACAACTTCCGAATTCATCGTGCTTCTTGTTTTCACTTGGAATTCATTCTGTGCAACATTGTCGGTGAATCTACGTCCATTGCACAGTGAACATCACCAAATTTATTGCGTTCCCCAAATGCCAGTTATATAGTTTATATGAAAAACTGGTTATCTTTTCAGATAACACAGCTTATCAGGCCACACTAGAGATTCAATACTACTCAGGCTTTGCAGTCCATGCAAACATGGGTTACTGAAGTTCCAGTTCATACCATTGTCACCTAACAGTCTACGCCTCGACTTTCCCGACGTCAGTAGTTTAAAGGCTACTTCTAAATGGACTATGGAGGCGTAGATGAAACCTTCTAGGGACCACGTGACCACCAGGGAGATGTTCACCTAACTATTCAGTAGAATTAATGCCAAAATGTTAGAAAAAGCGTCAAAGAATAGCCACGAAAGCATTGATCATGGACCAATCGTTCACACGATCTATTTGGAGATTACTTGACCCCAATCATTTTTTCACAACTTGGAATTGGTTCTTCTTCCAATTTCACATTTCTGTTAAGCTCTCCTAAGAGTATTGTTCTTCGTTCGAAATCGATCCCGCGTGAGACCGACTCGTGTTGAGACTTCAAGCATTTCTGCTGATTTTGTATCGCTTTCTAGAGTACTCGAATGTCTGAAATGCTCTGCTTGAATGCATCGTAAACGGAAATATTTCATGGAAGTTCCTCACAGGCAACTACTAGATAATCATTAGAATATAAGAAGCAGAGAATTTATAATGTGTGGTAAACAGTCTATGAGAGTCGCATCGGCACTTTTCTGAATCAATCTACAAATACTCACAATATCTGTCATACAGAAGCTGTACAAAATAGACTCACTCATTACTCCAACTTATGTTCAAACATTTGCCCGAGTGTTTTTCTGTGAAAAGGAGAACGTTCAAATTGTCCCACAAAGCTTATGAAAAACAACACAATGTGATCTCCACACACGAGAATGGTCAACTCAGAATAGAACAATATGGTTGGGTATGAAGAACCAGAAAAGAATGGGGAACAGGGTTCACACGCCTGATCCAGATATATCTCTGGACCGAGGTGAATATTGCTGCTGGTGGAACCAATCAGGTCAATTGATCTTTGATGGGCTCGGGGGTGAGAGTGGCTCGAGGGAGTTTCAATGGATGCACCAAAATGGTTTCTCGTTGCAAAATGGAGGATCGTAAAGACGAATGTCTGGCTTTTTACCCGTGATCGACAACCTCGATCGTCTACTTCGAAAATCGGATTCACCGTGTTCTTAGGCTGAACAAGGTGCGAACACAACTGTCATAACTACTCCAAGTTCCCCGGTTTTCAACCAATCCAGATGATACCAACAGACGTGTTTGTATGGGCGCCAAATAAGATCGGTCATTTTAAATGGGCATGTGTTCGGTTTTTGACGTCGTCTCCTGAGAACATCCACCCAACGACACTACATTATACTTCCTTGCCACTATGAGATCAGGGTTTCCCAATATCGTCATCGTGATTTTAATGTTTATTTTTATGGCAGTAGGTTGGATCCGGCTGTCGGAAGTTAGACGAACGTCCACAGATGCATGTTGCCATATTATGTAAAATTCTGCCTGTTTCCTGAATATTTTATGTGATAATGGGTTTGACGGTAGCACTATGAATATCCTTCGTGATTAGTTTTCTAATCTTACACAGTTTACTTCTTGTTGCAACCGACACTTGCCTTCTGATGTTCTTCGGAGTGCTGCACAAACTCACCTAGTCGTCAGAACCTAGACGTTCTCGATCATGTTCGAGTCTGTAATGTGGGCTGAACAGAATGCGGCCTTGATGTTCCGGTACAACAGCCAAATTCTGGTGGGTTTGGCCCTATGTATATTCGCGTTACCATGTTAGCAGATCACTGTACTCGGTTGATCTTTTGGAATCATCGTGAGCCAAAATTCACTCGATGTCCCAAAGTAGGAGTCAGCCGTTCACTTCCCTCCTGGAAGTGACATCTAAGATTCTCCTTCTTCGAAAAACGGCACTCCAGACAATCAGACAACCACGACTAAAAGCTGAAAGACTTAGGTCTAAGTTGTCCCTACTGAAGTTGTGCTAGTGTTGCATGATTCAGGTATTCTTTCCTTCCTTCAGCTCAAAGAGCCCTGGAACTCACGTCAAGCCTGTGTTTTGATGAGTGAGAAGTCTCCACTTCTAATCAGAATGTACAGCTTGAGCAAACTGCCTTCACGAATAACATGAGACGTGATTAGTGATCAATAACACATCACTGAGTATCGAAAATCAGTCATTACTGACTAAGGTCGTCGAACTTTGAAACGGCTTCAGTGTTTTTGGGATTTGTCCTGGGTCCGGTTTATTGAAGTTTTCAGAACTCCCTGAGGCACATCTTCCGGAATAACCTGATTCATCTGTATCACGCCTGAAATTCCCATGTATATTTCACGTAATAGTGGGTCGATGCACCAGTATGCCAAATTTGGTAACCCTGAGTGATTCGGTATAAAAGTAATTGTGGAAAAACAGATAAAATATAGGGTCTCCTTATAGCATTTCGTGCACTATATTTCTACTGAAATTGGACTGCGACCAGAGATCCTCGAAACACTGATTCATATGATATTTGCAGACCAACGTGAGGCCTTAAGCAGTTATGCAGCGCAGTCATCCGAAATTATGCATCGGGACAATAGTAAAATGACGAGACTACAAAGGAACCACTCATTGTATTGATAAAGGGGTAATATCCATCCTTCGGGATGCATGAAGCATTTACTCGATTTCAGATGATATACGGTCACCGATAATTGTAGCGTGCTACTCTGTTTATGTGGTACACTAAATTAATGTCAACGATATCTAAGACGACACTAGCAAACTAAGATGGGCGGAGGAGCGTGCTGTGATAAAAAAGGCCTAAAGGGTATGTACATTAGGAAGTAAAAATCAAACAGAAGGTGTGGCACAAACTCACAGTTGTTCAGTGTTCTTGTGATCAGGAAATGAGCGTCGGAGAGGCAATATCCGCCAATGTCTTCAGTTCAGTTCGGTCTGACAGCCATCCGTTGAACAGAACAGGATGGTATTGAGCGAAGTGCCAAGTGACGCCGTGGAAGCTTCTAAGATGTTTTGTTTCTCCCAGTTAGTTCTGACCGATATAATTCCAAGACACTCCAAACCAGAAGATGAGACCGTACCTGAATGAAAGATTTATTTACAGCCTTTTGTATTGCTCGGTGCTGACAACCAAAAAAGTGTGTGTGTGTGTGTGTGTGTGTGTGTGTGTGTGTGTGTGTGTGTTATATTAAAACGTCGGTACAACAAAGGAGTGTTGCACCAAGGGACGTTGAAAATCATGGAAAAAGTCGGAAATGTACAGGTACCTACATAATCCAGTATCCAAGAGGTTGGAGGACGGAATAACGGGGTTTATCTGCCTTGTTTTAGCTCCTTGTTTTTTGTACAGATGATGTGATCATATTGCTTGTGGCTCCACGGTTCAGAAGTGTTCTCAATCAACGATATTACCTATGCGTGTAGTGTACGCATACTCAACCACAGTAGTATATATATATATATATATATATATATATATATATATATATATATATATATATATATATATATAACAGATAGAGAGGATAAAATCAGTTGGGTAATTCTACTGAAGCTGTTTTCGCAAATGCTACTTGTCAATAATAAGAGCAGAATGCACATCATGCCCGTCAGAAAAAAAACCCGTAATGTTTCGAAATGGACAGAAGTGACAAACGAAAGTTTCTGGTTTGTCATCTTCTTGCTTGAAGGCGTGTAATAAGCTGTAGTTTGCGGATTTGGATAACGACAGTCTTGTATATCACTTTTCTTGCAGTAGCTTCACATGTAGGAATAATTGTTTTAACATATACAGGTACTTTTTCTTTGGAAAAACTATTAGAGTGTTTTTCAGATCCTGCGCCCATTGTTTCATGAACAAGAAAACCGTATCTTCAATGTAGTCGCAGTAAGTTTACTTCTGCCGTGATCTGCTTTTGTAAGAATTTGATTCCATGTCATCAATGGAATAACTAGCTGTAAGGCTGAATTTTCAAGTCAATTGTTGGCGGGCATTGATTTTATCCAGCGGAACACTAAGCTTATTCATGTACTGACAGTGGATACGACACATTTCCATTCAAAAGCATATATAATCTTATGATCCAACCAAGTTGTCGATCCATCTCTTCAGTTGTTGGCTAATCGTTTTTGACAATCAATCACCTGAAACAGTCCGTGCACATCGACCAAGCGAGAGACAGAACTGACCCCGTTCTCTGACCTTGAGAGCGAATTAACCAATCGGGTTACTGTGACCCCTTTTCCCGTTGACGAGACACGTGATAGCTAGACCTAGAGATTTTATGGGCTCGACTGGCCCATGTGACCATCATGTGGTTGATTTTCTCACCGAGTTTTCTGTGCCTGTCTCAAGGCCGTATTCCTGTTTTCATGTTATTGTTTTCGTGAACTTTGCAGTTTTTCGAAAACAATGTTGTCTGCATTTTAACAGAATAAGAGCAAAGTTGTTTTTGTCTACCAGTTTCACGTGCTGTCAACACACAAGTGAACAAATGAATCATCCTAATCAGTGAACACTTCGAATATACGAAGCATGTATGTGACTTGGAAACTAAGTTAAGATCACAACCGGGAAACGGATAACGATCAGCAAATTGTGGTAGTTATGCCCGATCCTGTAATAACGAGACGAGGGTATTTGTGGGTTGGGTCAAACGAGCAAAATATGTAGGTGAGTGGGGACAGCAAAAGGATATGCGTCACACATTCAGTCGGAGGTCATTTATACGTGAGCTACGTAAAGCAGAATGTACAGTCAGTCAGATGGACAGCAGTGATCAGTTCACAATGAGTGACATTATGCTGATGGGAATCTCATGAAATCAAAAACACGAGTTGGAGGAACATGCTAAGTACTCTGGATTAACAAGTACTAACTAGATCCCGAGAATAGCCTAAGGAACGGGCAACAAACCAAAAATTCAAAAGGTTACCAAAAGACGGTAAAAGTCAGTGGGATAGGTGAAGGAAGGTTTGTATTTAAACAGTGTCTAACACGTTCATGTGTTAGAACGACACCGGACACGATACTATCTAAGGGTGCTAGAGATTCAACAGTCCGCCAGCAGAGCAGCTAAAAGTATGGTTTAAATTGGTGGAAACCAATTTTCCTTACAACAAGCAGACAAACAACGAACAGCCGAGTAGCATCGAACAACATACAAACTGCCTACGGCTGAGTACTAATTAATCATGTTTATCTACAATAATTTTTCTTCATGAATTTGCACACTCAAACCTAGTCATCTCCAAGTCGCTACACAGCTTTATGGTGATACGTCCACTCATGGTCAGACGAAACTTATCTACCTATCTAAGAGCCAGTAGATGCGCTGGTTATTGCAATCTTGTAACGTTGATCGTCATCACATCAAACCAAATGTGGTTGAACGGTTATCGAGGTGGACTGTTAACCGCACTGTGCCGAGGTCACATCCGAACACACCGTCCCAACCAGATCTTATCTGTTTCTCTTAGACTGGTGTTTGTAACAGGAAGAGATGGGATTGTAATGTGAATTGTTTCACAAAATATCAACTAAATGACTAGTTCCCACTGAATTATCTCGATATTTTCGTGCAAATGGCCAGCTTCCTAGTGGTGGACCGAGCAGGCATGACCAATCAATAATTTGTAGTAAGAAATATGTCCAAGTATTTGGCCTGTTCAATCATCCTGACTGACTTGGATGTGCATGCTGATTTCGGAATTGAAATGTATCTTAATAAATTAGATCGTTGGAAGATTAAGAATATGATTTATTTTCGGGAGCCTTCAGTTATGATTTCTTAGCTGAAATGATACCTACTCGATACGTTGATGATTGTCTGTCTAATTCCTGTGACGACTTAAACTGATGGCGATGGTCTGAAGTAAAAAGGATTGACGAAAATCAAGTGTAAGTGAGACAACAAAGAATCCTACAAATCATAGTTTCATATTCACCATTGTTATCGGAAGAGTCGGGGAGAACACATATTAAGAAGTAATTCAAATGGGTCACCTCCACAGTGGATCTTCCAATGAGAACTTCAAGAGGTAAGATGTAGATCGATATCGCTCCTCTGTCAGAAGGGGAAGTTATCCGGGACAGCGATTCTGGGAAAAAGCACACAGGTGTGGCATTGAATGGGTTGTCTCCATCCCATTCCAATGATCGAGGTGAGGCTTTGGTATCGGAGTTACCAACTCTCTCCCTGGTAATCTGTGATAATTAACGCATTTGCATAAATGATTGTGCCCAGTTACAAAAAAGATGGTGGCTTCTTTGTAAAACTACAGATGGTAAGTATCGCATCCAAACTAACCATCGGAATTATTCGCTGTTTATTATTCAACATCCGTGAACGGTGAACGATTGAGAATTCGGCCAATTTCAGACCCGATGGAGGTTTTGCTGACCATATATTTGCCCTCAGACAATTGTTAGAGCACAGGAACTTGTTTGTATAAATATTTTAAATGAAGGAAAGTAATTGATGGGTTAGATGTTAACCAAATACAGGGGGCTTCTACCGTACCTGTCCTCGACGATCCTGATTTGTTGAAGTCTCTCCGCGTACGTAGCCACGATATACTACCGAACGGTTTCACGTGTGACGGCGGTCGAATCACCACAACCTTTCTTTTTCAAGAGTTCTACGTCAATTTGGCTCCCCTGCAGCACTGATCTTCAAACTGGAGCTGGTGGCTGTGACTCGACCACTTTGGCAGTCGTTTCATTTGGCGGAATAGATGGATCACTGTCATCAGCACGATCAGCCTCTGAATCCTAAGTCGTTTCAGCCGTGTGATCGATTACATCGTTGGTTGCCAATTTGGAATTGATTTGGCTGAGGTGGAGCCGATGCACCGTGTCATCTTTCAGGTCCGTAATCTCGACCGCAGATTGGCCGAGTTTTCTGGTGATGATTCTACTAGTTGGTCGAAGCTGGTTGCCAAGGGAGTATATGACATTGCTGGAATCAAGACACATCGGCGATGACCGTAGTCATCTGGATTGAAGAGAACGGTTGGACTCTCCTTGGTGGTTGTATGCACTGCGTTTCTGTACTTCAACAAGAAATTATCGAGGAACGCTCCCAAGTCGGGAAGCGTTCTCGGGTTGGCTGATGTTATTGCACTTTCCACGGAGCGCACCAAGTTTTCCGCTGCACTGTTAGAACACGGATGACGTGGCGCCGCACACAGATGCCGAAATCCGATTCTATCAAGCCGGCACTTCAGATCCTCCGCGCCGAATTGCGACCCATTATCAGTGACTAGTACCTGAGAGATTTCTTCTCGGCTGAAGCATTTCCGTAACAACTGGATTACGAAAGAGGTGGTTGGTGAACTCATCAAGAACAATTCCGGCCATTTACAGTAGGAGTCGATCAATACAAGGGCGTGACATCGGTTCAAGAATGGGGCCACAAAAGTCAGCATGAGTCCTCTGCCATTTAACGTAGCTTTTGTGCCATGGATTCCAGTTGTTTTGTCTCGACTGAACTTTCTACAGACACGCATCACTGTTCTCCACCGTAGTGCAAATATCCACATCCAATTCCGACCACCAATATACTTTTCGAGCCAGTGGCTACATTTTGTCCACTCCCAAGTGGCTTTTTTGCAGTTCATCCAAAACCGACTTGGCCAATGGAGGTGGAATGACAAGCCGTTCATCTCGACAAAGGACTGGGTCAGATTTGATACTGAATTATTCTAGCAGCACGAAGAACTGAGGAACCTTTCGCTTCACCTCAGGCTGCCATCCCTTCCTGATCTCTGAAATCACAGATGAGTATTATTGTTTTCTCTGCTTGCCTAACTGTTCCTTCGACACAGGCTCGACCGTCTGTCAGCTGTACGAGTCACGGAAGTCACGGAGCTAGAATACATTCTCCATACGGTGAGAGGGAATGGAAATTTAATTTTGAAGAGATGTGTGGTGCTTATACACATTCAAAAAGATAATGTACTCGTGCTTTGGACAGAAAGATGGTTGGTCAATTAACATAATCTGTATTTCAGACAAGAAAAGGACAGTCATCGAAACAAAGCAAGCCATACGGAAAGGAAATACAATCAACGGTCACTGCTTCAGTTGAGATCCAAAGAGAAAGACGAGTGTTCAATCTGCATCTACAATTCAATGTTTCCCTCCTTCCATAGGCCCACTTTGACCCTAAAACGACAAAAAGACATAAGCAACTAACATCAGGAAATCCGAAAATTCCTTACTGTTATGGTACAACGAGTGTTCAGTGAATCCGCTACTTATCTCAAACGTCATGGGTCTGAGATCGAAATGGGATTTACTAGGTCAACTTCAAGGATGAAAACAGTACTTTCTAACCCAAAACTGCTTTTAACCGAGGCCTTCTCATGTCCGGCCACAAAGTATTGCAGGAGTAGTTCACTAATGAAGACTGGTCAATGGAAATACTGAGTAATAGTTCAAAATGACTTGTTAGAAATCATCAACATTGCATGACCGTTCAGGTCCAATTCGGACACGAATCCACAATCGAACTAGCAGGTAAATAGGTTGTTCCTCATAACTTGTAACACCATTGAAAAGTAATCTAAAATTAATCGACTTCATTTCCAACGTTTTCCTCTATTCGCTGTTGGTGATGAGTGAACACAGTATCATTTGGAACTGACTTTCAGATCATTGCAAGCCCTTCATTCGCCATGGTCAGATCTCTTCTCCTACAAATGACAAGTACCCCAGTACGACACAACAACATGGTGAAATTTACTAAATAGCCATGCCATGATGATGCACACCTCAATACACCCACAAACTTCCAAGCGAGTCTTCTACCCCATATGAACTACACCAGTAAATGCTGAACTATTGTGGAGCGATTTGTTTATCTGAATCAATTGCTTCCTATTCAATCATGGAGTGTGCAGTAATAATGCATTCCTTGTTCACTGCAGGTTTATTGTCGACTGTATCACCCTGTTTTACAGGACCGAACCAAACTGCATCACGTTCGGTTACTCGTTTGACACTTGTCTACATGAGTCCATACTGACTATTTGTACTCTATACAATTTGTTCTGCTGATTATCAATTAACCCACGTTGCTCGTGACTCTCGTTGTCTGATTTATCCCAGAACATCAGTCAATAGACGATTGCAGGCATCGACCACATCCATGAGTTGCTCTTTCCGCTAGACTAATGAAAGAGTCATCCTCGATGACATACCGGTTCATGTTAAGGATTCGCAATCTGGATATGCACTGATGGGGTTTTCAACAACCAGAGTAGAATAACCATGCTCAAATAACCCTTTTGGTGTTGAGTGGGTTGGTTCTATTGCTCATCGGATCAAAATCTCATGTATTCATCTTTCTCCGGTTTCTGAGCCACAATTGTCAGTCTCCCATAACTCCTATTACCTATCAACTGTGGTTTTCAGGTATTCATTGTGTTTACTGTTCGTCAGTTACATCAAAATCAGCACACTATAGAAAAGTTTGTTTTCGTTGAGCCTGGAGTGGGACGATTAAGGTAAATAATCATCCTTCACACATTTCAGTGGATGCCCCTCAAATGTCGTGCCAAGAAATCACAGAGGAAGACGTGGCGGCAACCGTGGGCACCATCAAAGTTAACCAATCTCCGGGACCTGATGATGTGCATCCTTTATTGGTAAAGGAGCTGGCCGATGTGGTAACTCAACCGGTCACACGATTGTTCAGCGCGTCTTTAGCAGCGGGAAAGCTCCACTCAAAAATGGAAGAAAGTGGTCGTCGTGCCACTATACAAAGTTGGGGCGAAGGCTGAGGCTGTCAACTATCGACTTGTCAGTCTAACTTCGGTGGTAGAAGAGGTTATGGAGGCCTGCTGGCAACGCCAATCCGGGAACATATTGGGGTATGCGACCTATCATGCCGACAACAAAACGGTTTTTGAAAAAGTAGGTCGTGCCTAACAAACTTGGTAACCACACGAGAATGCTGGACGATGGCCAAGGCCCAACAACACCATACGGACGTAATCTTCGTGGATTTTAGCAAAGCTTTTGGCAAAGTCCCGCTTGACCGTCTATTAGGTAAGCTTAAGGATCTTAGTGTTGTGGATCCCTTGATTCTGTGGACAGTGGACTTTCTGAAGTGTAGAACCTTTGCGGCACGAGTAGTACAGTCAATGTCAACTTGGCAAGTGGCTACTAGTGGTGTTACACAAGGATCGGTTCTAGGTCCACTCATCTCCCTGGCCTATATCAATGATCTACTGCCAGTCTTTCAATCGCCGCGTCTCATCTACGCAGACGACCTTAAGATCTGGCGTACGACTACATCAAATGCAGATGAGCTCGTTCTTCAAGAGGACATCGAAGCCCTTGGAAGATAGTCAGATCTGTGGTCCTTGCCAGTCAACATCGACAAGTGTTTGCATATATGAGTAGGAGCGCCGTCCAGCAATGGGATGTACTATATACAAGGGGGCACCCCTTCGGCGTTCTGTCTGCGAAAAAGATCTGGGAGTGATGGTGGCCTCGTCACTAAAAACAAAGCACACCACTGATAGAGTTTGTTCGTCAGCTTGGAGTATCCTCGGGCCAAATACTCGATCATTCGGCCATCTCTCACTCAACGATCTCAAGGTACTGTATGCAACCCATGTACGTTCCAGGTTGGAATACGGGGCCAGCGGTTTTCCCTTGTATGTTGGCAGAAGTGACAAGTTGGAAAGAGTACAGAGCGGCGCAACCCGCCTTATCGGAGGGCTACGCGGATTCAGCTACGAAGAGCGGCTGAAGATTACAGGGCTGTTTTCAGTGGCCTATCGGAGAGTCCGAGGAGACCTGATCTTCACCAGGCGTATCATCAGAGGCGACTTCGGCCCAGAACTACGTGTAGAGCTCCCTCTTCGCGGACATGACCGTACGAGGGGACACCGGCTAAGTCTAAAGAAACTACGGTCGGTGGGCCTCCTACCGGTGTACCGTCTTTCTCGGAGGGTGACCAATCTATGAAACTCGCTGCCAGCCCAAGTGGTGAAAGAGCCCAACGACACATTGTTCAAGCGACTTCTGGGTGTATTCTAAAAAGATGGTGGTGGGAGACTCACGTATGAGTCTACATCACTGAGTTGTGGTGAGGAGGCTTACACGGGAGAGATACCCACTGCCTCTATTATGAAGAATGAACGAATACGCCCTGCCAGTTTAACCATCAGGCCACACCACTTATCAGCTGAAATTTGGCAATAGGATTTTCACAATGAAGTCAAGCATACGGAACGACTTTTAGCATTTGTCAGACATGAAAATTCACTGCTCTCCCATTTTCACATTTTACAGTTACAGTTATGTGATGATCACGGCTTATCCACTAATAACTACTGAAATTCCGAAATGTGGTTTATTCTTACACAGAAACCTTAGTCTGGACATCTCTACATTTCTCCGTTTGTGCGTGTCACTTGGGCCGACATATAGCCTCACACTCGCGATGCGCGTGTGAGTAATTACTGCCAACTACAGGTTGAATCAGTGAACTGATGACACCGACCACATAGCTCAGCGCAACTGTTTACCGGCGACTTGATCAAGCAATGATGAATGCATACAGTAAAACCTGAAACATCGTGTCATCCAGCCGAATTTCAATAAGGAAAAATACGCTACTCCGGACTGGCAAGTACAGTCAGTTAACTAACATGATTGGTGCACGGAAAAGACCAATTAGATGAGCAGGAACCCTGACCAATCAAATTGCGGTTCCACACCAGCAACCCATAAACGACAGCGATGGACCGTATAGCCTCCGTCATTCGGTTAGTGGCAGTTTACCTGTTTACTCCAAAGCAAAATGCCTCAGGGAAGGACTATTCCGGTTCACCATGATAAACGCACCTTCCAACAAGGAAGACACGATCTGATCAGGGAATTGGAGAAGTCACATGGAGAGAAAAAAGTTCAAAAACCAAAGGCAAATCGTGAAACAAACCAAGCAGTTGCCACACATTCAAACCAGCTGAGTACAGGACAGTGGGCAGATCAGTTGGATCGTTGGGTCGATGAGACGAATAAATGGTGGGGTCACGACTGGAACCGATTATGGCGGAATATGTTCTCACTTGTGGTGAGTTTATGTCCGCTTGTTCCATCGTTGTGAATGTGTCAGTAATTTGAATTTCCAAATACTCCATTTTGTATAGCTAACTGACTGATGGAACTGTTGTTTCTTCATTTGGTAATGAATTTAATATTCGGAGGGAGATAGTAATCGATCGAGTGAATTACAAATGACTTTTACAACAAAAGATGACATAACGAGGTGGCATTAGGTTTGTCGTGCATTGTGGTAAAACAACTCCGTTAAAACCCAGCCCAGATAGCGTGGTGATAACATTCATGACTGACAACCATACATACTGGGCTTGATTGCATGTTGAGATCCGATGAATGATCAGTTCAATTCAAACAAACAATAACCATGCATTAGTCGCAATGATTTTCGTTGCTATCTCTGAGCAAGAATCCCAACGGGAAATAAATTAATAAAACAGGAATTTGAAAAGAATAACCTCAAAACTACAAATAGCAGTATCAAGTCGATATAGAACTCTTGTGAACACAAGAACACTACTGGTTGTGACACTTAACCACATCCTGCAACGCATCTGACCATTGAGTGAGGGATCTATCGGGGAGCTTAACACGCCCTGTGTGATCGATTTCAGTGGTCAGGCTTTCTGTACCCTTCGACGTCATGGACTGCCCATCTTCACTCATCTCTCAGACCAATACCCACCTCAAGTAACATTAAACACCGAGGAATCCTATCTCGTGGATATATGTAACATGTCTCCCAACCCTATTACCATTCTTTATGATGGTTTTTATCTGATGATTTAGTTCATGTGTCTAATACTGTTCGTTTAACCTTAGCCGTATAGATACGGTTCGTTCCCCAAATTCGGGTAATGCCACGAAGATATTGATATTCGAATGCCGACACTAGTGATACATATTCCACTTGCAGTGGCCACGTTTCTGAACCACACATAAGAACTGACCTGCTATGCTGCCATGTACACTAGGCCATTGTTCAAGCTGTCTGGAGTAGGTTACGACATCAGGATATTCAGTTATAAGAATGATATTATCGTGTCCATGTGATTTGATATACCACAATCCTGGTTTCGTATTTCCACACGCACAGCCCGTGGAAGAGCTCGACTTGGATCCGATCGGGACGTTCGGCGTTTTCGGGTCTCCTACGTACGTGCCGTCTATCCTGTCCCGTATGGAAAATCAAATGAAAGCGCTGCAACGTAATTTGGATCAACTGATTCCGAACTATGCACCGGATTTGGTATCGCGAGCTAATCGTGGTTGTCAAGGTTCTTTATTGCCCAGAGGAGGTTGGGGCGAAGGGATGTTGGACTATTTGAGTGATGCGTACGAACCGGGTGAGGATGGCAAGGTAAGTATGAATAGATGTTTGAGCTATGCATTTGTTTTGCCCTTCGGATCATTTTTGTACTCACTGGTCATCTGGTTCTCTTTCTCTTTTTCTCTCTTTGTCGTTGCCGCTTCTCATACTGGTGCACCCGGTGTTCGTGCGTGGATCATCAACAACTGGCGTGTGTGTGTGTGTTCAGCTTCGTTTCAAGTTGCGGTTCGACCTTCGCGGTTACGAAGCTGATGATATTCATGTGGAGACGGCGAACAATCGCCTGACTGTGCGTGCGAAGAAGATATCGCGGGGGGAGAATTCAATGCAGAAGCGGGAGTTTTGTCGTACTGTCTACTTACCGGACAAAGTTGATGAGGATAAATTTGTGTCGAATTTGAGTGAGGTTCGTGTATTGTATTTTTGGATTGGTGTTTTGATTCGCTTTCCACCGATTTGTTGAATGGTTGGCTGACTGATTGATTAGTGAATTGGTTTTTTTGATTGGTCGGTCTAATTGGATGAGAAGAAGTTCATGTGTAGAGTTACAGAGCGCAGAAAACGTTTTCGATAATATTCGTGGTCACTAATATTACGTGATGTTTGATCCATCATATTGTAGGATGGGATTCTGACTGTGGAAGCCCCATTGAAGGAGGAAAAAGTTGGTGCAATCAAGTTCGGTCGAGAGCGTGAGCTGGGCGTCGAACCTGCACCTGAAACCGAGGAAAAGGCAATCGTGCCCACTGGTGAGTGAATGGATGATTCTGTGCTAGTAATTTTGGTACTGTTGTTGTTTTTCAGGCTGATCAGGTATTGTTTGTTCTACGTTTTCTTTCATCTTGATTTGTCACTGTTTTGTAGTGTTTTCAATTGTGTCTATTTCTTATTATGTGTACCACGACGGAGATCATTATTTTCTGCATGATTGTTACTCTGGTTTCAGGTAAATTCGGTATCAGTGTTTTGTCTGACGGGCCGGTGTCACGAGTGCACGTGGAGATCCCCGTTGAGGCTGGTTTCAAACCGGAAGATTTGCATGTGAGCACGGTTGGCAATCAATTGGTTGTGTCAGGTCGGCATGAGGTGACGGAGGAGGGTGATTCCAATGATGGCCGGAGTACGTTTGTGCGTGAGTTTCAACGTTCGTATCAATTACCACAATCAGTGGACCCTCTCTCGTTGGGGGCGAAAATGTTTGAGGAGAGGAACACGTTGGTTGTGGAGGCACCACTTCTGGTCAAACCTGAGTAGACTAATTGAGATCGGTTAACGTGCTTTTGTATTTCTTCTAAGGCTTAAGTATTTTCTCACAGTTGGACCGTTCCTTTGTACTGTCACCATGTTTGTTGCATTTCACATTTGTATTCCGTCGTAATCGAAATGTTGTGTTCATCATGAATAAATACAGCACTCTCATTATTTTTGTCAGTGATGCTTGATTTGCAGTGTTTGGGTTTATTTTTTGCTGCCATGTCGGGAGTAAAATATTGATTGTAAGCCCGCAAAACCTTTGATCAGTCCTGTGAATGCAGATGACGATTCTTTCGTGACCACATTTTCGGAAGGTCGGTAACAGCCCGTGCAAAGTTCTGTCCAGGGACGATGCTTTCTGAACGATTCAATTCGCACAGTTGTTGTTCCGAATCTGTGGTTTCTGATAAGCTACCCCTTCGTGAGTGCGTAACAGGTTCTAAAACAGCCACAGTCAGCACTACCGATTGAATAGGTTGTCTGGCGATCACCGATGATTTTCCCGCCTATATTGAATCCGCAGAGGGCATCCCAATTTTTGCGACAGCCCGACCACCTCACAGCAGAACCGGAACCGCGTAGAATACTTCGTTACGACCACGAGACTGGAGATGAATACGTAAAGGCTAAAATCTACACGGATTCAAAGCACTAGCGGAGGAAATAGGTCACTACTAACCTACTACTGGGGCTACGTAATCAAGTAAGAAGATTGTAGATCATTGGTGGTACGTAGCTTGGTAACAGTTATCCATCAGCAAGACTGACCAGCCGGTCCGTATTCACAATTGTGTTCACATAAAAGTTTTTGGCTGTTGCGCTTATTTCTCAGTCAGAAAATGGCTCCAGGAATCTTCACAATCATCTGACATGTGGAATGTAAACTGTAACTGAAGGAACTGAGATTTATACACCAAGAAGAGGGGGCAGTTTAGTTACCACAATGTCTTTGTTCGTCGGTGTGCGAACCAACTACGGGACAGGAGAATTCCGATGAACATGCGAGAGGGTATACACTGCAAGTGAGGACCTCTATGGCTATGGGATATACCTCTCCCACTACACTCATGCGCAAGCTAACACAAAGGCATTCGCATAACCAGTTATCAGACACCGGTTTCACATTGCCTTCTTAGCCATAACTCTTTCGTTCATCTGATACGTAAATGACAGATCAATAATGCCCGGCTTTCTGTGTTTGGATTGATCCACAGTTCGTCAATCACGTACGTTCATACATAGTACTGAGTTCAAAAGTGTTACTCGGCACATTCTTCTCAGTTATCCCATAATTCGTTGCTCAACCCCGTTATTAATCTCGTTTGCGAGTTATCAGCTGTGACAGTTTGGCGGCAGGGATGGAGGAACGGTCTCATGCAGTTAATTCAACAGCAACAGGAGTAGCTCCATCTACAGCAGCAGGCAATATCGGAACGGGTAAAGAGGCAAACAAAGCTGTCTCAGCTGATGACTGGAAAAATCACGATAATCTGTTTGAGTCGTTCCCAGATCAAAGCAAAACCATAACAGATATTGAAAGAATCATTAGTCATCTCAGCCCAGGAATTCAGTTATCTTGCAAACAACGGAGTATTATTTGCGTCCTGGTACAAAAGATACAGAGACTTGTTTCTTGTGGGTGGTGCCACTCTGAATGAAGCAACCAAAGTCCGCCTTCTGATGCAGAAATCGGGCACACCAGAACACACTCAGTGTTGCATTGGCATTTTCTCGAAACGACCACGAGATTTCACTCCAAACGATACCGTTTCACATCTCATGGCTATCTTTGGTGAACTAAAATCTATATTCAAAATTCGTGACAACTGTTTATTGATTATCGGACTTGAAGAAGAGGATGTCATTAAACATGCAAGCTGGTCATTACCATTCACATAGGGTTGTACCAGCATAATCGGCTTCTTTTCGGCTTTCAATGCGCATCGGCCATTATCGAACAAATTATGGACAATGCTGAACGGTCTGTCCTATGCGATGGCGTGCATGTACGATATCCTCGCTGTTAGCACTTCTGTGGATGAACATCGAACACATTTGGACGAGGATTTGAGGCACTTTAAGTCACACAGTTTCAAACTCCAAGTGCAAAAGTGTACTTCTGCTACCGCGTATCAGTTACCTTGAGGCTATAATAGATGAGAACGGTGGACGTCCGGATCTAACCAAAATAACCACAATTCAAAATTTGCCTGCTTCCACTAATAGGACAAAACTTCACTCTCTCCTTGGCACGACAAATCATTACAACACCGTTTAATCGCTGAAGTAAGGGGTAATACGATATATCTAGTACGGTTCCATTGTGGATTTGTAATTTCTTACCCGTAAAATGACAACAGAAACCTAGACTGTGTGAAACCCGGTGGTTATATTTCAAACAACTCAAGAAGAATCCATGCGACAACGATCTCTTCGTGCGTTTCCGCTGGTCGACACTTTACCAACCCACAGAACGAAGATCTCAATTCTCTTGCAACTCAGTCAACTTTGGAGTTGACCAGAGATTTATTTCAACCACGACAGTGGAAGGAAATCGCACACACCCGCGTTGAGGCACAAACCCTGTTTTGTCTAGGTGAAGGCAACAGAGATTCTACTAGGTCAAATGACCAGACTGCCTCTCCCCTGGTCAGCTCAGTTCTCTGGCTGGCATCCACATATTCACACGCACAGGCGCAAGTGCACACGAACACACACCCACACAGTCTCGTGTGGTGTGATCTAACTCACATGACCAATTGTCCTTCAGTTGTTGTCTTGTCTGGAAAATTGTGACCTGGTAGTAAGCGTCCCCATCGTAGGTCAATTTCGATCAGAATAAAGTGCACATGACCAAATGATGCTGCTCTCCTCCACACTGACAACGACCTGAGTCCCACCAAGAGAGAAACAACTGTGTCAGAACACAGGCTATTACGATCACATCCATATGGCAACAAAACTTGCAGAATGTTAATAGGAAGAGTTCTAAGTATCTCATTCAGTGTTTTGGATGGGGAGTGATGACGAGCAGACGGGTCGAACGACAAGGTAGCTATCAAAACCCATCAAAGAGCACTATCCACGGTGGTTTAGATAGGAAGAGAACGGATCCATCTCACGTTCCATTATTGCACGCTTAGTCGGGACCGGTCATTCGATAGAAGTCCACTCGGTCTTGACCATAGTCAACTGCGTCCCACAACATGCATCGAGAACAATCAGGCTTCGAATGTTAGCAACTGTCGAAGCAATTAGCATGCGTCTTTTGTGGCCAGAAATATGTGCGGAACGAAAGTTGGTTCAAGGAACGCAAATGCTCTGATGAAAAGCCGATTACATTATGCATGAGCGTGGTCGGGACGTGGTTGTTTTACGCAACCTAATCAATCGTGGTAATATTACGTGATCAAAAATGGCTCATCCAACTGCCCATGTGCTCTAATCATTCCAAAAACCGAATGACACTCTTAGAAATGTTCCTACTAGAATTTTACAATTTCCGTCACTTTATACATGTGACTGTAATGAATAGCGAATGAGAACACCGAAAACATATGTTGGCCTACATACTGTGTTATAATACAATAATGGCTTTGTTTTGCCATCCGAAACAACTGTTTATTGGGCTTCTGAGATTTTTCACTTGTGAATCGATCAATAGGGCAGAAAGAAACATTCGATTAACAATTCAAGACCACTACTCAGACTGATGAAATGGACCCATTTGTTCATCTTCAACCACGAGGAACTTTACCCGATTTTCCTCACTACGTTATGTAAGATATACGAAACGCAATTGAACCCACACTATTTTTCTACGATTCCTTCTGAACCAATTCATTTAGGGGAACCAAATTTGGCATGCTGATGTGTCAACCCAATACAATATAAAATTTGCACACACACACACTTTAAACATGCGGAAAATAAATCGATTTTTCCCACACAATGTGTCTCAGAGAGTGTGAATTGTGAATAAACCCGCCCCCGGAAGAATCATAAGAACAACAAACCTGGTTCCAAACATTACGACGACCTGTGTCGTTATTGCCTCATTCCCAATACTCGAGGATACTTAATAATCTTATTCAACAGTGTACATGCCACACGAACTTTGTGAACGATACATATCAATCAGGCTATAGAAACTGACTAGAACTAGCGACCTCTCGTCAATCAGAATAGGAGAATGACGATACACCCAATGTTGTCTGAACTGGAACAACTGGAGCGTGAATAAGCTCGGCGATGAGTATACGCCAGATTTCTAGGAGAATATACATATCAATAATGGTTATCCGTAGCACCTTGAAGAACCGAAACCATCTGCTTGTGAATAGAAAACGTGGAATTCGAAAAGAATTCTCCGAGCAGGTGATGGGAACAGGCTGACGTGGTGCATCGAACCGAATTACGAGTACGCCAGTGCTGTGCAGTACCTTCCAACTGAACGTAGGACTTCGGAATGGGCAACAAAACCTATAGCCTATACCAAAAGAAAATGAATAATTGGATATCGTGTTCAAGATCGAGATGAGTGGGCTAGAAATCAAATCACCTTAAATTCTGAATGAAATGATGTGTTATTTAGCAATAAGAAGAAAATAATAATTTTGACGACTCTGATGGTGCGACTTCAGAGAGAGGAAGCTAGGCTTCAGTCGTCGATCCTTCGGTGGTAGCTCTGTCGTAATCTTCAGTGCCATTTTTGGGAAGGGAAAATTGCAACAAGCATGTCTAGAAGTGAAGCAGACAACTAAGTCCTACATCAGAATATTGCTCGAGTTACTTCTCCAGAGGATTCCGGACAATCAAATAAGGATCACGATCTTCCAGCATGGCAGTGCAGTTATGCATACAGCCATCATCAGTAGACCGAGTCTACTATGACCACTGTTGATTAATCGGTTCACATTCGAGACTTAAACGCAAGGGAAATGTCAGTGTATTAGTAAGGTGAGTTTATGTGGATGGAAGATTATCCGAAACTTCTTTTCCATTGACCCAAATTGTTCCTCTTGCTCTACTCGGATGGAACAATCTTCGGCACTCTGCACTAGATGACTTTTGCAATCATCGAAGAATGGGACAGCTTCGAACTTGAGACTCTCTGGATCATCATTGGAAGCATACCTGAACCTTATATTGCAGTCATTCCTCCAGGAGTGGGTTTATCAACACTTCGCACTCTCTGAGACACCTGATTTGTTCCATATACATATTCAGTATACTGGGGGTTTACACATCGTCATGCTAATTTTAATCACATTACCAGGTGTGCTACTAAAGTCATACTAAATATTGTGCTCTAAATACAATGCCAAATTTTGTGTCATACACGGGTAGCTTTATCGAATCTCGAAGATTCACCAACACTGTCGAAAAATCCATGTGATGGATCTATATGGAAGAGACTAAAATGAATCTTCCGGATATCCAAAGGTTACTCAAAGAAACATAGCGCCGTTGGAACGTCTCGTTACGAAGATGGAACATCAATAACATGAGTATACCCAAGATCATGAATTGCAAAATACGCTCGCTGAAGGGAACTTTGCCTGGTTTGATCTATACTGTTCGACGCTAGGAATAAAAACAGCTACGAGTCTTTTCCATCTAAGAAAGTTGGCCGGCCGACAACCGTGAGGATAAAATCACCAGTATTCCTGATGTCATATCTTTCAGTCACGTGAAAAACGCAATGGTGTATTCAACACCCACGGTGACAGTCGGTGATGAAAGTGGTCCCCAAATTTTCTCCTACTGTTTACCGGAAGAATAATGTAGAAATCGTATCTAACCGACCAATCGTACGTAATGAAATAACGTGGACCCGGATTACGCGCACTGGAAGAATGACAAGATCAGACAAGAACAGTAAGAATGTATTCTGTTACATCTGATGGGTGCTAACTCGTTTATATACAAAAATAGGCATTCGCTTATTGGGAGAAAACGTGCTGACCAATCACAGGGTGACTTCGGTGTGTCTACACGATCTAACCTTTACGGCCAGGCTTTACCCGATTGGCCGGACACTGCAAATGAAGTTATAGTGCTGTGGACCGCGTGTGGAGACAGTCCAATCACTACAAATAACCACCAGGGTTTTACGTAATGTGGCTACCGGAAGAATCCTGAACGCTAATGCACCCGGAACAATCTCACTAGACTTGCAGACATGTTGGCAGGGACACAGATATATCTTTATTCTGTAGTCACCTGACAAACTACTCAAATGTTTACTTTGATATATGCTTCCCAATGGAAAGTACATGCATTTGTGCAGATAGATTTCCATCCCCTCATCCATAACAAATGCTTCGTAGAAGAGGAACGTGCATACGAAGATAACCATTATTTTCTGGTCAAAACTTTATCCGGGCCATGTACGTTCGGACTCCAACGACAAATAAAAGTAGTCAAGATACTTGGAAAGTTGTCACACAGTTGAATGGCAAAATCTCAAAGAAACTCCCACCAGTGGTAGATGTAGAAGAACTCCATCAGAACCCCATCGGTGAAGGAGAGACAATATCAGCCTCTAATTTCGATGCAAACAATCGGTTGGTACCTATCAGTGATTTCTCGAATCACTTCGACATATGCAAAGAGCTATTATAGCTTCGACTTTTTAAAGCATGTGGCCTTGATGGACTGTGACCAGTTGTGCTGAAGGAATGTGTGGCCCTATTAATCCCCATCATATCCAACCTTCTCAATCGCTGGCCCACCCATTCGATAATCCCCGACGGGTGGAAGGAGGTCTTCATTAAACCCGTACCCAAGAAGTGAAGAAACAGGTTTCGCCCAGTTGCATGCATTTCCGTTACCCTCAAAGTGTTGGAACGATGAATATTACAGCCTGATGGGTCTAATCTTAATCAATTCGCCTATCGTCGTTCATATTCAAGGCGCGCCCCACGATTTACTGCGCTACATTTTGCAGGGAACCTGATCCATGTCAACATCAATTAATACCATCCAGAATCTACTAGTGGAAAGATTCACTCACTCGGATTAGAAACATAGTAAGTTCTGCTTCACTATTCACAACTCGTTTTTACGAAATGTGACAGAGAACAGGTTAGACGGAGAAACTTGAGCACTTAGTTGCATAATACCATATAAGATGGTAGTTCCCTCATTGGTCAGTAGTAATATTCCGTCTCGTTTGGAAAAGATGTCTTTTCTAACCGATGTTCTGAACCCTAGGATTACCCCAGTCACCTGTGTCACCTGTATCCAAGAGTCTTGGTTCAATGAAAGTATTGAAGACGAACTCGTTCTCCTTGAGAATTTCGAGTTCTTCCGTCAAGACAGAAAACAGTACGAGAAAAGGACAGATGATGGTGTATTTACTTACATCAATTCCGAGTGGTCTGGCAGGTCTGAAGTCTGTGACGATGTTGACTGTGTGGTTGTTAAATATCATCCTAAATTCTCGCGTTTTCGAGGAACTAGGATCTGTATTCTGTACATACCTCCCTTTTGCTCCCTAAGGGATATCAGCCTGTAGTTTGACGCTTTAATACCCGTCCTGATTCCATTATTATCTGATTGTTAATGCACTGTTTTCGGTGATTTTAATCATGCACCTACAGATCCTTTACTTGTTTTTGGTTTGTAGGTATGTCTTTGGTTAAAGTGACCTCTGTCTTATCCCAACTAAAGAAAATAATCTTTTAGACAGAGTTATCATCAATGATCCTGAACTTTTCGATTTAAAACTGAGATCTCCTGTTCCAACTAGTGATCACGCCCTGTTTTTCATCGGATCTTTAATTTATTTACATTCATTGCACTGTCCACTTGCCAGGACAAAACAAATACAGGTCACCTCTAAAAACCCTATCACCCACCAACATTACTTTTCTTCAAAGACCCCTCTCGATTGTCTCTTCGTGATTCTCTTTAGACTACTCTTTTTTGCCCACCAGACTTGTTTACGAAGACAATGAGTGAGGTATTTGATTCTTGTTGTCCTATGAAGACTATATTTGGTGAAAATGGCAAAATAACTTTTCCATTGCTGAAATCTCTGAGAAGGCAAAAAGAAAATTCCCAAAATCTTCACAACCAGGCTTCTGTGAAATAGCGCATCCATCTTACTCAAACGAGAGATACAACTACTGAATGCGTCACTTACCCACCACTTCTGTACCACCTATAGCGAACTTCTCTGGCACGGAATCCGGCTTCTATATGGACAACGGGCCCGACCAAAAATAAATTACTATACAGATGCCGACAGCCTGAACATCACGTTTATTCACCCTTCATCAGATACCCTACCACCTTATTTTTCTTGGGTTCTCTCAGATAAAGAAACTTTTTCCTCAGAAGAAGTCTTCAAATTACTTCGAATCTCGAAAGGAGTTTCTGCTGTAGGTCCAGACGACCTATCCTCCACTGTTCTCAAATTTGGAGCAAGTCATATATGCGGAATTATGACTTCCCTCGTCGATAAATCTGTTGATGCGGGTTCTATTCCTGCCTTCTTGAAACCGGTGACAGTAGTAACTAACGGCCAAACACTCTACCTCCAGCATTTTGGGAAAACATTTTAGTCCCATTACCATAACTTCTTCTGCGCTGAATTTGACGGTGCGCGCTATCCCAAGTCTAATGTGTCCCTCTTTTGTTCCACATGACCCCTGTTAATTTGCGCACAAACCCAAAAAATGCCTTCTGGACGCCATTGCTTCAATTTGTCATTTCATCTCAAAGAACTTTAGTAGTTCCAAGAAATCCGTTCGACGCATTTTCTATGACTAATACTCCTCATTTGATTCGGTTCCCCGTCCTCTACTTCTTCAAAGCTAGGGTCTTTTGGTTGTCTCACCTCTTTACCCTCGTGATTAAAAGCCTACTTTCACAATAGAACTCAACGTACCAAAATTGGCACAAGTTTATCGAGTCCCTTACCTAACAACTCTGGTTTTCTTCAGGGTGCCGTTTCCTCCACCATCTCTTCACCACATACATCAGCAACCTGACCACTGCACCATCTGCACGACTTTTTAAGTACGCCGATAACGTGGTGCACTGTCGGTCTGTCTCCAACCGACCAGACTTTAACTCTTTTTCCCAGAACTTATAAAACATTCAAATTTTTCATCACATTCTGGACTACATCTTGACACTTCCAAATTTTTTAATGTACTTCCTCACGTTCTAGTTTCTCTTACACCAATGAGCAACCAGTCATCAATCATGTTCCCATTTCCACACCTGACTTGGTCATATACTTAGGCGTCACAATCAGCACCAATTTACAGCAGTCTTCTCGTATTCTAGATTGCGGTAAAAACTACTTAGACTGGATACTCAAATTCGTAAGCTAAGGCAGCTTAGTGCCACACAAGCTGTAACCTGACTTGAATTGACCTGATTTTTTTCTTTTGTCCACCAATGTGTTCCCGTCAATCATACTCTATTGCTCTCCCGTAACCTTTCCTGGTCTACTTAAGGAAGGTTTTATCACACTAAATCGCGACCTGACCATGATCACTCATGTTTCTTTGATTTCCACAGCTTCTCTTATCTCTAAAGTTTGCTATTTAAACAATATAGCTGGCGAAAAATTCGCCAAGAAGATTTTTGCCGACCCCATCCATTCCATGTACCGTGATATATTAGCATGCATTTCGCATCCCTCCACACGTTCTGCATTTAGACGTATCCCCTCCAGCTTAAATGCCTTTCGCAACTCCACAATGCCTTGCATAGCACGTGTTCTGCTAGACAAGATGAAAGCCACGGAGGAACTTCGCATGAACCTTGGTGGCTAAACCTGTTTCATTTCTACAGTATTTATTTTTACGATTGTTTCAAAGTGACAATGATTAGTTTCCGTCCATTTGGCTAGAACTGAAGTTTATTACCACGCTGAAATCTTCAATACAAAACAAAACAACACTTGACTCTCTCACTTTCCTCACACATTCTGTTTTATCGTCAGTGGATCACATGATCTTGGCGGTTAAGGTCTGCTTTTTTACTACAGTGATATATTCAAATGTATGGACAGATCGAAGCTACTTCCGATCATGACGGATAGCGGAATTCAACCAAATGAGGTACACTTGTTGTCCAATTACTTCTCTGCTCGACGGAAGCTTACATAATTTCGTGGTAAAACCTCCTCCACGCTTCCCTCCACGTCAGCTGTCATACAAGGGCCAATCGTGTATCCCCTTTTTGCTTTCAACATATATCTCCTCTATGGCTGCCCAGGACAACTTTATACTTATGAAATAAACCGATGATGTGATCCCTCTTATGTCATACTTCAATCAGCCGACATAGCCTCTTCTGCAGGACAGCATAACTGAGCTTGGTAATTGGTCCTCCATACAAAACCTGTGAATGAATCCATCGAGGTCTTCCGATATATTGTTTTATCTACAAAAAAGATCTCATGGAATCCAATCGCTCCTTGTACATGGACAGTGAGTGCATCAGGAGCAGTTCTCCGGCGAAGTACCTCAGTGATGTCCTTAACGGTGATCGTTCTTGGTCTGCATATTTCGCCGCGGTCTTTCTGAAGACAATATGGCTTACGTTTCATTTTGAAGGCTCAAATAATTTGGCTCTCTGCATCATCTCATCCGATAATTTTGTTTACTCATGCATTCTACCCCACTGGCCCTATGCTTCACCTGTATTATTTCTCGGATTGCTTGTTTAAAAGGATTTGAGAGAACTGTACGTCCCCTGAAGCACTTATCTAGAGGTAGTGGTATACCTCGAAATCAGTTAGCATATTTTATAATGTGCTAACACATCAGTTCGTGTACAACACTCTCCCGTAAGATAATGGCTGACGAGTCACAAGCCCTTTAATTTGATCTCGCAAAAATGTGTTTCTACATCATCCACACGATTCCGCTATAAGCACTTATATGTTCATATCAAGACCTACTAGTGCTCCACTGCACCAGATCTCGCCGGTTTCCTTGTCAAACCTGGTGCTATAACAGCAGAACCAAAATCGAAACTGAGTCGACATTATATTTCACTCTTTGTATCATCTTTAATTGGGAATGATTATTAGGTAGCTGCTGAATATTCATCTTCGGGTGAATAAAGCACAAACGTGACTTGACTCGACTTGTAATTTTGTTTAGAAGGAATCGCAGAACCATGGTGTTGGTTTACGTTCTGAAATGACCACCGACACAGAAAAACTAGGTTTCGAATACACACTGAGGCTTACTTCATGTGCTAAACACGGATATTGCACGCCTGTGGGAAGTTCATGAAATCTACTTTGTGAGAGTTCGAAAGTTCGGAATGAAAAATGATCAATCTGTGCTTATTCGTTACAGATACTCAGGTGTTTGGACAGGATAGAGGCCTGGCCTGACCACGTGAGTCTGCAATGTAGACATTGATTTTGCTTCAATCTCAAGCCTCATTTTGGGCATTTATTCAATCCATTTTTCGGCTTCGATTCATGATCGATACGATCATGACCATTTCAGACGATCGACATACAGACCGACAATCGACCGCACGTACCCACGCAGTCATTTTTATTTTGGCTCTTTGGTGTTCGTTTCAGTCACGCACGCAGTCAGACCGTATCACTCACATACACGCACATTAGGATGTCCTGCCCATGTCTAGTTGCACACACACACACACACACACACACACACACACAAGGTTGACGCTAGTCATATCCCACTCCAGATGGCATTGATCAAACACTGGTCTTTCGAGACCTGTTGTGACTGTACGTTAACCGTCCATCCCATTAACACGTGACTCGGACTCGCGCACTCGTTTACATGTTTGCGACCCTGCTAACACACTTGTGCTTACACCTGCCGCATACATGAGCTGTACACGTTTGACCGTTGACCAGCTCAAGTAATACACACCACCAAACCGACTCCACGTCGTGTTTTTTTCTCGACTTTAACGGTTGGGCATGCAAGGATTACGAATTCCACCACAAGCCCAATGACCCATTAGATAACAACGAGACTGGGCTCGTTCATTATGGGGCAAGACAACCCATGCTTTGTATATTGTTGTATTCGAAGCTAAAGCTAGCAAACAATTCTCAGGATATCCGTTCATTTCACGAAAGTAAACAGGCGAACAAGCGAAGACATGATGTGCGATCGGCACGGTCAAGCAATGCCGTCCGGTGAGTAGTGAAATGAGATAGGGTAAAATGGCTTCGTCTAATGAAATGCAGATACGCGAGTGTGAGAGTGGCAGCCAGTGAACGTGGATCAAAAGGTGAATCAGAAAGTTGGACTTGTTCTATTTTGAAATTGATCTGAACGCTGATAAAATCACTCAGCACATGTGATGTTGGGCCGACAAGTGATTGAATAATTCGTGGTCGGAAAACAAGGTGTAGGTGAACGTGTGTTCTCGGTGGACTGTAGACACTTCTACTCCGGCGACACTGCCACCGGCCCCTTTCCACAGTTGGCTGCATTAAATTGGCTGAGACTCCCTTCCTGAAATATTATACTACTATTACATAGTGAAAAGGAAGTAAATGAAAGAATGAAAGGAACAACGAATTCTAAATTCAGTACAATCACATTTATGTGCAAACAAAATAGGAGAACGAAGGAACACGTGTAGTTCGTTAGTCAGTCGATCGGTTGGTCGGGTAATCAACCCACAAATTACGAGAAGGAGGATAAGTTGTCTTTGTTGATCTCTTCATTGATCGCTCATCAAGTGAGATGTTCTTGTGGTGGCTCTTGAGTGGGTCGAATTATGGGGCGTCTATCAAAGCGTACTGAAGAGTATTACCCACGTTAGCTCAACATGAAGGTAATAGAGCTGCATCTGATCCTACCATCACCCATCTGTGGTTTTTCCCGGACTGCATGTAAAGGATTTTAGACTTATCTCCAGGCCATTCAGGCGTATTTCAAGATGCGGCAGCATACTGGGCGTGCATCTTTCTCAGTGTTTGTTAACACAACATTCTAATGTTTGCCACAAACTATCTGGAATAATATTAACTGATGCCGCCCATCCGCTTCACAGCGATCATATCAAATGCGTTTCTAATTCATCTAGTCGGGTAAGTTAAAAAACTGTATTCGCTAGTAAAGAAGCTTACAAATGTTCTGTTATCCCCTAACCTGCTCGATTCTTTAATAAGCCTGATCAAACCATTTCTGAGTTAAAATTGTTGTTTCCTTAAATTTCTCCTCACTCACAATATGTCATGTTCTCATGTGACAGCTGACTGTTCAACTCTCGGTGTGCTTTTATTTGGCCTCATTTGACTTGGTCTGTTAGACTCAGATCAAACAATTGCCCCGATAACGTCAAGTCAAGTAAATGCTTTATACATCCCGAGAGATGAATATTCAGCATCTTGTGCAGGGTCCCACCAAATGAGTCAAAATCGGTCAGATATAGGACATTGGTGATCACCGAGGCAAGCAGAATCCGACTACTAGAACCAAAGCTTTGTTCACTAAAGAGGTTGGTCCAAGCACTGGAACTTCCGTGGCCAAACATCGATGGTGCTGATACAGGCCTATAACTGCGACACTCAATTCTAGTGTCCTTTATTTATCGACTGACTAGCCGGCTACTCGATCGATTGACTGACCAACTGACAGACTGACTATAGTTTCTCATGTTTACCAGCGGCTACTTTGCTATACTCAAGAGTTTATAAGCGATTGTGCAAGGTTTTATGGTCACATTAGTTTTATAAGTTCCGTAATTTCCTCTTGCGCAAGGACTCCGGAAGTTGACCCACTTCAGTTCTCAGATTAGGGACTGGAACATTGCACGCCTGTAGATTTTACAATATTAGCCAATCGATAGGATCATCTTCGAAGAAAATCTTCTCAACCTGTGTCAAACAGTAAGTACAACTGAATATCATTTATACATTGCCAACTCATTGCACCTGTATTCCCGAATCCAATTGGAGACGTATTACGAATTGTTTCCTGATCCAGTTCATCGAAAATAGGACGAGGCCCCAGGAGTGGGTGAACACCACCATGTCAAGACTAACTACCAAATGATCCAAAACTGAGCACACAGTTGGCTAATGTGCACCGCACAACAGATCATTGTCGTGCTTGTCGTTAGTAGTAGAATAATACGTAATGTCTGTTCTCAAATTATCAAGAGGACTGCAAACAGAACTTGACTTAACAAGTAGGCAAGTACTTAAGAAATTGATTAGGTCATGGATTTACATAAGGTTGTACCAGTACCCAAGTAAGGTCAGTGGATACGGTGCAAGATTGGCTAGTCAGTACAGCCGGACTATATTTCAACACCGAGGAAACATACATTCAAATATAAGAAGAATAGTGATTGACTAGGCGAACAGCACGATAGACTGTTCAAATCGGACACAATAACTGCATACGGAGCCAGTCCATGAAATTCGGTTAAGTTGAACCGAATCAGATTGGCAGGAACGCGACCGGGTCGGTTTCATTCATGGCTTAATGTCGCAATCAGCTGCCTTCCTGTATACGCAAACTTTCTTAATCGACTTGTTGTTCTGTTGTACCTACCATACTCTTGCTCTTATTCATTAATTCCTACTGAGGCAACCGCGAAGAGATAGCAACCAAACCCACCGCACTCATTGCATGGTTATTGGTTGTCTGAACTGAAGTGAAATGGAATTGCTGTGTGGAAGAGTGTAGTGGCTCAACAACCGATTCCAGCAGATCAGCATCAATGCTTCAAGATAAGTAGAGCTAATCGTTTACTGGACATTCCCCTTCCTCAAACATTAGATAAATAAATCTATCCTGACTTGGTAAATGAACCTCCGTACCACAGGGAACCGCTGTCTCTTACTGTCTCTCGGGGCAATTCCCATTCATGTGAACGTGGCACAATAAAATTAAAAGGTCGTGCTCAGAAATCAGAAAACAAGTCTAAACTACTTAGTAGTATTAACATTCGATAGACTCGGGTTGTAGTGTAACTGACCAATTCAATACTTACAATCAATACCACACACTGCAAATTCGGCCTTCTCAGTTCTAGACCAGCTTTGTTCTGAAATAGAAATCTGTCATCGCATATGATCTACACAGTTGATCTAAGTGTCAAAATCCCATGTGCTCGCCAAGAGCTCTATTGCTACATGTATGGACCGTACTTACTTATTACTCCTACTTTTATGCGGCTAGCTCCTGTGGGATGATTCGGCCTCATGGATATCAGGAATAGTTTCCGCCTATGAGCGACGATCGGAGGTGAGATCTGAGCACAGAACAATACATTTCTGCTTCCAGTTGTAAACACCGTAGACAAAGTGGAGTCCTAGTTGCTCGACGTCCGATTTGACAGTACTGATCCGTGATTCCACCTGTCCACCGAAGTGACAGTGCCATCACGGACGTGGAACAGGAAACAGGTGGTGTTTTGAGACCTCCATTTCCAGACGTTGTGGGACATTTCCAAACAACTGCACTCTTCGACGTTGAAGGAACACTTAAAGCTTTTCCACGTCGAAGCAGCGATGTCTTATCGCGTCACTTGAAAGCATGTCGCGTCAAGCCACTTCGAGGATCCGTCGCAGACACCAGTGGTCATACACTCCCAGCTTCTCCATGTCCTCGACGAGCAGTGGCCAAGTTTCGCAGGAGTATGACGAACAGAAGCCTTTCTAATGCTTAGTTTAATTCGCAGAACGTTCTCGTTGCGCACCTGCAGTTTCTTGTGAAGCAGCAGAAATGCATCGTTGGTGTTAGCGACTTCCATTTGGTCATCCCGTCAGTCTCAACCGACCACAATGGTGAGCGGATAGGCACGTGTTATTCGTAAAACAAACAAGACAGAAAGACCATGGTTACTGAGGACGTGACAGAGGATATCGAAACAATCGAGTAGAATCGAGAGAACGAAAATTCCATGCGCAGAAGAAAAACAGTCAACAATAAAGATCATTGACGAATTGTATATTGTGCCAGAAACGATGACGATTTGAAGCTGATATATCAACATCTCGGAATGAACGTGAAAACATGCAGAGGCACTGCAAAAGAGATTGAAAAGCTGCGTAAAACGAGGCCTCAAGATAAGGAAGTTCTCAGATGATAATATTGCTGAGCTATACAACATTGTAGACGAGAATACTTCAAAAACTCATGGTCAGACTAAAACAATATTTAGGTTTGAAAGTTCCGAGTTGGATCTCTATTGATCGAATACTTGATAACGATGGCTGCTGCAAGGACAAATTAAATCCAACTCATTCAACACGACAGGATTCATATCAAGACAGACCGCGGTCAGTTTGCGGAATGGCTTCAAGCACAGGGAAGCTCTATGCTGAGACTTGACGTTGACGAAACCAATTACAACGTTTTGTGCCTCTGATCGATCGGAAGATCTGTTAAGGGAAAACCATGTATAAAAAGCCTTACTATCAATCAAAGGTGCGTATTTGAATATCATCGCATGCATTTCTACGCTTGGGAGGCCATATTTTGAATGTCACGCAAAAATAAACAACCAGCTCTTCAGTAGATTCTTGGAGGCACACTTCCCTGGAGTGGGCGTAGTGTTCATTTATGGCAATGCTCCTACACATCGACCATTAAAAATTCTCTCCAATTTCTTCCTCCTTATAATCCAATTCAACCCTATTGCCGAAGAATTTCGCAGTTGTATCAGTTTATTGGAAGAGAACGTAGAAAAGCTCATGAGAATGCCAGAAGGACAGTCCTCCAGAATGCATAGGTTTCTTTTATTGTCAAGATTTTCTCATAAATCCATTCACAGTATCACATTAACTTCATGTGCTTCCCACGAAAGGCTCAATTTCACATGCATGATACTATCCAAAAACCGGTAAGGTTATGGTCATGTTTTTTCTTCTACAAAAATGGTATGATTTATATTTTCACATACTATTCAGTTGTCGGTAAAGAGTGGCTCTCAAAATACGGCTCAAGGCTGTTAAACTGTGAAGCGAAGATCTTAAACCGCGATGTTTGGCACTTTATCTACAGAAAATATTGTAGCATGCACTTCGCTAACAAGAGACGCTTGTTTGTTGATCCATGTAATTATTTCTGTGAGCTACAGTGGTTTTGAAATAATCGGGCAGAAAGATTTGAATGATGTCATCGGTATAGAGGGAGACATATTCGGAGGGACAGAGAGAAAGATGG